>OW964823.1:86894612-88094612 GCA_943142095.1 Ophonus ardosiacus
ACAATTTTTTACAAATTCCATTCAGAAAGTTCCTTGGAAAATATTCTATAAATCCATAAAAATTATCACATGAATATACATTATGTATACTCATATATAAATACTCTAAAAATGTGTACACATACGTAACATTCTCTTTACAATCAAATAATATTACTACTAAGTCTACATCTCTACCCATTTTTGAATTATTGCCCCAAAAGTCAAATATTTCCAATTTTAAATGGCACAAAAGTGACCTCTGTGGTGCACTCTCCACATCAGCTATGAGTGCCTGTGAGGTAACGCCTGGTAAGCACCCACACGGTAAAATATATCGTCATCATTACCGATGTCTACATGTGTTGTAGATACTGGCACACCCAGAAATGGGTAATATGCCGCAATGATATATTTATTTTATTTTATTTTAAAAGTCAATATACCCCACATTTAGACAAAAACTTCAAAATTTTCAAAAATCTAATTTTTATGTATCTAGATACTTCTCAATGCGCTGATTCCAAATTTTGAAACCGCAGGTCGATATCTCGTTTCGTTCTCGAGATATTTAAATTCAAAGTTTTGCATAAAACTGCCCATTTTTGGGTAATAACCCAAAAATGGGCCGAGATATGAATTTGGCGTTATCACCATTCGATTCTACGGGCAAAATTACATAAATACACCAATTTTCAGGATTTTTGAACACCGCATACAATCTCTAAAGCAAAATAAATGAAAATGGTCAAAAATCGCAAAAATCTAAGGTGTACCCCTTACGATTTTTTCAGATTTTGGCCATTTTCAGGGGTTTTCAAGCTTTTATTCATAAAAAATGAACCGGTTGGACAAGAATTATGAAAATTGCTATACTTATGAATTTTTGCCCGTAGAATCGAATGGTGTGGTCGCTAAATTCATATCTCGGCCCATTTTTGGGTTATTACCCAAAAATGGGCAGTTTTGAGCAAAACTTTGAATCTAAATATCTCGAGAACGAAAAGAGATATCGACCTGCCGTTTCAAAATTTGGAATCAGCGCATTGAGAAGTATCTAGATTCGTAAAAATTAGATTTTTGAAAATTTTGAAGTTTTTATCTAAATGTGGGGTATATTGACTTTTGGGGCAATAATTCAAAAATGGGTAGAGATATAAACTTGGTAGTAATATTATTTGATTGTAAAGAGAATGTATATTCAAATGATAATTTTATTGGATTTATAGAATATTTTCCAAGGAACTTTCCGTATGGAATTTGTAAAAAATTGTATTATGTCCGTGTTTCTTTTTCTGGCTAACTAGAATAATAAGCAATGTCATTATGAATAATTGTTAATAAGGGCACATTGTGACAATTCCTGTTCATTAACCAATTGCAGGAAGAAGAAGAAGAAGCCGCTAAGTTGTAAATGGGCATAATTGCAGTTGGAGTAAAATGGAAAAAGAAAACGAAGCACGGCATGCTCTCGGACAGTTCTATTTAGCAATGAGGAGTGAGGCAACCTAGCTGTAACCGTAGCCTGCTAGATATTATAACATCCTCAATTTACTAATCAGCTGACTGCGATTACGATCTTCCTGTCGTGACTTATCAGATGGCTCTCAAGTCACATGACGATAACAACGTCGTGGGAAATATATACTAGTCGAGGGTGGCGACCCTCAGCTAATGTATCTGTTATCAAGGGTAATCGAAGGTAAAATATATATAAATATTTGGAAGCAATATGCTACACTTTGTTCGCCGAAGTTATGCCAAAATTATTGCATGAATTTTCACGTGTTAATTAAGGACTCCCTAACAGTAGAAAACAGTAAGGCGTAAAGTTAAAAGTAAACGAACTTTGGCTTATTCCTTATTCTTATTTCTTATTCCTTATTCTTATTTCTGCAGCAAAAACCGAGTCGTATGTTACGAGGGTCACTCCAAAATTATTGAGATGCTGGGAAACAGTTGGCTTTGGAAAATTTTTAGTGCACAAATGTCAAACTACAATTTATTTAAAATATCTGTCCAATAATAACATCTGGTTGAAGTGATTTATTGTAGTGGAATTCGAAGTGGAAATAAACTACAACAAGAAGTTAGGAAGAGAGCATTATCGCGCTATGATTTACTACGACTTTAAAATTGGATTACGTGAAGAACAGTGCGAGGAACGTCTACGATTGTCATTTGGAGATGAAGCTCCATCTCGAGCAACTATATTTCGCTGGTTTTCAGAATTCAAAAGAGGCCGTAATTTCTTGCGTGATGAGAAACACTCAGGCAGACCTTGTACAGCGGTAGTAGCTGCCATCAGACAAATGATAAAGGATGACAATCGTGTCACCTATCAAACGATGGAAGATGCCCTAGCATTGAATCCGCAGCAATAGCAAAAATTTTGCATGAAGAACTTCGTGTTAGAAAAATTGTTTCTTGTTGGGTGCCACACAACTTAACGGAAGAACAAAAAGCCAAGCATGTTACAATTAGTCGCGCCACTTTAAAATTGTTAAATAATGGCGGTCATCGTATTCGTTCTAAAATTGTAACTGGCGATGCAACTCACATACCCTTTTATGATGTTCCAACGCGTCAAGAAAGTAGGGTATGGGTGTTTGAAGATGACCCAATACCAGTTACCGTGAAAAAACAACGTGCACTTAAAAAAGTTATGTACGCTGTATTTTTCAGAAGTACAGGTCTTGTGAAAGCAATTAGGTTAGAGGGACAGAAGACTGTTACTGCCAATTGGCACACACAAAAATGTCTACCTGAAGTTCTTCGCATTGTGAAAATTAAGGGTTTAATGCTTCACCATGATAAAGCGCCCTCCCATACCGCTGCGACAACTCTTAATTTTTTGAAAGAAAATGGTATTAAAGTCATTGAGCATCTACCATATTCTCCTGATCTTGCAATGTGTGACTTCTGTCTAATTTTTAATTTGAAAAAACATTTACGTGGTCGTCATTTTACGTCAGAAGAGGAGTTTAACAACACCATAATGGAGCATTTTAATACGATTTCAGAAAATGAATGGCTCAAAGCTTTCCATCTCTGGAAAATTCGATTACAAAAGTGTATTGAAGCAGGGGGGGACTACTTTGAACACCAGTAAAACTACATGCTTCTCCTTCAAATAATATTTCTGTATCTCAATCATTTTGGCGTGACCCTCGTATAACAATATTAATTTTATCACTATTCTTATTCTTATTTTTATTCTTAAACATTAAACTTTGGCGACTATGAATTGACGTTCTGCTCTGTTTAGTTTTAAGTTTTAAGTAAGCATGAAATTGAGCTGCGTTTTAATTTGGTTGTAAATAAAATTTTATTTCCCAATAAAACCAAATGTATAAATCATTTATCAATTAACTAGGCACCTGCTCTACATAATTCTATTCATTTCCATTCGTAAGAAATTTAGCTGGTAGCTGCAACAATGCACGAACAAGGTGTCAACACTTTCTCTTCTGCAAGGTATGTGTTGCGAATGCGTTTGATTGCAATTTCAAATTAATTTCAGCTTTCACGTGAAGTATGAAATTTATCAAACAGTTCGCTTGTGTTGCTTTCACTAGAGCCCCTAAGCAGCAAAAGAAAATACAAAGAAGGTAAATGGTTCACACGTACGACAAATAGCAGCAGAATAACGATTAAATTTATAAAAAGTCTGATAACATGATGCACTTAAAAATTGCTATTTTTATTAAAAGTGAGCAAAGTATGTCCTTTTTTTCGCGATCGCCCAGAAAATGAGCTCTTTCTGATCACTATTTAGACCGGGAAGTCCTTCTTTGCTGAGCTAGCTCGGAAAGTTGTATAAGGGATCGGAATGTACTTTACGCACATCTGCTTCAAAATTGTTTGTTTACATCGTAGTTACCATGGCGGAAACTGAAAGATTACATCCTGCGGGCGGTAAAGTAGCATATGCGGGCGGTAAAATACAGAAAGAGCCCGCTTACTGGTAAACAAAACATCAAAAATACAATTGGAAATGTAATCAAGGCTCTTATTTTTAAAAAATGATATTAGTTCTGCTAAATTTTCACTAGATTTTATTAGAATTGCTTAAGGAATTACTTCAGAAATTGTCTCAAATCTCCAAGTTTGACATTTAAAAAAATATTCATATAACCAAATAGTTAGCAATGCAACGCATCGCCTTATTGTTTTGTGACATGGCCACCTGGCCACGTAATATTTTTATATAGCAACAAGCTTTAAATGTATTTAAAAAATAATTTAAAACGATTTCATTTGATTGCAATTGTGCGTAAAACGTTGTACTTACCTCGGGCCGAAAGAAGTTTACACCCTTGGACGAATAAAAGCCCTCCGCTAGCGTAAACCTTTTTGCCTAAATATGGCGGATATTATGCCAAGCTCAAATGTTGTTTACATCAGAAAAGTGAATTTAAGATATTGTTTGTGAATTATATCTGAATTTAAAGTAATTATACTATATTTATAATTCCAATAGTGTAAATAATTAAATTATGTGTATTTATAACTCAAACGTGTTTGATTAGGTTAAGTGCGTTAATACAACTCGATACAAAGTTGTTATTAACACGATTTGTATTAATATGTTTCTCTGTACTAAACAACGTACAGTTAATATACATATACTAGTTATGAATACAAACGGATATTTCTTTTAGTCTCGTTATATTGAAATAATAATTGTGAAGGTAAGATCATTTTATTTTTCTGTTCTGCCGATATCTAATTTCGCTGATTTACTATTAAAATTTAGTATAAAAAAGTAAAAGAAATACCCTGCCAAACAGATAATTTTCTGGTATTGTTATCTTGCAAATTAAAACTGTAAAATTGCTGATTACAACAAAGGATTTTGATCATAACCTAATAATACTGATTACAAGAATGAATCTAACACAGGAAATTTCATCAATATTTTAAAACTAGCATTTTTCGAAGAATCAAAAGTATAGTTTAAATTTTAAAGCGTGTGTTAATTTACAAATTAAATATTATGGGAGGCGTATGTAGGTACATATTTATTATTTGTAAGTAAATATTTGTATAATTAGAAATGTAATATAATACCTTTATTTGTAATTCAGTGGTGTATTTTGAAATAAATAATATTGCGTTTGCAATTTATATGATATTTCATTCATTGTTTATCGAATTTTGTTTAGTTATCACATCATATGAATTCAAATTTCCCGCGCATTTTGCCTAAATGGCGGCGGTTGGCCACACTGTGTATATACAGTCACTATAGATTATAATAATGAGTAACTCATTTCGAGCCGAGAAGAAAGTCTTTAAGTTGCAAATAAATATCTTATCCATTTCGCACAATGGTTTCTGGTAGGTATTGAAAACATTTATTTATTTACTGTAAACATTTACGGCTTCTGAAATAATTATAGTATAGTATTCATTCCTTTTTGCATGGATTATACATGGTATGTAAATTTTATTTAATATATACCTGCTCCGATGGTTGTTTTCTGTGGAATTCCTGGACATTTCATTGTTGCTTAGCAGCTGAGGCTACAGGCAGTTGTTTCCGTATTTATCGCGGCCGGCTAGATACTTGTGATTTCATCGGGTTGCAGATCACAGAACACCTAACGGGATAGGGATTTTTGCGTCAGAGTGGTGGCTGCTGCAAATTGCTGCTCTACTACTTTACTACGAATACAAGTACGACAACGATAGATATACGAGGGACATTTTCCCAAACTATATACTTATTCCCGTGATTTATTTTACAATAATAAATTTCACAAAAGATTGTTATTATGGTTGAAATTATTGCTGTATTATTTCAAAACTACAATAAAATATAGCACAATCATTTTTGGAACTACAGTTTTCATTCTCGTAAGAAATTATTTCAAACAAAAATAGCATATACAGGGTGTAAATTTTAAAACGGGTCATAGGGCTATAACATAGAAAAACAGTTTTTTAGACGCCAAAAGTTTCTATAATAATTTATTGAAAAAAGAAATACTGCATATTATAAAGAAAAAAATTACGAATTTTTTGATACCAAACACATTACATTTCTGTTTCATATAAAGCCAGAAAATAAATTTAAAAATTTGTACAATTAACAAAAAATATCATTAGCCGTGAAACTGACAGAAACAAAACAAAACAATTGTTGACTTAGGACGCTCATTAATAAACGTTTTTTGCACATTATTTGTTAAATTATTATTATTTTCATTTTATTGTTTCTTAAATAAATATCCTAGTTTTTTCTTAATTTTGTATTAGTTAATAAATTAATAATTTTAATCTTTAATTGTCCCCTATCATGTTTTGTTACTGTCAGTTTCATGGCTAATGATATTTTTAGTTGTTTTTGCAATAAAGTAATATAGAAACTTTTGGCGCCTAAAAACTGTTTTTCTATGTTATAGTTCTATGACCCGTTTTAAAATTTACACCCTGTATATTAAAGGAACAGTAAAATGAGCGATATGTCGCTTTGTCATTATTACGATATTACCGTTCGCTAAGAGAGGTATTAGATTTATGGTAAAAATCACATATACAGATTTCAGTGAATAAATATGATTTAAGGTCCATACATTCTGATTTTAACACTTTTACGATGTGTGTGTGTGTGTGTGTGTGTGTGTGTGTGTGTGTGTGTGTGTGTGTGTGTGTGTGTGTGTGTGTGTGTGTGTGTGCGTGTACGTGTGGATGTTGAAAGGCTGATTCCTCAAAAACTATAAACCTGTTTAACTATAAATTTCTCAATCTGACATTCCGGGGAAGAGCTAAAAAGGTTTTGGTAACAACTGGACAACAGAAATTAGTTGTAAAACCCTCTTACTGACGATTAAGTTAAATAACTTTATTTTGAGAGGATACGGCCTAAAAGATATAAAAAGTTTGGACACATACAGCCCGATTCACAAAAAGGTTTAAGCTAATCCTCATATTTAGATTAGCGAATTCTACTCTAATTTTGACAGTTTGTATCTTAAAATATAGTCTAATCTATTCCTAGTATCTACCTTTATTGATAATATCACGAAAATTAAATTTTAAATACCGGCATAGAATAGAATTCACTAATCCAAAAATGAGGATTAGCTTAAACTTTTTTGTGAATCGGGCTGATATTGCTTACAATATTTAGAAAAAGAATATAAGCAAATAACAGTATGATTACTTCTCGTAAAAATGTTTGAAAGTTATTCAACTGTATGAAAAAACTCGCCACATGGTCTAAATTGTGAAACGAATCTACAAATTATAGATAATAAAGAAACGCGTACCGACTCCACACGCTCGTCTATATGCTACGTAATAAAACTGTATTAGTTATTATATCCGCTGGATGACTGTGATTTTGGTTACACTGCTCGATAATTATTAGGTATTAGGCATTAGACATACACACGTTCGTACTGGTTCGTCAGTCAGTCAGTCAGTCAGTCAGACTGAAACTAAGAATCGTTAAGTAAAGTATGACAGTTATTATAACACTGACTAGTAGTACCTTATTTAATATTTATTCAAAATTTAAGTTACTCGTCGTAAATAACTATAATCAATGATGATTAACTAATCACCGTGACTATGGATAAAATGAATACCTAGAAAAAATATCTAAGTTGATTTAGTTAAATTTTCTAAATTTGTAAGAAGAAATTATAGTAAAACTAAATACAAAATTATATGAAATGATTACATTTATGTTGTAATAAGTATTGAACTAAATATAAATAAAGAAATTAACTAAATATGTATTTAAATTTTCTATTTAATTTACCTAATTCATTAGATAAATTACCGCAAATTATGAATGTATACCTGTAGAAAATTCAATAATCTTTAACTTTCATATATAACAAAATAAAAATATATCATCACGGTATATTACCCATTTCTGGCTGTGCCAGTATCTACAACACATGCAGACATCGGTAATGATGACGATATATTTTACCGTGTGGGCGCTTACCAGGCGTCCCTCACGGGCACTCATAGCTGGCGTGGAGAGTGCACCACAGGGGTCACTTTTGTGCCATTTAAAATTGGAAATATTTGGCGTCAGTCGGGATCGAACCCGGTTCCCCCAGGTTCGCGACAAGACACTCAGGCACGCGGCCACGGGACCCCACAACTTTCATAATGACATAAAATACGAAAAAATGGCATTTAATGGTATTTTTTAAAGAAAAACCATTATGAGCTTCAGGTAAAGTGCCATTTCCGGTTATCCGATATACACCAAAATCTAATGGCTTCTTTTCATATTAGAATAGGGTATAAATACAAGGTTTCAAAATTTTCTGAATGATAGTATTTGAGTTAGAGCGAAGACAAAATCCCTATACATACACACATACATGCACACACACACACACACACACACACACACACACACATACACACACACATACAGACATCATCGTGAAAATGTTAAAATTGGATTTTAGGGACCTTAAAACGTGGTCATTTACTAAAATCTCGATATGTGATTTTTAATACGATCCCTATACCTCCCTTACCAAGGGTAGCGGGAGATAATAGTAATTTACGTAACAAGACCTGAAAGTGATACTTTACTGTATAGACACTTTCAGGTCATGTTGGGTACAATATTTTTTTTTGCGATCCTGAAAAAAGAATAAAAAAGTATTATTTTATTTTTTACTGCGAGCAAATAAGAAATAAATAAACAACTGATCTCCATGGAAACATTTATCTTTACCGGTCCCGGGATCGGTAAAGTACTTTCCGATCCCTTATAGACAACTTTCCGAGCTAGCTCAGCAAAGAAGGACTTTCCGGTCTAAATAGTGATCAGAAAGAGCTCATTTTCTGGGCGATCGCGAAAAAAATATATCATCACGGCATATTACCCATTTCTGAGTGTGCCAAATTGCTTTCTACGCAGATATTGGTAATAATGAAAGTAAAGATGTACTCAGGATTTCAGTCAGTGATAATAATTTTATTCTACAGCCAACGTTTCGCCCCCATTTGGAGCTTCATCAGGGCAAAGAACATGTGACTGTTGTTCGCCATTTTACATGGTTTTAAAATATTTTGTGTGCTTTTGTAATATGATTTGGCTGACGTGCTACATTTTTATTTGACGATATCTTCTAGATATATTTATGACATTCTTGTACTGTAAAAAAATTTAACTTGTTCTGTAAGTACCATCTGTATTTAATGTAACAATGCTGTACCACGTTTTTTATTCTCCACAGTTGCCCTGATGAAGCGCCAAATGGGGGCGAAACGTTGGCTGTAGAATAAAATTATTATCACTGACTGAAATCCTGAGTACATCTTTACTTTCATCCTTAGCACAGTCGTTTACTACTTCTTCATATCGGCAATAATGATGACATATTTGTACCGTCCGAGCGTTTACCAGGCATCACCTCACGGGCACTCATTGCTGGCGTGCAGAGTGCACCACAGGGGTCACTTTGTGCCATTTAAAATTCGAAATATTTGGCGTCGGTCAGGATCAAACCCGGTTCCCCAGACAACGGTTTAGGAATCGTAATTAAAATTTGAAAACGTACCCGTAATTAAAATTTGAAAACGTACCCGTAAGATGTCTTCCCCGGTGAAGAATATATACTTGGTTTGGTTAGTTTGTGGTTGTCGCTTAGGGCGAACATCATGCCATTGCATTGTTTCGCGGCTATTGTTAGCACAGTGTTCTTCTACGGACCCAACTTACGTATTGATTTATACCATATTGCTACTCTGAATAGACCTGTTATTTATGTGACTTGGTAAAATGCCTTATGTAAATGGTCATTATAAACGCGAATGCATTATTTCTTTACCTATATTACTTAGCAAAATGAATATAATGCCGTAGTTATATAGGTTAATTTATAAACGAAATATGAATAGTTCATACTATGTTAACCCAGATTTTTGCACTATTACCTATACACCTACAAGTATTAATTAATTTTGCAGAACTCGCCTTTCACCATGGATTTAATAAAAACTTTACACTCCATACAATTTTTTTAAAGATTTTGTTACTTTCTCGTTTCTTGTCATTATTTTTAAACTAAAAACACAATTTATGGATTTTATTTTACAACAAATCTTACTACCAACTTAAATTTGTTAATCTTTGACGCGTCAAAATCACTGACTAAGGGCTGGAAACTTTGCTGAACAAAGAAATAATAAATAATTAAAATAAATAAATATATCATCACGGCATATTACCCATTTCTGGGTGTGCCAGTATCTACAACACATGCAGACATCGGTAATGATGAAGATATATTTTACCGTGTGGGCGCTTACCAGGCGTCACCTCACGGGCACTCATAACTGGAGTGGAGAGTGCACCACAGGGGTCACTTTTGTGCCATTTAAAATTGGAAAATATTTGGGATCGAACCCGGCTCCCCCAGGTTCGCGACCAGACACTCAGGCACGCGGCCACGGGACCCCACTTCACAGGATCATTTCTGTAGTATATCTTCATAAATAATATTGACGAATATTTCCTAATAGTCCAGTACAGGGGTAAATTTACCCTACAAAAGGTTGGATATTCTTGATTTTTGGATATGTTTTATATTACCAAAAGTTCCTAGGAAAAGATTCAATATATCCAGTAAAATTGTAGTACGAACAAATACTATTTTCTACAAATTCCATACTGAGAGTTCCTTGGAAAAGATTCTGTAAATCCAATAAAATTATAACTCGAACATGCACTATGTAAATTGCACTTGACACTGACATCTGTCAATTATAATTATTTTAATATATCAGTTGTTTCCATGATTATAGCAAAACTGGCTGATTTATGAAAGTTAATCTCTACCGTTTCCAAGATTATAGCAAAGTTGGTTGATTTATGAAAGTTAATCTCTTTATAATTCTTTAACTCTATATCTACTGAATATGCAGGAGAATGTATAATCAAACCGTATAGAGAATAAGATATTCTTCCATATTTACAAACAGCTCTTCATAAGGATGTAAAGAATTGTAATTTATGGAATGGGTTACTTGCGTACCTTTTTTTATTTCATATTTTTGAAGAGCAGGTAAAACTTGCTACCCCTATTTTTTCTTTTGACAAAATTTTTATTAATTAGCCACAAAATAAATAATGAAATTTGATTATTTGAATTACCGCCATGTATGACGTATAATTACGCCGCACCAATGGGTGATCGTAAAGCCATAGCGTTTGTTTGTACGGGTAATGTAGATTTCCTGTTTGACGTTTCAACAATAGTTTGAACACGTAACTACCTATGTGTTTATTTGTGAAGTAATTAATATATTTGAGAGCCTAGAGAGAGCAAAATGTCAAATTCAAATTAAAACTTTCTCGCACGCAATGCCATCTATAAGTTACATACTTAAACATGGTTCTCTTTCTCGGTTCAATATAATGACGTCACAGAAAACTTTCTTAATTTACTAAAAAACAAATAACTTTTTTAAAATAAAATTTATATTTTTATATATGTTTTCAACATAACATTACGTATACCTTGAGTATTTTTTAACTTGAAACATTGGCTTTGTCATATCCATGGTTACGACTTGACATTTGATTGACAGCAATATATTTGCCCGTCCCATTTAAAATGAAACATAGGGAACGAATTTGACATTTGACAAGACGTTAATATAATTATACCTGCTTTCTATATAAAATGTAGTTGTAGAAAAATATTGTGTGCATCTTGTGCCCAAGTGATTTTTTTTGACTTGGCTAAATTACTTACAATATTTAAATATAATACTTCTGTCAAATTCATTCCCTATGTTTTAAATGAGACAGACAAATACATTGCTGTCAATCAAATGTCAAATCGTAACTTATAAGAAAATGCAACGGTTATCTGTCATATTGACAAGATGTCATTAGAGGTTAATTTTGTTTAAATAATTATACCAGTTTTCTAAAAATTAAATTTAGTTGTAGAAAAAATATTGTGTGCACCTTGTGCCCGAAATATGTTTAGTGCTCTCGAGTGGTTTTCTGACTTGGCTAAATTTCTAACAATATTTAAATATAATACATACGTCTGTCAAATTCGTTCCCTATGTTTCATTTTAAATGGGACACGCAAATACATTGCTGTCAATCAAATGTCGAATCGTAACCATGGATATGACAA
Source organism: Ophonus ardosiacus (assembly GCA_943142095.1). Lineage (NCBI taxonomy): Eukaryota > Metazoa > Arthropoda > Insecta > Coleoptera > Carabidae > Ophonus > Ophonus ardosiacus. The sequence continues at coordinate 86,906,735 of OW964823.1, forward strand.
ACCCAATGTTTCACGTTAAAAAATACTCACGGTATAGTGATAGAAATCGGATTTTCAGTACCATGCAAGTAGCCCATTGTAGTATTGGAGTTATCGTCGGAGAAATTTTTGTCACACAAACACGCGCGCACGCACATATACACACAGACACACACACACACACACATATACACAAGCAGACATAATCCAAAAACCACCGAACTTTTTGACCAAAGACCTAAAGCAGTCGGAAGTTATATATATTCCTAGACTGGACTATAAGAATAGGTTGAAATTTATATATTTAAATCATACCTGTTTGTCCACCTGTTTTTGCATTTGATAAAAATACATAGCTATAGCAGATCCCTGTTATCTTAATTAGGTTATCATGTATCACAATAAAACATTATGTATCGTATCCCGCGGGATTTCGTGCCGCGATTCGAGTCATGCATTTCATTTATGCTGCGCAACCTTGCGACTTGCGACCCATATCTTGCATTCTCGCTGCTTCATTTATCTTAATATTTAATTTTATCTAAGTAATTAAACGTGTGCACAATAATACAAACGATAAATTGCGCACGTATAGATACTCTGTCCGTATGAATGCATTTCTGCTTTCGACCTTTCGTAAATCAATTTATTTTAAATGTTAGATTGCAAAATGCAATAAAGTAATAGTTTTATACCCGTACACTTGTTCATGCGGTGCGATTGTGCTATATAGGTTGAGAATTCCAAGAGTTCCAAGAATAAATCACGAAAATTGTTATTATGAAGGTAATTGATATGTTTTTGCAGTTATCTCTAAGACGAAAACAGGCAAAACATTTGTATCAGTCATCAGTTTGTATTGCATCACAACATAACTTGCATTATGAGATTACTGTATCAGAGAAATCAGTATTCATACTACAGTAATCCATTACAGTAGCGGTTCGTACTGAACTATATGAAACTTAGGATTCTCTTTCCAATATATTGAACATTTTTATTATATCTTCTATATATTTAGAAATAGAGACTCATAAATATATAAAATAATCCATTACAATCAAATAATGTTACTACCAAGTTTATATCTCTACCTACTTTTAATTATTGCCCCTAAAGTCAATATACCCCATATTTAGATATAAACTTCAAAATTTCCAAAAATCTAATTTTTATGTATCTAGATACTTCTCTGATACTTTTCTTCAAATCTGAAATACATTTCAGTAATGAACTATACAACAAAATGAGTTTAACATCTTTGTTATCATATTTAAAACATTAAAAAATCTGTTGTGGCCAGCACAAGACCTTTCGTTAATTTGATGTATTTTGTACAAATCCCATACCAAAAGTTCATTGGAAAAGATTCTATACATATATACATTATGTATGTATACTCAAATATAAATACTCTAAAAATGCGTACACTTACGTAACATTCTCTTTACAATCAAATAATATTACTACCAAGTTTATATCTCTACCCATTTTTGAATTATTGCCCGAAAAGTCAATATACCCCACATTTAGATAAAAACTTCAAAATTTTCAAAAATCTAATTTGTATGTATCTAGATACTTCTCAATGCGCTGATTCCAGATTTTGAAACCGCAGGTCGATACCTCTTTTCGTTCTCGAGATATTTAGATTTAAAGTTTTGCTCAAAACTGCCCATTTTTGGGTAATAACCCAAAAAGGGGTCGAGATACGAATTTGGCGACAACATAATTCGATTCTACGGGCAAAATTACATAAGACCACCAATTTTCAGAATTTTTGGACACCGCATACAATCTCTAAAGCAAAATACCTGAAAATGGCCAAAAATCGCAAAAATCGTAAGGGGTACCCCTTACGATTTTTTCAGATTTTGACCATTTTCGGGGGTTTTCAAACTTTTATTCATAAAAAATGAACCGGTTGAACAATAATTATGAAAATTGCTATACTTATGTATTTTTGTCCGTGGAATCGAATGGTGATGTCGCCAAATTCATATCTCGACCCATTTTTGGGTTATTACCCAAAAATGGGCAGTTTTGAGCAAAACTTTGAATCTAAATATCTCGAGAACGAAAAGAGATATCGACCTGCGGTTTCAAAATTTGGAATCAGCGCATTGAGAAGTATCTAGATACATAAAAATTAGATTTTTGAAAATTTTGAAGTTTTTATCTAAATATGAGGTATACTTTTGCACCCGACAAAATCATTTGTCGTGTACACTTGACCCCATGTACCCTACAAGTCAGCGCCTACGATTACCCATGCTGTATGCTAATACAAAGAATTTATTTTAAAATGCAGTATTATAGTTCATCACTTCCATGGTTTATCACTATTGTCAAAAAATGACAGCAATGTAATATTGGTCCATTTTAAAATGCAACATTATAAATAGTATTGCAGAACAGGAGATACCTCCAAAATACATCACAAATGATGTCAATTCTTATTACGACCGACTAGAATATTGCCTCAGAGTGATGGGGGGTATTTTTTAACATTTATTACATGAAAGTGATGAATTTTTGTAAGCTAAAGTTTTTAAAGATATACAACATTCGTGTTTTGATTATTTGTTAATCGTATGTAGGCTAATTTATTGGAAATTAGTTTTAATAATACAAAACTACAAATTTTGTATGTTGCATTTTAAAATGGACAAATATTACATTGCTGTCATTTTTTGACAATGGTGAGTAACCATGGAAGTGATTCGCCATATGTTGAATCAAAATTCCCTGTATAGATGTCAAATATACGATTTGAGACAAAAATATTTACAAATATACCAACATAGTTATTATAAATTCTCTAAAATCCTCCCTAGAAAACCGAGAATTCACGAAGTTTGAACTATGAAACGTATGATGTGCTAGAGGTCGAGAACGACCGGAGTAATGCTTGCCGAAGTAATACTCAAGTACGAGATTGAGCATCGACTATGAATATGGGCATTAGTGTTGTGTATTGTGATTATTTTCGGGTAGATTGTCCTGCGATGCCTCTACCGGTGGTAAGAGTAACCAGAAGCGCTTCCTCATTCCTCGGGGCCCTGACCTGCCCAGTAACACGCATGCGGACCACACGTAAACGCGCACATACATACATACGGCCAAGCTCTAGCCAACACAGCTTCAATCCTCATCTACTAATTCATTAATGCACCTGACTATTCGCAACTCACGATTAAGTAACTATGTATATTCTATATTAAAATTGAAATACATCGACTGGTAAACAATTTAACATAAAAGATGAAAGAAGCTATTGGGCTTCCAAATTATCAAGAGATGGCGCTGACGTCAAACGTCAAAATTCAAACGAATGGTACATTTTTCGCTGGCTCCCATAAGAGTACAATTGGTGTTAGACTAATTTTCGTAGTTTTTAATTTAATTTCGGAGTTAGTATAGTGTTTTTTCTTGTTAATTTCGGTAGAATTGAGTTTGATCTTTCTTGTAGTAACAATTTAGTGATAGTTTTAATAATATTTTAGTTAATAGGGTTAATTTTAGTTAGTATTTGTAGGTTAACAGTATTTTAGTCATATTTTAATTAATTGTTTTTTTTAATAAAAAAACATTTTATTTTCTTTATTTAGATTGTATTTCATTGCCATAGTTGTACATACATATATTAATCTCTATCTACATAGCATTACTTTTATTTAATTGTTTTTCTTTCATAATGAACAATTTTCTTTGCTTAGATTTAGATACTATTTGTAGATTTGGGAATTGCAGTGTATCATCTATAAATATGGTGGAAGGCCAGCAAGTAATAAATAGTGGCCACATAATATTATGTGGTAAATATTTTTGGAGAAAACTCCATCGTAACTTTAACCTATAAATTGCATATCTCCTAATTTGTTCATTAATTTTTTAAAAATCAAAAACTTACCTGTTATATTAGCAGTAATTCAGATCCTACTAAGAATAAAACAATAATAGCCGAAGATAAAAGCGTATTAAAATTCGTATACAAGTAAATACAATCCCTGAATAAAACAACCTATTTTGTACATGTACACTTCACTCAGTTCAGAAATCTGCCACCAGTGGCGCATTGTAATTTTGGAAGCCCAATACTATTCGCAACTAAACCCACCGGTGGCGGCGCTGTGATCGTTTCAAATATGGTGGATGTAACTCATACTGTCATTTAATAACTCATATTCTTATAATGTTGTTTGTTAATTCATAATACTTATTTAATATTATATGGCTTAATTCGTAAGTGTATAATACCGATATGTGATATATAACTAACTCCAACTAATTTATTTGAATTCTTGGAGGCGACATAGAAATATTGGCCGGTAGCACAAGTCTTGTTTTAACTAAAACACTATTTTGAAAAACCTCAAATTCAAATTTTAATATTTAATTTCACGAACGATTTTTTTTAAAAAGGATTTGTTTGAATCGTTTTAATACAAACTGTTTTGCTTTAAAATCATATTTTGATAAATTTGATAATATTCATTACTGTTATTAAATAATGAAATTTGACATATTTTTAAAACAGCGTTTTAGTTGAAACAAGGCTTGTGTTACCAGCTATTGAATTCAGGATTCATATTACATATTGTGAGGTGACTCGTAATATTTTTGCTCTATGTTTACAAACCAGTGCTTTATCTTCACTTCCACATGAAATTACAGGAAGTGTTTGTGAAGACAGTAGTTCAATAATAATATAATCATTTTAATGTCCATGTAAAGCAGGGAGTAGCCAAAAATGCAAACATATTGCAGCAGTATTACTTTATTTAACTATATGACATCATGTATTCAATTTATAATTGCATACCCAGGATCAGGGAATATGTGATTTTGCAACCATTGTTATTATTCTGACTAATTCCTCTTTTTTGACAGTTTGTTCTGTTTACTTTTTTGGTAGAAGGATCCATCATATGTTTAAAAAAAAAACTAAAGCAATGTTTTACCAAGGTAGTAACACTATTAAAACACAAGTTTAACACAAAATGAAGGAAAAGAGGCACAAATTTATCCACTCACAATGATTATCATGTGATTGCAACATATGTATGTTAACAATGAGTATGTGTTAGAGAGATTTCAAACTTGAACGCTAGGTGGCTACGAGTTTTTCTTAGTCGCGAATAGAGATATTGTCATAACCGAAATTACGCATCATATGTGCCCTCATTAATTAAAAATTAAATAAACAACACTATTAAATTTAATAGAATAGACTAAGCTAAAATCTTAACTCATACAATTTGAGACGACCTTGATGAGACATCTTTTAAAAATATGGTTTTCAAATGAGCTCAGAATTCTAAATGAAAGCAAACTTGTTTCTCTCTGAGTGCAATGTGCAATGCTCGCTACAATTCAACTCCCGAGTCCACGAAGCTATTCACAAACGCCTCCGTTGGTCTCACAGCAAGCTCATTGCTCATGTCTGGTACCGTTCCCTGAGTCCGTCTGAAAAATCACCCAGCTCAGGGACTCATCATTCAAGAGCTGCAGGAAACAATATCACTGCCTAGGAAACGGGAAGCACGAGCAGCTTAAACCATTCTTAAACGTAGCTACCACATAAGTTAAGTACAAGTGTCTTTGACCTAGGATCTATGTAGGTACTATCTCGTATTGTGAAGAGAGATAATGTCAAAGTTTTAGTAGTAACTCAATGTTTTCTTTTTTGTATGAGAGTTAACCTAGAATTACGAATAGGGCACATGTCTGGTAAACGGCCGCCCGGTCGACACTATTACCGATATCTACAATAATGAGTAACCATGGAAGTGATGAACTACGTAGTCAGGTCATAAGTTCTGTCCCAAGATTAAAGTAAGACTAGATAAAACAAATGAGATCAAGACACAAAATTTTATTAGAATATGAAACTCTAATATACTATGAACATGTCAAGCTACATTTTACTCGAAATGACCTCCGCGTGCTTGTACACAGGCTTTTAATCTTCGAGACCCGTCATCTATGGCAGTACGCACCATATTCATATCAATATTGGCCACTGCTTTTACCAAAGACGCCTTTAACTGCTCCAAATTTCTGTGGCTTGAAGAACAGACTTTTTTCTCTAAATAAGACCAGATTTTATAGTCCCAGGGATTTAGGTCTGGACTTGATGAGGGCCAATCGTCATGTCTAATAAAGTCGATATTTTGGCGATAAAACCATTCTTGCGAAGACTTTTCTTTGTGAGCTGGCGCTGAGTCCTGTTGGAAAATCCAGTGGTCATTTTTAAACATACTGGTACTCAGAGTTTTCAATTCTTTCTAAAGTGTCTTCTTGATACACTTTAGCTCCAGTTTTGACGCCTTTTTGACAAAAATAAACTTGTGTGGTCTCCAGATATGACACACCCAACCAAACCATCACAGATGCCGGGTGATGACCTCGTTGAACAACAGGAACCTTTTCAGCAGCTTCAGAATTGCTATGAGCATACACTCTATCATTTTGCTTATTTAAATGTTCTTCGATTGTAAAAATTTTGTCATCTGTAAAAAGAATTTCTCGATGTTTGTTATCTGCGTACCGATGAAAAAGCAGGTTTGCTGTCTCTTGCCTAATTTTTTTTAAACGTTATGTAAGAAGATGGCCCTTTTTTCTACGGTAAGCATGAAGTTTGAGGTCCTCATTAATAACTCGCTTCAAAGATTCCCTTGACAAATGCATCTGCAAAGCCATCAATTTCTGTTTTCGTCTAGGATTTCGGCGAGTACGAGCTTCAACAGCTTTTATGACTGCTGGTGTTCGAATAGTGCGAGGTCGACCAGAGCGTGGTTTGTCAGCAACAGAAGAGACTTCAGTGTATCGCTTAATGGTACGATAAACAAATTTCTGTGTGATTTCTAAATTTTTCAATAATTTAAAAATCGTTGTTGCTGAATGCCCACACCTGTGCAAAGCAATTACTGCAACACGATCTTCTTTTTTACTCCACTCTTTATTATTTAACAACTTATCAAAGAACTGTTGACACTTTTGTATTCAACACTGACAACATTAAATGACATATCTTCATTTTTGTTTTCAACGGTTACTTAGATCGTATAAAAACACAATAAAAGTTTGAGACAGAACTTATGACTTAACTACGTATAATGTTGCATTTTAAAATAAATTCTCTGTATACCTACATGTCACAGGTTACAGATACGTGAGTCATATCACGGATATATCTTCTTGAAGCAACCCTTTTTCATTGTTATTATTGAGGCTTCTTCTACTATGTCTACAAATTGTTGATTATCTTCATGATTCATTATTTAACTTAGATGTCACATATGATGGAAATGACAGTTTGACAGTTTTTACCTTCCGTCACCCTTAGGTAAGGAAGGTATTGTCTTTGGTCAAAAAATTCGGTGGTGAGTTTTTAATGAATAAGCACGTTTTAAGATCCCTAGAATACGATATTACTAATTTTACATTGATGTCTGTGTGTATGTGTGTGTGTGTGTGTGTGTCCGTGTGTGTGTGTGTGTGTGTGTGTGTGTGTGTGTGTGTGACAAATTTTTCTCGGACGATAACTCCAAAACTACAATTCTAAAAATTATGATTCTTTCGTATTTCTCTTCCTTACAACCCTATGAAGAGCTGATTAGATTTTGGTTATAATTGGTCAACCGGAAGTACTATTATTTGAAGTTCTTAACAGTTTTTCTTGAAAAATCGCAGTTAAATATCATTTTCGACATTTTATGTGATTATCAATAGAAAGAATATCTTATTCTCTATACGGTTCCTTCATATTCAATAGATATAGAGTTATAGAGAGATTAAGAGAGATTAACTTTCGAAAATCAGTCAGCTTTGCAAAAATTATGAAAAGAACAGATATATTCAAAAAAATCTAATTGACAGGTGTCAGTGGCAAGTGTAAAGCCAAAGTGGAAAGTATATGATCTGAAAGAGATATAAGTGACAGAGTGTCCCTCGCCAGTGACTTGCATTTGCGGCCTCGCCTCAAGATAGGAACTTATAATGCCAAAATTACGAGAAAGGCAAAAGAGAAGATGGAAGGACTGTATAGCAGAAGATTTGAGAGAGGAAGAGCTGTGTCACGAAGATGCTTTGGACAGGAATGAGTAGAAGAGAAGAGTAAGAAACAGCGACTTTTAATAAAATAGGGAAAAGTTGAAGCAGGAGGAAGTGTTAAGTGCAATACATAATGTACGTTCGTATTCGTATTAAAATTTTATTAGATTTTAGAATCTTTTCAAAGGAACTTTCAGTATGGATATGTAAAAAATAGTGTGTTCCTGTTACAATTATACAGGATATATAAAATCTTTTTCAAGGAACTTTTGGTATGGGATATGTACAAAATACATCAAATTGACGGAAGGTTTTGTGATGACCACAACAGATTTTTTTAGATATATATTGATCAAGTCTACCTAATTTTTTTTTTTACCTTCCGTCACCTTTAGGTAAGGAAGGTATTGTCTTTGGTCAAAAAATTCGGTGGTGAGTTTTTAATGAATAAGCACGTTCTAGGTTCCCTACAATACGAATTTACTATTTTTAAGATGATGTCTGTATGTATGTGTGTGTGTGTGTGTGTGTGTGTCCGTGTGTGTGTGTCCGTGTGTGTGTGTCCGTGTGTGTGTATGTGTGTCCGTGTGTAACAAATTTTTCTCCGACGATAACTCCAATACTACAAATCTAAAAATTATAATTCTTTTGTATTCCTCTTCTGTACATCCATATGAAGAGTTGATTAGATTTTGGTTATAATTGATCCATCCGAAGTACCCTTATTTGAATTTTTTAACAGTTTTTCTTAAAAAAACGCAGTTAAATATTATTTTTCGACATTTTGTGATTATCAATATGAAAGAGTATCTTATTCTTTATAGGGTTTGATTATACAGTTTCGTTCATATTCAATAGATGTAGAGTTATAGAGACATTAAGAGAGATTAACTTTCAAAAATTAGTCAGCTTTGTTAAAATTATGGAAACAACAGATATATTCAGAAAAATTTAATTGACAGATGTCAGTGTCAAATGCAAAACCAAAGTTGAAAGTATAGGGTCAGAAAGTTATGTGTGAATGTGATAGAGTGTCCCTCCAAAGAGAAGAAGATGGAAGGACTGTGTAGCAGAAGATTTGAGTGAGGAAGAATTGTGTGAAGAAGATGAGTTGGACAGGAATGATTAAAAGAAAAGAATAAGAAACAGCGACCCCTAATAAAATAGGGAAAGGAACTTTCGGTATAGAATTTGTAAAAAATAGTGTGTTCGTGTTACAATTTTATAGGATATACGAGTACAGAATCTTTTTCAAGGAACTTTTGGTTGGGATATATACAAAACACATCGAATTGACGGAAGTATCAATCATTACTTGAGCATTTTAAACTAGCTAGATGATTTTAAAATATGAACAATTTATAGAATTGTTCGTTATATCGTGAGATTATGCCTTGGCTGATTTTTAATAAACGCGTTCTGCAAGCAAGCCCCGTGCAAAGGTGAAGAAGAGAAAATATAATGGCGGCAGGCACTGATTTATCGTTATTAATGGGTGTAGCTTGTAGCAACACGATCTAAATTAGATTTTGCATCATCTGACCGTATTTTATTTCTCTTACATTGTTCGTTTGATGGCTGATACCACGTCGTTTACGTATCAAGACTACGATAATGCTTTAATGCAATTCGACAGGTATTACTTACCTACCAATTTAAATAAATATCTAGGATAACATCTAGCTAACTTCAGATTCAATTTCATCTATCTACCTTTGCTAGATTTATTGTTATAATCTCAGCACTGCTATGTCTGCATTTAAAAAAGGTTTTTCTCAAAACTTATTTAAATTTAATGTTAAATTGATCTTGACTGGCCTAGCTAGTATAGTGACTATATACAGGGTGTCCCATTTAAGGTACGAATGCATTGGTATCTCGAGAACCGTAAGAGCTACGAGGTTGGTTAAATTAGACAAAAGTTGCCCCATTAGGAGGCTATTTTAATGGTGTTTTGTTATTTGCGAAAAAATGCATAGGTCACTAGATACAGGTGAAAATGTAAATTTAGCGATTTTCTTTTTTTGCTTATAACTTTGTTATATGAAATAATACGAGATTCTGGTTTGCACTTTCTTAAGGCACTTTTATATGGTGAATTTGCAGAAGTACTCAAAAAAAATTTATATCTAACCCTTTGACGAGTTACTGATAGCAACTTTTATTTTTCATATAGAGGTCATATTAAGCTGTGGCATTTTTAAATAGAGATTTTTTTTAGCTTTACAATGATATAAAACAATAATAATTTATTTTTATAATTAACAGAAAAATGAACAAAAATTATTATTTATACTAAAATTGAATTGAAAAAAGTAAATCGAAGGCTGCTATGGAAACAACGAACAACAAAAAAATGCAACAATTTAATTTCTGAATTTTACTTGACAATAGTAGATTATTACGAGTAATAAAAATGAATTTTTCTCGTTGAGAAAAATATGATATGTTGAGTTGTTACATTCGTTGTCAAAGTTCGTTTATTACTCGTAATAATCTACCAATAAGATACCAATGCATTCGTACCTTAAATGGGACAGCCTGTATATACAGTATGTCCCATTTAGAAGTGCCACCATTGGGATCTCGAGAACTATAAGAGATACAATGTCGGTTAAATGGAACTTTTTGTGCGCCTTTGGGAGGCCACCTTAGATGTGCTTTTGTTTTTCAAAAAAATCTCATAGGGCACTAGATAATGACAAAAAACTGAATATTGTTGATTTTTTCTTTTTCAAATAACATCTAAACTATTAGTAATTGAGAAAAACGTTTCAAATACAAAAGGTAGATATTTTTATTAACGAACCAATGGCGTACGAAATAAATTTTTATATCCGAAAATTTTCGAGATATAACACAAACTTATATTTTTTTAAATGGAACCCATATCTGATTTTAGTCTCAAAAAATTAATTATTTTTTCTCTTTTCAATGATGTAAGAGTTATTATATTTTATATTTGTTGTGCTCCTAAAATTTACTTTTTCTCTTTAAAAAAAAAAAACATTTGATCGATAAAATTTATTTTATGCCTTTATTACTTAATATTTTCATTCTAGACTCATAATTACAAATTACACTATAATGTGCTAAGGGCGACCTGACACAAATATTATAAAAATTAATTTGATACGAATTTTGAGCAAAAACAAGGAGTATTTCTAAATAGAAATCTACTATTATTTTCAAAATAATTGTAAATTTAATACAAAATAAAGAAAAAATAATAATTTTGAAGGCAAAACAAATATAAAACATAATAACCCTTACATCATTGAAAAGAGAAAAAAATAATTATTTTTTGAGACTAAAATCATATATGGGTTCCATTTAAAAAAATATAAGTTTGTGTTATACAGTGTGTCCCATTTAGAGGTGCCATCATTGGGATCTCGAGAACTATAAGAGATACGATGTCGGTTAAATGGAACTTTTTATGCGCCTTTGGGAGGCCATCTCAGATGTGCTTTTGTTTTTCAAAAAATTCTCATAGGACACTAGATAATGACGAAAAACTGAATATTGTTGAATTTTTCTTTTTCAAATAACTTCTAAACTATTAGTATTTAAGAAAAACATTTAAAATATAAAAGATAGATATTTTTATTAGCTAACCAGTGGCGTACGAAATAAATTTTTATATCTGCAAGTTTTCGAGATATAACACAAACTTATATTTTTTTAAATGGAACCCATATCTGATTTCAGTCTCAAAAAAATCATTATTTTTTTCTCTTTTCAACGATGTAAGGGTTATTATGTTTTATATTTGTTTTGCCTTAAAAATTATTATTTTTTTCCTTATTTTGTATTAAATTTATAATTATTTTGAAAATATTGGTAGATTTCTATTTAGAAATACTCCTTGTATTTAAATAATTTATTTCGTTAGAAAATTTTGCTCAAAACTCGTATCAAACTAATTTTTATATTTTGTATCTGGTCGCCTTTGGCACATTATAGTGTAATTTGTAATTATGAGCCTAGAATGAAAATATTAAGTAATAAAGGCATAAAACAAACTATTTCGATCAAATACAATATAATTAATAAAAATAATAATGTTTTTTTGGGAAATAATAAGAAAGTTCAGGAAAATAAAGAGAAAAATTAAATTTTAGGAGCAAAACAAATATAAAACACAATAACCCTTACATCATTGAAAAGAGAAAAAAATAATGATTTTTTTGAGACTGAAATCAGATATGGGTTCCATTTAAAAAAATATAAGTTTGTGTTATATCTCGAAAACTTACAGATATAAAAATTTATTTCGTACGCCACTGGTTAGCTAATAAAAATATCTATCTTTTATATTTGAAATGTTTTTCTTAATTACTAATAGTTTAGAAGTTATTTGAAAAAGAAAAAATCAACAATATTCAGTTTTTCGTCATTATCTAGTGCCCTATGAGAATTTTTGGAAAAACAAAAGCACATCTGAGATGGCCTCCCAAAGGCGCATAAAAAGTTCCATTTAACCGACATCGTATCTCTTATAGTTCTCGAGATCCCAATGGTGGCACCTCTAAATGGGACACACTGTATATCGAAAATTTACGGATATAAAAATTTATTTCGTACGCCAATGGTTAGCTAATAAAAATATCTATCTTATATTTGAAACGTTTTTCTCAATTAATAATAGTTTAGAAGTTATTTGAAAAAGAAAAAATCAACAATATTCAGTTTTTCGTCATTATCTAGTGCCTTATAAGTATTTTTGGAAAAACAAAACAACATCTGAGATGGCCTCCCAAAGGCGCACAAAAAGTTCCATTTAACCGACATCGTATCTCTTATAGTTCTCGAGATCCCAATGGTAGCACTTTTAAATGGGACACACTGTATATATTCAGTCACTATACCTGTAAGTATTTGATACATACGACCAAAGTGTAGAGCAACCTTTGACAAAAAAAAAAAAAAATCACTATCAAACGTCACATTATTGTCATTTCTTATACAATAATATCATCATAATAACGTCATATCTAAATTATCAGTGTTTTTCACAATGTCGTTGCCTACATTAACTCACAAAATTATTTAAAAAAACTGTTTAAAAATATCAAAATACATTTTATATGAAGAACAGCAACTACCTATTACTAAATGTCTCGCTTGTACCATCACCTCTCGAAACTGAAATTCCTTCAGAAGTATTATGGTCCTTTTAAAGAATTTGATTTGCAAGATGTCAAAAGGTCATTGCTTGAGCTGAAGAATATAAGTGAAAGAACCATATGTGGAATGAAACATCACGAGAAAATGATCCGTATTCACAAAGAAGAACTTAAAAAACGTAAGAACGACTATTTATTAACTCAACGTATGCTTCGAAAAGTGGGAGACGAATATAGATTTTCTTCCAACCCTGCTCGCTTCGATAGGGCTAAATTTTTAATGCGAAGTAGTAAGTCGAATCACTTAATTCAACAAATTACACGGAATAAACAATTTTACGAAGAAGTCAAGAAGAAGAATTATGCGTATTTTTGGCACTGAATGACGAATGGTGTTAATATAGTATCTACTACATGTATTGTCATTGTTAAAGGAAATTATTATCACAATTAAAATTAGTAGTACTGAAAAATGTCTTTTTATCTTAAAATTAGATCGTATTCTGTTCACTTATCTAATTCAAAGTTATTAAAATTATCACTTATTTTCAGTGTTAAAGTTCAAAATTTCAATCCACTATTACTATTACATCAAATTACTAATACAGTATAACTTCGATAATCCGGACAATTTTCATGATGATATATGTGTGTGTGTGTGTGTGTGTGTGAGTGTGTAACGCTCTAACTCTAATACTATCAATCGAAAAAAATTAAAACACATTTCGAACCTATTCTAATACGGAAAGAAAACTATTAGATTTTGGTGTAAATCGGATAACCGGAAATGGCAAAATCACTGAAATATATACTAACAGGAATGCGCGTACGAACCGTGACTGTGAAGCATATTGAAAGCCTGCTGCTGGAGTAGTCGGCAAACATCGAGACAGTTCGTGAGTAGACGGAAATTATTTCGTGTGGCGCATGTTTAAATAAATGAAGCATAATATGAAAACAAAGCGATCAGCTATGATACTAGTTATTCGGCTAGGTTCGGTTCGGCACGAACGTGCGCGAACAGGACCAGCCATTATTGTTCAATGAGGCTTCAGTGCAGCGTACGCTGATAGGTAGAGTATGCGAGTTCCAGGTAGTATACAGTGTGAACACTGAAAACCGTGACAAGGGCGTTTAACATGGGAAAACAGTTTTTTTCAAATATTATCTGTCCGGCAAGAGTATAGTGAGAGTTTTTGATATGGTTAGAAAGATTATTTAATTTGGCATCGAAGAGTATCTAAATACTCCCAATTTAATGCTTTATTATTGAAATATTTACAAAAGTATAATGCTACTTGACAGTGCTTAATTCTTATAGGTATAGATTTCATAATTTTGTCACCAGGTGGCTACACCCTCCAGTGAATGTACATGTCATTTTTAGTGACATAACCTATGTTTTACGTGTTAAAATCTTATGCCATTTTTAGTGACATAACCTATGTTTTACGTGTTAAAATCATATTTTATTTTTCTTTTCTATATCAGCAGATTTAAAACAAGGTAATGAAACTAATAAATTTGTGTGAAAATGAATAATTTCGTTTGAAATAGTGCTTCTCTCAAACATATAAATCGTTTCAGGTAAAAATGGTAGTATTGTGTATTGTGTACAGAGTGTACAATCGAGAGTGTACCGCTAGGGCACGGGAATATTTGAAAAAAGAATTTTTTAAAAAAAATTGGAGTACCAATGCCCTCATAATTTGAGACTTATTTTTAACACCTGTATTTTTAATAATGAAAACTCAAACAGAGTGTTTTCAACAGATAAAATGTTACAAAGTGAAAGACACGAAGTATCGAAACGTATGAAACATTATTAATGAAGTATGTTGGTCAAACGGCAGTAATAAAGTTAAAATTAATGAAGTTAATAATGTCGCAAGCTTCTGATTTTACTAATTACTTGTTCTGTCTTCACAATGGCGGTTGATCAGATCTCACCGACTTTCCCTCCATAAATCTCAACAATGTTGCATAATTTAATTAATTATTTAATTAATCACCAAGGAATAAAAATAAAAATTGATAATCGACTGAAAACGAAGCTATTTTCAATTATCTACGGTTCAAATGGCAAGTGGCTTGTACATTTTAATTGGATATTATTTCAGATGTCAAGTGTGTCACTTTCTCTTATACACACTGGCAATTTCTAATCCTAATCAATTTATCCGTGAGCAATATCGATTTGTATTTATGCTCCTTAATTATATGTTTACTAACATTCAATATGTTTTATTAAATAAATTTTAATTTTGATGTTATAAACATGAGCATTTGCATAAATGCATGTTTATTTTGTGCATAATTGAGACGAAACTGTTATAAATTGATTTTAATGTAGTTAATTAATATGTTCAGTTTCAAATAAATTATGAAATATAGCAAATTGTTTTAATATCATGCAAAATTATGGTTACTAAATAAAAGCTAACATTTAGAGAAATTTCATAACAAAATTCATTTCATATTTATTTATTTATATACAGGTGTTCCAAGATTAAAGAATCAAATTTAAAATTTAAGTGAAGAAACCTAAAAAACGGCCTAAGTCACTAAGATAGTAGTTAACAAAGTCATTAGGTAACAACTCTTGTTACAACTATCACCCATTTGCTATTCAGACACTGATACAAACAGTATTGTCGTTGTGAACAATCGTTAAATATTCGCGAGTGAAGAAGAGGAGGAGCTTAGCGCGTGACGTAACAATATGGCCGGTTTAAGGTAGATGCTTCGTTTCCCGCAACTGTATTCTTATACACTGCGGCCTTTGAAATACAAAGTAATATTAATATTATAGTTAATATTAAATAAAAATAATGTTTCTAGTATGAATAACATTTTGAAATTTGCAAACTAGTCCGTTTCATATAAAAATTATGTTCAGCATTCTCTCGAATTTTGAATTTACATGATTCGAGTCTTTATTTCTTGAATCTACATAGTACTGCATTATTACAGTCTACAAGTTTAGATTTCATTACGAAGTATTTTAATAAAGACACTAAGTAATTATTATATTGTAGTTATACCCGGCAAAATATAATCTTTACAAAATACAAGGAGCACGCATATTTTTACTCGGTTCCTTTCCCATTTTTAAAAGATGAATGCATAACTTTCGTCTACCAACTATTGCAAATTGGCAAATTTCTCTAATAAATTTTTCTATAAAATTTAGGTTCTTGTTTTCGGGAAATTAATTATTTTTGAATTTCTGCGTGCTAATGACGTACATAGGTTAAACGCAACTAAAACGTGTTGAAGTTTTAGATTTTGTTATTATACTTTATTTCACGTAAGAATAGCGTTGGTTTAGTTAGGGATATATAAATTCTATCCTTTGATTTGTCAGAATATAAATCTATTTCACAGAAACGAAACAAATATCGCTTGTCAGTTGTCAAATAAAATCTACAGAATTAAGTGGTGTTTAACCATATTTTGTTGCAATTTTAGATTTTGACATTTTTACAGATAAATATATTTATTATTGACAAAGCTTGGTTTCTCAAATTTAAATTATTTATTCAATGTAAGTAAAAACGGTCGGCTCTTAAGAGTAATCTATTATTTTCTTACGTAAAATGAAGTATAGCCTACAAATTTCACTCCACTCGTGATTTATTTGTTAAATAAGTGACAGAAACGATGCGTTCGCCGCTACCTCGGCTAGGACTTACTACCATGCACTAGTTCATATTTTCGCCGCTAGACGTTATATTGTTCTATTTCACTAGCGAATAGCCGAACCTAGCCGAATAACTCGTATCATAGCTGATCGCTTTGTTTTCATATTATGCTTCATTTATTTAAACATGCGCCACACGAAATAATTTCCGTCTACTCACGAACTGTCTCGATGTTTGCCGACTACTCCAGAAGCAGGCTTTCAATATGCTTCACAGTCACGGTTCGTACGCGCATTCCAGTTAGTATATATTTCAGTGTTCAGTGGAATTAGGCCTTGAAAATATCTGGTATTCAAGTAAATAAATATAAATATATCATCACGGCATATTACCCATTTCTGGGTGTGCCAGTATCTACAACACATGTAGACATCGGTAATGATGACGATATATTTTACCGTGTGGGCGCTTACCAGGCGTCACCTCACGGGCACTTATAGCAGGTATGGAGAGTGCACCACAGGGGTCACTTTTGTACCATTTTTAAAATTGGAAATATTTGACGTCTGTCGGGATCGAACCCGGTTCCCCTAGGTTCGCGACCAGACACTCGGGCACGCGGCCACGGGACCCCATTATTCAAGTAAATAATTATAAAATATACGTACTGGTAAATAATAGTTTTGTATCTGTTGTTTTACTTCTAGAATTATACTGTAAATATTTGTATGATAAAATTAAAACATAAGTCAACATTTTCGCTTTGTAGTGGGATAAGTCATACAGAGTTAGTCAAACTATATATAATTATTAATAGTCTACGTCACAAGAATTACACCGGGAACTTTATGTATGGAAATTATGAATGAAAAGTTTTATATTTTCTAATAATTTTTACATTAATTTGTTTAGAATTAGTTCATATTTCATAATTAATACGTTTCAAAACGTCACAAAGTTAGGTAAAATTCAGGGCATCGAACCCGAACCTGAACCGAACCAAAACCGGATCCAAACCGCAACATTTTAGGGAATCCAAACCGAGAACCGAACCTCAGATATATTTTTAATTAAACCTGAGTCGAAACCGAACCGAGTATTAAAATTCAGGTTCGGGGTTCAACTCCGATTCAGGTTAATTTTTAGTTCGAAAAGTAAATACAGCCGATAATCGACGTCTTATTCGTCTGCGTTGCTGTCTGGGCTGACTTTTCGTGAAAATTGTGTTCGTTTCTTGTTGCGTTTTGCGTAAATTCCAGCTCTCATTTTACATTATTTCGAACCTGAACCGCGAACAAAACCGCAAATTTTATTAATGTTTGAACCAGAGCCGCATCCGAACCCATCTTTCAAAAAACAAATTAACCTGAACCTAAACCGAACCCAGTTTTTGGCGGGTTCGATGCCCTGGAAAATTCAACTTTTTTAAACGGAATTAGATAAATTGAATATTGAATACAGTTTGGATTCTATACAACGCAAATGTGTGGGCAAGTTTAGCGTTTCTACAGGGTGGTAGGAAAATCAAGTTACACAAATATCCCCAGCGAACACCTCAGCGAGTAGATTAAAATACAATGAAACGTTTGCTTGGAGCAGTTAATGTGCGCATTGTGTACAGACATGTCGCCCCCGTAAATTGTGAAAAACACACCAATGCAACTCGAGACTCCATTTTATTACTCCACTCTGTATGCCCCAGTGTAAATTTGTACCACAATGGCGAGGTGACTTTACCGTCTCATATCTTATGCATGCACCGTTTTTATTCTTTGTTCCAGAGGGTGAGAACGTGGAACCTAAATTCGTATGTAGACATTGTGTATACCAGATGTCCCAAGCAAACTTTGATATACACGTGGAACATGGGAAAACAGTGTTTCGTAAATAAAAATCTGTTGTGACCAGCACAAGACCTCTCGCCATTTCCATATTAGGCTATATAAATATTGTATTGTACTTCCCTTTCAAACCGTCGTAACAAAAAAATCTGATGTGGACAACACATGACTTCCTTGTACGCCTGGCGTTATACACTATACATATTTTGTTAATAATTAAAATATGTATTATTACAGACCCAATCATTAAATTGCACGTATTGGACATAATTTGACATTTACATTAAATTCTTTATTTTTTTGTTATTTTTTGTCCTAATTCATAGCAAACTGAATTACAGAAACCAAAAAGTACATAATTTTTAAATTTACATATCTCGCTTATACAAAGAGATATTCTCGGCGGAGAATTCAATTTTCTAAAAGCATTTATTGTTAAATTCAAAATAACACCATTTTTTTTAAGAAAAACTGATAACAGCTTCAAGTAAAGTATCACTTCCAGTTAGACTATTTTAACCAAAATCTATTATGTTATTTCCATTAATATAAAAGTATAAAATACCAAATTTGAGAAGTTTTGGTTTATATTTTAAATTAGTTTTTCATTAAAATCTATTATAGGCTTCAAGTATAGTACCACTTCCGGTTAGATCATTTTAACTAAAATCTAATATATTATTCCCATTGATATAATAGTCTTATATACCAAATTTGAAAAGTTTTGGATTATATTTTAATATAGTTTTTCATTAAAATCTGTTATAGGCTTCAAGTGAAGTACCACTTCCGGTTAGACCATTTTAACTAAAATCTAATATATTATTCCCATTGATATAATAGTCTTATATACCAAATTTTAAAAGTTTTGGATTATATTTTAATATAGTTTTTCATTAAAATCTATTATAGGCTTCAAGTAAAGTACCACTTCCGAAAGTTATGTAATGACCAAAAAGGGAGGTGCACAACTAGATGTTATAACAGTCCTAAATACAAAATTTTAACTTACATACGTACATACGTACGTACGTACGTTCGTACAGACGTCACGCCGAAATTAGTCAAAATGAATTCAGGGATGCTCAAAATGGATATTTCCGTTGAAATCTGGAAACCGAAATTTTTCGCGATTACAATACTTCCTTTATTTCGTAGAAGGAAGTAAAAATACAGAACTTTACCCAAATACTGATTTTTATTGTATTTAACATGTCTTCTGCACACATATAATTCTAATTATACGAGTATCTATTTTTCATTGTATGAGGAAGTTTCTAAATGTCAGAGATTCTTCCATTTCATTAACCAGATTTGCGGTATTTCTGATGGATATATGCATTTTACCTATAATTTCAAATATTTAATTTAATTAAAAAAATAAAAAAGATTAAATATACTTCCCAGAAAATGCTGTCAGAATGTCACTAAAACTGTTGATTTTTGACACTGACATGTGTCATTTAAAAAGTATGTTATAAACATTGGAATTTGCCAACTGGTTTCCTTAGTGCCTTGGCCTTTGCGATTAAATTACTCGCCATTTCCATATTAGGCTATATAAGTATTGTACTGCACTTCACTTTCGAACCGTCGTTTTATAACAAAAAATTACAGAACTTTACTCAAATATTGTTTTTTATTGTATTTAACATGTCTTCTACACACATATAATTCTAATAATATATATTTTTCATTGTATGAGGAAGTTTCTAAATGTCATAGATTCTTCCAATTCGTTAACCAGATTGGCGGTATTTCTGATGGATATATGCATTTTACCACAATTTTACATATAATTTCAATTATTTAATTAATAAAACAATAAGAAAAGTTAAATATACTTCCCAGATAAAACTATCAGAATGTCACTAAAACTGTTAATATTTGACAATGACATGTGTCATGTTATAAACATTGGAATTTGTCAACTGGTTTCCTTAGTGCCTCGGCCTCTGCGATTAGTTTACTCTATAAATTATAGTGTCTTTATCTCTAAATCTATACAAGATATAATAAAAATTTTAAGTGTATTAGATGGAGAATTTTATGTTCTTCAATATTTAATAACAAAAATTTCCAAAAAATTATATTTAGAAGAATTTTTCTCAGAAACTACTACTTCCGGTTGTTCAATTGTTACCATAACCTTTTCAGCTCTTCCCAGGAATGTCAGATTGAGGAATCCATAGTTAAACACACATACACACATCCACACACACACACAGACATCATTTTAAAAATGTTATAATCGGTTTCTAGGGACCTTCAATCGTGCTTATTCACTGAAATCTGGATATGCGAATTTTAGCATGAATCCAATACCTCTCTTAGCGAGAGGTAAAAAGTACATTCATCTTGTACATTATTTAATATTAATTACTTTAATATTATTGCATAAATTGCAATAAATTATAAAAATTTTCAAATAAATAATTGTTTCACTTCTTTATTATACAATTTGAAAAGATTTTCATTTGTCAGCGTCGCACAATGTTAGCACAGTTGTCTCGCCTCTGACATTTCAAATTTGGGTTCTATACCCCATTAGGGAATTATTTTATTTTTTTTTTACACAAAAATTGTTGAACTATTATAATTATTTAAAAATAATAACATTGTAATAAATAAAGAGAAAATAATTGATTACAATAATCTAAATATTGATAATACCAATGCATTGTATTTTCTTTTTATAAATTTGTGTATTAATTTCAAAAGAAAATACAATGCATTATTATATCAATGTTTTGATTATTGTAATCAATAATTGTCAATTATTTTCTCTTGTTTATTACAAAGTTATTATTATTTTTAAATGACTATAAATCGAAATTTATTTTTAAATGACTATAAATCGAATTAAATTCGTTCCCTATGTCTCATTTTAAATGGAACGGGCAAATACATTGCTGTCAATCAAATATCAAATCGTAACCATGGATATGACAAACCCAATGTTTCACGTTAAAAAATCTGTTGTGGCCAGCACAAGACCTCTCGCCATTTCCATATAAGGCTATATAAGTATTGTATTGCACTTCGCTATCGAACCGTCGATTTATAACTTTACCCAAATATTGTTTTTTATTGTATTTGACATGTCTTCTGCACACATATAATTCTATCTACTTTTCATTGTATGAGGAAGTTACTAAATGTGAGAGATTCTTCCAATTCATTAACCAGTTTGGCCGTATTTCTGATGGATATATGCATTTTACCTATAATTTCAAATATTTAATTAATAAAACAATAAGAAAGATTAAATATACTTCCCAGAAAAAACTATCAGAATGTCACTAAAACTTGATTTTTGACACTGACATATGTCATTTACAAACTATGTTATAAACATTTGAATTTGTCAACTGGTTTCCTTAGTGCCTTGGCCTCTGCGATTAGAATATTCTATATATTATAGTGTCGTTATCTCTAAATCTATACAAGATATAATAAAATTTTTAAGTGTATTAGATGAAGAATTTTGTTTTTCAATATTTGTAATAACAAAAATTTTCAAAATATTATATTTAGAAAATTTTTTCTAAGAAACTACTACTTCTGGTTGTCCAATTGTTACCAAAACCTTTTCAGCTCTTCCCATGAATATCAGATTGAGGAAACTGCAGTTAAATATTTTTTAAGTCTTATAGTTCTTGAGGAATCGTCCCTCCAACATCCAGACACACACACATACATACATACACACATTCCCACACACACACATACACACGGACATCATTATAAAATTGCGTTATAATCGGATTCTACGGACCTTATATCGTGCTTATTCAATAAAATCTGGATATGCGAATTTTAGCATGAATCCAATACTTCTCTTAGCGAGAGGTAAAAATACTCACGGTATACGTTTGTCATTACAATACAGTGAGAAATTCCTCAGTACGGCTCTGACATCTGAGTTGCGTAAGCGATCATTTAAAATAGTAGAAACTATGTGAATATATTCTAAGAAACATTCATTTCGAGCTGGAGTCGTGTTTTATGTGAATCGGTTTTCTTTCGCAACGACAGCGACTCGAGATTAAAACGTTTTCGAATGTTACAGTTACCTGTGACTTCTATCAGATATTTGGAACTTCAATTCTTTAGATCTTGCTGGAATTTCTGGTTTTACTGTTAGATTCCGTGTTGAAATTTGTTGAATTGTTTTACACAATTTATTACCCGTGTTTCGGAGATTAAAACATTAAATAATGGACAATAAAAATAATAAAATACCAAAAATAAATTCAAACCGAAGTTGTAGTGTGCGCATAATACAATATTTATATAGCCTAATATGGAAATGGCGAGAAGTCATGTGCTGGCCACAACAGGAGTTGGATCACGTAACTGTGAAAACGATATTGCGACTGTCAACAAGTGAAAATGTGATCACGAAAATAGTGAAAACCGAAAACGATATCGTTTAATGCCCATATTCATAAACATTCGTAAAGTTTCAAAACGGTTCGTTATAATTTTTGACAAATAGAATAAAACCTGACAAATAAAATTTCGATTTTTCTTTCAATGTCGATTGTTTTTATTGGATAAAAATTATAACGAACCGTTTAAAATTATTACGAGTGTTTATGAATACGGGCATTAGACTGAAAAAAATTTGAATTCTAGTCGACACTCTCAAAGCATGTGAAAACGATAGTCGTTTCTTACGTCTCTTTTTATTTCATACATTTGGGTATAGGTATATCCTTTTCTTATTTACTTACATTTAGGTAAAAGAATGTAGTGAGCAGTGAGTTGAATTTGACGTTTTGGAAACAATGAAAGAAATGTCATTATAAATTATTTAAAAATAAATTAATATTTCAAATTTGAAAAGTATTTTTTTTTTAGTAAGGCGAAAATGAAATAATTGTGATAAAATACGATAATTATAAAATGAAAATTGATTACATGAATGAATCTAAGAAAAAATATGAATGAATATTTTAATAAGCATGTTGCGAAGAACCAAATGCTTATGATTTACTTTATATTTTTACTCTTTTGAAATCTATGATAGAAAATTGAAATCGTGGTGATTATATATTTTCTTATTTCTACTGAAATTTCTCTGATTTACTATTAAAATTTAGAACTGGATTTAGTGAAAGAACTACCCAAAAGAAATATTTTCTGGCAATATTGATATTCCAATAACTGTAAAAGTGTTGATTACAACAAAGCATATTTTGATTGATTACAAGAATAAATCCAAGAAAATTTTATTAATATTTTAACAATATTGTATTCTGCGAAGCATCAAATATAACAATTCTAGCTTGTGTTTTGTGATTAATATTTTTTGGTTTTTACACAAAATTAAAATTTGTGAATTGATCATTTTCCGCAGCCCGTCGAAGGTTGTTATTTAAATGTGGCCCATACTTTATTTACTTGAAATACAAAACTTAATAAAACTTAAAATAACAATCTTGAATACTTGCAGTCTTAAAAGGTCTCTTGAAGTTTTAATTATTTAGTATTTAGAAATATTTCTGTTTACTTCATAAATTTTTCTTCTGGAATATCAAAAGGAACAAAATTGGTTGGTACATGGCATCTGTAACTAATTGATAATTTAACTTGTGTCCTTCTTCAATTTTTGTAGTATTGCTATTATGAACAAAATAAAAACGAATGGTGAGAATAATACTTTCTGACAGATTAAATTTTTTAATGACATTCATGTAAATATCTGTCAAAACTACTATTTAATACAAAAACATTAGTCTTAAACGATATCGTTTTCACAAAACGTAGTCACTTTACGGAAATAACCGAAGTTGAAAACGTAGAGTGACTAATTTTACGTGATCGCTAAGGAAACGAATAACGTTTTCACTTCTCGATAATCGCAATATCGTTTTCACTTTTACGTGATCCCACTCCAGATTTTTTTTTAATTGTGTCTTTTTCTCAATAATTCTAGCATGACCCTTCTTATAATTTTGATGATTTCTATACCTTCTCTACTTAATGAGAGTTAAAAATAGTCGCTTTCTAATAAAGTTGTAAAGTGGTCCGGTTTATTAATCTACTTTAATAGTACTAATTATTTCAATATCTTTATAAATGTTGCTATGCAAAATGGTGTCGTTTATTCTTTCCACAGAAGACATAATAATTATATAATAATTTATTGACGCTATTTAACAATCGAGATAATAAATATCAGTAGAATAATAAGCACACCAAATAAGTACAAATATGAAAGTAAGAAAACGATCATTACAAAAGATAAATCTATTATTTTAGAAAACGCAGATTAATTAGTACCTGAAAGCGATTGATATAAATTACCCGAGTTTTTCCCCGTCTGACAGAAGTTTTCAATTGCAAAATGGACAAAGACTATATAAGGCTGATTTCAGTCAGGCAGGTTGACTGTCTGACTCAGAGTTGTAGTCTCTTACGTATACGTGAAAATCTACATTCTTGCAAAACACATTTGTTAGTTCGTTCGTTTCTCTAGCTGTATGATTTATTTGCGACAAATTGTTACATGAAATAATTAATACGCTATATATAACTTAATGGTAGGAATATTTGTTTTATTAATGTCATATTTTTATAGGTTATGTTATTCGACATAAATTAAACTAGTTTTATATGATACTAATAGAGTAATTAATATTTAATATTACATGTTTATTATACATGGAATGATTTTGCGAAATAAAATATAGTTGTATGTTATGCAATACCTTTTGGCCAAGTATAACACATTTCAAAATGGCATGGTAATTAGGAATTAATATTCTGCACTATGTTGCCAGTTATAATTTTGATAACTCAATTTCAAATTCGTAGTGTAGGTACTCTTCCTGATAGCTAAAAGAGATATGATGAAAATGTTTAATGTCGGATAGAGAATATTATATTCTTTAATATTTGTATCTAGATAATAATATAAATTTCCAAAAAATAATATTTATAAGATTTTTGTAAGAAACTACTACTTCCGGTTATCCAATTGTTTTCAGCTCTTCCCATTAATGTCAGATTAAAAATACGTAGTTAATTTGTTCTTTAGTCTTAAAGATTTTGAGAAACCGTCCCTCCAACATACACATATACACACACATACACACACACACACACACACACATCCACACACATAGACATTATTGCAAAAATTTTAAATAGGATTCTAGTGCCCTTAAAACGAACTTACTAAAATCTGAAAATGCGATTTTTTGCATGAATCTAATACCCCTCTTAGCGAGAGGTAAAAATGGGGAATTGTTCACACGAAGATAAGTTACAAAATATTAAGTATTACGCGTGATACAGTGGAAAGTTATGTATTATTTTGATCATCGACCTTTAAACTAATGGACCAAGTGTCTCCTATTGTTTTATTATTAGAATAATGCTCCAACATAAAAGGATAGAAATATATATTCTGTCCTTCAACAATACGGAAGTTCTCAGTTAAAATATACTACGTATACGTTCGTACTCATTGTACATCTTTTTCAGCCATATGTAAACCTCTATACATCGCTCTCTATCACTAAATAGTTGTCAAACTCTACATTTGATGTTTCGTGACTGTTTGTGTATTTACTTTTTTTTTTTTGGAGAACATTTATAATTATTTCTGTCAACACATACGTATATGTGTTGTGAGGTGTGTATGCGACAAAATAATGGGGAAACGGTGTATTTCGTGCAATCAGCAGTACGTACGCGGTTCAGCTGTGTCATTTCATATGTGAGATCTTATTAATTATTACTTGTTCCCTATAATATAATATGTATATAATATATTGTATTAAAAAGATATAACTAATTATACACAAAAGAATTAAATCTATACTCAGCGATTATGCACCAAGTATAACAAATTAGGGACAAATCAATCTTTTTATTTTGCCACGTTTTCTTAACTTCCGTACTGTTGAAAGATAAAGATACTGTGTCTGCACCGTTATGGCGGGACAAGCGTTTTGCTCGTACGCTGCGTCTATTAGTTTAAAGGTCGATGATTTTGATGCAAATTATATTTTGTAATTTCTGACAGATAAAATATGCGCACCACTGAAATATATACTACTTAACTGGAATGCGCGTACGAATCGTGACTGTGAAGCATATTGAAAGCCTGCTGCTGGAGTAGTCGGCAAACATCGAGACAGTTCGTGAGTAGACGGAAATTATATCGTGTGGCGCATGTTTAAATAAATGAAGCACAATATGAAAACAAAGCGATCAGCTATGATACGAGTTATTCGGCTAGGTTCGGTTCGGCACGAACGTGCGCGAACAGGACCAGCCATTATTGTTCAATGAGTCTTCAGTGCAGCGTACGCTGATAGAGTATGCGAGTTCCAGTTAGTATATATTTCAGTGTATTATACTGTCTTAAATTTGTTATTGATTGTGACACAACGAATATTCCTGGCAGTGTTTACAAACATTAATGTGATGTAAGAAAAGTTGAGCGAACGGCGAACTGCGACCGATCATGTGACCGAATCGGATGCTGATACAGGACTGACTTTCTCGGTGCACCTGTTGCTTTGCCCTGCACTCATACACATACCGACTGACCGACTTCTTGTAAGAAATGCAATGCACAAGATAACTATAAATGCTTTTAGCCACTATCACATAACGTAACCGTGCCAACATACTCATTATAAAACATAAAACAGCTTGACAAAATCATCAACTATCGTAATTGTGCAGGAGTATTCGTTAGAAGACCGCCTAATCTTTAGTAGATAATATTTGAAATCAATGGATGCGATTCAGTGGGTTATATTAAAGTGTGTACTAAGACTTGTATTAACTAAAACACTGTATTAGCTTAAAACACATTTTAAAACAAAGGTGATTCAGTGGTCTGTATTAAGCTGTTTTAGTTAAAACACAAAATTACACTTGGCAACACTGTAATAACTGTCAAAGTGCGAAATTGGCGGCATTTGAAACGTCAATATTTTGTATTTGTGTTGTTTTAGGTTATGTTACACTACTTTATGACCTATATTTTAAATTTTAACATATTAAAATGTCAGGAAAAAAAATTACAGAACCGATTGGTTTAATGAAGAAAAGATTATTTTAATAAGAGGCAATTACTAAACGGAACGGTATTATTGAAAATAAGGGACATGACATTAAAATAATGAAAAATAAAAAAGCTGCATCATTTTGAAGTGGTAAATCGGAATGTCCAAAAAAATAAAAGTGATGTTTGTGCTGATTGATATTTTTTATTATTGTAATCAAGTTTCGGTTATTGTAAATAAGCATTTCTTTGTTGTAATCAAAAATTCTTTAAGGATTTCTTTGTTTGTAATAAGAAAAAAAATTAAAATCAAATCAATATTATTTTAATTCAATGTAGCGGGGCCCCTAAAATGTGAGGGGCCCATAGGCAATTTCCTATTCTGCCTAATGGGTAATCCGGCACTGATTGAAATGCAATTCAATGAGTGAAATTGCGCATTATTTAAAAGAAAAACTAAAACTGGAGAAGGTACATCACCTCCAAACCCAGATATGTCAATTCGAATCAAATTTATTACATGCTGAAATACATTTTTTGATAATTGGTATCACTTTCGGAGAGAGTATTGTCATAGTTTTTCGTCTTCTGTATATCCTTCCTCGTCTTCTACAATCAACAACAGGCCTAACATGCTCAACTCTTTCAACAGCACGTATCGTGTCATCCATTATACTTAAACAAACTCAGAAAATAAACAATATATAAATAATTGTTGTAACTTGTCTGAATTTATTCATATTAACCTCAATTTTTTAAATTATTAATTTTCTCTTTTATTATATCATTTTAAATTCAATATTTGCTTTAGTATACTTTATGAAGAGTCAAATATATAATTTTACTTCAATATTTCATATTTGACATTATGAATTAACGTTAATACAATACTTAAAACAGATATAACCCATTTTAAGAAGTGTTTTAATTTCCTAGGCAACAAGCAAAATTAATTGAAGAAAGAAGAAGAAATTTGAAGCAGAATTCTGGCTAAATGGTACACTTTCCGGTAGAAACAAGTTTAGTTAAATCGTCTTATTTTAGCCTCAGGAATCTGTGGTTAAGCCTCTATTCAAGGGACACCCTGTATATCGTTGTTTTACGTTATTATATCGAAGTTCTCCGATAATTATCAAGCTGCAATAGCACAAATATATTTGTATGTACGCCACAGGGATATTCTCAAATATATTGTCTGCTATCTAGAAATTATATTTTTGCGAGGGTATATAATCATATCTGTTTTTATGTTCCCTTAATTATAATCACAGGGTGCTGGGAAGACGTACTACAGCAAGGCAGTTTTAATAGCTTTTAAATTAGGATTATTCCTCGATGGCACTCCGTGTGTGGGTCTAAATGGCCCGGCATATGCAAGGACATCTACCGGGATATTCGACACTGTAATTAAGAGGAACCTTGCTTCAAACGCAGATGCACGTGCTCAAACATCGCATTTCGTACTGCGAAATTTGTTTTGATAATTATTAACAATTAAGCAAGCGCCAGGTTGAGTGTCTGTTTCATTTATTACAAGCAGTGTGTTTTAGGACATAAAACTGGCACGGTTAGAGTTTTATATGGTGACTGTAATGATACTGGGATGTAGTTATTACTTCTAGAAACTGTGATACATGGTAATGACTATACAAACGTAAATAAATACGGTACAATGTAAGGGTAATTTTTTGATTTAAGTGGTTGGCACTATTATTATACAGGGAGCCCAAATAATGTGTTTTATGTACCGTCAAAAAATATGGGTACGCCGTAGATGATAATTGTTCAATGAACTACCGAAAATAATAATTTAATTGGGCACCAAAACGATTTTTTAGTACCAACTTTTTTTGACAATTTGAAATATTGGGTACCAAAAGATTACTTTCTTGACTTGAACATCAAAATTAATAAATGAGAATTGTATACGAGCGTTATGTGTGGCATTAATTTTTTTTATTAATTAAATATTTGAAATTATAGCTAAAATTGTGGTAAAATGCATATATCCATCAGAAATACCGCCAATCTGGTTAATGAATTGGAACAATCTGTGACATTTAGAAACTTCCTCATACAATGAAAAATAGATATAATTAGAATTATATGTGTGCAGAAGACATGTTAAATACAATAAAAAACAATATTTGGGTAAAGTTCTGTAATATTTTGTTATAAAACGACGGTTCGAAAGCGAAGTGCAATACAATACTTATATAGCCTAATATGGAAATAGCGAGAGGTCTTGTGCTGGCCACAACAGATTTTTTACCTTCCGTCACTTTTAGGTAAGGAAGGTATTGTCTTTGGTCAAAAAATTCGGTGGTGAGTTTTTAATGAATAAGCACGTTTTAGGGTCCCTACAATACGAATAAACCATTTTTAAGATGATGTCCAGGGGTGTAGTCGAGGGTATACGCGGGTATACGCCGTATACCCTCTGGATTTTTAGGTGCCCGAGCGTGTACCCTCTGCTTTTAAATATTTGAGACAAAAACTATAAAAATTAAATCAACTAATGAAAATTTTATCCCACAATTAATATAATTTTTTTAGAAATTATATTGAAATTATTTTTATGTTTATAAAATGTACTTTATTTGATTGGCGTCGCCATCTATTATTGAAATTTTAATTTTGATTTTTGTTATATAGAAGCCGTATACCGTTTTCAGTTTTCGTAAAATGTACGATTCGTAGTAGGCAGGTTTGCGACTTTTATACATAAGGCAGTATTTAATTATTTTATTTTTTTCTTTGTGTTTATAGTTTTTGTATTTTGAATTTTAGTTGAAAATTTAAAAGATGACATTAACTTCGTATTAAGTCACAATGTATAATAGTCGCGCGCTTGTTGTGTAGTTGTGTTTCGATTTTAGACAGTTTATCCAGATAAATATATTCTGGTTTGTAATTTTTATACATGAAACTGAAAAAACATGCAACTTCACATCCCTTGAAAAAATGTAATTTTCAATTATAAGGCATTTGACCTTGAATGAAAAAAAATTTCGCCTGCGGCGCCATTTTTTTTTTAGTATATTTTTTCTTCTTAATTATTGATCCCCCCCTCTGCGTATACCCTATGTTTACAAATATATTTTCAGCGTATACCCTCTGCTAATTTTACGACTACAGCACTGATGATGTCTGTATGTGTGTGTCCGTGTGTGTGTGTGTGTGTGTGTGTGTGTGTGTGTGTCCGTGTGTGTGTGTGTGTATGTGTGTCCGTGTGTGACAAATTTTTCTCCGACGATAACTCCAATACTACAATTCTAAAAATTATAATTCTTTCGTATTCCTCTTCTGTACAACCATATGAAGAGTTTATTAGATTTTGGTTATAATTGATCCACCGGAAGTACCCTTATTTTAAGTTTTTAACAGTTTTTCTTAAAAAAGTGCAGTTAAATATTATTTTTTGACATTTTGTTATTACACATATTTTCTATATGGTTTGATTATACATTTTCCTTCATATTCAATAGATGTAGATTTAAAGCGTTAAAAAGAAATTAATTTTCAAAAATTAGTCAGCTTTGCTATTTATCATGGAAACAGCTGAAATATTCAAAAAAAATTAATTGACAGATGTCAGTTGCAAGTGCAAAACGAAATGTGGAAAGTATAAGATCTAAAATTGATATGTCATAGTGTTCCTTGCAAGTGACTTGCAGAGAAAGGCCAAAGAGAAGATGGAAGGACTGTGTGAAGAAGATGTGTTGGACAGGAATGAGTGGAATAGAAGAGGAAACAGGGACCCCTAATAAAATAAGGGATTTATAGAACCTTTTCAAATGAACTTTTGGTATGGAATTTGTAAAAAATAGTATGTGTTCGTGTTCGATTTTACATGATATTATGTAGAATCTGTTCCAAGGACCTTTTGGTGTGGGATTTGTACAAAATACATCGAAATGACGGAAGGTCTTGTGCTGGCCACAACAAATTTTTTAAGTTTAAAATCAATATTTGAAACTAGTCAAAAGAAATTTGTAGAAATTTTTTACCGCTTGCGAAGATATAATTTGTTTGTTGAAAATTTAAACCGGTTGAACTATTATGAGTTTGGGTTCGTAGCTTTTACCAGAAATTTTCTGAAAAGTTTAGATTTAATTCTGTTTTGTAACTTTTATTAGAAGTTATCTAAAGGAAACAATTTCGTGTTACCAAAATCTTGTAATTTATTCACAGAAACTGGAATAACGTCGACTCTTTAAAATCTAGTTTTAATTGAGTCTAATAAACAATACAACGTCAAAAAAGAAAAACTTTGACAAATAAAATAGGTGCGGTCGGTCAATCGAGTTGTTCGTTTATTTAATTACTCACGCAAGTAATTAGCTGGTGAAGTAATTAATAATTGGTTGATAAATGACCGGGAATGCATTTGAAAGTCAATAGACCAGGGTACCTTACCTACGTCTACGAGAAAGTTTGTTCGTACTCTCGTGAAGTTTATTTGCTTGTGTTTGCGTTTATGTGATGTATATAAAGGTAATTGTAATTGCAAGTGCACACGGCCGAGGCTAAAAGTGTTTGTTGTGTTGAACGGTCGCATGGCAAGCCAGCTATTTATTAGGTTAGGTTTCTCGGGTGGGCTTACTACTATCGTAATCAATTTCATACTCTTTGCAAAACAATATTTGAAAACAAATTAACTTATACTAACAATTTGAATTCAACACGGTTATTCATTCTAAGTTTAGAAATTCTAAAGATGCGGATCAGGAAGTCAAGGATTTCAGACTGATAGTTCTGGGAAACGGTACTGTTCTGTGTTGTATTGTTGATAAAAATCGCATATCCAGATTTTAATGAATAAGCATGT
Source organism: Ophonus ardosiacus (assembly GCA_943142095.1). Classification (NCBI taxonomy): domain Eukaryota; kingdom Metazoa; phylum Arthropoda; class Insecta; order Coleoptera; family Carabidae; genus Ophonus; species Ophonus ardosiacus. The sequence goes on from OW964823.1 coordinate 86,939,251, forward strand.
TTTAAGGTCACTAGAATCCGATTTTAACATATGTGTGTGTGTGTGTGTGTGTGTGTGTGTGTGTGTGTGTGTGTGTGTGTGTGTGTGTGTGTGTGTGTGTGTGTGTGTGTGTGTGTGTGTGATGGAGGAACAATTCTGTACAAGTTTGTAAATGACACATGTCATTGTCAAATAACAACAGTTTTAGTGACATTCTGATAGCTTTTTCTGGGAAGTATATTTAATTTGTCTTATTGTTTTATTAATTAAATATTTGAAATTATAGTAAAATTGTGGTAATATGCATATATTCATCAGAAATACCGCCAATCTAGTTAATGAATTGGAAGAATCTCTGACATTTAGAAACTTCCTCATACAATGAAAAATAGATATAATTAGAATTATATGTGTGCAGAAGACTTGTTAAATACAATAAAAAACAATATTTGGGTAAGGTTCTGTATTATTTTGTTATAAAACTACGGTTCGAAAGCGAAGTACAATACAATACTTATTGCCTAATATGGAAATGGCGAGAGGTCTTGTGTTGGCCACAACAGATCTTTTACCTCTCGCTAAGAGATGTATTGGATTCATGCTAAAATTCGCATTTTCAAATTTTATTGAATAAGCCCGATTTAAGGTCCCTAGAATCCGATTATAATATTTTTAAAATGATGTCTCTCTCTCTCTGTGTGTGTGTGTGTGTGTGTGTGGATGTGTGTGTGTGTGTGTGTGTGTGTGTGTGTGTGTGTGTGGATATGTGTATGTGTGTGTGTGTGTATGTATGGATGTTGGAGGGACGATTCCTCAAGAACTATGACTTAAAAAATATTTAACTGCAGTTTCCTCAATCTGATATTCCTGGGAAGAGCTGAAAAGGTTTTGGTAACAATTGAACAACCGGAAGTAGTAGTTTCTTGGAAAAATTCTTCTAAATATAATTTTTTGGGAGTTTTTTTTTTTTATTAAATATTGAAGAACATAAAATTCTCCATCTAATACATTTAAAATATTTATTATATCTTGTATATATTTAGAGATAAAGACACTATAATCTATAGAGTATTCTAATCGTAGAGGCTAAGGCACTAAGGAAACCAGTTGACAAATTCCAATGTTTATAACATAGTTTGTAAATGACACATTTCAGTCAAAAATCAACAGTTTTAGTGACATTCTGATAGCTTTTTCTGGGAAGTATATTTAATCTTATTGTTTTATTAATTAAATATTTGAAATTATAGGTAAAATGCATATATCCATCAGAAATACCGCCAATCTGGTTAATGAATTGGAAGAATCTCTGACATTTAGAAACTTCCTCATACAATGAAAAATATATATAATTAGAATTATATGTTTGCAGAAGACATGTTAAATACAATAAAAAACAATATTTGGGTAAAGTTCTGTAATATTTTGCTATAAAACGACGGTTCGAAAGTGAAGTGCAATACAATACATATATAGCCTAATATGGAAATGGCGAGAGGTTTTGTGCTGGCCACAACAGATTTTTTAATATGTACCCTATCTCTTCTTCACCTAACATAGACGAAACTTAAAAGGAAATGCATAAATCCATAAAAATATGACTGGGAAGCGTAATTACATAATTATTTTATTTGCTTTAATTGGTTGTTCTTGCATAGGTACACTCTGGTAATGAATTCTATGTTTAATATCCTTTATGTTGGCTGTTGCGCCGTTCGCGCAATCGCAAAACCAAATGAGAGTAATTCCCTCGGCTGAAAACGCCACTTACACACACCGTATCCAATTGAGCGAAATTCGAAATGATCGCATCGGATTTCATCAGTTCAAGCTCACAGCTTCACACGCAAGTTACCCCGCGGGTGGGGAGGGGGAAGCGCCGGTGAAGAGCGGCGGGAGGGGAGGACACACGCAGCGTTGATTGGTCAGCGCGCGCGCCTCGCCTGGGCTACCGATTGGCTACCACAACGCTGCTCATGGTAATGATAATAATAACACAGTAGCTACGCTCAGCAGGTAATGATGAGACTGCCCCCACCACGAGGAAATAAGGGGACGACACCGGAAGTCAACGGCAGGAAGGAGGCAACACTTGCAGGAAAATAACCAACAGGAATAAATAAATTTATACTAGCAGGATATTTTGCCGTGGATATGTTTCACTTTATTTTATTATTCTCTAGATAAGGATCTTTAGTTCAAAATATTATATAAGACAGTGGCTTTCCGTTGGCTTTGGTGTGGCCACCACAATACCTCTCGCTAATTTCACTAGGCTTTATAAGCATTGTATTTAACATTTCTGGTACACACCAAAGTTTTTAATTATATCTATTCTTTATGTTTCAGTTCATTCTATGAACAAGTTTCCTCCTACTCCCATTCACCATTAAAAATCATTAAATTAAGCTATTCTATATACTAATCAAAATCAATGATCAACTGATTCGTCCTATTCCATGAATCAAGCTTTGATCAGATCTTTGAATTCAAATTTTCACATTTATAGCTATGTCAGAATTCTGGCTGTTGTACTCATTTGTAATTTTGCCTCATGCTTCTTCTTCAGCTTTATTTAAAACCTCAAAGGTTTCATTATTTTTAAATATACTTTTATTTCTTTCATTTCCACTATATTTAAGAACATTCCTTTATTAGAATCTTTGTAAATATCTACCTACATCAAAATAAAAATATAATATTATTATAGAAAAATTATAAAATATATTTTACAAATCAATTAAAAACTTACATATTAATACTTTTTATTGCTAAGTACAATTACCACGAATAAAATTATATGACAATTACATTAACTGTCAAAAACCAAAACAATACTGTAAATCTGTTGATCATGATTACTTTGTACAGAAATCAAGTTGGTGAATTAAAACAAACGTTGATTTAAGAATGGTTCATGGTTCCCTAATCAGTTGATCATTAATCAACGGAATAATGGTGAATTCGGCCATAAATTTTTATACCAATAGTATATTATAATTACTTTTACACCTCAAACTTGTCCATATGTACGAATTTTACGTTTTCTGCATTCAAGAAAAGTTTAACGTGCGGCAGCTACATCTATAACTCTAAATATCTAATTAATGATAAAATAAGAAATATTAAATGAACTTCTCAGAAAAAGCCTGCAGTAATGTCTCTAGATTTTTGACACAGGCATTTATGTCAAATACAAACATTTTAATTTTTCAACTGGTTTCCATGGGCTTTTTGATTCATTTTACAATGGATTATTTTATATTTTTATTATTTTTCCCTATCTCTAAATCTATAGAAGATATAATAAAAATATTCAGTGTATTGGATAGAGAATTTTATATTCTTTAATAATTGTAATAACATAAATTTCTAAAAAATGATATTTAGAAGATTCTTTTTAAGAAACTTCTACTTCCGGTTGTCCACTTGTTACCAAAACATTTTCAGTTCTTCCCATTAATGTCAGATTAAGGAATACTTAGTTAAATTGGTCTTTAGTCTTATACAGCCCGATTCACAAAAAAGTTTAAGCTAATCCTCATTTTTTGATTAGTAAATTCTATTCTATTCTAGTATTTACAATTTTCAATAACAATAAAGGTAGATACTAGGTATAGATTAGACTATATTTTAAGTTATAAACTGTCAAAATTAGAGTAGAATTCGCTAATCCAAAAATTAGGATTAGCTTAAACCTTTTTGTGAATCGGGCTGATAGTTTTTGAGGAATCGTCCCTCCAACATCCATACACACACACACACACACACACACACACACACACACACACACACACACACACACACACACACACACACATCATTGTAAAAATGTTAAAATCGGTTTGAAGAGACCTTAACACGTTCACTGCCTATGACACATACGTTGTGTCATCTGGTATTTCGCGTGCTATGCCGATGACACAACGTCTGTGCCATCATTATGTACATTCTTCTACGCTTCAATATCTCACAGACATTAGAAACTTAAAGTTGCGCTCTTATAAGCACCTCAGGTACACTTTATACAGGTACATAGTTGGTTTTGGGTTTTGGGCACTCTGAGTTCTACAATGGACAATCAATTGCCAGGACCATCGGTGCAAAAGAAAGTACGTTCTTGTCGTGACAAAAAGCTTATATCAGATGCAGAATTACAGAACAAAAAATTTGGAGAAGTATTAGAAAACCAAAAGCGATAATATAATATAATCAATATGTCGGGAGTAAATTGCCAGGACTAAATGCTGACATGCCAGTGAAAGGAAAACCATGAGCTGGTATAAAAAACTCATAATACATCTCATATCACTAATTTCTAGAGTCCTATTACCAAAAATGTAATGACACAAGCGTTCTGTCATATGGCATAGTAAAAATAATTGTGATATAGATAGTTTCCACAACTAAGACCCGGCATAACAGGCAGTAACAGGGCAGATGATCGGCAGTGAACGTGTTAAATCGTGCTTATTCACCAAAATCTTGATTTGCGATTTTTAGCATGAATCCAATACCTCTCTTAGAGAGAGGTAAAATAATCTAAATATAATTCGAGTGCGACAAATTAGAAAATAATTCTTCAGTTTCTTTCTCAAACTTGTTGCCTTTTGGCAATAACCACGAAAGCCCGTAGGGCTTGAACGGCTATTGCCAAATGGCATAGCATAGCAACAAGTTTTCAAAAAATCTGTCGAATTATTTTCAATTTCTTGTCACTCTCTTGTAATTACTACTGCGAGTATATCAGTTGGTATTTGCAAATATTCTGTAACAACTTTTTTTTGTGAATTTAGAAATGCCGTCTTCGTCTGTCTTGTTCGTTGGGTTTGTGTGTGAAGGGCCCCATTGTGTGTCGAGTCGAGACGAGATGGCCGGGCGCTTGGCGTCGCCGAATCCGCCTTGTGGGGTCAGCGGCGCACATTGTATGCTAATCAGCACGCCTCGGCCAAGGACACAACCTCGTTAATGTACTGCACATCGCCAACCACAAGAATGTCGTTATAATATTACGTTAGAAACCACTGAATTTTAAAATGGAAAACCCGAAATATATCATTAAATTAACACACACACATATACAGGTGTCTCTTAAATAGCGGGATATGGCTTAGCCACAGATTCCTGAGGCTAAAATAAGGCCATTTAGCCAGAATTCTGCTTCAAAGTTCTTCGAAAAAAAATTAATTTTGCTTATAACAGAATGCTTTATTCGATTTGGATGAAATTTGGTATGACAGTTTATATGGTTATAAGTCATCTTTTAAGGTGATATTTGTTATTATTAGTGAACCACTAGTGTATGAAACTTAGGTGTCCCAACATTAATTAGACCGTAACTTTTTAATGGCCACGCCGAAAACGTGAAATTATTTTTCTTCAGAAAGATACATTCAATAGTAAACTTTTCTCTCTCTATGTAATTTGTGATATCTGTTACGGTTCACACAGAAAAAAATAAAATCTGAGTGTCTGCACTGCTAAATTATTAAAATAAATTTAATCTAGCAGTCTGTCCAAATGCCAAACATTTAATTTTTAATGACAGTAACGAGTTGTCAATCTTCACAACTTGTTTAGGAGTAAGCTGAGATATGTAATCGTCTTAATTATAATACTGGTAGTAAAATATTATTGGGCCGAACAATCGGATGTTACTAATTTTAGAATATTGCAAAGAAAATTTTTGACAACCCGTAAAACAATTGTTACTGTCATTAAAAATTACTTGTTTGACATTTGAATAGACTGCTAGATTAAATTTATTTTAAAAATTTAGCCGTGCAGACACTCAGATTTTATTTTTTTCTGTGTGAACCTTAACAGATATCACAAATTACATAGAGAGAGAAAAGTTTACTATTGAATGTATCTTTTTGAAGAAAAATAATTTCACGTTTTCGGCATCGCCATTAAAAAGTTACGGTCTAATCAATGCTGGGACACCTAAGTTTTATACACTAATGGTTCACTAATAATAACAAGTATCACCTTAAAAGATGACTTATAACCATATAAACTGTCATACCAAATTTCATCCAAATCGAATGAAGCGTCCTATTATTATAAGCAAAATCAATTTTTTTTCGAAGAACTTTAAAGCAAAATTTTGGCTAAATGGTACACTTTCCGGTAAAAGCAAGTTTGGTTAAATCGTCTTATTTTAGCCTCAGGAATCTGTGATTTAGCTATGTCCCCATATTTAAGAGACACCTGTCATCAGACATAATCATGAAAAGAATACCATATTGTCACTTGACTCTTTGGGTTTAATTTTTCTGTTCGATTCTTTAACTATCCGGTATGTATCTATTCCTCTTGCAATCATACTTATACAGTTATGTATCACATATGGCTAATTGGTGATACGGTGTCCGTGTACGTCAGTGTCCCTATGCACGGACATGTGCTCTTCGCGGTGGATTCTACGCCACTCAGTGTCTACACAACTCACGCTCATTCGGTAAGATTCGCACCAAGATACGATAAACGCACTCCATACCATCCGATATCACTACTGTCGCACTGAGATTATTGTTTATTGTGACCAAATAGGAAATGGATATGTTTGTGAGGTTAGAATAACATTGGAAGATAGTCAGGAGTACGAGGGTCACGCCAAAGTTATTGAGATACAGAAATATTATTTGAAGGAGAAGCATGTAGTTTTACTGGTGTTCAAAGTAGACCCCCCTGCTTCAATACACTTTTGTAATCGAAGTTTCCAGAGATGGAAAGCTTTGAGCCATTCATTTTCTGCAATCGTATTAAAATACTCCATTACGGTGTTGTTAATCTCCTCTTCTGACGTAAAATGACGTCCACGTAAATGTTTTTTCAAATTAAAAAGTAGCCAGAAATCACACATTGCAAGATCAGGAGTATACGGTGGATGCTCAATGACTTTAATACCATTTTCTTTCAAAAAATTAACAGTTGTCACAGCGGTATGGGAGGACGCATTATCATGGTGAAGCATTAAACCCTTAATTTTCACACTGCGAAGAACTTTAGGTAGACATTTTTGTGTGTACCAATTGGCAGTAACAGTCTTCTGTCCCTCTAACCTAATTGCTTTCACAAGACCTGTACTTTTGGAAAATACAGCGTACATAACTTTTTAAGTGCACGTTGTTTTTTCACGTTAACTAGTGTTGGGTCATTTTCAAACACCCATACCCTACTTTCTTGACGCGTTGGGACATCATAAAAGGGTATGTAAGTTTCATCGCCAGTTACAATTTTAGAAATAATACGATGACCGCCATTATTTAACAATTTTGAAGTGACGCGACTAATAAATTGTAACACGCTTGGCTTTTTGTTCTTCCGTTAAGTTGTGTGGCACCCAACGAGAAACAATTTTTCTAACACGAAGTTCTTCATGCAAAATTTTTGCTATTGCTGCGGATCCAATGCCAAGGGCATCTTCCATCGTTTGATAGGTGACACGATTGTCATCCTTTATCATTTGTCTGATGGCAGCTACATTTTCTGGCACTACCGCTGTACAAGGTCTCTATCACGCAATAAATTACGGCCTCTTTTAAATTCTGAAAACCAGCGAAATATAGTTGCTCGAGATGGAGCTTCATCTCCAAATGACAATCGTTGGCGTTCCTCGCACTGTTCTTCACGTAATCCAATTTTAAAGTCGTAGTAAATCATAGCGCGATAATGCTCTCTTCGTAACTTCATGTTGCAGTTTATTTCCACTTCGAATTCCACCACAATAAATCACTTCAACCAGATGTTATTATTGGACAGATATTTTAAATAAATTGTAGTTTAACATTTGTGCACTAAAAACTGTTTCCCAGCATCTCAATAATTTTGGAGTGACCCTCGTATTAAAAATGGGAAGAATACTGTAAGAATATTTTATGTTGTACAGTTGATGTTTAGGGTTAACAGGCTTGTTTTGAAACTTTAGCTGGCTTGAAAAATCTTGAAAATCCAAATATATACAAATTGATCAAGCAGCCGATGCACGTCATTAATAAAAATAAACTTTTTCAAAGTTCTTTTGTTGACAAGTCCGAAAAACCGTAATTTTACGAAATTAACCTCCGTAACTATAATTTGCGAAAAGAAGTTCTATTATAAACGTATTTGTAATTGTTATAAGCGAAAATTTTTACCCAAAAAATAAATATTTAAGAATTCCAAGTATTTTTTTGTTTCATAGTCTGTCATTATCTCCAGCAACAAGTAAAACAAAGAAGCAATTTTCTTCTAACGTCGTTGAGAACTCTTCTCCAGATATAATGATATTATAATCACTCTTACTGTGGGTGTATAAATTCTATTTTGTTTTTAGTACATTATAATTTATATCAATTAAATTATTAAGTGAAATGACCCTCTTTGTATGAAGTACAGCTTTACTATATGAATTTATCTTTCTTTTATATAACATTCACCGATTACTTTTTACCTCTCGCTAAGAAAGGTATTGGAATCATGGTAAAAATCGCATATCCAGATTTTAGTGGATAAGAACGTTAACACGTTCACTCCCTATGACACATACGTTGTGTCATCTGGTATTTTGCGTGCTATGCCGATGACACAACGTCTGTGCCATCATTATATACATTCTTCTATGCTTCAGTATCTCACAGGCATTAGGAACTTACAGTTGCGCTCTTATAGGCACCTCAGGTACTCTTTATACAGGTACATAGTTGGTTTTGGGCACTCTGAGTTCTACAATGGACAATCAATTGCGGGACCATCGGTGCAAAAGAAAGTACGTTCTTGTCGTGACAAAAAGCTTATATCAGATGCAGAATTACAGAACAAAAAATTTGGAGAAGTATTAGAAAACCAAAAGCGATAATATAATATAATCAATATGTCGAGAGTACATTGCCAGGACTAAATGCTGACATGCCAGTGAAAGGAAAACCATGAGCTGGTATAAAAAACTCATAATACATCTCACATCACTAATTTCTAGAGTCCCATTACCAAAAATGTAATGACACAAGTGTTCTGTCATATGGCATAGTAAAAATAATTGTGATATAGTTAGTTTCCACAACTAAGATCCGGCATAACAGGCAGTAACAGGGCAGATGGTCGGCAGTGAACGTGTTAAGGTCCCTATAATCCGATTGTAACATTTTTATGATGATCTCTCTCTCTCTCTTGCTTTAGAGATTGTATGCGGTGTGCAAAAATTCTGAAAATTGGTGTACTTATGTAATTTTGCCCGTAGAATCGAATGGTGTTGTCGCCAAATTCGTATCTCGACGCATTTTTGGGTTATTACACAAAAATGGGCAGTTTTGAGCGAAACTTTGAATCTTTTGAGGCAATAATTCAAAAATGGATAGAGATATAAACTGTGTGTGTGTGTGTGTGTGTGTGTGTGTGTGTGTGTGTGTGTGTGTGTGTGTGTACGTGTGTAGTGTTGGAAGGACATTTCTTCAAAAACTATAAGACTTAAGACCTGTTTAACTATGAATTCCTCAATCTCACATTCCTGGAAAGAGCTGAAAAGGTTTTGGTAACAATTGGACAACCGGAAGTAGTAGTTTCTTAGAAAAAATCTTCTAAATGTATTTTTTTTTGGAAATTTTTATTACAAATAACATAAAATTTTCCATCTAATACATTTAAAAATTTTATTATATCTTGTATAGCTTTAGAGATAAAGACACTATAATATATAGAATAATCGGATGTAATACATCGCAGAGGCTAAACTACACTAACTAAATGACAAATTCAAATGTTTATAACATAGTTTGTAAATGACAGATGTCAGTGTCAAAAATCTACAGTTTTAGTGACATTCTGATAGTTTTTTCTGGGAAGTACATTTAATCTTTCTTATTGTTTCATTAATTAAATATTTAAAATTATAGGTAAAATGCATATATCCATCAGAAATATCGCCAATCTTGTTAATGAATTGGACGAATCTCTGACATTTAGGAACTTCCTCATACAATGAAAAATAGTTATAGGATTAGAATGTGTGCAGAAGACATGTTAAATACAATAAAAAAACAATATTTGGGTAAAGTTCTGTAATTTTTTTTGTTATAAAACGACGGTTCGATAACGAAGTGCAATACAATACTTATATAACAAAATGGGAATGGCGAGAGGTCTTGTGCTGGCCACACCGGATTTTTTTTCTGTGTGAAGAAACTTCAGAACACATTGAATGTGCATGTGAATGTCCAGCTGAAGTCGCAAGTAAACTTAACCTTCATAAGAACTCTGAGATTTCTTCCAGAAAACTAAGATAGGCCACTTTTAATGTTTAATAAATTTTGCCGCATCCTTGCCTTTGAGAAACGTTAAACAGAACATATAATTAAAAAAATAAGTCTGTAGGTAGTATTCCTCGCACCTACTTATCATTTCTTTTATGTCTGCAAATTATCGAAGAACACACATCATTAGCAATTGATATTTTTATAGTTAAACGCCTGAGAAAAAGAAACAAGTTGTTTACCAAGAAGAGTATAGAATTTTTGTTAGTGGTGCTGAGAATGAAAATCAAGTATCATTCCGCAATCATCTCATTGACAGTTAGTGTGTAATCTGCAATCAGACAGCCGTCGGTGCTAAAGAACAAAGTGCACGAAGAATCTACTGGCGTTCTAAGAACCGGAGAGGGTAACCAAGCTAGCTCGTTCCGAGCCACGGATAATGAGTGATGAACAAGGCGTCTTAATAGTGCAATTTTGTTTGCCTGACGAACTAATCACACAGATGATATTTTTAATCATTACTTGATGATAATAATGGTGTTTATTTCAATTAGAGATGAATGCGAATTCTAGTGTTACAATATTCGTCATTATGTATTCACAGTGCGCATGGCTTCATGGATTAATATTAAATTAAATTATGCATTTAATGAGACATAATTTTAATTTATTGATTTATTCATACTATTAATTAATATTTTAATTTTAATAATTAATCATCCTTTTATCAATTGCACTCTTTTGTGCAAACTTTAACAGTTCGATTCACGAGAAAGTTTAAGCTAATCCTTTTTTTAGATTAGCGGATTCTACGCTAAATTTTGACGGTTTCTATTTTTAAAATATGGTCTAATCTATTCCTAGTATCTACCTTTTTTTAAATACCGGAATAGAATAAAATTTATTAATCCAAAAATGAGGATTAGCTTTAAACTTTGTTAAGAATCAAGCTGCGAGAATATAAATTCCAAGGTACTTTTTTATAGCATTTATCCATTTTTATTTTTAAAAATTCACACAGTTGTTCAAATTCTCTAAAAATGCGTACACTTACGTAACATCCTCTTTACAATCAAATAATATTACTACCAAGTTTATATCTCTACCTATTTTTGAATTATTGCCCCAAAAGCCAATATACCCCACATTTAGATAAAAACTTCAAAATTTTTAAAAATCTAATTTTTCTGTACCTAGATACTTCTCAATGCGCTGATTCCAAATTTTGAAACCGCAGGTCGATATCTCATTTCGTTCTCGAGATATTTAGATTTAAAGTTTTCCTCAAAACTGCCCATATTTGGGTATTAACCCAAAAATGGGTAGATATGAATTTGGCGACAACACCATTCGATTCTACAGGCAAAAATACATAAGTATAGCAATTTTCATAATTTTTGTCCAACTGGTTCATTTTTTATGAATAAAAGCTTGAAAACCCGTGAAAATAGCCAAAATCTGAAAAAATCGTAAGGGGTACCCCTTACGATTTTTGCGATTTTTGGCTATTTTCAGTTATTTTGCTTTAGAGATTGAATGCGGTGTTCAAAAATTCTGAAAATTGGTGTACTTATGTAATTTTGCCCGTAGAATCGAATGGCGTTGTCGCCAAATTCATATCTCGACCCATTTTTGGGTTATTACCCAAAAATGGGCAGTTTTGAGCAAAACTTTGAATGTAAATATCTCGGGAACGAAAAGAGATATAGACCTGCGGTTTCAAAATTTGGAATCAGCGCATTGAAAAGTATCTAGATAAATAAATAATAAAATTAGATTTTTGAAAATTTTGAAGTTTTTATCTAAATTTGGGGTATATTGACTTTTGGGGCAATAATTCAAAAATGGGTAGAGATATAAACTTGGTAGTAGTATTATTTGATTGTAAAGAGAATGTTACGTAAGTGTACGCATTTTTAGAGTATTTATATATGAGGGTACATAATGTATATTCATGTGATAATTTTACTGGATATATAGAATCTTTTTCAATGAACTTTTGGTATTGGATTTGTACAAAATACATCAAATTAACGGAAGGTTTTGGGCTGGCTACAACTAGAACTCTATTTATAAGCAATAATAGTGTCGCGCCAAATATGGTGCCGTTAAAAAAATCTGTTGTGGCCAGCACAAGACCTCTCGCCATTTCCATATTAGGCTATATAAGTATTGTATTGCACTTTGCTATGGAACCGTCGTTTTATAACAAAATAATACAGAACTTTACCCAAATATTGTTTTTTATTGTATTTAACATGTCTTCTGCACACATATAATTCTAATTATATCTATTTTTCATTGTATGAGGAAGTTCCTAAATGTCACAGATTCTTCCAATTCATTAACCAGATTGGCGGTATTTCTGATGGATATATGTATGCATATTACCTATAATTTCAAATATTTAATTAATAAAACAATAAGAAAGATTAAATATTCTTTCAGAAAAAGCTTTCAGAATGTCACTAAAACTGTTGATTTTTGACACTGACATGTGTGTTTACAATCTATGTTATAAACATTTGTCAACTGGTTTCCTTAGTGCCTTAGCCTCTGCGATTAGATTACTCTATATATTATAATGTCCTTATCTCTAAATCTATACAAGATATAATAAATTTTTAAAGTGTATTAGATGGTTGTTCAATTGTTACCAAAACCTTTTCAGCTCTTCCCAGGAATGTCAGATTGACGCATTCATAGTTAAACAGGTCTTATATCTTATAGTTTTTGAGGAATCGTCCGTCCAACATCCAGTCATACACACACACACACACACATCATTGTAAAAATGTTAAAATCGGATTCTAGTGATCTTGAAACGTGCTTATTCATTAAAATCTGGATATGTGGTTATTAGCATGAATCCAATACCTCTCTTAGCGAGAGGTAAAAAACCACCACTTCGTGACGTCAGAGATTTGTAAGATTTGTACAGGGATCTTGGTTATAATTTAATTAAATAACTGTGACGTCAAACCAATCACAGCTCGTTCCGAAATTTGAAAATGAATTTATTTACTCCTACAAAAATGGCACAGAATGCTTTTTCTTATTAAGATCGCACAGTTTATATTTTAAGAATAACTTTATGTAGTTTTTAGAGGGCATTAAAATTTTTGAAATGACCCTATTATTGCTCCAATGAGCGATATGCGATCCCCTTCCCCCGCGGGGATGTTTGGGCTAGCGTGCAGTGCAGACATAACAATAGCGGTGGACATGTTAGGTGTTGACGATGTAAACTGCGCGGTTATTTATTTCACCCTCCCCTTGCGCCCCGCAAACGTGATGCTTGTGCAAATAGCCGCGAACGCGACTTTATTCGATACCAGGCCATTGCCGAATAAACGTGCTGATTATTTGTAAGCCGCGAGATGCAAAAATACGCACGAATGACCAGGGAAATTGGATATTTTTCGGCAGGTACCAACGGATAGACTTTTGGGTTTGGAGGTTATGTGCTGGTAATATTTTGGTTTCATGTAGAAGCAGATTGGCATAACCAGAAATGGCCCAATACAAATACAGCGCAGTAGCATTATACATAAACAATAAAAAATTCTAGCTAGACAAAGTATATAACAAGATAATTCCATATTAGGCTATATATAAGTATTGTATTGAACTTCGCTTTCGAACCGTCGTTTTATAACAAAATATTACAGAACTTTACCCAAATATTGTTTTTTATTGTATTTAACATGTCTTCTGCAAACATATAATTCTAATTATATCTATTTTTCATTGTATGAGGAAGTTTCTAAATATCTGAGATTCTTCCTATTCATCGACCAGATTGGCGGTATTTCTGATGGATATATGCATCACAATTGTACCTATAATTTCAAATATTTAATTAATAAAACAATAAGAAAAATTAAATATACTTCCCAGAAAAAGCTATCAGAATGTCACTAAAACTGTTGCTTTTTGACACTAAAATGTGTCATTTACAAACTATGTTATAAGCATTGGAATTTGTCAATTGGTTTCCTTAGTGCCTTAGCCTCTGCGATTAGATTACTCTATAAATTATAGTGTCTTTATCTCTAAATCTATACAAGATATAATAATTTTTTTAAGTGTATTAGATTAGAATTTTTCTAAAACACTACTACTTCCGGTTGTTCAATTGTTACCAAAATATTTTCAGCTCTTCCCAGGAATGTCAGATTGAGGAAACTGCAGTTAAATATTTTTTAAGTCTTACAGTTTTTGAGGAATCATGACTACAACATCCAGGCATACATACATACATACATGCATACACACACACACACACACACACACACACACACACAGATATCATTTTAAAAATGTTGTAATTGGATTCTAGGGACCTTAAATCGTGCTTATTCAATAAAATCTGGATATGCGAATTTTAGCATGAATCCAATACCTCTCTTAGCGAGAGGTAAAAATGTGTAGCTAGACAAAATATACAGTGTGTCCCATTTAGAGGTGCCACCATTGGGATCTCGAGAACTATAAGAGATACGATGTCGGTTAAATGGAACTTTTTGTGCACCTTTGGGAGGTCATCTCAGATGTGCTTTTGTTTTTCCAAAAATTCGCATAGGGCACTAAATAATGACGAAAAACTGAATATTGTTGATTTTTTCTTTTTCAAATAACTTCTAAACTATTAGTAACTGAGAAAAACACACACACACACACAGAGAAAGAGAAACAGAGACACACACAGTTGTCACACCTATAAAGATTTGTAACTATATTCTAACTAAGCGAGTTTGAATTGGCGCCATATCAAGTATTAAAAATAATTCACAGAAAGCTATTTTAGTTTTATAAGAAAACATTACAGACAACTTTGTGGTTTGCACGTTTAACATGAGGTCTGTAATGACAAGCGTGTCGAATGTAGTAAATGATTACTTGTTCAAAACTGTTTGCAATATTCATTTTAATTTTTTTTTTATAATTACCTATTTATTGTCATTCTATGAAACAATATCCCGTAAAGAGTAACTTCCAATTTTTTTTTGTCTGTAATATTGTTAAAATATATTTAGCTGAATTAGCTAAATATCTTTCTGGAATTTTGCCGTGTTTGTTTTAAACAATTCCCAATAAAAATTATTATTAATATATCAGTTAGTTATTACTCATTGTTTGTCTACAATATTCTTGTCTGTAACTATTAAAGTATACTCTTCTGCCAAGAAAAGCCCAGAAGTCTTTAATCAATCTTACTTTTGTCAATATTTGTGAAATTTATTTTGTGTATGACATATTGTGACGATGGTCACTAGATTTGAATTTATTCTTCATGTTTAACGTTGTAGCCTTGTGGTTAGCATGTCAGTTTTTTTGCTAAAGTTTGATTATTTAAATCAAAGTTCAAATCCCACAAGTAAAAATATTGTTTTTCATTTTTTATTGGTTTATATTGTTTTGATTTACGCATTCAATATAATTGTGTGATTATATTGTATGTCGTTTGTTGTAAAATGTATTGTTGTATTTTGGTTATAGCTGCTAATGTTTATAAAATTGTTGTTTATCTGTCAGCTATTGTGTGGTCGAGTGGCTAGTGCGCTTGACCAGCACGCTAGAGATCGTCGGTTCGATCCTACATGAAATTGTATTTTTTATATTTTTTTATTCAAACTTAGCGAGAATTTGCAGGATGACTAAAAACGTGTTTGAACCTTTTTTGATATTTTTAACGGTTTTTCGGGGTATAAATAGAAGCTCGGACGTTAGTTTCAGGGAGAGAGTGTGTGCTCTCTCAAGGGAGCGTTAGCTCTCCAACGAGCCTAAGATGGTGTGTGCCGTCTTCTGCGAACCTGGTGAGGGCCAGGTGAGCGGGTTGTGGATGACCTTGGCTGCCTCTGACTCAGTGCTGTTGGTGTGTGCCGGCAGCTCGTGAGAGAGTGCAGCAGGTGGACCGTACCGGTGTAGCCGATTGTTTTGTGCAGTGGTGTTGGCCGCTGTACGCCGTAATCGCGATTGTCAATGAGTGTTGGTGTGTGCCAACATTGTTAGATTGAAATCGCGATTGTTGATGAGTGTTGTCAAAGTGACAACGCTGTAACCGTACCGTGTTCCCGTAACTTTGGTGTGTGCCATTGTTACTCGTTCATAGCGTGTTCCCGCAACCTTGGTGTGTGCCATTGTTGCCCGTTCATTGTTGATCGTGCGCAGTAGAGAAAATATCCTGCAAGTATCGCTGGTTCATTGTTACTTTGCTTTGTTACATTTATTATTTTCTCGTTTTAATATATTTTAATAAAATATTAAAAATGATTACAATTGATTTCATTGTCAAAAGCCGAACTCTGTCTCCACTAAGCTACCCGAGCACTTTTTGGCGTTCCAGCCATCCTTTTCAGCGACGCTATGAGAGCGTCCTTTACAGGATCGACCATCTCTCCTTATGCTGTGTTTCCGATTTATTGGCGCCCGAGCAAACCCTTTGACAGCATGGAGAACGAGCAGGGACGTCATTACAAAATGGCGACCGAATAGGGACAACAGCGTCCCCCCTTTATTTTTCGCCGTTACAATATATGTTAATTGTAATATAAAGTTTGTTATGAGTGAATATAAAAATATTTGAACATATTGTTTGCTCTATTTATATTGCGTGGTTAAATACCAGTGATCCCTATAACATATGTTATAGATCAATCCAGAACAAATGAATTTCGCGAGGGGCAGCTGTCAGAAATAAATAATTTACTCAGTGATGGAGCCATGGAAAAAATTATGGTTTAATTTTATGAATAAATTGTATCAAAATCAAAATTTCTCGATATTTATCACAAGATATATAATTAAATAATTTTTAAAAATATTCAAAAGTGTGGTTAAATCACTCCTGTGGAGGGCAGGTGACGTTTTTGGAATGGCCTATAGAGATCACTGTTAAATATCCAGCTGGAGGTTATGGGCTGGCCACATCAGATTTTTTCAAAATTTTTGTTACAACTCACTCATTATTGTGATCCTGGGTTTGTACTCCCCATTTTTTATATCAAAACGAAAATTACATGTGGTGAGTTGTTATTTCCTGGCATAGTGATACAATCCAATTTCACCATGTCGTAAATATTTATGGCTTCGGAGTATTATCCAAAATTTGTAAGTTCCCACATTTAGCGAGTATCGGTTTGGTAGTTTGGTGTAATCCAGAGCACGTGATGAATCATCATCACTGATGATATAATCAGTTTCCAATGAGTGTGGGTTTGAGCCTGTTGGAGCAGAACGCTGCTCGCATCGTCCAAATAATAACGAAATGAACGTCAGTTTTTACACGGTTCATGTATCGGATGATGAAGATCGCAGTTGCTGTGGTTTTGCGCCGCAAAGCAAAATGGCTGACTTCCTGTGCTGTGAGAGAGGCTTTTTACTACCAATGTGGTTACAACGCACTGTTCTTCTTTGTTGGAATACAATTGTTGCTGTTTTATATGCATTCTTCATATGCAAACTACGACTACTCTAAGAAATATTATTTTGCTACTGCCGAGAGAGAAGGTTAGAAATTGATTTTTTCAACCATCGCGTTAGGATTAAGTTTGGTACCTAAAACGTATATAATTTTATCTGAGAACAAGAGGAAAGATTCTATATAAAGAATATTTTCTGTGACGTCATTATATTCTACTAGAGAAGGAAACCATGTTTAAAAATATAACGTATAGATAGCATGGCGTGCGAGAAAGCTTTAATTTGAATTTGACATTAGTTCATTTTTCTCACTCTCTGGTCTCTCAAATATATTAATTACTTCACAAATAAACACATAAGTAGTTACATGTAATTTACAATATCGATACCAAAAAGCTATACTAAACTACCAAACTATTTTTGAAACGTCAAACAGGAGATCTACATTACCCGTACAGACAAACGCTATGGCTTTACGAACATTCATTGGTGCGGCGTAATTCTACGTCATACATGGCGGTAATTTAAATAATCAAATTTCATTATTTTTTTTTCTGTCTAATTAATAAAAATTTTGTCAAAAGAATAAATATGTGTAGTAAGCTTTTACCTCCTCTTCAAAAATATTAAATAAAAAAAATCTGATGTGGCCAACACAAAACCTCCCGCTATTTAATTTTCATTAATTTAAATACATACCTACGTTACTAATGCTGCAAACTATATTATGTTCTACTGCATATAACTATTGCTTTATTTACGATTTTCATTATTATTTAATATGTCACTATTATTAATTTGAAGTGATTAATTTTTTGACAATGACGTTTACCTGCCAGTTACATTCATTTGAAAAATAAACTGTGTAACAAAGGAATTTTGTTTATCTTAGGCTTCGGAATTAAAAAAAGGAAAATAATTTTTAAATTTATCTGTAAAATATATAGAAAAATTATTAATGTATACCTGTACAAAATTCAATAATCTATAATTTTCCAATGATATAAAATGCGAAAAAATGGCATTTAATGGTATTTTTTGAAGAAAAACCATTATGAGCTTCAAGTTAAGTTCCATTTCCGTTTATCCCATTTACACCAAAATCTAATGGCTTCTTTTTATATTAGAATAGGGTAGAAATACAAGGTTTCAGAATTTTCTGAAGACAAAATCCATACACATACACACACACACACACACACACACACACACACATACATACACACATACATACATCATCGTGAAAATGTTAAAATTGGATTCTAGGGACCTTAAAACGTGGTCATTTGCTAAAATTTCGATATGTGATTTTTAGCACGATCCCTATACCTCGCTTACTAAGGGTAGCGGGAGGTAAAAAGGTATGCAAGTAGCCCATTCCCTATACCAATGTATAGGGTGTTGTGATCGGAAGATATGCAGAAGGGGGGCTGGAAGTCATGGTGTTTTGGGGGCAGTGTTTTGTTGTGCTATATGTAACTACTTGCCATGTTACTGTAACTTAACGTTATATTTTGCTTGTAGTTTGTGAGTATATCTCAGAGTAAATCAAATTGTAATGAAAATGCAAAGAAAGTACGGATATTTCATTTCATATGTAAGTAACTGGTATTTTTTTTTTACAAATAATATATTAAACAAAGTGTAACTTTTAGGTTTCCTGCTAATAATGACGTAAGAGTAAAGAGACTGAAATTTATTGGCCTCTAGTCATCATGCTCGAAGGTCCCACTACTGATTTGTTATTATTGTGGAGGGCCCCATTATATGTAACCCCTATTTGAGCACTGGCAAGCAATGTCGCGTTGCCGTCCATCAGAGCGATATGCATCCATTCCATTCCATTTGGCTGTGTTGGCCGTGGCGGTGGTGGCGGCGGTGGTCGAGCACGAAGTCGTAGGTGGCAGTACGCAGACCATGCTAACTATTCTAATGACGTGCTTGCATATAAAGCGCGCCTTATCGTGCACTGGAATCGCCGCTTAGACGCAGTCATTGTCACTGCATTCCTGAATATGCTACACTAGTGCTAGTGTTGGTGCTACTCTACCAATGAACTAAACTCTATTATAATGATTCGGGTTTGCTTTATGCATATACATGGTTTTAACTAGTGCTGTGAGGATCCGACAAAACATGGATCCGAGGTCCCGGATTTCAAAATATCCGGTTCCTCGGATATCCGATGTTCGGATATTAAAGCGGATATCCGTAAATTTAACTCGGATTTGGATTCGGATCCTGATTCGATGTGTTTTTTACGGATCCGGATCCGTATATCCGAATTTTAATTCTGGATCCGATTCATCATTTTGAATGTAAAGGCAAACATCTGAAGTGACTTCAAATTCAAACCGTTACATTGGGTCTGTTTATCTCTACAGCGGTCTGTAAACAGCAATAAATTTTATAATACCTCTCTAAAATAGACAGGTAGCTGGTGCAAATACGAGAAGGATATTTCTTAGAATATTGAATTCTGTAGTTCTAAAATTTTAACATTCATTACAACAAATACTTCAAAGAAAACGAGATTAAGATTAAATTTGAGAATGGTTACAGGTTCATTGCAAGTATCGAAATACTTATTTATTTATATCGTGCACGTGTTTCACATAAAAGGGATTGTTTTTCCATGTCTAAAATCCGATACTCATACTCATATTCGGATCCGGATCCAAAATCCAATATTCAGATTCGGATCCAAAATCCGATACTCAGATCCGGATCCAAAATCCTGTACTCAGATCCGGATCCAAAATCCGATACTGAGATTTGAATCCGAGATCCGGATAGTTCAACATTCAATTATCCGGATATTTTTGGATCCAAAACCAAAACTATACGGATCCGGATCCCACCACTAGTTTTAACCAAAATATGCAACATTTAGAAATATCTTGACGCGTTAATAGCAAAGATGAAGCTACAGAATGTTTTGAAACTGCGTTTCTTTGCAGTGCTATCTAAGTTATATGACATTAAATGGAAATAGGCATAAGTAATATCATTGTTGATTTTTACCTTCCGTCACTTTTAGGTAAGGAAGGTATTGTCTTTGGTCAAAAAATTCCGTGGTGAGTTTTTAATGAATAAGCACGTTTTAGGGTCCCTACATTACGAATTTGCTATTTTTAAGATGATGTCTGCATGTGTGTCCGTGTGTGTGTCGTGTGTGTTTCCGACGATAACTCCAATGCTACAATTCTAAAAATTATAATTCTTTCGTATTCCTCTTCCATACATCCATATGAAGAGCTGATTAGATTTTGATTATAATTGATACACCGGAAGTACCTTTATTTGAAGTTTTTAACAGTTTTTCTCAAAAAAACCCATTTAAGTATTATTGTTGACTTTATATTATCATAAATATTAAAGAAAATGCCCTCCTCTACACGGTTTCATTACATATTTTCATTCATATTCAATAGATATAGAGTCAAAGCATTATAAAGAAATTAACTTTCAAAAATCAGTCAGCTTTGTTATTTATCATGGAAACAGCTGATATATTCAAAAAATTCTAATTGACAGATGTCAGTGTCAAGTGTAAAACCAAATGTGGAAAGTATAGAACCAGAATGCCGGGTATATGAAGAAGGCGAAAGAGAAAATGAAAGGACTGTATCGCAAAAGACTTGAGAGAGGAAGAACTGTGTGAAGAAGATGCGTTGGACAGGAAGTAGAGTGGAAGAGGAGAGTAAGAAAGAGTGACCTCTAATAAAATTGTATATATAGAATCTTTACCAATGAATTTTTGGTATGGGATTTGTACAAAATACATCGAATTGACGAAAGGTTTTGTGCTGGCCACAACAGATTTTTTTAAAAATGAAGCGATGTGTACTAATTTTTGAAAATAATAATAAAATTAGGTTTGCAGCGATAAATATTTAATTTTGATCAAAATTTAAAATATATTATTATTGTTTTATTTCACGAAATATTTTGACGTTTACTTGGCGCATCATTTATTTTTCATTTCGATCTACATATTCCAACTATCTAAGATTCAATAAAGACTTTTAATAGTTAGAAATAATTTATTTCTCTATCAGTAGATTTAGTCTCTCAGCCAATTCTCATCGGCATCAGCTGATAAAACTACACGATCACGATTTATGCAAATGACTGGTTTCTTTTATAGGGATCTAAAATCTTGAGGAGACAGAAACAAAATGATCGCACTTCTTTCCCGTCTCTTTCTTTCTTGCACACAGTAGCGTTCACCGATAGATCATAAGATAAGCAAATAAAGACTTTGTCTGCGAAAGAATTTGTTCTCGATTTCAACATTAAAATTAATTTAAAATTGAAATCTACAATGATACAATGTCCTACTTGCGTACCTTTTTTTTATTTAATATTTTTGAACAGAAGGTAAAAACTTGCTACCCATATTTTTTCTTTTGACAAAATTTTTATTAATTAGCCAGAAAAAAATTAATGAAATTTGATTATTTGAATTCCCGCCATGTATGACGTAGAATTACGCCGCACCAATGAATAGTCGTAAAGCCACAGCGTGGTGCCGTCCCATAGTAACGGTATGTTTGTGCGGGTAATGTAGATCACCTGTTTGACGTTTCAATAATAGTTTGGAGGTTAGTATTTTAGTTTATCTTTTTAGTATCGATCTTTTAAATTACAAGTAACTACCTATATATTTATTTATAAAGTAATTAATGTATTTGAGAGACCAGAGAAAGAGAAAAATGAACTAATGTCAAATTCAAATTAAAACTTTCTCGGGCGCCATGCCATCTATTGATAACATTCTTAAACATGCTTCCCCTCCCCAGTTCAACATAAGGACGTCACAGGAAATTTTCTTTCTTAATTTAGTAAAAAACAAATAATTATTTTAAAATAAAATTTATGTTTTTATATATGCTTTCAATATAACATTGCGTATACAGGGTGTCCCATTTAAGGTACGAATTCATTGGTATCTCGAGAACCGTAAGAGCTACGATGTTGGTTAAATTAGACAAAAGTTGCCCCATTAGGAGGCTACTTTAATGGTGTTTTGTTATTTCCGAAAAAATGCGTAGGTCACTAGATATAGGTGAAAATGTAAATTTAGCGATTTTCTTTTTTTGCTTATAACTTTGTTATATGAAATAATACGAGATTCTGGTTTGCACTTTCTTAAGGCACTTTTCTAGGGTGAATTTGCAGAAGTACTTAAATTTTTTTTATATCTAACCATTTACGAGTTACTGATAGCAACTTTTATTTTTCATATGGAGGTCATATTAAGCTGTGGCATTTTTAAATAGATATTTTTTTTAGCTTTACAATGATATAAAACAATAATAATTTATTTTTATAATTAACAGAAAAATGAACAAAAATTGTTATTTATACTAAAATTGAATTAAAAAAAGTAAATCGAAGGCTGCTATGGAAACAACGAACAACAAAAAAGTACAACAATTGAATTTCTGAACTTTACTTGACAATAGTAGATTATTACGTTTAATAAACGAACTTTGACAACGAATGTAACAACTCAACATATCATATTTTTCTCAACGAGAAAAATTCATTTTCAGATTTTTAAAATTAGGCGACCAATCAAATTTTTAGGACCTAACGCGTCATACCTTCAATCGCTTGTACTTTGCGACCTAAACAATATTCAAACAAATTTTTTTCACTAATATTCATTAACTTATGTATATTTTCGTTTTAAGATAGTTAAAATTTGACTATAGCAAGTACCCTATTGCAACACCATCTCTCCTTCAGACAAAGTACTTCTACTTCTATTTTATTAAGTTATATTCTGTGTTTAATGGCCTATAATGATGATTGCGTTATGAAATACTATATTGGTAATATATGTTCATATGAATTCTTTGTTTGTGTGAACGTGGTCAGAGTATAAATATCGTAGCGAAAGCATTTCCAAGTTGGCTGGTGCACCGTCGTAAACCAACTGCAGTGCCGGGGTATAAAGAATTAACGTTTTTCAGATGCGAACAGACGTGAACATGACTCAATAAATAATTTTACTTCTCGCTTTAAAATACGCGGAAAATAACGCCAGGGATGTATTCGTGGTATTTAGTAATGAGAAATATATGCGTGATATTTATACAGTTAATAACTGTTATATTAATTGATACATGGGTCATTTTTATAACTCATACTATACAGGGTGTTAATTATAAAGCGGGCCATAGGCATTTAACATGAGAAATCAGTTTTTCCTTGCGCGAAACTTCCCATTTAATTTTAGACAAAAATGTTTCAAACTTCGAGCATATACTGACTACCTATACAGTGTGTCCCATTTAGAGGTGCCACCATTGGGATCTCGAGAACTATAAGAGATACGATGTCGGTTAAATGGAACTTTTTATGCGCCTTTGGGAGGCCATCTCCAGATGTGCTTTTGTTTTTCCAAAAATTCTCATAGGGCACTAGATAATGAGGAAAAACTGAATATTGTTGATTTTTTCTTTTTCAAATAACTTCTAAACTATTAGTAATTGAGAAAAACTTTTCAAATACAAGAAATAGATATGTTTATTAACTAACCAGTGGCGTACGAAATAAATTTTTATATCCGTAAATTTTCGAGATATAACAAAAACTTATATTTTTTTAAATGGAACCCATATCTGATTTTAGTCTCAAAAAAATCATTATTTTTTTTTTTTTCAACGATGTAAGGGTTATTATGTTTTGTATTTGTTTTGCCTTCAAAATTATTATTTTTTCCTTATTTTGTATTAAATTTATAATTATTTTGAAAATATTGGTAGATTTCTATTTACCTATACTACTTGTATTTAAATAATTTATTTTGTTAGAAAAATTTGCTCAAAACTCGTATCAAATTAATTTTTATAATATTTTGTATCTGGTCGCCCTTGCCACATTATAGTGTAATTTGTAATTATGAGTCTAGAATGAAAATATTAAATAATAAAGGCATAAAACAAATTATTTCGATCAAATACAATAAAATTAATAAAAATAATAATGTTTTCTTTTGAAATAATAAGAAAGTTCAGGAAAATAAAGAGAAAAATTAAATTTTAGGAGCAAAACAAATATAAAACATAATAACCCTTACATCATTGAAAAGAGAAAAAAATAATGATTTTTTTGAGACTGAAATCAAATATGGGTTCCATTTAAAAAAATATAAGTTTGTGTTATATCTCGAAAATTTACGGATATAAAAATTTATTTCGTACGCCACTGGTTAGTTAATAAAAATATCTATCTTTTGTATTTGAAAAGTTTTTCTCAATTACTAATAGTTTAGAAGTTATTTAAAAAAGAAAAAATTAACAATATTCAGTTTTTTGTCATTATCTAGTGCCCTATGAGAATTTTTGGAAAAACAAAAGCATGTCTGAGATGGCCTCCCAAAGGCGCACAAAAAGTTCTATTTAACCGACATCGTATCTCTTATAGTTCTCGTGATCCCAATGGTGGCACCTCTAAATGGGACACACTGTATACAGTGTCCCACACTCTATCTTCAGTGTGGCAGAGATAGCCAATGTTATTCTTATGGAGGTTTTCTGTACCATGTTTTCTGTTATTATAAACAAAATTAATTTTTTTTTCGAAGAACTTTGAAGCAGAATTCTGGCTAAATGGTACTCTTTTTGGTAGAAGTAAGTTTAGTTAAATCGTCTTATTTTAGCCTCAGGAATCTGTGGTTAAGCCATGTCCCCCTATTTAAGAGACACCTTGTATATTTATAGTTTTTTGTCTTTTTTAGTCTCCGTTGACTGGACTAAACATCGAAGTTATATTTTTTTAGGTTAAGTGTCTGTCAAAATGAATTTTGACATTAATTCTGACATACATTCATTTTGTCATTAAAATCAAAATGTAATTTTAAATTTAAAGTGTGATTAACTACGATTTACATCGTATCGAAATGTTAGAACATTTTTCGGATCTTTCTCCATTCAATATTATAATTTGTTTCATTATATTAAAACTCCTTTATATCATAATAGTTCAGTCTTCTTTGAAAACATTCTTGTATTTGATTGTAAGTAACATTCACATTAAATACAATATTTAAATAATTAATCACTCACCATTTTTTTTCAGCCAAAAAAGAAAGTCAAACGTACCTGTAACAATGAAGATTATTAACAAATATACAAAAACATATTTCAGGAATTTTGTTAAACTTACAAGTTAGTGAAGGTGCTCTCGTGAGCCCTTAAAATATTTAAAACTTCAACTTCTAAATTAACAGCTGCAAGCAGAACCGATTTACATAATTGACTGTGTAATAAATGGATGGCATTATTGACTCTGACACTTAGATTAGCGAATGAGTAATTATTACAAGTACCACAGACAAAACATTGCAAGAGAAAATAGACTGGTGAAGAATAAAAGTCTGCGTGTTCGCAATGATGACAGTATATCAAATGACAACTAGGTTAAATGACATTATCATGTAATATTATCTATTAAATATATTGTACACTATTTTGAGAAAATTGTGTCCCAAAAATAAAAATCTGTTGTGGTCAGCACAAGACCTCTTCTCATTTCCATATCAGGCTATACGCGAGTGAAGAAGAGGAGGAGCTTAGCGCTTGACGTAACAATATGGCCGGTTTAAGGTAGATGCTTCGTTTCCCGCAACTGTATTCTTATACACTGCGGCGTTTGAAATACAAAGTAATATTAATATTATAGTTAATATTAAATAAAAATAATGTTTCTAGTATGAATAACATTTTGAATTTTGCGAACTAGTCCGTTTCATATAAAAATTATGTTCAGCATTCTCTCGAATTTTGAATTTACATGATTCGAGTCTTTGTTTTCTTAAATCTACATAGTACTGCATTATTACAGTCTTTGGTAGATTAATGGAGAGATAAGTATTATTATTTTATTGTCATCTTTGGGCAGGCAGGTCTACAAGTTTAGATTTCATTACGAAGTATTTTAATAAAGACACTAAGTAATTATTATCTTGTAGTTATACCCAGCAAAATATAATCATGCTTTACAAAATGCAAGGAGCAAACATTATTTTTACTCGGTTCCTTTCCCATTTTTAAAAGATGAATGCATAACTTTCGTCTACCAACTATTTCAAATTGGCAAATTTCTCTAATACAGTTTTCTATAGAATTTAGGTTCTTGTTTTCGGGAAATTATGGAAATTAATTATTTCTGGATTTCTGCGTGCTAATGACATACATAGATTAAACGCAACTAAAACATGTTGAAGTTTTAGATTTTGTTATTATACTTTATTTCACGTAAGAATAGCGTTGCTTAGTTAGGGATATATAAATTCTACCCTTTGAATGGTCAGAATATAAACCTATTTCACAGAAACGAAACAAATATCGCCTGACAGTTGTCAAATAAAATCTACAGAATTAAGTGATGTTTAACCATATTTTGTTGCAATTTTAGATTTTGACATTTTTACAGATAAATATATTTATTATTGACAAAGCTTGGTTTCACAAATTTAAATTATTTATTCAATGCATGTAAAAACGGTCGGCTCTTAACAGTAATCTACTATTTTCTTACGTAAAATGAAGTATAGCCTACAAATTTCAATCCACTCGTGATTTATTTGTTAAATAAATGACAGAAACGATGCGTTCGCCGCTACCTCGGCTAGGACTTACTACCATGTACTAGTTCATATTTTCGCCGCTAAACGTCATATTGCTCTATTTCACTAGCGAATAAGGATGTTAAAAAATAAGTGTCTCAAATTATGAGGGCATATAGTACTGACCAAAATGAGTAAAAAAAGATTAATCAACATGGGCCCGATCTTCAACTGTTTTCGAGAAAGATGCTATTTTGTATTAGAATCGAAGAAAAACAGACTAAGATAGTGGTCGAACAAAATTTTGTCTATGCCAGTAAATAGACTATAAAAAAACAATAACATATTATATGAAACATTTTTTTCACTTTCTAATAGTTACGAAGTTATTTGAAAACTAAATATTGGCCAAGGGCGCCACAACTTTTGTCTCACTCATCCATTTTCTCATTCGATTATCGCTCAAGTACATATATTAATAACAGACGTAATTAGAATTTTTGTTAAATGTTAATGTATATACTTTATAGCCCAATATGGAAATGGCGAGAGGTCTTGTGCTGACCACAACAGATTTTTAAATATAATAATTTTTTTCATACTTGTAAATGTGGCCTGAATTTATATTTTATGTCCGAATAAATTGCGTGAGTCCGGATCTGGTGTGCCGTACTGCACCACTGTGCATATCAGGTTTAACATTACTCAAATGTCACCGCTATTATATTTATGACATAAAGATGCGTAATAACAACCATACCGAGTTTTTTACTTATTGCGGAGCCGAGGAACGAGGAACGAGGAACGTTCACTGGCGTTGCCCGGTGCTGCTGCTACGGCTCACAGGATGCCGTGTGTCTGTATTAGATAGCAAGATTCATTTACAGATTAATACGGAGTTTTTGTAATTATAACTCTAGTGATAATTACGCGCTACGGATCTTTTCCTCTGGACTACGAACTAGGAGGCGTGGTTCGGATTAAACACTTCGGATTTTTCTAATTTGTAAACGAGTAATTAATATTTTTAAAGGACAAGTTTCAAACAAATAAAACAAAACCAGGAAATGATAGGAAATTGTTCAAATTAAAAATAAACTGTTTTTAATCGAAAAAGTTTTTTTTGCACCTCTATACTCAAAGCTGTGGAATAGTACCGTGAGTATCACACACATATGTACATATATACACACATACAGACATCATCGTGAAAATGTTAAAATTGGATTCTAGGGACCTTAAAACGTGGTCATTTACTAAAATCTCGATATGTGATTTGTAGCACGATCCCTATACCTCCCTTATTATTTTTAAATTTATCTATAAAATATATAGAAAAAGTATTAATGTATTCCTGTAGAAAATTCAATAATCTTTAATTTTCATAACGACAAAATGCGAAAAAATGGCATTTAATGGTATTTTTTGAAGAAAAACCATTATGAGCTTCAGGTAAAGTGCCATTTTCGGTTATCCGATTTACACCAAAATCTAATGGCTTCTTTTCTTAATAGAATAAGATAGAAATACAAGATTTCAGAATTTACTGAATGATAGTATTTGAGTTAGAGTGAAGACAAAATCCCTACACATACACACACACACACATACATACATACATACACACACATACACACATACAGACATCATCGTGAAAATGTTAAATTTGGATTCTACGGTCCGTAGAATACAATTTAACATTTTACGTGGTCATTTACTAAAATCTCGATAAGTGATTTTTAGCACGATCCCTATACCTCCCTTACCAAGGGTAGCGGGAGGTAATAAAAAATCTGATGTGTGTGTATGTGTGTATGTGTGTATGTATGTGTGTCTGTGTGTATGGATTTTGTCTTCGCTCTAACTCAAATACTATCATTCAGAAAATTCTGAAACCTTGTATTTCTATCCTATTTTAATATGAAAAGAAGCCATTAGATTTTGGTGCAAATCGGATAACCGGAAATGGCACTTTACGTGAAGCTCATAATGGTTTTTCTTCAAAAAATACCATTAAATGCCATTTTTTCGCATTTTGTCGTTATGAAAGTTATGAAGATTATATAATTTTCTACAGGAATACATTAATACTTTTTCTATACATTTTACAGATAAATCTAAAAAATAATTTATTTTATTCAATTTTGAGGTTTTAAACTGTCATTATTAACTCCATAGCAACAACTATAAGTAACACTTTTTTCACATGTGAATTAAATTTTTTTTTAACTCACTCTGCAACAAATAATGCATTTAAAATAACATCAGGTACTTACCATAATATTTAACAGACATTATCAGCCATTTTCATTATTTTTAACGGCACAAATGACAGAAAATATTGCATTTTAAATACATGACTTGACGTCTATCAGCGACAATTGTCATGCTCAGCCTACTAACTGATCAGTTTTTTATTTTGTCAAAATTCAATATTATAATGGTTTTTATTAGTATTTCGTCAAAACTGAATCAAATATTGTACAAACCACGTGAGCTAAGAATGTTTATTCACTCGAAGAAATTATCTCACTCGGCCTTATGGGCTCGTGAGCTAAACTTTCTTCTCATGAATAAACATTACCTTAGCTCACTTGGTGTGTAAGTATCTATTATTAGTCCCGAAGCCTAAGATAAATACAATTCCTTTGTTACACAGTTCATATTTCAAATGAATGTAATTGACAGTAAATGTCAGTGTTAAAAAACTAATCACTTCAAATTAATAATAGTGACATTTTAAAAAGAAAATAGTAAATAAAGCAATAGGTTTATGCAATGGAACAGTTTGCAGCGTTAGTAAATACGTACGTGTGTATTTAAATTAATAAAAATTAAATAGCGGGAGGTTTTGTGTAGGCCACATCAGATTTTTTCAGTGGATTTCCTGGACTATAACTAAATATACACTCCATAAGAAAAACTATAGTGTAAAAAATAACAAATATTATAGGTAGGTATATTCGTCGGCTTATCAAAGCTAGCGTCTTAAGAACATAATATTTATTTACAATCTTAATTAATGTGGTTGACTACATGTTCATCGATTCTTGTTTAATTAATACCGCGATTAAATGTATCTGTGTTTTTCTGATTAGCACGAAAACGAACAACTTATAACCACTTGTGCAAAATCGTGTAAAATCATTAACATGTCAAAAACGTAATCAATTAGAGAAGTAGTTCTCATTCCAGAAATAATTTACCTGCCAATACATCCTCTACGCATTTTTCAAGCGCAAATCTCTTTCTGTATTTGTATTTAATTATTTAGAATAATTAACAGCTCTATTGGTAATTATTTACCTTGCGACTTACTTTATTTGTAGTTATAAATGTTTTTCATTTAGATCCGAAAAGATAAGCGTTAGATTATTAACCATATGTTATAAATTCTTCTGATATTGTTTTGAAATTTATTTTTCTAACAACCTAGATTCATTTACGAGTATATGTAGATAAGCGGAAACTTTATTTTTGTTTTGCAAACTTGTTAATTACAGAAATATATCCAAACTATTCGCGACTGAAGAAGAGGAGGAGCTTAGCACGTGACGTAACAATATGGCTGGTTTAAGGTAGATGCTTCGTTTCACGCAACTGTATTCTTATACACTGCGGCGTTTGAAATACAAAGTAATATTAATATTATAGTTAATATTAAATAAAAATAATGTTTCTAGGATGAATAACATTTTGAATTTTGCAAACTAGTCTGTTTCATATAAAAATTATGTTAAGCATTCTCTCGAATTTTGAACTTACATGATTCGAGTCTTTGTTTTCTTGAACCTACATAGTGCTGCATTATTGCAGTCTTTGGTAGATTAATGGAGAGATATTATTATTTTGTCATCTTTGTGCAGGCAGGTCTACAAGTTTAGATTTCATTACGAAGTATTTTAATAAAGACACTAAGTAATTATTATCTTGTAGTTATATCCGGCAAAATATAATCTTGCTTTACAAAATGCAAGGAGCAAGCATTATTTTTACTCGGTTCCTTTCCCATTTTTAAAAGATGAATGCATAACTTTCGTCTATCAACTATTTCAAATTGGCAAATTTCTCTAATAATTTTTACCTCCCGCTACCCTAGGGATCGTGCTAAAAATCGGATATAGAGATTTTGCTGAATAAGCACGTTTTGATGTCCCCAGAATCCGATTTTAACATTTTTACAATGATGTCTGTAGGTATGTATGTGTGTGTGTGTGTCTGTGTGTGTGTGTGTGTGTGTGTGTGTGTCTGTGTGTGTGTGTGTCTGTGTGTGTGTGTGTGTCTGTGTGTGTGTGTGTGTGTGTGTGTGTGTGTGTGTGTGTGTGTGTGGATCTTGTGGACACGATTACTCAAATACTATCAATCAGAAAAATTTGAAATTTTGAATACTCATTCTATACTAATGTGGGAAGAGCTCATTAGTTTTTAGTGTATATCGGATAACCGGAAGTATCATTTATACAAGCTTTTAACAGTTTTTCTTGTAAAATATTCCTTGAATATAATTATTTAGTAACTTTTACTAATTAAATTTGTATATAATTGTATAATCTTCAATTCTACGATAATAACATTTAGTAAATAACTCTAAATAACTTTAAATATGAATTTATAATATAATTTATTTTCATATATCGTCTTGCCTATGCGTCAAACAAAAACATAATTTTAATAACAATTTTGACATATTTAAACAAATGTCACTGTCAGTCACTGTTAGGAAGAAATTGTATTAAAATTAATAATGAAACCGTGTTAAGGGGAATATAATGGCAAAATATTTAATTCTAAAGAAATTAAGGTTTGTAAAAATAATATATTTTCCATCATACATAAATATTAGATGTACAGGAAGAATTTTTTCTATTTTTGCAGCACTATAAATTAATATTAATTTACAACTACACATTTACGAAATGGATCATGTACGACGAAGAATTTACAAAGATTGCGTTTCAGAGCACCTAGAAGTTGATGCTGATTTTTATAAGAATGTGTGTGTGACGATTTTTCCTTAAAGTCTATTAAAATATGATTCAAAACTTCTCAAATTTGGCATTTAAAACTCATATAATTTGAAACAACATATCAGATTTTAACCATTTATGATAAATAGGATGTGGTACTTAATTTGGAGCTCTAACAGTTTTTTGAGGTAAAACAATAAAACATAATCCAAAATTTTGTATTACAGACTTTTCTATTTATTGGACAACAAATTAGATTTTATTTACAACCGATCAACCGGAAGTGATACTTTACGTAAAGCTTACTGCTATTTTAAACATGGAATTGGCGGGAGGTCATGTGCTGGCCACAACAGATTTTTTTAATAGAATTTAGGTTCTTGTTTTCGGGAAATTATGGAAATTAATTATTTCTGGATTTCTGCGTGCTAATGACATACATATATTAAACGCAACTAAAACGTGTTGAAGTTTTAGATTTTGTTATTATACTTTATTTCACGTAAGAATAGCGTCGGTTTAGTTAGGGATATATAAATTCTACCCTTTGATTGGTCAGAATATAAACCTATTTCACAGAAACGAAACAAATATCGCCTGTCAGTTGTCAAATAAAATCTACAGAATTAAGTGATGTTTAACCATATTTTGTTGCAATTTTAGATTTTGACATTTTTACAGATAAATATATTTATTATTGACAAAGCTTGGTTTCACAGATTTAAATTATTATTCAATGCATGTAAAAACGGTCGGCTCTTAAGAGTAATCTACTATTTTCTTACGTAAAATGAAGTACAGCTTACAAATTTCAATCCACTCGTGATTTATTTGTTAAATAAATGTGATTGGTAGTGTTTTAAAGGAGCGTAAGTTTCCGAGTGGAAAGAGAAGAAGAGCATGTATGAATACGATTATGAATGTGGCTTAGGCGAAAGAAGTTTGCCTGGATAGGAATGTGTGGCGAAGGATGATTGGTTCATAATTATTGTGGTGTGAAGATGTATGGTTAATAAGAATGTTTCATGAGAATGGAGAGACAGCTGAACTTTTATGTGGACGAGAAGAACGAAGTATGTTTGTACAGGAATGTGTAGCGAAAGATGATTTTTGTGTAACTATTATTGTGGTCCGGATGCGGTTATTCGCTACTGAAAATCTGTCACTTTAATATGTTATTATGTATGAATACGTTTATGAATGTGGCTGAGGTGAAAGAAGTGTGCATGGATAGGAACGTATGGCGAAGGATGAGTGTTGCGTAACTATTATTGTGGTCCGGATGTGGTTATTCGCTACCGAAAATCGGTCACTTTAATATGTTCTTATGTATGAATGCTATGATGATTTTGGACAAGGCGAAAGAAGAATGTTTTTAAAGAGTTAAGTGATTCAGTTTTTGCTAACCCACTAAGTGGGAAACGCGTGATTTTATGTATGTATGTATGTATGTATGTATGTATGTATGTATGTATGTATGCCTTTAATATGCAGCCTGCAATACACCACGGCTTCCGCATATGTTCCGATCACAACACTGTACGGCGGCCTCTAGTGAGTATATGCTCGAAGATCGTAAGATGTTTGACATCGTAAAAGAGTGTAAGAACAAGTTGAACCTGAGAGTATTCGATTAGCATGTTTATAAAAAAATAATACAAGCAAGGCGGTTGTTTGTTCATCTAGTGTTCATTACTCGTTTGAAATAATTTCCGGCGTGAGGTTGGGAATGTGAGGTTAGGAAACGCAAGTCACGTGAGCTGAGCTGACATATGGGGCTAGGTTCACGACCTATGACCTTGGCGCAAAAATCTACCACATCACCTTGCTTGCGCTCAACTCATTAGCGCAATTATGCCACTTTGCACTCGAATTCAACACAGGGACACCCACAGTTGCAATTCGTACCAACACAAAATAGACTTTGTGAAGATTTTTTAAAAATAAATACGAGAATTCTATACATATTTTTCAATGACGATTGGACGAAGTTCACAACAAAAAGAACTTTCTACTTATTTTTCTTCAACTTAGGGGTTATTGTTTATTACTCTACTCTTCAACTTATTCTTAATTGGAGAAAGTTGAAGAAGAAAGAAGGAATTATCAAATGCAATTTACATGTATGTTCATGTTATAATTTTATTGGATTTATAGAATCTTTTCAAATGAACTTTTGGTATGGAATTTGTAAATACTCTAAAAATGCGTACACTTACGTAACATCCTCTTTACAATCAAATAATATTACTACCAAGTTTATATCTCTACCCATTTTTGAATTATTACCCCAAAAGTCAATACACTTTAGTATGGAATTTGTATATTTGTATTTATATAGTATGTGTTCGTGTTATAATTTTATTGGATATATAGAATCTTTTCAAAGGAACTTTTGGTATGGAATTTGTATATTAGTATTTATATAGTATGTGTTCGTGTTATAATTTTATTAGATGTATAGAATCTTTTCTAAGGATTTTAATACTATTATTTCTAAAAATTCACACAGTTGTTCAAATACTCTAAAAATGCGTACACTTACGTAACATTCTCTTTACAATCAAAGAATATTACTACCAAGTTTGTATCTCTACCAATTTTTGAATTATTGCCCCAAAAGTCAATATACCCCACATTTAGATAAAAAAACATCAAAATTTTCAAAAATCTAATTTTTATGTATATAGATACTTCTCAATGCGCTGATTCTAAATTTTGAAACCGCAGGTCGATATCTCGTTTCGTTCTCGAGATATTTACATTTTAAGTTTTGCTCAAAACTGCCCATTTTTGGGTATTAACCCAAAAATGGGTCGAGATATGAATTTGGCGACATCACCATTCGATTCTACGGACAAAAATACATAAGTATAGCAATTTTCATAATTTTTGTCCAACCGGTTCATTTTTTATGAATAAAAGTTTGAAAACCCCTGAAAATGGGCAAAATCTGAAAAAATCGTAAGGGGTACCCCTTACGATTTTTGTGATTTTTGGTCATTTTCAGTTATTTTGCTTTAGAGATTGTATGCGGTGTTCAAAAATTCTGAAAATTGGTGTACTTATGTAATTTTGCCCGTAGAATCGAATGGTGATGTCGCCAAATTCATATCTCGACCCATTTTTGGGTTATTACCCAAAAATGGGCAGTTTTGAACAAAACTTTGAATCTAAATATCTCGAGAACGAAAAGAGATATTGACCTGCGGTTGCAAAATTTGGAATCAGCGCATTGAGAAGTATCTAGATACATAAAAATTAGATTTTTGAAAATTATGAAGTTTTTATCTAAATGTGGGGTATATTGACTTTTGGGGCAATAATTCAAAAATGGGTAGGGATATAAACTTGGTAGTAATATTATTTGATTGTAAAGAGAATGTTACGTAAGTGTACACATTTTTACAGTATTTATATATTATATATTTTATATTAGTATGGGATGTGTACAAAATACATCAAATTAACGGAAGGTCTTATGCTGGCCACAACAGATTTTTTGGAATAATTTAAACGAAAAGATGACATTTAAATGTATTTTTTTTGTTATCAGATTTACTCCAAAACAAGGTTTTAACATTTTTCGAATGATAATATTAAAGTTACAGCGTTAAGAGCATCCAAACACACACACATATATATACAGTAAAATTTTTAAAAGAAGTCCGATCAAGGTCATCTACGAATTGTATCTATGAATTAAGATTTTTTACTGTCAAATTTAGTAGTGTCTTTTACTTAGTTTTTATGAGGGTACATAATATCTTGTGTACCCCATAAAAACTATGTCATCATCATGAAAATGTTAAAATTGAATTCTAGGAAGCTTAAAACGTGGTCATTTACTATAATCTCGATACGCGACTTTTAGAAAGATTCCTGCTGAAAAGTAGTAGTCATTTATGTTAAAACTAGTCCTTGAAACTGTAAGGTAGGGATTATCAATGCCCAAAATGTTATCATTTTTTAAAATATTAGTTGTTAATTTCCAAATTTTTAATACTTTGAAGCCTAATGCTATCGCTTTTTGAAATCCGAACCTCACATTTCCAGTTATCCACAGGCGTTCTGAATCCGCAAGTTGAGCTTGTAACTGAGCAAGGGAGCCATTGCCATTCCGATTGAAATGCGTTGTACGCCGTGTTTCTACACATGTGATGTGTCTCTCACTTAATAGTATGATTTACTGGCGTACTACTGCTGGACTCCCACACGGCAGATTATCATTATCAAGCCGAGCTGCAAGGTTTACTAGCGGTTTACTTCGTGTTTTATTACGCCAAATTGTAAGGGAGATTCATAGACCTTAGCAACGCAACATAACAAAGTAGTCATGTACATTCAATTTTTTTAAATCAAGTTATAAAGAAGGGTATTTGTCCATATTCACTGAAACCTATTAATATACGTCATATTTTATGTGTAAAGCGCGGTTTACACCGTACAATAAAGCTGGAAACATGAAATTATTCAATATTTTACAAATTTAATTATTAAATTGATTATATATGTTTATGAAGAAACATAAAATGATTTAATGGTCTTGTACTATAAAATAACAAGAATAGTATATTGTGTTATTAGGAGTAAAAGTGATTCTTTGTCTGGCGAGCATGTAAGTTTGCACGACGAGCGTAGCGAGTCGGACAATTACATGCGAGGCACACAATTGGGCTTATTCACGTGTACATTGTTATTAAACAAGAAATTGTTACTTAACAAGAATTGATAACAATATTGTTAAAATTTCGTATTCACTTGTCTCGTTGTTAGATGAGATATAACAATTATTGTTTAGTAACAATCTTGTTATCATTTAACATGAAGTTGTATTCAATACAGCTGTCATTATTTAAAATTGCAGTGTTGCAACCATTAGGATATTAAAATGAAAACATTTCTTATTTAAAATAAAGATTTTTTAAATTCATTTGGGTTATTAAAGATACGTTTATTATAGTATATAAACTGACGAAAACATTTTTAACTAATAAATCTCTTAATTATAAAAACTATTAATGTTCGCATTGGTATTGTAAGGGTGGTAGAAGTGTTTTAAGATTTGTTTGTGAATGACAAGTGTGACAAATAGAGTTGTTTCATCATTTACGTCTAATTTACTTCAAATTCACAGTAAATATGGCGAAAAGAACAGCAAATACCTGCCAGAAATATGAAAAAAAATTGCAGCTTGAATCTAAAAGTATTTTCCATGACAAGTACTTTTTATTGTTTATTACTTCGTTTAGTGATTTATATCTTCAATTAATAGGAAATACCATCTGCAATCCTAAAGGAATGGTGTTACTTCAGCAATTGTACTCTCTCATGACATACGAAATATAAAAATTATCTACCTAATTTACATATTATGTATATCACTTATTTGAAACAGAAGTTATTCGACAAGTCAGTCTGCCCTTAGACACGACTACGCACTAATATCAAATAAAGAAACGATACGAATTATATATTTGTGCACGAATTTTAGTTTAAATACACTAAATTTACCTTTGATGAATATTTATGAGCATTTGCCATTTTAAATTACTCTTAACAATAATTGTTGACACCTCGGCAAGTGGTCAGGAGCTCTTGCCTGACTGATAACAATTATTGTTAAAATAACGACAGCTTGTTGACACGTGAATACGAATTTTAACAATTATCTTTAAAATAGCAATAAGTCGTTACGTAGCAATATAGATCGCATAACAAGGTACACGTGAATAAGCCCGAATGACACTTTTACTCCGAATGACAGGGTGTCTCTTAAATAGGGGGACATGGCTTAACCACAGATTCCTGAGGCTAAAATAAGACGATTTGACCAAACTTGCTTCTACCGGAAAGTGTACCATTTAGCCAGAATTCTGCTTCAAAGTTCTTCAAAAAAAAAAAAAAATTTGCTTATAATAACCGGACGCTTTATTCGATTTGGATAAAATTTGGTATGACAGTTTATATGGTTATAAGTCATCTTTTAAGATGATACTTGTTATTATTAGTGAACTACTAATGTATGAAACGTAGGTGTCCCAACATTGATTAGACCGTAACTTTTTAATGGCTACGCAGATAACGTAAAATTATTTTTTTTCAGAAAGATACATTCAATAGTAAACTTTTCTCTCTGTATGTAATTTGTGATATCTGTTACGGTTCAGACAGAAAAAAATAAAATCTGAGTGACTATATCGTGAATTTATTTAAAATAAATTTAATCTAGAATTTTTTTAATATATCAGCATCAGCTGTTTCCATGATAAATAGCAAAGCTGACTAATTTTTGAAAATTAATTTCTTTATAATGCTTTAAATCTACATCTATTGAATATGAAGGAAAATGTATAATCAAACTGTATAGAGAAGAATATTTACTTTAATATGTATAATAACAAAATGTCAAAAAACAATATTTAACTGCGTTTTTTTAAGAAAAACTGTTAAAAACTTCAAATAAGGGTACTTCCGGTGGATCAATTATTACGAAAATCTAATCAACTCGTCATATGGATGTACAGAAGAGGAATACGAAAGAATTATAATTTTTAGAATTGTAGTATTGGAGTTATCGTCGGAGAAAAATTTGTCACACATGGACACACATACACACACACACACACACACACACACACAACACACATACATACATACATACATACATACATACATACATACATACATACATACATACATACATACATACAGACATCATCTTAAAAATAGTAAATTCGTATTGTAGGGACCCTAAAACGTGCTTATTCATTAAAAACTCACCACCGAATTTTTTGACCAAAGACAATTCCTTCCTTAACTAAAGGTGACGGAAGGTAAAAATGTACTTGCATTTGTTTTTAAGCTTATTTGATTAGTTATCAAATTAAAATAATTAATATCTTTATTAAATTTTTATGTAAACATACTTTGTTGTACATCGTTGAAAAGGGAAAAAAATGTTCTATTTAATCATGGAAAAATCCAATATGGCGCCCATTTAAAATAAAAAAGTTGCTATTAATATCTTGAAAACCGCCATCTTGAATTGTATAATGATAACAATTTTAAGTTTGCCTTATTAAATAGTGTAACTTTTATATGAAACATTTTTTTATATCTCTTATAATTACGGAGTTATTTAACATTTTTAAAAATCGCGATTTCTGTTTTTTTTTTAAATAATTTTCAGACTGTTCGGAATTTTGAATGTTTCTTAATGGAATCCGAATCAACCCTCAAAAGTACACAACATTGCCCATTTTACCGACCTCGTAGCTCTTATAGTTTCCGAGATCCCAATGATAGCCTAATCAATTTGGGACACCTGTATACCTACATATTTACTAATGATGCAAACTATATTAAATTCCTTTGCACATAACTATTGCTTTATTTACTATTTTCTTTTTAAAATCTCACCATTATTAACCAAAATCTAATCAGCTCTTCCCAGGAATATCAGATTGAGGAAACTGCTGTTAAATATTTTTTAAGTCTTATAGGATTTGAAGAACCGTGGTTCCAACATCCACACACACACGGACATCATCGTAAAAATGTTATAATCGCATTATAGGGACCTTAAAACGTGCTTATCCACTAAAATCTGGATATGTGATTTTTAGCATGATTCCAATACATCTCTTAGCGAGAGGTAAAAATAGGTATTTTTTATTATAAAATGATACCTAGATAAGTTTCTAAGTTGAGAAGTTGTGTCCGTACAAATTGGGTTTCTTGTCTATTGCCTTTGCATTGAATGTTTAATATTTGCATGGGTTGGTTTGGTCGGGATAAATGGTTGTTGGTTGCAGTTGCGCCACTGTCGCTTGTGCTGCCGCCTCGTGACAGTGATTCATGACGGGCAAGGAGCAAGGGTCAGCCGC
Source organism: Ophonus ardosiacus (assembly GCA_943142095.1). Classification (NCBI taxonomy): domain Eukaryota; kingdom Metazoa; phylum Arthropoda; class Insecta; order Coleoptera; family Carabidae; genus Ophonus; species Ophonus ardosiacus. Next base: position 86,979,326 of record OW964823.1, read on the forward strand.
GGACGATGCATTATCTGCTCTAATATCCCAGCACACAGCAAAGCCCAGCCTAATCCAACACCGCTTAAATCACCGACAAGTTCATAACCAGCGTTAAATATTCGCGAGAGACACCCCTCAAAGCCTGTAGAACCTATTTTCCATTTACATATTTAGTGCTAACTTTTTTCTACTCAGTGCAAAACTCGTTTGCCATTTATACAGTTATTTGACATATTTAAAAATCAGTTTTTTTTTGAATAATTTTCAGACTGTTCGGAATTTTGAATGTTTCTTACAGAATCTGAATCAACCCTCAAAACTACACAACATTGCCCATTTAACCGACCTCGTAGCTCTTGTAGTTTCCGAGATCCCAATGGTAGCCAATCAATTTGGGACATCCTGTATATTTATATTAATAATAATTAAATAGCGGAAGGTATTATGTTGGCCACTTGGATTTTTTAAACTTAAATTCTGATATTATTAATTATTTTTTCTTATTAAACAATGTAGTTTTCAGTTCATTATCATCAACATTATATGGGTACCTACACACAGAGAAAATAATAGGATTCGTTTTGATCTTACTCATTTTCACTGTTGTAGAGAAACAAAAACGTAACTGAGTTAGTTTAAAGAACGCTAAAGTGTTGATATGATACTGTTGTTTCAATGTAAATAATGTGTTAAAGTAAAACTTTTGGAAAATGTAAATTTAATTCATTTGTTTTCTTTATTTGACACGATATATAATTTGAATTAATATATGAAATGTTTTGTTTTAAAATAGTAATTATTTTAGAAGAAAGTTTAGAGTTTATTGAATTAACATAGTCATACATTTATTTTAATGAATTGATATGTTGGATTAATAAATTTGATGCGTTAGATTAAGAGGTGGACAGTTTCAAATCAAATATATTTTATTGTTTTATTTTAAATATAAATAAAAATATAACTCCTAATTAACATTATTAATATACATTTTTATTGTACTAACTACTAAAATATATATAAACTATAATATAACAATATTCCATGAGTAGTCACAAGGAATTTAATAAATTATATCACTTGGACTAAAATACAGCTTGCCTTATAGTAAAAAATGACTGCACTACAATATACATAGGTATATCAATTTTAAGTGTATATTACCATACCATCGAATTTTTTTTACATATCTTCGAATCCCCACTGGATCAAAAGATTTCGTACTTCACAGTCACTCATTATTACACTTACTTTGATAATCGAAAATACTGCTTCTTGTTTCTCCACTGGCAAAACACCGTATGACGCTGACTCGATGCGACGCACGAACCCTTCGCGTCGAGAATCAACACGTTTCAACACGTTAAATGCGGTCAAAAGAAGAAATGCATTGAGCCAACACAAAATGTTATAATTCAATGCACTTAATGTATTGATATAAAAAAATGATTTCTTAAATTAAGATGTTATTCTTGTTTTCATTCTAGAAGTACATTTATTTATTTTAATATACAACAATTTGTACATTTAGGAAAAAAATACTTATTTTAAGAAAATGTTTATTTGAATCAAGAAATAAGAGTAAAACGATTTTCAATGTTATTTCAAGAAATTGAGATGTTTTCAAATAAAACGATATTAGTTAAAACAAAAGAAAAATGCTTGATTCAAATAATAAGTTTTCAACACGCCATCTCGTATTGGATTAAATACGTCCTTTTTCTCTGTGACTGATATTTTTATATAATTATTCATTTTGAACATTTTTGAAAGGTTTTTCTACGATTTCCCAAAATATAACCTAAATGGATTTGTCGGATTTCAAAACTTATCGATTCAATTGTATCGTACAACATTGTTGTTACCTGTGGTAATTAAAGATAAAATAAACAACAACAGATGTTGTTATAAATAAAGATATCTTCTAGTTGAGCTGTTAGCATAAATGATAGGGCTAATTCTAATAGTAATTTACATGATAATGTCCAGTAGGTCCTATTACAATATAGAAACGAAGTTACAAACATTTCAATATTCATATTCATATCCTAATTCTTTGTTCCATCACGATACACATAGAAGAGCGGCTGAAAAACGTTTTACATGCATGGTAATGTTAATTTATTATTTTTTAATCTGTATCTAGTTAGATAATATAGCATTTGAGAGGGGCAAAATAACGCGTCGCCTTTTAATGAATTTTTTGTTCTACTTTTTAAACGTTTGTCTTAAATACTGTCGGCAGGAATTTTAATATTTTGTTAAATATACAAAGTCATGCTTAAATCATTAAATATCGAGAGACTAATATTAATGATGTATCGACCGTGGTAGTCTTTTTACGAACACTTACAGCTTGTACTAATTATTAAAATTTGGAATCGATGACGCCGTCTTCTCTCTGTGACTGCGGCCCATGTTAATTTAAAATGTGTAATTACTCCGTGCGTCTCCAAAAAATTCTCTTTACTCGGATATTAATGATTCACTAAATTATTGTTCGGTTATTGCTTTATCCCTTCAAAAAAGTTAATTACTAATTATACTTGGCAAAACATCTGGCCGCTATACGCTAAAAGTTTGAGCAAATTTGCACCTTTTCTTACACAAAAAATCTGATGTGGCCAACACAAAACCTCCCGCTATTGAATTTTTATTAATTTAAATACATACTTACGTATTTACTACCGCTGCAAACTGTTCCATTGCAGAAAACTATTGCTTTATTTACTATTTTCTTTTTAAAATGTCACTATTATTAATTTGAAGTGATTGGTTTTTTGACAGTGACATTTACTGTCAGTTACATTCATTTGAAATATGAACTGTGTAACAAACGAATTATTGTGTGTATCTTAGGCTTCGCGACTAATAAAAAAAAATATTTTTAAATTTATCTGTAAAATATATAGAAAAAGTATTAATGTATTCCAGTAGAAAATTCAATAATCTTTAATTTTCATAAGACATAAAATGCGAAAAAATGGCATTTAATGGTATTTTTTGAAGAAAAACCATTATGAGCTTCAGGTAAAGTGTCATTTCCGGTTATCCGATTTACACCAAAATCTAATGGCTTCTATTCATATTAGAATGGGATGGAAATACAAGGTTTCAGAATTTTCTGAATGATAGTATTTGAGTTAGAGTGAAGACAAAATCCCTACACATACACACATACATACACACATACACACACACACATACACACATACAGACATCATCGTGAAAATGTTAAAAATGGATTCTAGGGAACTTAAAACGCGGTCATTTACTAAAATCTCGATATGAGATTTTTAGCACGATCCCTATACCTCCCTTACCAAGGGTAGCGGGAGGTAAAAACGATCAAATCGTTTACTATACATTTTACCTCCCGCTACCCTTGGTAAGGGAGGTATAGGGATCGTGCTAAAAATCTAATATCGAGATTTTAGTAAATGACCACGTGTTAAGATCCCTAGAATCCAATTTTAACATTTTCACGATGATGTCTGTATGTGTGTGTGTATGTGTATGGTATGAATTTTGTCTTCGCTCTAACTCAAATACTATCATTCAGATAATTCTAAAACCTTGTATTTCTACCATATTCTAATACGAAAAGAAGCCATTAGATTTTGGTGTAAATCGGATAAACGGAAATGGCACTTTACTTGAAGCTCATAATGGTTTTTCTTCAAAAAATACCATTAAATGCCATTTTTTCGCATTTTATGTCATTGGAAAATTATAGATTATTGAATTTTGTACAGGTATACATTAATACTTTTTCTATATATTTTACAGATAAATTTAAAAATCATTTTTCTTATTTTAATTCCGAAGCCTAAGATAAACAAAATTCCTTTGTTACACAGTTTATTTTTCAAATTAATGTAACTGACAGGTAAACGTCATTGTCAAAAAATTAATCACTTCAAATTAATAATAGTGACATATTAAATAATAAAGAAAATCGTAAATAAAGCAATAGTTATATACAATAAAACATAATATAGTTTGCAGCATTAGTAACGTAGATGTGTATTTAAATTAATAAAAATTAAATAGCGGGAGGTTTTGTGTTGGCCACATCAGATTTTTACCTCTCGCTAAGAGAGGTATTGGATTCATGCTAAAATTCGCATATCCAGATTTTATTGAATAAGAACGATTTAAGGTCCATAGAATCCGATTATAACATTTTTAAAATTATGTCTGTGTGTGTGTGTGTATGTGTGTGTATGTGTGTGTGTGTGGATGTGTGTATGTGTGTGTGTGTGTGTGTGTGTGTATGTATGTATGTATGTCTGGATGTTGTAGTCACGATTCCTCAAAAACTTAAAAAATATTTAACTGCAGTTTCCTCAATCTGACATTCCTGGGAAGAGCTGAAAAGGTTTTGGTAACAATTGAACAACCGGAAGTAGTAGTTTCTTAGAAAAATTCTTCTAAATATAATTTTTTGGGAGGTTTTTTTATTAAATATTTAAGAACATAAAATTCTCCATCTAATACACTTAAAAATTTTATTATATCTTGTATAGATTTAGAGATAAAGACACTATAATTTATAGAGTAAACTAATCACAGAGGCTACGGCACTAAGGACACCAGTTGACAAATTCCAATGTTTATAACATAATTTGTAAATGACACATGTCAGTGTCAAAAATCAACAGTTTTAGTGACATTCTGATAGCTTTCACTGGGAAGTATATTTATTTTTCTTATTGTTTTATTAATTAAATATTTGAAATTATAGGTAAAATTGTGGTAAAATGCATATATCCATCAGAAATACCGCCAATCTGGTTAATGAATTGGAACAATCTCTGACATTTAGAAACTTCCTTATAAAATGAAAAATAGATATAATTAGAATTATATGTGCGTAAAACACATGTTAAATATAATAAAAAAACAATATTTGGGTAAAGTTCTGTAATATTTTGTTATAAAACGACGGTTCGAAAGCGAAGTGCAATACAATACTTATATAGCCTAATATGGAAATGGCGAGAGGTACACAACTGATTTTTTGCCATGCAACATGAAAAGTTTTTCAAATGTCAGCGTGGCGTATTGGTTAGCACAGCAGCCCCTGAAATTTCAGATTGGGTTTCGATTTTCGATTCCCTTTTCGGGTAATTATTTTTTTTCATCATTGTTGAACTTTTAAAAGTCTGCTTTATATTTCCTATTAGTCATTTAAAAATAATAACATTGTAATTCATTACAGAGATATCAACTTCTACTCTCGTTGGCGATAAAATAAAATTTCAAAGTATGCGTCTTTTTTATGTTTATTACACAGTCATACAATGAACGGTTTTGAAATGAGAAAATGCTGAAAATTTGAAATTGGTTAATCGTGACACAAGTTTTATGGATATGGTTTTGGTGGGACATTCAGCAATATTGAATACTGGGGACAGTGCGGTTAAGTGGTGGCAGGATTACGGTGGATAGTCATACACCATCTTGATTATGGTGATGCGAAGATTAAAATGAATTGCATTGTTGAACGGCCGTGATTATAGCAGGCTGGGAGACGGCCCTACTTTAATTAGCAGCAATGAGTCTCTCATTATATTCCCTAAAGATGCTGATGGCGTCATCAGCCAAATTGCGTAATTTCGAGGACCGCCAAATTATTTCCATCTTGTGCTCCGGTGTAAGCAAGTTTTCGCGACGCGTATCCAATCGCTTTACCACGAGCTGTTATTTTCCAAATTTACTTTTACTTAAGTTACGTGAGCTTTTAAGCTACGTGACGGGCCCACAACTCCTTTTAAGACTTCATTTTCATTAGATTGGGAAGCCTGAATGGCTCTTCAAAGCAATGGGGTATATAAAACTTTATAAAATCAAATATAACTTGTAAAAATTATTTATTTTTAAATACAGAAGAAAGAAAAATACTAGTATTAAGAAACGTATATATTAATGAAATTTACAAGTATTTTTAAGTTAATCTCTTTTTCTTTTACGCAATTTGAAATTATTTGAAATAATTGTAGTTCATTTTTATACCGGTACGTTGGCATGACAATGTTTACATTAAATTTTATATCGATCGAATATCTATCCTGTCACTATTGTCACTTGGTTGTCAGTTTACATTCATATAAAGCTTAAAAAAGCAATTTCAGAAACTAACCTTGTCATGAACTATTTCGAATGGGAATTGTGGGCCATTAATTCCGTTGAAAGCCGTTCAAAAGATATTTTTTTTTTCAAATATTTCTCTTGTTATCGTTTAAACTATGTATTTTTAGAGAGGAGCAAATGCCCTGCAAATAAGTAAATCTTGACAAGCAGATATGGGCACCCGTTTCAGAATGACAGCTAGTAATCATGTACATAACTTACAAATGTCATAAATTTTAATTCAAAATATCAAGATTTTGTAAGTTCACGTGGTATCTTTGTCACCAAGTGCGTGGACTTTACTTGGCGAGTTACATAAATCACATGAAATTTGGAATGAAAAATATTGATATTTGACATCTATGTATGTACATGATTACTATTACTGTTCTAAATAATTTCCATTCTTTGACCTCGGATTTTCGCCAACCATTTCCAGATTGTCTTCATCACTAGAAGAAAATTCCCCCGATTCATACGACTCTTCAGATAAAAATTCGTCAATCATATATATAACAGAAAATGACGCCAAATTACAAGGTTAATTTTTAACAAAACAGCTGACCAAAATCGTATAACTGCGCAAACTCGAATCATTAGTAAGAAGATAAACCACCTGAAATAGGAAAATATCATGAAATTTGGAATGAAAAATGATGACATTTGTCATTTATATTACTAGCTGTCATTCTGTCACGAGTCCCCATATCTGCTTGTCAACACAAAACACTAACCTAAACTTGTCAAGAAAGACGAACAAAGTGACATGACTGCTCGCGCCTTATAAATTAGTATCCTATGTAAACTTAGTAGTATATGACGTCATTACTTTAGGGAGTTTTTTTGATGACGTAAGTCTTCTGCCATTTCATTTCTACCATAGTTCGAGTTAAACACAGTGGTAGCAATAATTGAAAATAACTTATGTTTTAAGATTTTTGTGACATTTCTTAAAACCAATTAAATGTTTCATTATCTGTCACGTGTCACCGTTTTAATCAATCCTGCCATTATAGTGAGAGTAAAGCTCTAGAGATTATTCCCGGAAATAATCTCTGTAGTTTTTTTAACAACACATAAAATGAACGAAAAACACCGATTTTAGTGATGTTTCTGATCATGAAATAAGGTAATATGCTGGCCACATCCGATTTTTTATTACTGTAAATATTCGCGTCAATAAATTATTCGCAATATAAAATTTATTACTATATTTACAAATTTTTAGTAGCCTATATCTTGTGGAAGGATTCTTTGGTGACATCTTCGATACGGACCCCTATTGTCACTTTACCACACGTGTGCAAAGATGACCCCCCAGAAATAATTTCTCGGAGAAGATAACTTAAGAATCACAAAGTTATTAATAAAAGTTGTTAACCATTCCTATACTGTCGTCATATGCAGACTAATCGTTGCGATAACAGAAACATAAATATAAAATCAGTGTTTGATTTACTGCTTGCATATGTATATTTTATTAGAAGTGGAATAATAAAGTTTGGTGTGGAATTGTTCTCATGTTCTGGTTTATTTAACGACGTAAACATTAAGAGTGTAGACGTAGAGTGAAGTATATAAGTTGGAGGAATTGTTTTGGCTATGAAGAAACTTGACGTTCGTCAAATGTGTATATATAAAAAAAATCTGTTGTGGCCAGCACAAAACCTTCCGTCAATACAATGTATTTTGTATATATCCCATACCAAAAGTTCCGTGAAAAAGATTCTGTATATCCTATAAAATTGTAACACGAACACACTATTTTGTACAAATTCTATACCGAAAGTTCCTTTCCCTATTTTATTAGGGGTCGCTGTTTCTTACTCTTCTCTTTTAATCATTCCTGTCCAACGCATCTTCTTCACACAATTCTTCCTCTCTCAAATCTTCTGCTACACAGTCCTTCCATCTTCTTCTCTTTGGAGGGACACTCTATCACATTCACACATAACTTTCTGACACTGTACTTTCAACTTTGGTTTTGCATTTGACACTGACATCTGTCAATTAAATTTTTCTGAATTTATCTGTTGTTTCCATAATTTTAACATAGCTGACTAATTTTTGAAAGTTAATCTCTCTTAATGTCTCTATAACTCTATATCTATTGAATATGAACGAAACTTTATAATCAAACCGTATAGAGAATAAGATATTCTTTCATACTGATAATCACAAAATGTCGAAAAATAATATTTAACTGCGTTTTTTCAAGAAAAACTGTTAAAAACTTCAAATAAGGGTACTTCCGGTGGATCAATTATAACCAAAATCTAATCAGCTCTTCATATGGATGTAAAGAAGAGGAATACGAAAGAATTATAATTTTTAGAATTGTAGTATTGGAGTTATCGTCGGAGAAAAATTTGTCACACACGGATACACACACGGACACACACACGGACACACACACATACAGACATCATCTTAAAAATAGTAAATTCGTATTCTAGGGGCCCTAAAACGTGCTTATTCATTAAAAACTCACCACCGAATTTTTTGACCAAAGACAATACCTTCCTTTTACGGAAGGTAAAAAACAATGAGCCTTCAGACGACGTTAAAAAATATTCTATATCCAATTTGTGGGAAGTAATTGATGATATACCCGACCTATCGATTATCTTCAATTTTTACCTCTCGCTAAGAGAGGTATTGGATTCATGCTAAAATTCACATATCCAGATTTTACTGAATAAACACGATTTAAGGTCCCTACAATCCGATTATTACAAATATTTTAATTATTCAACTAGTTTACATGGAGTTATTTGGGCTGTAAGATTCATTACAACGGATTATTTTATATATACAATTCTCCATCTCTAAATCTAAAGACGATATAATAAAAATGTTCAATGTATCGGACAGAAAATTTTATATTCTTTATTCTAATATTTGTAATAACATAAGTTAAGAAGAATTTTTTTAAGAAACTACTATTGCTGGTTGTCCATTTGTTTCCAAAACCTTTTCAATTCTTCCTATTAATGTCAGATTGAGAAAACCGTAGTTAAACACGTCTTATAGAATTTGAGAAACCGTCCTTCCAACATCCACTCACACACACACATACACACGCACAAACATCATTGTAAAAATGTTAAAATGGGATTCTGGATATGCGATTTTTAGCATGAATCCATTACCTCTCTTAGCTAGAGGTAAAAAGTGAAACAATTATTTATTTGAAAATTTTTGTAATTTATTACAATTTATGCATTAAATAACGTACAGGATGTAATGTACTATTATCAGCTTTTTACCTCTCGCTAAGAGAGGTATTGGATTCATGCTAAAATTCGCATATCCTGATTTCAGTGAATAAGCACGATTTAAGTTCCCTAGAATCCGATTATAACATTTTTATAATGATGTCTGTCTGTTGGATGGATTCCTCAATCTGACATTCCTGGGAAGAGCTGAAAAGGTTTTAGTAACAATTGAACAACCGAAAGTAGTAGTTTCTTAGAAAAATTATTCTAAATATAATTTTTTGGGAGTTTTTTTTTTTATTAAATTTATAAAATTCTCCATCTAATACACTTAAAAATTTTATTATATCTTGTATAGATTTAGAGATAAAGACACTATAATTTATAGAGTAAACTAATCACAGAGGCTACGGCACTAAGGACACCAGTTGACAAATTCCAATGTTTATAACATAATTTGTAAATGACACATGTCAGTGTCAAAAATCAACAGTTTTAGTGACATTCTGATAGCTTTCACTGGGAAGTATATTTATTTTTCTTATTGTTTTATTAATTAAATATTTGAAATTATAGGTAAAATTGTGGTAAAATGCATATATCCATCAGAAATACCGCCAATCTGGTTAATGAATTGGAACAATCTCTGACATTTAGAAACTTCCTTATAAAATGAAAAATAGATATAATTAGAATTATATGTGTGTAAAACACATGTTAAATATAATAAAAAAACAATATTTGGGTAAAGTTCTGTAATATTTTGTTATAAAACGACGGTTCGAAAGCGAAGTGCAATACAATACTTATATAGCCTAACATGGAAATGGCGAGAGGTATTGTGCTGGCCACAACTGATTTTTTGCCATGCAACATGAAAAGTTTTTCAAATGTCAGCGTGGCGTATTGGTTAGCACAGCAGCCCCTGAAATGTCAGATTGGGTTTCGATTTTCGATTTTTATTATATCTTGCATAGATTTAGAGATAAAGACACTATAATTTATAGAGTACACTAATCGCAGAGGCTAAGGCACTAAGGAAACCAAATTCTAATGTTTATAACATGACACATGTCATTGTCAAATATCAACAGTTTTAGTGACATTCTGATAGCTTTTTCTGGGAAGTATATTTAATGTTTCTTATTGTTTTATAAATTAAATATTTGAAATTATAGGTAAAATTGTGGTAAAATGCATATATCCATCAGAAATACCGCAAATCTGGTTAATGAATTGGAACAATCTCTGACATTTAGAAACTTCCTCATACAATGAAAAATATAACATATAATTAGAATTATATGTGTGCAGAAGACATGTTAAATACAATAAAAAACAGTATTTGGGTAAAGTTCTGTATTTTTTTGTTATAAAACGACGGTTCGAAAGGGAAGTGCAGTACAATACTTATAAAGCCTAATATGGAAATGGCGAGAGGTCTTGTGCAAACTTTTAATCGCACAAAAGTGATCCCTGTGGTGTACTCTCCACACCAGCTATGAGTGCCCGTGAGGTGACGCCTGGTAAGTGCCCACACGGTAAAATATATCGTCATCATTACCGATGTCTACATGTGTTGTAGATACTGGCACACCCAGAAATGGGTAATATACCGTGATGATATATTTATATTTTATTTATCATACAGTTTTAAGGTTAGGTTTAATATAAATGAGTCAATGTCTAATTTGTTAATACGGTGAACGACCCAATTATTCCAATAAATTATCACTACAACATTATATTTTCTTTGTTTTTTCGTTGTCTTGGGACAAAACCTAATTTGACAATTAATTCCCTATTTCTTTCTAGGTAATTCGCAGGGCTGGCCTGTCGACTATTTTGCATCCACTTATCTTTAATAATATCGCGAAAAACCTTTTAAAATTAATTGCACGTAAGCATTCGGCCCCGTTATTTTATTACTAAATTAAAAATGTAATATGCAGTCAGGACACAGCTTGTGACGTGAAGAAGAGAGACCACCAATTTCCTTCTATTCCCTCCCATTTGCGGGATAGAGATAGAGAACATGCGTCTCCGTATGTTTTTTTCATAATATCACGTACTAGCTCTTTACTCAGAGTAAATTACATGATAATAATAACGTTGATGTCCATTCGATGGATTCAACATTGCTCAACATTACTGCTCCTTCGGCCTCAACACGTGTCTTCGTAAACAAATTCTTTCATCTTACCGGATATCGGGTGGATTACAATCGAATATTAAACCATTAAAGTGGACAACACTGTCAAAATTATTCAATCGAATCGATGAAGATGAACTATAAGGGGCGAAGGAATTGAGAATGCAGGGAAACCACGGAGACCGCAGGCAATCTATCTCGCCACGGGTCATAACTCGCGCTGATTATGAGTTTCAATATTGAAACCTCTCACACTTTTGAGCAGCGATACAATTTCAGATATTGGAAAAATAAAAGTCAAGTCACTAGTAATTATTCGAGATTATTATAGAGCTAAAAAATTCAGAAAGAAATGTTTTCCCAAAACTGTCTTGAAATAGTTATTTACATTCGGGTGCGTGTAAGTTGTATTTTATAGCGCGACAGCTTTGTTTAAGGCACGAGCCCTTAAGGCGAGTGCCTTATTAGCTGGAGCGCAGTAAAATACTTCACGCACGAGAATTGTATCAAATTTTTTGGCCGACGATAATGAAAATCACTTTTTTCAATGACATAGGTTGTACTTCTGAAAAGGGTTAGTTTAAAATTCTGGGGTTAAGTCAATTTCCAAATTTGATTTTACTTACCTTCATTAGAGTACTTCTTCCAGCAAAAATTTATTTGTAATAATAGACTTTGTTTATGACTGATAATATATTTATTTGCTCAAGTTTTCTTCGTAATAAATAATAGGTAGGTGTCGATATTTGACATTTCAGCAATGCTCGCGTATTTGACAGGTATATCGATCGGTGACTATGTCGGTAACGGCGGATTTTTACAATAATGACAGATGTCGCTACCGTGAGTTTGGTTTATATAAATTAATTTTAAATATAGGAAATGTTAAAGTAAAAAAATAACTTAAGTAGGTAGTACTTTTTTACGTGAACTTTATTATAGTAAAGATGATTTCTTTTCTAAATGCCCATAAACGCCCAGTGTATTTTGATTATTTTACCGCATAGTTAGACAAGTTACAACACAGTAAGCGTAAAATGTAGGTTACACTTGCTGTGTATACAATTGTAAAGTTCCCATTACACTTCAGGAGGGCAAAAATAGAATTTTTCGACGACTACTACGAAAAGTACATAAATTCACAGGCTAAACTATTATGTAAATTTTAGTTTTTTTTTTGTGGTCGTCGGAAAAGTATCGTGTACAACACGTGTGAAATATGTATCTCTGAGTGTGTGTGTGCGTGCGTGTGTGTGTATATGTGTTTGTGTGTGGTATGTGTGTGTGTGTGTGGTGGGTGTGTGTGTGCGCGCGCGCGCGTCTTTGTGTGGGGTGTATGTGTGTGGTGTGTGTGTGTGTGTGTGTGTGTGTGTGTGTATGTGTGTGTGTATGTGTGTGTGTGGATGTGTGTGTGTGTGTGTGTGTGTGTGTGTCTGGATGAACAAAAATCTTCTGAAATTTATTACAAATATTAAAGAATATAAAATTCTGTATCTGATATATTGATCATTTTTATTATATATTTTATAGATTTAGAAATAGAGAATTTTAAATATATAAAATAATCATATAAATAAAATTTCGGATGGCACACTAATGACACCTATTAGTTTGTTTGGCAATACTTTAGAATAACAAAAATAAATCATACACTTCGATTTAATTTGACACTTCAAATTAAATATGGGGTCCCGTGGCCGCGTGCCAGAGTGTCTGGTCGCGAACCTGGGGGAACCGGGTTCGATCCCGACTGACGCCAAATATTTCCAATTTTAAATGGCACAAAAGTGACCCCTGTGGTGCACTCTCCACACCAGCTATGAGTGCCCGTGAGGTGACGCCTGGTAAGCACCCACACGGTAAAATATATCGTCATCATTACCGATGTTTACATGTGTTGTAGATACTGGCACACCCAGAAATGGGTAATATGCCGTGATGATATATTTATTTATTTTATTTAAATTAAATATTAATATTATATTTCATAAAATAGAAGCTAAGAAGCTATTCTTTAACAGTAAATTTGACGTTTTGGACAAATTATAGCAAAGAACATGATTTGTTTAATTAGTGCGCGTCAACTTCAAGGCATAGTGTGCTCTTGCAAAACCCTGAAATCTAATTCCTAAAATCCTAAACAATCACTAGATTTAGGGCATATAAATTTAGGATTTAGATATTAGGGTGATAAAAGTGCAACATCGGACACAGTCTAATGTTTTTTATCTAAATAAATGAGGGTTTTCTTACCACATGGTTTGAATTCGAAAGTCTAGTTGCAAATTTTTCTTACCTGAAACAGAAATAAATTATTAATTACGAGCATACAAATAATACAAATATACGTATATTAGAAGATTGATAATCTCCATAATGCTTGTTAGAAATTAATTTCAGTTTATTTTCTGAAACCATATAATGAGCTTGGCAGCCATGTTTGAATATCTGATGCCGGGGTCTGCTTGTGTGTATAAGCCTAGCTTGGAGGTGGTTCGGATTAGAGACACCTAGAAGAAACTGGTAGTTATTAAAGGCAACCTTTCCTCCATAAAAAGTGTGCTGGATGATAATAACAGAGTGCGAAGCCGAGTTCTAGAACACTGCAACATCCAATCTGTTCGTTGATGAGCGACAGTGTTTGTCAAGCTAAGCAAGCCCTCCCCATAACAAATTGCTTCTACGGGAAAGTTAACCTAACTATATCAATAGTTACTTACAGATTACTTGGGAAATTTGTCATTCGGAATAGGATAATAGGTTTGTTCGCATAAAAATGTGCAACTAATTGCCAATTTTTCAGTGCGTGCGTAGTTTGAAACTGATTTCAAACTGATTGAAAATTTTTGGGTTCTGCGAACAGAATTAAAGGTTATTGTTATTACTACCGTCTGAATTGAAAAGAAAGGTTTACATCTTATGTTGAATGTTATTGTTGGCATTTGTCATTGTCACATAATATTATCCATATTAATATAATAAATGCGAAAGTAACTCTGTCTGTCTGTCTGCCTGCCTGTCTCTTTGTCTGTCTGTCTGTTACGTTTTCACTGGTGTTTCACAAGAGTCTTGCCTTTTTTTTGTTCTTTTCTTGTTCTTGCATAAAATGCAAGACAAGAACAAGACAAGAGTTATATAGTTCGTTGCAAGACAAGACAAGAATCTGCCCTGCAAGAAAAGTGCAAGAATAGCAAGATTTTTTAGTATTTTCTTGCACTCTTGCTATATTATATTATAATTCAATATACCAACATTTTATTATAGGTTTTACCTCTAGCTAAGCTGACATTAATCAGAAAAGCTAAAAAGGTTTTGGTAACAATTGACAACCAGAAGTAGTGGTTTCTTAAAAAATCTTCTAAATATTATATTTTGAAAATTTATAGTACAAAAAATAATAATGAGTATTAAGCACTCAATCTGATTTAAATTTTCTTATTATATCTTCTATAGATTTAAAGATAAAAAATCTGATATGGCCAGCACATGACCTCCCGCTAATTTGATGTTTAAAATTGCAATGAGCTTGGAGTTAAATATCACTTTATCGTTTGTAAATAAAATCTAATTTGTTGTTAAATATAAAAGTCTTTAATAAGAAATTTTGTATTATATTTATCAAGTTTTTTTTTTTTGAAAATCTGCTAAGAGCTCTTAGTTAAGAACCACATCCGACTTATCATATATACTCAAAATCTAATGTTGTTTTCAATCATATACAAGTTTTAAAACCAAATTTGAGAAGTTTTCTTTTATCATATTTTAATATATTTTTTAAAGGAAATCAGTTTAGGGCTTCAAGTAAAGTACCACTTTCGGTTTACTAATATTAACAAGAATCTAATATGTCGGTCTCATTAATATAAAAGTGTTAAATACAAGATTTGAAAAGTTTTCAATTATAGCATAATACATTTTTCACGAAAATCTCTTCACAGCTTCAAGTAAAATATCACTTCCCATTTAAATATGTTGTTCCTATTGATATGAAATTGCAAGACAAGAAATATGCAAGAGTCTTGCAAGCAAGACAAGATTTTTGCTTGCAAGAGTAACACAAGACAAGAGTTATTTAAATTTCTTGTCTTGTTTTGCAAGACAAGACAAGAAATAGCCTAGCAAGACAAGAAATCTTGTCTTGTGAAACACTAGTTTTCACGCCTAAACCGCTGAACCAATTTTGATGAATTTTGGTATAGAGATAGATTGGACCGTGGAGAAGGACAGCTACCTTTTGTCGCAAAAATAAAACTTGAAGGGGTGAAATAGGGGATGAAAGTTTGTATGGAGACTCCATCATTTCTTCCGTTGAACCAATTTTGATGAATTTTGGTATAGAGATAGATTGGAGCTTGCAGAAGAACCTAGGCTACCTTTTGTCGGAAAAATAAAACTTGAAGGAGGTGAAATATGGGATGAAAGTTTGTATGGAGACTCCATCATTTCTTCCATTGAAGCAATTTTGATGAATTTTGGTATAGAGATCGATTGGACCTTGGAGAAGGACAGCTACCTTTTGTCGCGAAAATAAAACTTGAAGGGCTGAAATAGAGGATGAAAGTTTGTATGGAGAACCCATCATTTCTCAAGCTAGGGATATAAAAATTCTTATTTATGCTTTTGGTACGATATACTGTTTCAGCGTTTTTAAAAAATCCCTCAAGGCGGTACAATAGGGGATAATTTCAATTATTTTTTACCTTCCATCACCTTTAGGTAAGGAAGGTATTGTCTTTGGTCAAAAAATTCGTTGGTGAGTTTTTAATGAATAAGCACGTTTTAGGGTCCCTACTATACGAATTTACTATTTTTAAGATTATGTCTGTATGTATGTGTGTGTGTGTATGTGTGTCCGAGTGTCCGTGTGTGTGTGTGTGTCCGTGTGTGACAATTTTTTCTCCGACGATAACTCCAATACTATAATTCTAAAAATTATAATTCTTTCGTATTCCTCTTCTTTACATCCATATGAAGAGCTGATTAGATTTTGGTTATAATTGATCCACCGGAAGAACCCTTATTTGAAATTTTTAACAGTGTTTATTCACTAAAATCGGGATATGCAATTTTTAGTATGAATCTAATACATCCCTTGCGAGTGTTAATGGAATTCGACGCTTCAATAAAGAGCACTTATAATTTCTTGCTAAAAGTATGAACCATTTTTCAAAAATTGAACAAAACTGTAAACAATCTTTTTCTTATTCTCCTCCGTAGTTGTGATTACAGATGCTAGTCGGTGTATAATTTGTTTACATTAAACAAGAGCTAGTTCTAATTTGTTTTGAGCGTTGGAGCGTAATGTGATGTAATTGGGCTTGTGCAGTGGTGAATAGCAAAGACTAAGTCCCTGTCCTGAGAACCAGAGCGGAACATGCCCCTCCAATGACGTACGCCTCTGTTCGCGATTGGCCCGCGCGGCCGGAAGGAGGATGTTCTTGCAACAATAATTACAATTTAGAGTTACGGCCAGAATGTCGCCTTACAACGCTCTCACGATGCGAGCAACAACTCGCATAAGTAATTTTCAATAGAAGCAGCAGAGGAGAGAAAATGGAGTAGTCAGAGTTCAAGCAGAACTCGCCCGGTTAGTATTCGCTAGTGAAATAGAGCAATATGACGTCTAGCGGCGAAAATATGAACTAATACATGGTAGTAACTCCTAGCCGAGGTAGAGGCGAACGCATCGTTTCTGTCACTTATTTAACAAATAAATCACGAGTGGATTGAAATTTGTAGGCTATACTTTATTTTACGTAACAAAATAGTAGATTACTCTTAAGAGCCGACCGTTTTTATATGCATTGAATAAATAATTTAATTTGTGAAACCAAGCTTTGTCAATAATAAATATATTTATCTGTAAAAATGTCAAAATCTAAAATTGCAACAAAATATGGTTAAACATCACTTAATTCTGTAGATTTTATTTGACAACTGACAGGCGATATTTGTTTCGTTTCTGTGATAGGTTTATATTATGACCAATCAAAGAGGAGAATTTATATATCTCTAACTAAACCAAGGCTATTCTTACGTGAAATAAAGTATAATAACAAAATCTAAAATTTCAACACGTTTAATCTATGAACGTCATTAGCACGCAGACATCCAGAAATACTTAATTTCCATAATTTCCCGAAAACAAGAACCTAAATTCTATAGAAAAATGTATTAGAGAAATTTGCCAGGAAAGGAACCGAGTAAAAATAATGCTTGCTCCTTGCATTTTGTAAAGCAAGATTATATTTTGCCGGGTATAACTACAAGATAATAATTACTTAGTGTCTTTATTAAAATACTTCGTAATGAAATCTAAACTTGTAGACCTGCCTGCACAAAGATGACAATAAAATAATAATCTCTCCATTAATCTACCAAAGACTGTAATAATGCAGTACTATGTAGATTCAAGAAAACAGACTCGAATCATGTAAATTCAAAATTCGAGAGAATGCTGAACATAATTTTTATATGAAACAGACTAGCTAGCAAAATTCAAAATGTTATTCATACTAGAAACATTATTTTTATTTAATATTAACTATAATATTAATATTACTTTGTATTTCAAACGCCGCAGTGTATAAGAATACAGTTGCGGGAAACGAAGCATCTACCTTAAACCGGCCATATTGTTACGTCACGCGCTAAGCTCCTCCTCTTCTTCAATCGCGAATAGTTTGGATATATTTCTGTAATTAACAAGTTTGCAAAACAAAAATAAAGTTTCCGCTTATCTACATATACTCGTAAATGTATCTAGGTTGTTAGAGAAATAAATTTCAAAACAATATCAGAAGAATTTATAACATATGGTTAATAATCTAACGCTTATCTTTTCGGATCTAAATGAAAAACATTCAAACGCCGCAATGTATAAGAATACAGTTGCGGGAAACGAAGCATCTACTTAAACCGGCCATATTGTTACGTCACGCGCTAAGCTCCTCTTGTTCTTCACTCGCGAATTACTGCCTATAAGACTAAAACAGTATAAATGACAAGATGGTTAATAACCATAAGCCTTATTATTAAAGGACAACTTAAGTTTCTAAGAAAAAAAAAATGTCGATTAAAGTGAAAGAAATTGATCTTGATGGTGTGGTAGTGATATCCCATCCCATCTAGTGTCTATGTCCGCGTAGTGGTTGTGCTGCCATCTATGGGCGGTCGCACACACGGAACTCCGGGATTCGTTAATTAAACAAAAGTGACACGGGAATGATTTAGTGTTAATAATTGTTGGTTGTATGGCTGGAGGTGTCGCGACTTAAGATTACGGCAGATCGGTCCCCCTCCCCTCCATTTTACGAACCAAAACAATCGACACGCATGGATTTTAATTAGACACATGGGACCACTATACCTTACCTATCTAACCATAGAATTTACCACTTTTACAATGAAATGTATTATAAATGCGATTAAAAATATAATAATAAAGTATTGCAAAAAAAATTAACATATCTTTTTATTTTTTGCCACCTTTAGGTAAGGAAGGTATTGTCTTTGGTCAAAATATTCGTTGGTGAGTTTTTAATAAGTAAGCACGTGTGATGGTCCCTAGAATACGAATTTACTATTTTTAAGATGATGTCTGTATGTATGTCTGTATGTATGTATATGTGTGTGAGTGTCAAATTTTTGTCCGACGATAACTCCAATATTACAATTCTAAAATTTATAATTCTTTCGTATTCCTCTTCTTTACATCCATATGAACAGCTGAGTAAATTTTGGTTATAATTGATCCACCGGAAGTACCCTTATTTGAAGTTTTTACAGTTTTTCTTAAAAAAACGCAGTTAAATATTATTTTTCGGCATTTTATGTTTTATAAATATTAATGAAAATACTCTTTTCTATATGGTTTGATTATACATTTTCCTTCTTATTCAGTAGATATAGAGTCAAAGCATTATAAAGAGACTAATTTTATTTTTTTTTATAGCATTTATCCATTTTCATTTCAATACTTTTATTTCTAAAAATACACACAGTTGTTCAAATACTCTAAAAATGCGTAAACTTGTGTAACATTCTCTTTACAATCAAATAATATTACTACCAAGTTTATATCTCTACCCATTTTTGAATTATTGCCCCAAAAGTCAATATATCCCACATTTAGATAAAAACTTCAAAATTTTCAAAAATCTAACTTTTATGTATCTAGATACTTCTCAATGCGCTGATTCCAAATTTTGAAACCGCAGGTCGATATCTCGTTTCGTTCTCGAGATATTTAGATTTAAAGTTTTGCTCAAAACTGCCCATTTTTGGGTATTAACCCAAAAATGGGTCGAGATATGAATTTGCCGACATCACCAATCGATTCTACGGACAAAAATACATAAGTATAGCAATTTTCATAATTGTTGTCCAACCGGTTCATTTTTAATGAATAAAAACTTGAAAACCCCTGAAAATGGCCAAAATCTGAAAAAATCGTAAGGGGTACACCTTAGATTTTTGCGATTTTTGGCCATTTTCAGTTATTTTGCTTTAGAGATTGAATGCGGTGTTCAAAAAATCTGAAAATTGGTGTACTTATGTAGTTTTTCCCGTAGAATCGAATGGTGTTGTCGCCAAATTCATATCTCGACCCATTTTTGGGTTATTACCAAAAAATGGGCAGTTTTGAGCAAAACTTTAAATGTAAATATCTCGAGAACGAAACGAGATATCGACCTGCGGTTTCAAAATTTGGAATCAGCGCATTGAGAAGAATCTAGATACATTAAAATTAGATTTTTGAAAATTTTGAAGTTTTTATCTAAATGTGATGTATATTGACTTTTGGGGCAATAATTCAAAAATGGGTAGAGATATAAACTTGGTAGTAATATTATATGATTGTAAAGAGAATGTTACGTAAGTGTACGCATTTTTATAGTATTTATATAAGAGTATACATGAACTTTTGGTATGGGATTTGTACAAAATACATCAAATTAACGGAAGGTCTTGTGGTTGTCTTCTAGTAGTTACCTATAGAAAATCAGTATGCTATAGATCTTCCACCGCTATAACTTTCTCAACATACGGTTTCATGTCATTACATAATTAATACCAACATATGTTTCTGAGTAATGTTTTCAATTAAACAATTCAATTATTCTATTTCTGTCATAAGCACCTTGATGTTAATAAACACTAACATAGTCTCTCGTCGGATAGTGTGCTATGTTTACGGCTGAAGTAATTCATTTTGTCTTTTGATTGATTGCGTCACCTGACAAAGTAATTAAAATAGTTAGAGCGGTACAGAAGGACCGACCGAGTCGCGGCTACGGCCTCGGGCCTGGACCTTTACAGGGCCGGCCCGCCCGACCAAGGAGGGAACACACAGGTAATCTGTCTTCACCGCCCGTTCGAGTCGCTGAGATCTTTCGGGATTGTGGCTTAACGCACCGGTTGAATCTCCAGCGTAAAGATAGGAAGATTATGTACAAAGTATAAATCGAAAAGTTTTCTTTGTGCAAACGTTACCTATTTTATGTAAAAATACTTCAAATAAAAGTTATTGAGATTTAAATTCTACTACATCTAAATCATGTGAAATAGTTATTCTAGCTCTTTAAATAAAAGATAATTATAAAGTTACAGTTTTTATGAACTTTTGAACCAATACATTGTTTTTAACTTTATTTAGCACTTTACCTTTGTACCTCTCGCTAAGAGAGCTTTTTAATTTTTAAGCGTCAGTTATACACAGTTGCCTATAATATTTTATTGAAATACAGCATTGATTTATACAGTGTTTTATGCTCAATTCAAAAGTCAAATGGTCAAAAGTGATCGTGAAATGTAATTTTAAGAAGAAAAGATAATAAAGGAGGATACAAAATATTCACCGTTTTCAAATTTATTTCTATTTATAAAATAAGGGTTCAAAAAGAAAAGCTTTGATTTCTTTCGTTAACATTTTTCACAATATCTTATGCCAAATTGACAATTAATTAAATACTTTCATATTGACACAAGTTTTTTACCTCCCGCTACCCTAGGTAAGGGAGGTATAGGGATCGTGCTAAAAATCACATATAGAGATTTTAGTGAATAAGCACGTTTTGATGTCCCCAGAACCCGATTTTAACATTTTTACAATGATGTCTGTGGGTATGTAGGTGTGTGTGTTTGTGTGTGTTTGTGTGTGTTTGTGTGTGTTTGTGTGCGTGCGTGTGTGTGTGTGTGTGTGTGTGTGTGTGTGTGTGTGTGTGTGTGTGTGTGGATCGTGTGGATACGATTACTCAAATACTATCAATCAGAAAATTTTGGAATTTTGTATACTCATTTTATACTAATGTGGGAAGAGCTCATTAGTTTTTAGTGTATATCAGATAACCGGAATTATACAAGCTTTTAACAGTTTTTCTTGTAAAAAAATCATTGAATATAATACTTTAATAACAAATTGACATATTTAAATAAATGTCACTGTCACGAAGCGATTACATTAAAATTAATAATGAAACCGCGTTAAGAAGAATTGTAATGAAATTAAGGTTTGTAAAAATAATATATTTTCCATCATACATAAATATTAGATATACAGGATAATTCGATTTAAGTTTGATGTTTGCAGCATTATATATCAAACAGCTCTCAATAAAAACGTGATTTCAAAGTGTCAAATAATAGTTTGCAACTACACATTTACGAAATGGATCATGTACGGCGAAGAATTTACACTGATTGCGTTTTAGAGCATAAGGAAGTTGGTGCTGATTTTGACAATAATGTGTGTGCGACTATTTTTCTTTAAAATATATTAATGATCCAAAACTTCGCAAAGTTGGTATTTGCTCACAGATTTTTCAGGAAAAACATAATAAAATATAATTCAAAATTTCGTATTACAAACTTTTCTATTTATTGGAACAAAGTAGATTTTGTTTACAATCAATAGGAAGTGATACTTTACTTAAAGCTCACTGCTATTTTAAACATGGAATTGGCGGGAGGTCATGTGCTGGCCACATCTGATTTTTTTCTTCATAATTTACTATGAGATAGGATTTTTTTTTTCACTGCACCGCGAGTATTTTTAACGTGAAACATTGGGTTTGTTATATCCATGATTACGACTTGACATTTGATTGACAGCAATGTATTTGCCTATCCCATTTAAAATAAAACATAGGGAACGATTTTGACATTTGACGAGACGCCAATAGAGGTTAATTTTGTTATATAATTATACCTGCTTTCTAAATTAAATTTAGTTGTAGAAAAATATTGTATGTACCTTGTGCCCGAGTGATTTTCTGGGTTGGCTAAATTTCTTATAATATTTAAAAATAATACTTCTGTCAAATTCATTCCGTATGTTTTATTTTAAATGAGCCAGGCAAATACATCAATCAAATATTAAGTCTTAACATAAAGAAAATTCAACGGTTATCTGTCATATTAATAAGATTAGAGGTTAATTTTGTTTAAATCATTATACCTTTTGTCTAAAAATTAAATTTAGTTCTAGAAAAAATATTGTGTGCGCACCTTGTGCCCGAAATATGTTTAGTGCTCTCGAGTGGTTTTCTGACTCGGCTAAATTTTTTATAATATTTAAATATAATACTTCTGTCAAATTCGTTCCCTATGTTTCATTTAAAATGGGACAAGTAAATACATTGCTGTCAACCATCGACCTTTAAACTAATAGACGCAGCGTACGAGTAAAACGCTTGTCCCGCCATAACGGTGCAGACATAGTATCTCTATCCTTCAACAGTACGGAAGTTAAGAAAACGCGGCAAAATTAAAAAATTGATTTGTCCCTAACTTGGTGCATAATCACTAAGAGTATAGATTTTTATTTGTCCATAATTAGTTTTATTATATATTTTTAATACAATATGTTATATAATAGGGGACAAGTAATAATTAGTAAGAACTTACATGTGAAATGACACAGCTGAACCGCATACGTTCTGCTCACTGTACGAAATACACCGTTTCTCCATTATTTTGTCGCATACACACCTCACAACACATATACGTATGTATTGACAGAAATAATTGTAAATGTTCTCCAAAAAAGTAAATAATACACAAGTCACGAAACGTCAAATGTAGATTTTGACAACTAGTTAGTGATAGAGAGCAGTGTATAGAGGTTTACATATAGCTGAAAAAGATGCACAATGAGTACGAACGTATGCGCAGTGTGCTTTAACTGAGAACTTCCGTATTGTTGAAGGACAGAATATATATTTCTATCCTTTTATGTTGGAGCATTATTCTAACAATAAAAGAATAGGAGACACTTGGTCCATTAGTTTAAAGGTCGATGCTGTCAACCAAATGTCGAGTCGTAACTACGGATATGACAAACCAAATGTTTCACGTTAAAAAATACTCAAAGCAAAAGCTACAGATCTATAAATTTATATAAATACCTAGAATCCCACTATTAAAGGTCCTAGCTTGAAATATAAATGACCCATGATCTAATTCATCCTAGTTTAAAAACTGGTATAGCCTGTATCAAATTCCGTGTATGAAGGCATGGTCTGATGGCGATATTGGTGTAATATCCATCTCGTGGATTGTTGTAGACGATGAGGACGGTAGTAGCGTAGTTAGCGGGTTTGGGACGGAAGGGGGGCGGTAATTCTACTCGCTCGGACTACCTTGACCCTCAATCTACCACATATAACTATTAGTTTGGGTCGGAACAGAGTTGGATCCCATATTTTTCACTTATTAGGTAGGCCACAATGAAACGGTTTCACATTTTTCAAAAAGTATTTTATATTAAAGTTTGTGCAATATTTTTCATAGAGTAATAAAAAAAGTGACTGAATTGCGCTAGTATGATAGAATATAGCGTATACTATGCCAAATTCAAACGTTGTTCACATGCATTAAGTACAGAAAAATGACATTTTAAGATAATCACCCCAATAGGCCCATAAACCAATTTTTTTTAAATATTTTTAAATGAAAGTTCGTTTAATTTTGAAGCATTTCGTGGTATCAAAAAGTCATAATGAGGTGATGCAAAAAAAAATTCACCTTTTTTCTGTTTAAATCGAAGAAGGATAGTCTAATTTATCGTTCAGTATGATTAAATATTTTTTTATTTACATTTTTTGTTGTATAAAATCGTTTTAAAGTATGACATTTTTAAAAAGTTGCAAAAACCAGCTATGTTGTGTCGTTACAACGTTCCGAACCAAGTTCAGACTCATTTCAAACAGACATTTTATATGGACACATAATTTCTAAAAGAAAAATATATATAAACTATAAATTAAGGATTACATATCTAAATATGCTATAATATATTAATATAACATCGTTCTGTTCACTTTTATAAATATAATTTTCATTTGGCGTGAAGTTATCTACACGTTACATCAAATGTTTCTTTCACTTTTGATTTGGAATTAAACGTTGGAAGGTTATAAACGCATGTGAGAGATTGAATATATTACAGAATACAATACATATTATTTTATTCTTTATTTTGGCACGAAACAACGTTTCATCGACATGTTTACTTTCATAAATTTTAGGTTATCTTTAAATGTCAGTTTGACGTTTAAAAACAGTGTGAAAATCAAAATGGTCGTTCCTTTCACTCTGTGACGTCAATGGACAAGGGACGAAGCGGGGGTCTAGCAGCCTCATTTTAAAAAATGTCATTTTCAATTACAACTTTTTCATGATTAAAGATCGATTTAAGGAAAAATAAAAAATACGGGTTTATTATTTTTCACTACTTATCGATTAAAGTTATAAAAAAAAGTCGTGCATGACCTCATTGTTTTTGGTATAGCTGCATTTGATTTTTAAAGAAACCTATAGCTATCTTTCTCACACCAGTTTCTGTAGTAGGCTGCGCGAGAAAGATACCAATAGTGTGACGTCATCTGTATCCCTGGAAAAAAATTCAAATATCTCGCAAAGTAATTATTAGAAAATGTTTTTTTTTTATCTTAATCGTTATTTATTGAGTAGTACTTTAAGGATAAAGAGTACATTTTATTATTTTTTGCTATGGTTTATGGGACTATTCTGCAAGGAAGTTGTTAAGTATTAGCAACGTTGCTAAAAATTATAACCAATAGAAACAAATGTAGGCTGTCATTTTCATGATTTATTCAGTGTTCGTAAATATTATTGGTTATTTGCTATAGCAATGTTGCTGAGTCTTAGCAACTTTCTTGCACAATTGGGGCGATTGTTTATGAATTACATATATGTGAATTTAAAGTAATTATGCAATATTTATACACCAAGTGAGCTAAGGTAAGTATTATTCATGAGAAGAAAATTTAGTTGAATTCATCGAGTGAATAAACATTCTTAGCTCATGTGGTTTATAGAATATTTTATTCAATTTTGACCAAATAATAATAAAAACCATTAAAATATTTAATTTTGTCAAAATAAAAACTAATCAGTTAGCAGGCTGAGCATGACAATCGTCGCTGATATAAGTTAAGTTATCTATTTAAAATGCTTTATTGTCTATCATTTGTGCCGTGAAAAATAATGAACATAGCTGATAATGTCTGATAAACTCTGCGGTGGGTGTTATTTTCGTGTCTGATGTTATTTTAAATGCATTATTTGTTGCAGAGTTAGTTAAAATTTTGTGAGAATGATTTAGAAAATTTTAATTCACTTATGAATAAAATATTACTTATAGTTGTTGGTATGGAGTTAATAATGACAGTTTAAAACGTCAAAATTGAATAAAAATATATTTAAACTTTTATGGGCAATAACTGTATATTATTGTTCAAGTAAATAAATCATATTGTGTGAAATTAATTATCATTGGAGTACATGTCACAAATTTTTCAAAAATTAAGAGTACCTATAAAATAATTTATTTGTTAGAATTACAAGACCATTATTAGTTTTGGTATTTTAAAATTAATTAAAGATGAAAATGATCATTTTGCCGGCGCAATGAATACTATGAAAAATATAGAAGCATTTTTACAATTTGTGATTAAACATGACGTTTCGAATCAAATTTGATTCATATTCCAACGATAAAAGCAGAAATTCAGTCGTAAAAGCAAAATAAACCATTAAATTTCTTGATTCGAGACATGTTTTCATTATTAATTACAAGGAACTTATCTAAGAAAACATTCTTCTTCTTAAAAATTAATTTCACAAGATTTTGTCTCGTTGGTGTTTATAGAATAGGGCTGTTGCAAGAATTTTTATATGCCTATACGTTTGAAATTTAAAAACATGTTATTTACATAACCCCAAAATTGAAAATATCACGCAATATCACAATTTGTCAAAACACTACTAACAATTTGATGGATAAAAAGTTACGGTTTTGTTCGTCTCTTGTTTCTAATTCCATGGCTAATACTATTAAATTGTAATTCCGTGAATTTTCAAATTTTATTTCTACAGTTATGAAGGAGCCAAACGGATTTTTACCTCCAGATACCCTTGGTAAGGGAGGTATAGGGATCGTGCTAAAAGTCACATTTTGAGATTTTAGTAAATGACCACGTTTTAAGGCCCCTTGAAAGTATAAAAGTAATGAAGAATGACTAAAGAATTTAATCTATTTTCGAAAATGTTTATACATTTTTAATGAGCCTTAAAAAGTCAATTTACAGCCGTTAAAAAGTACTTACAGTTTTAATTGGTTGTATTTAAATTAAAGAGTTCTTTTTTTAAAATAAATGAATACATGAACTGGTGCGAGGATATAGTGTAGTGAACATTTAAGTTCAAATAATTTACATAAATGTGATGATTTTTCTATAATACATACACAATAAGCTTATGATTTAAAAAAAATGTGAGCTATTCAGATTGTTTATT
This sequence comes from Ophonus ardosiacus, assembly GCA_943142095.1. Classification (NCBI taxonomy): domain Eukaryota; kingdom Metazoa; phylum Arthropoda; class Insecta; order Coleoptera; family Carabidae; genus Ophonus; species Ophonus ardosiacus. The sequence continues at coordinate 87,006,632 of OW964823.1, forward strand.
TTTAGAGAAAATTATAAAATATGGAAATTTTCAAATATACAGGGTGGTTGATTTTTCATTGTACAGCTTATATCTTCTGAAATATTAAAGATACAAAAAAAAGTTAAATACAAAAATTGTTTAATACAACCTGATCTATAATTTAGCATAAACATTTTTTCCAAGGCCTACCAATTTTTTTGGAAAAATGTTAAACTTTATTTTTTTAAATGGAACACCTGTATATTTTGACAGAATAAGATTCTTAATAAATTTCTCTTTACAACGATGTGTAACAAGTAAGAATAGGGCTGTTGCAAGAATTTTTATATGACTTCTTAGTATTAAATTTGAAAAGATATTGTTCTTTAAAGAGCCTCAAATTTGAAAATATCACGAAATATCCTTTAGATATTTTACAATTAATTTTTGAAATTTGGATAAAATTTTGAATAAGTCACATGATCTGAAACGTCAGAGTACATTCATCTTCAGCGGTTCTAAGGTGTCAAGTGTATTGTCAAAGTTGTCAAATAAGTGTCAAATAAGAATCACGACCAGAACTTTAAAGTAAAATATATTATCAATTTATATAATAAATTCAGTTATTATATTTTATTTTACCTCAACTCTCTAACACCTCTTATTTCGGTAGCAGTAAAACAATCGTTCTGATATAAATTCAGCCATCATCCAGCTATCGACCTTCGGTTAATTGTCCGACTTAGCTTGAGTGTAATTTGAATTATTTATTTATTTATTTATTTATTTATTTATTATTATTTATATTAACATGTGACAAACTTTAGCCTACGTTTATTTATATAAATAATATGAATAAACGTAGGTGATGGAAAAACTATTTTCCTATTGGCTATTAATGATGTAATGTATGTGCTTCTACGTCACAGGAGTGGGGGGTAGTTTTTAAGGACGCCAATCTTTTTATTTAATTATTTCCACAAATAACAAAAAATTATTAAAATAAAAATTATTACTAAGAAAATCATTCCATAAACTTTCATTTAAAATAGTTTTTGAAAAATGTGAAACAGGCTCATTAACTTCTGAAATCTACTTCCGATTTCAACTTCGCTTGACATCTCTACCTTTTTTGAGGTTAGATTCTTCATTTACTGCATTTACCGGCCGAATTACTCGATACACAAATCATGGATCCGGTAGATGGATCTGGTAGATATGGTACAATTTTCGAACACAGTAACTATTAACATTAACCACTTGTGTTTTCCAAATGCAGTCGGATCTATTTGTATGATCTCCGAAAAAAAATCAATCGGTTATCTGCGAAAAAATTACAATACATTTGTAGTTCACAAGCTACAAATAAAATACAAACATATTTAGATCCAAAGCGATGTTGTCAGAACCATAACTTGTCACTTCGTGTTAGTGATATGTATATACCACATAGGATTATATGATTGTTAATATGATTATAAATGCTAAAATTATGCACATAATATAGTTATAGGATATATTTTTCAGAATAAATAAAATAACATAACCTATAAATATTTTGAATAGTGATATCAATATTTATAAGGCGAGAAATAAAACGCTGTAAATCAAGATCTCGAGCAATACAAAACAAAAGCAATACGCATAACTAGAAGTGTGACTCAACCGCCATTTTGTTTTATTTGAATTTTTACCTCTCGCTAAGAGAGGTATTGGAATCATGCTAAAAATCACATATCCAGGTTTTATTGAATAAGCACGTTTCAAGGTCACTAGAATCCGATTTTAACATTTTTACAATGATGTCTGTGTGTGTTTGTGTGTGTGTGTGTGGATGTGTTTTGTGTGTGTGTGTGTGTGTGTGTGTGTGTATGGCTGGATGTTGGACGGACGATTCCTCAAAAACTATAAGACTTAAAAAACATTTAACTGCAGTTTCCTCAATCTGACATTCCTGGGAAAAGCTGAAAAGGTTTTGGTAACAATTGGAACCGGAATTAGTAGTTTCTTAGAAAAATTCTTCTAAATATAATTTTTTGGGAGTTTTTTTTATTAAATATTGAAGAACATAAAATTCTCCATCTAATACACTTAAAATTTTTATTATCTCTTGCATAGATTTAGAGATAAAGACACTATAATTTATAGAGTACACTAATCGCAGAGGCTAAGACACTAAGGAAACCAGTTGACAAATTCCAATGTTTATAACATGACACATGCCATTTCAAATATCAACAGTTTTAGTGACATTCTGATAGCTTTTTCCGGGAAGTATATTTAATTTTTCTTATTGTTTTATTTATAAAACGACGGTTCGAAAGCGAAGTGCAGTACAATACTTATATAGCCTAATATGGAAATGGCGAGAGGTCTTGTGCTGGCCACAACAGATTTTTTTTATAGAATTTAGGTTCTTGTTTTCGGGAAATTATGGAAATTAATTATTTCTGGATTTCTGCGTACTAATAACGTACATAGATTAAAAGCAACTAAAACGTGTTGAAGTTTTAGATTTTGTTATTATACTTTATTTCACGTAAGAATAATTTAATTAATTTTTCTTATTGTTTTATTAATTAAATATTTGAAATTATAGGTAAAATTGTGGTAAAATGCATATATCCATCAGAAATACCGCAAATCTGGTTAATGAATTGGAACAATCTCTGACAATTAGAAACTTCCTCATACAATGAAAAATATATATATAATTAGAATTATATGTGTGCAGAAGACATGTTAAATACAATAAAAAACAATATTTGGGTAAAGTTCTGTAATATTTTGTTATAAAACGACGGTTCGATAGCAAAGTGCAACACAATACTTATATAGCCTAATATGGAAATGGCGAGAGGTTTTGTGCTGGCCACAACAGATTTTTTCATCTGAAATTTCTCTGAAGGTTCGTCAGTCTCCTCACGTACTGGTAATTATAAAACTTCGTAGCACATAAAATAAAAATATCGCGCAGGCAAAACTTTAATTAATGCCGCGATGGAAGCGAGTGCGCATGCGCCATCCTCTTACCCTCCTCTTCTTCTTCTTCCTCCCATACTGACGCTGATCCAGTAATGAACTGATAATGCTGCCTAATAATAATTAAAAAATTCGTATCGATAATAAAAAGCAATCTATTTGTAAAAGTTAATTACAAGGTTTAAGGGATCACGTTCATAATTCATGATTGAATGTGAAATTAAAGGTTGGTACCTAGAATATAGCCGTCTCTTTTTATTACACTCTGTACGTATAAGTGTGTCTCTCTTGCTCCGAGGTTTGGGTTCACAATAAAATTGGAATGATAGAAACGTGATCGGGTAATTTGGAAATGGGCGGAACTGAACAGAATTCTTCTTCTTCTTCGATGTTCTTCCGTCTGCTACAGACATAAACATGTGGACGTAGTTCATATTATATTAGTTCGTATCATATCGGGGCGTTTTAAGCTTGATTTCAACATCATATATGAACCAAATATGAAGTAATCGATATTAGAAATTCTTCTGAGAGTAGTATGTTATCTCCCCAAGAATTATAGACGCCAATAGTTTGACCGGCTAACATTTTGAACAAACTATAAAACTTACACAAATGGTGAGATATTTCTACAAAATTCTTTCGACAACTGTAAATATACAGACTTAAAAATGAAGTATAATAATAGTTGGACTGCCATTTAAAGGGTCATTTTCTTGTTCAGATTTATCTTCTACTGAGACCTTTTAATTTTTATACAACTTGTTTATAGCATTTATCCATTTTTATTTCAATACTTTTATTTCTACAAATTCACACAGTTGTTCAAATACTCTAAGTAACATTCTCTTTACAATCAAATAATATTACTACCAAGTTTATATCTCTACCCATTTTGAATTAATGCCCCAAAAGTCAATATACCCCACATTTAGATAAAAACTTCAAAATTTTCAAAAATCTAATTTTTATGTATTTATATACTTCTCAATGCGCTGATTCCAAATTTTGAAACCGCAGGTCGATATCTCGTTTCGTTCTCGAGATATTTAGATTTAAAATTTTGCTCAAAACTGCCCATTTTTGGGTATTAACCCAGAAATGGGTCGAGATATGAATTTGGCGACATCACCATTCGATTCTACGGACAAAAATACATAAGTATAGCAATTTTCATAATATTTGTCCAACCGGTTCATTTTTTATGAATGAAAGCTTGAAAACCCCTGAAAATGGCCAAAATCTGAAAAAATCGTAAGGGGTACACCTTAGATTTTTGCGATTTTTGGCCATTTTCAGTTATTTTGCTTTAGAGATTGTATGCGGTGTTCAAAAATTCTGAAAATTGGTGTACTTATGTAATTTTGCCCGTAGAATCGAATGGTGTTGTCGCCAAATTCATATCTCGACCCATTTTTGGGTTATTACCCAAAAATGGGCAGTTTTGAACAAAACTTTGAATCTAAATATCTCGAGAACGAGAAGAGATATCGACCTGCCGTTTCAAAATTTGGAATCAGCGCATTAAGAAGTATCTAAATACATAAAAATTAGATTTTTGAAAATTTTGAAGTTTTTATCTTAATGTGGGGTATATTGACTTTTGGGGCAATAATTCAAAAATGGGTAGAGATATAAACTTGGTAGTAATATTATTTGATTGTAAAGAGAATGTTACGTAAGTGTACGCATTTTTAGAGTATTTATATTTGAGTATATATAATGTATATTCATGTGATAATTTTATTGGATTTATAGAATATATTCCAAGGAATTTTCTGAATATATGAAATTTGTAAAAAAATTGTATTATGTTCGTGTTTTGCTGGATATATAGACTTTGGTATAGGATTTTTACAAAATACATCAAATTAACGGAAAGTCTTGTGCTGGCCACAACAGATTTTTTCGGAGATATAAAATAAATAAATATATCATCACGGCATATTACCTACTTCTGGGTGTGCCAGTATCTACAACACATGTAGACATCGGTAATGATGACGATATATTTTATCGTGTGGGCGCTGACCAGGCGTAACCTCACGGGTACTCATAGCTGGTGTGGAGAGTGCACCACAGGGGTCACTTTTGTGCCATTTAAAAATTGGAAATATTTGGCGCCTGTCGGGATCGAACCCGGTTCCCCCAGGTTCGCGACCAGACACTCAGGCATGCAGCCACGGGACCCCATAATAATAATAATAATAATAATAATAATAATAATAATAATAATAATAATAATAATAATAATAATAATAATAATAATAATAATAATAATAATATTGAAAAATAAAATTGGTCCGATCGGTCCTAGTTTCTTTCTATATCCGGTACAATAATGAATGAACTATTAACTACTCTCGTTTGTAATCAAATAAAACAAGAAAATCACACTTAGATTTTTAGAAGTGAAACGCTTCAATGAGGTCATGCAAAAAAAATAATTCTACCTTTTTTCAGTTTAAATCGAAAAAGGATAGTCTAATTCAGCGATCAGTATGATTAAATTATTTTTTATTTATATTTTTTGTTGTATAAAATCGTTTTAAAGTATGACATTTTTAAAAAGTTGCAAAAACCAGCCATGTTTTGTCGTCACAACGTTACGAACGAAGTTCAGACTCATTTCAAACAGACATTTTATATGGACACATAATTTCTAAAAGAAAAATATATATAAACTATAAATTGAGGATTACATATCTAAATATACTATATATTAATATAATATCGTTCTATTTATTTTTATAAATATAATTTTCATTTGGCGTGAAATTATCTACGTTACATCAGATGTTTCTTTCACTTTTGAATCTTTGAATTAGACGGTAGGAGGTTATAAACGCATATGAGACATTGAATATATTCCAAAATATTATTTTATTCTTTATTTTGGCACGAAACAACGTTCCATCGACATGTTTACTTTCATAAATTTTAGGTTATCTTTAAATGTCACTTTGACGTTTAACACAATGTGAAAATCAAAATGGTCGTGCTTCTCACTCTGTGACGTCATTGGACAAGGGACGAAGCGGGGGTCTTCAGCCGCATTTTAAAGAATGTCATTTTCAATTACAATTTTTTCATGATTAAAGATCGATTTGAGGAAAAATAAAAAATACGGGTCTATTATTTTTCACTACTCTATCGATTAAAATTATAAAAAAAAGTCGTGCATGACCTCATTGCTGAAGCCAGTAGCTCTGCAGAAAAATTTCCCCCGGTGCAGGTAAATGTGTGAGTATAATATTAGCGCTGCGATCTGCGTTGCGAAGCAAAGCAAGATCGTCTGCGTCTTGGAATGCTAAATGCTCGTCCATTTCGAAGATAGAACTCAAATTGATTTACATGTCTGATAAAAAATTGCATGGATTCCAAACGGAGCTCAGCGCAGGTAAAAAAACAACCCACCGCTTAATTTATTAAGTTGTTGTCATTTTAAAACAATCGACGAAGGATTCTTTTAATTGTGGATTATTTTTATTTGTCCGGTAATTTACCGAACGGAATGCTTATTTAGAATAACAAGCAACAAAATGAGCAAGAATTAAATTAAGTTATTTATCTCGACGAACAAAATGAAATAAGTAAATGTGTCATTAAGGCTTATTGCTCGGGTGCTGGGTGTGCAGATATATTTAACTCGTACGCAGATTTCGGTGACGATATATTTAATAATGAATTTAGTACGTATTTATGATTTTAGTAAAATGCTTAGTAACTAGACTAGAGATGTGGTGGTCCCGGGTTCAAATCCCGGCGTTAACTGTTTTTTCTCTCATATTTATAATCCGACACATAAGTTTCAATAATTGTTCAACAATGGTATGTGGTATCGTTACGTACCAAAATCAGGGCTGTTGCAAGAATTTTTATCTGGCTTCTAAGTATTAAATTTTAAAAGATGTTGTTCCTTAAAGAGCTTCAAATTTGAAAATATCACGAAATATCCTTTAGATATTTTACAATTAATTTTTGAAATTTGGATAAAATTATGAATAAGTCACGTGATCTGAAACAGAATGTGACGTCAGATATACATACATCTTCAGCGGTTCTAAGGTGTCAAGTGTATTGTCAAACAAGTGTCAAATTTTTAGATTGGTTCAAGTTGTATAATATGTAGGTAATAAAAAGTTCAAAATGAAATAAGTAATTTACGATATTGTATTGTGCCTTCTTACAAAAATACTGTTAGGAACAAACCTACTATAGAGTTTATAAATTTTACAAAAGATGCAGAGAAAAGAAAATTGTGGCTAGAAACAGTAGATCGAAGAGCTGATAATTTGTCAGAAAAATCGTGTCTTCATGTTTGTGAAGATCATTTCAACTTTCATCCACCTTCACGATAACAGTGTATTTTTGTAGCTTCACTTTATGTTCAGGGTAATGTTTACATCTGACCATACAGGTATTTTTTTCTCGGCATAGATCTACATGTCCTATAGCAGATTCAATGTAAGAATCACGACCAGAACTTTAAAGTAAAATATATTATCAATTTATATAGTATATTCAGTTTTTATATTTTATTTTACCTCAACTCTTTAACACCCCTTATTTCGGTAGCAGTAAAACAGTCGTTCTGATATAAATTCAGCCGTCATCCAGCTATCGACCTTCGGTAAATTGTCGACTTAGCTTGAGTGTAATTTGAATTAGCCATTATTACTTTATTATTCATTTACAAAGAGTAATGTCAGCGTCAAAGGTCAAATTAAAAGATTTTGTTATATTAACATGTGACAAACTTAGCCTACGTGTATTTATATAAATAATATGAATAACGTAGGTGATGGAAAAACTATTTTCCTATTGGCTATTAATGATGTAATGTATGTGCTTCTACGTCACAGGAGTGGGGGGTAGTTTTTCAGGACGCCAATCTTTTTATTTAATTATTTCCACAAATAACAACAAATTATTAAAATAAAAATTATTACTAAGAAAATCATTCCATAAACTTTTATTTAAAATAGTTTTTGAAAAATGTGAAACAGGCTCATTAATGAATGATTTCATATACATTAACATAGCAACGATAACGTTGTACTCATATAAGAATTACTTCAAAAAATATAATATATGGAGACTTCAATAATACGTTAAGCGAGTAATCAGTCTAAATAAAATAAATATATATCGTTACAAGTGGTTCTAAATGCAACTATATAAAATAGATACCTGTCAAAGCTTGCAGATTAACAACATGCACTGTTAAAATGTAAACAAAGCTTGACAAGATACGAGTACAATTTCTGTTATTTATTCTTCAGTTGTAGAGTAGGATTCATTATTATAAGAGAAATATGTAGAGGAATTTAAATTAATAGGAATATTAAGAGTCATGACAGGTATGCTATAATTTGATACCATAAAATCAAATTCAATTTTTTTAATACTGATAAATTATACATTTCTTCGTAACGGAACGATTTTGATTGATATGTTTTTATTGTTTTGATAACTTTATTCTCAATTTTAATATACCGTGAGTATTTTTAACGTGAAACATTGGGTTTGTCATATCCATGGTTACGACTTGATATTTGATTGACAGCAATGTATTAGCCCATTCCATTTAAAATGAAACAAAGGGAACGAATCTGGCAGAAGTATTATATTTAAATATTGTAAGAAATTTAGCGGAGTCAGAAAACCACTATACATATTTCGGGCACAAGGTGCACACAGTATTTTTTCTACAACTAAATTTAATTTTTAGAAAATAGGTATAATTATTTAAACAAAATTAACCTCTAATGACATCTTGTCAATATGACAGATAACCGTTGAATTTTCCTAAAAATTATAATTGACATTTTATTGACAGCAATGTATTTGTCTGTCTCATTTAAAATGACACATGGGGACTGAATTTGACAGAAGTATTATATTTAAATATTGTAAGAAATTTAGCCTAGCCAGAAAACCACTCGGGCACAAGGTACACACTATATTTTTCAACAACTAATTTTAATTTAGAATGCAGGTATAATTATTTAAACAAAATTAACCTCTATTGACGTCTTATCAAATTTCTTTCGAGTAGTTTAAAATATAGATTTTAAACTTACGGAAAACTGTTTATGTTATTCAAGTATTCAACAATGAAAATGTGTGTGTGTAATGATAGGCGTAATTAGGTATAGTGTGTAATGTTATTCTCAGTATATATATCATGCGATTTTTTCGGCAGTTATTTTGGGATTTAAATAATTTCATTTAATGAGGACAAATTCTGATATTTACTGCAAGGAATGCAAGAATTGCAATTAGAGCCGATTGCAACAGTCACTTGATTATAATTAATAAAATCCGCTGCATGGAAGACACCGCGTCATATTAAATACTATTTATGTACAGTATGCTCTTAATCGGATTAGACATGGGTTTTTATTTCACCGGCCTTTACAACGTCCGACGTTCCAAAAACCGGTAAGAATGGAAATGGAATGAAACTCTATTATCGTTCGTTGTTATTAAACCATCGTACCACCTAAATATATTTATCACTAAATATGATCAAAACAAAAAAGAATAAAATCTTTTTTAGGAAATCTACATACTCGTGTTACCTATGTGGTAGGTACGCTGTTATTTGCATATATAGTATATCAGTTTTTTGAGGCACACCATTAGGATTCTCCCGAAATCGACAATGTCCATTTGCGCACGAAACTTACACATGATATTTCATAAAGTCGGCACAATAAAGTCCTCCACTATAAAAAAAATATTACTTCATTTTACGTAAGAAAATAGTAGAAATAATAAATAATTTAAATTTGTAAAACCAAGCTTTGTCAATAATAAATATATTTATCTGTAAAAATGTCAAAATCAAAAATTGCAACAAAATATGGTTAAACATCACTTAATTCTGAATATTTTATTTGACAACTGACAGGTGATATTTGTTTCGTTTCTGTGAAATAGGTTTATATTCTGACCAATCAAAGGGTAGAATTTATACATATATCCCTAACTAAACCAACGCTATTCTTAAGTGAAATAAAACTTCAACACGTTTTTGTTGCGTTTTACGTTATTAGCACGCAGAAATCCAGAAATAATTAATTTCCATAATTTCCCGAAAACAAGAACCTACATTCTATGGCAAAATTTATTAGAGAAATTTGCCAATTTGAAATAGTTGGTAGACGAAAGTTATGCATTCATCTTTTAAAAAGATGCCTGAGTGTCTGGTCGCGAACCTGGGGGTACCGGGTTCGATCCCGACCGACGCCAAATATTTAGAATTTTAAATGGCACAAAAGTGACCCCTGTGGTGCACTCTCCACGCCAGCAGTGAGTACCCGTGAGGTGACGCCTGGTAAGCGCCCGCACGGTACAAATATATCATCATCATTACCGATATCTGCGATAAAGCAGATTGGCACACCCAGAAATGGGTAATATGCCGTGATGATATATTTATTTATTTATTTATTTTAAAAATGGGAAAGGAACAAAGTAAAAATTAGCATGCTCCTTGAATTTTGTGACGATTATATTTTGCAGGGTATAACTACAAGATAATAATTACTTAGTGTCTTTATTAAAATACTTCGTAATGAAATCTAAACTTGTAGACCTGCCTGCACAAAGATGACAATAAAATAATAATACTTGTCTCTCCATCAATTTACCAAAGACTGTAATAATGCAGTACTATGTAGATTCAAGAAAACAAAGACTCGAATCATGTAAATTGAAAATTCGAGAGAATGCTGAACATAACTTTTAGATGAAACGGACTAGTTCGAAAAATTCAAAATGTTATTCATACCAGAAACATTATTTTTATTTAATATTAACTATAATATTAATATTACTTTGTATTTCAAACGCCGCAGTGTATAAGAATAGACAGTTGCGGAAAACGAAGTATCTACCTTAAACCGGCCATATTGTTACTTCACGCGCTAAGCTCCTCCTCTTTTTCACTCGCGAATAGACTGTCGAAAAAATTTTAAAACTCGCCGAAGACTCATGGCGTAAGGCCAATCTATGACAATAGGAATGATTTGAAATTAAAAATATAAACTCTATATACCCTTATTTCTGGACGGGCTGTATTTTCCTTTATTCTATCATCAAATAACAATAATTCTAGTATAAATCAAAATGATTTGTCCTAATTTGAAGATATTGAACACGCTGTATGTAATAGCGCAAAAATGTGCCTGTACTGGAGAGTATAAGGAATAGGTTTACGTTTAAGTGCGAAAGGCACCGAACCGAAGTGTGTAATAAGTCCTGGTATAAAATTAGACGGTTTGAAGTGGTAGCTGAGTGGCTTGATGCGTTCTCACAGCCAAATTACCCGTAATGACGGCCACTCGGCAGTATCTACAGCTCGATCAGTGCACTGCACTCACATCCTGTCATTGTCGTATTCACGACCACCGGGACCAACTCATTGTTTAGCAACCGAATTTTATCTCCCAACTTCACGGAAACTGCAAACTTAATCAAATGACTGTGCATCAAAGATTAGGTCTAACAAGTGTCGATTCCATTCAACATTACAAAAATATATGTGAGAGAAAAATGAACAAGTTTATCAAACTACTAGTGAAGAAAAAAGGAACGGGTACATGATACATCACTTCTTCCGTATTTATTTTGGATGGAAACATTTTAGAGATGAATTATACAATACAATGGGGAAGTTTAGCATGGTAAAAATTCTACATAACATACTATTTTCTCACAAATGACTGCTGAAAATGAAATTAAAAATTCAAATTATTGCTCCATTTATTTGTAATTAATAATTTTTGAGTAAACTATAAGTACGTCACAAGTCAGTTATGCGCAAACTCAGATAGAACGGTGAAATCGAACCACTTGAACGTAGGTCGTAACAAAGCGTAAAAGCGCTTCACTGGTAACCGCAACCGCGTGCTACAGTATATAAGGGACATACGTTGCGCCAAGCCTCTACCGACGTCATCACAGCTTAAAATCGGCATTACCGGAAAATCTGGGCATTTTTGAAAAAAATAAAACATGTTACATCATTTTTCAATTCATTTCCCATGGAATAAAAAAAAAATAATAATTTGACAGAAAAATTTAAAATTTTACACCAATTATAGCAATGAACAACTTCAAGGCATAGTGTGCTCCTACAAAGGCTGTGTCCGATGTTGCACTGCCTAAACTTATATGCTCTAAATAACGTCATTATTTAGGATTTTAGGGTTTTGGATGTGTCTGAGGTCACATTTTGCCATTTAGTATTTACATCTTCTTCACATAAATACAACTCCGAGTGACACATTAGTGATATCCATTGGTTTGTACAGCAACACTTTAAAACAACAAAAATGAATTATACAATTCGATTCAATTTGATGGTTGAGAGTAAATGTTAATATTATATTTCATAAAATAGAAGCTAAAAAGGCAGATGCTATTCTTTGACAGTAAATTTGACGTTTGTACAAGTTATAGAGCAACGAATATGATTTGTTTAATTAGTGCGCGTCAACTTCAAGGCATAGTATGCTCCTGCAAAATCCTAAAATCTAATTCCTAAAATCTTAAATAATCACTAGATTTAGGGCATATAAATTTAGGATTTAGATATTGTTATAACATTCCTCACAAGTGAGCAAAATACACAAGCCTATAATAATTTACGTCAGGAGTCATAAATTTTGATGGAGTTACAAATTGTACAATAAATATCTACCATTCTACATGAAGGAACAATAATTTTTTGTAGTTAACTTTACATTAAATTCAATTTTAAACGTATGTATTGTTGAGTTTTTCATTAATAATGTATAATGTTTAGTTTTTTAAAAAAATTATATTTCAAGATTGTGGAAAAAATCATGTTTAGCACACGTGAGCATGTCTTTTTCTGTCAGACTGAGAAATCCATAGTTAAACAATTTTTAAATCTTATGGTTTTTGAGGAATCGTGTCTACAACATCCAGACATACACACATACACAGATACACACACACACACACACACAGACATCATTTTAAAAATGTTATAATCAGATTCTAGGGACCTTAAATCGTGCTTATTCACTGAAATCTGGATATGCGAATTTTAGCATGAATCCAATACCTCTCTTAGCGAGAGGTAAAAATTGATTTACTAAGTTCTAATTAACTTAACTTTTGCAGCTTTATTTGAAATGGCAGAACAATAACTATTTAAAGTGTGCAATGTGCAAATTTTGTTTTTTGTTTATCTGATTTTCTTATTCTCAATCATTCTAACGTGACCCCGTATTACGGCGATTACCACCCAATTTTATAAGATTCTCAGGAAAATTTAAAAGAATTGTCCTGCAATTTTGACAACAGTTGACAAAATACATTAACTAAATATTATTATATATAATTTTCAATATTGCGTTTACAGTATTGTTCCGTCAAAAACCACAACTGGCTCAAATCAAAACAGTCATAATTTTCTTTTTAACTGGCTGCTGAGTGCAACCGAAATTGGTTGTAAATGCACCTTTGCGCAATAATTTCGCTCTTCCAATCCCCAGTTTCTGCCTTTTTCACATTTACCTTCGATTTTGACTGCAATTTCGGGTAATTGATTATTACGACAGCTTAAAATTGCTGCTTTAGGATGTTTATTCCGTCTGCAGGTGATATCGAGGCAGATCAGAGATTTATTTCACTTCTCAAGTGTGTGAGATAATGTCTGATCCGGAAACAGGGGTTATAATGCAGGTTTTAATGCGTGCAGAAGACCTGTAATACGTTTCCGGTTTTAATAATTCAAAATATTAATTTATCTTTTGACTAACTGATGTTATCTGTGATTTTACTTGATGATCTATGAGATTCAAACAAAGGATTCTTCCATGGTTTTATTAATCACAACAGCTGCAAGAACAAGGAGAAAATTGTGTTTTTATTTTTAATTATGATAAGTATCAGAATATGAAAGGAAACTACTCGCAATACAGACTATGAATTATTGTTATTTTATAAGTCAAACATTTCCAAAAATTCAAATTTTTAATAAACAAAAAACCTTCTCATTTCAAAACTATTGAATGCATAACTTCGTGTTCATACATAAAGATACTCAATAAGAGCGCCGGATTTAAATTTAACGCCATTTTTACCTCCCGCTACCCTAGGTAAGGGAGGTATAAGGATCGTGCTAAAAATCGCATATAGAGACTTTAGTGAATAAGCACGTTTTGATGTCCTCAGAATCCGATTTTAACATTTTTACAATGATGTCTGTGGGTTTGTATGTGTGTGTGGATCCTGTGGACACGATTACTCAAATACTACCAATCAGAAAATTTTGAAATTTTGTATACCCATTCTATACTAATGTGGGAAGAGTTGATTAGTTTTTAGTGTATATCAGATAACCGGAAGTATCACTTATACAAGCTTTTACCAGTTTTTCTTGAAAAAATTGCATTGAATATAATTTTTCAGCAACTTTTACTATTAAAAATATAATATAATGGTACAATCTTCAATTCTACGATAATATAACTTTAAAAAAATTTAAATAACTTTAAATATAAATTTATAAAACAATTTATTTTTTACATCATCTGACCCATGCGTCAAACAAGTAGAAATATATTTGATTTGTAAATATAAATCTGCAGTATAAGTACGTGTTTTCAAAATGTCAAATATTGGTTTACTACTACACATTTACGACATGGATCATGTACAGCAAAGAATTTACACAGATTGCGTTTTTAGAGCACTTGGAAGTTCATGATGATTTTTCGAGGATTATCTTTTTATTTCGTGAGGCACATTTTCTCCTCTCTGGGTATGTTAATAAGCAAAATTGCCAGATATGGGCAGAGGAAAATCTTCATGTGATTTACGAGGTACCATTACATGTCCAAATGAGACTGTTTGGTGCGCACTATGGTCAGGTGGCGTCATTGGAGATTACTTTTTCGAAAATGATGAAGGTCGAACTGTTACAGTTGATGGTGAGCGCTATAGGCCCATGATAATCGATTCTTTTTGGCACGAAATTAATTTCGTATTACAGACTTCTATTTATTAAAACAACAAATTAGATTTTGTTTACAAAAGATCAACCGGAACGGAAAAAGATACTTTACTTAAAGCTCATTACTATTTTAAACATGGAATTTGCGGGAGGTCATGTGCTGGCCACATTAGATTTTTTACTTTGCGTCATCTTTAGGTAAGAAAGGTATTAGGTCTGTTCGTTTGTATGGTTCCAGCTGCACTAACTTGTAATTTTTTGAAAAATATGTTCGTTTGTGTGTTCGAAGTTGTCTGCACTGTGTTCGTTTGTAGTCGTGCATGTTGCACTAACTTGTCTTAACTGTACTACCTCCCGAGCTAGTACACTTAGTGCAGTGCGCAGTGTTTACAACGATGTCACAATTTTTCACATAAGTTGTGTATACTTATAACTATAATTTTTTCATTAATCTGCAAAATCTTATTCTATATTCTAAAAATGAATCAAATGAAATGTGTTTTAAGAATACCAAAGAAATAAAATGTAAAAATAAGTAATATATCACTGCATACAAAATATTTATTAAAAAAAAGTTTTAATTTAACTGAAAACTATTAAAATCGATATAGATATGTGTAATTCACATTTTGTACAAAAAATAAGCATTAATGGATTTTTCATATTGAAAGAATTGCAATAAATTTTAACTAAATGGAAAAATCATTATACATTATATTCATAAATGGCGTTGCTAGTTAACCTACAATCTGCACTAACTTGTCTAATTAGTGTTCGTTTGAATTTCGAAGACAAGTCTGTACTACGTTGCACTAACCTACACTGTGACGTATTCTCGGTACATTTTGTACAAGTTAGTGTAATACAAACGAACAGACCTAATGTCTTTGGTCAAAAAATTCGGCGGTGTTTTTAATGAATAAACACGCTTTGGGGTTGATTAGATTTTGGTTATAATTATTACCATTTTTTGAAATTTTATGTGTTTTTATCAATACGAAACACTATCTTATTATCTATACGATTTGATTATACATTTTCCTTCATGTTCAATAGATATATAGTTAAAGAATTATAAAGAGATTAACTTTTACTTTTATAACCTTTAATTTTATTAATATTTTGACATCTGTTTTAAAATTTGTTTAGCCTACTTAATTATGGGGATCTACGGCAATGTTAGTAGGCAACCCCTACATAAACATTTCCAACCCAAGAGATGGAAGTGAAATCTGTTATTTCCAATCCAAGATATTGTCATTAAAGTTAGGAATGACGTATTTTCCATGCTCCAAAAGGTTAGGAATCTGTATATTACTGTAATGATTGTGAATAAAAGTCTTTACAAAACCTGCAATTATTACGACCTACGTATAAAAGCAATACGCTATTGGATTTACTCCGTTGATGGTTTTTCGAGTTGATTTAATACTTGACGTTAATATATTGGCATTTTTCTGTCTGGCTTGGTTTTATAGCGTTTGAGGAGAAATTACAAATACACGTGTGTTTCGAATGTAGGTTTTAATTATTATTAATTAGTATTTATACCGGCGCGACTGCGTAAATAACTCGGTATACACTGCGGTTTACTCACAATCGCACACTTGATACGCAAAATTATGCGACAGTGACATACTAAATCACACTAGCGTATGGACTAATTAATACATTACGTTATATATCGTTGTGAATCTGCCATTACAGGAAACGCAAACGCAAACGCAGCCTATGAGATCATAATAATAAGTGCAGTATTTCTTTTCTCCCTTTTTCCAGCACCAGACTGATTTATGTTATTGCCACTTACACTATTTTATAGCTTTTTTACAATTCTAATATGTATATACCATTAAGGCAACTTATATGGCCGCTACATCATCATATTCTTACAACTCGCTATTACGTAGATACAATGTACTGGTAAATCAATTTTGAATAAATGTCAGAAACGTATGTACAAAAGTTTTGAGAAAAATTTTATGCTCCACATTTTAGTACTAAATAAGGCTCTTGTTCATAGAAAGGTTTACAAACATTTGGAGTTTGAGATCGAATGCGCATGCCAGGTTTCAAACAAATTGCGAATCAAATGATTTGAATTTTTCTGTGAACACATAATGAAATAGCTATTTGTGTATTAAGAGCGCAAAATGCGACATTGTCGATTGAGAATGTCCATTTGCGATCGAAACACACACAAGATTTTTTCTACAGTCGCCACAATGGGGTCCTCCACCATAACAAAAAATTGGCTAATACAAAAGATACGGTTTAAACTTAAAAAGGCTTTTAAATGATTATATCGTTACATTAGCCATCTACTCCATAAAAAAAAAACAAAATTAGAGCATGGAAGCAAGGATTTGTGATGATGTGATAAGTTTTTGTAGCAAAATGTATGGTTAGTTGTCACGCCTGTCACACTGAAAAAATTAACAAATATTTCAATGAATTTGTAATTATATAGACATGTATGTGCATTGACTGACTTCTCGCAATTATTTAAGTAACGAAATAACTAATATCTTTATTGTAATCAAAATAAATAGTTAACTAGAGATCAGATGTCAGTACGACTCGCAACTATCCTTCCGCCATCTGTGTACAATCATTCCTATTACTAAACATAACTGTTCACACAATTTATTTTATATTTAATTTTATTTTATCGTTATTTTCCATTCTTCTTGAGTTTTTATCCAATCTAATCTAAGCATTTTATACTTTTGTTTTTGTAAATGAATGCCCTATTTCATTTTCACAGCAGTGTGGCATTTTGTTAGGTTATGTTAAATACCGACAGAACATATGTCAGATTGACTTGTGAACGTGATAAATGTGTAATTACAGTGCCATTAGTTCCTAACTAAACATTTTCATTAAGAATGTAGACAAGTGACATTTCTCAACATTGTATACTTAGAAATTTGGACAGCTAGCGTTTTTTCTACTTTGTCGCGCATGCGCGGCAAAGTAACATTTTGAGTTGACAAAAGAGAGCGCAAATGGCTACTTTCTATAGTGACTGTAGAAAAACATAATTTTAATAACAATTTTGACATATTTAAACAAATGTCACTGACAGGAAGAAATTCCATTAAAATTAATAATGAAACCGTGTTAAGGAGAATATAAGAATAAAATATTTAATTCTAATGAAATTAAGGTTTGTAAAAATAATATATTTTCCATCATACATAAATATTAGAAGTACAGGATGATCTGATTTAATTTTTTTCTATTTTTGCAGCACTATAAATTAATATTAATTTACAACTACATATTTACGAAATGGATCATGTACAGCGAAGAATTTACAAAGATTGCGTTTTAGAGCACCTAGAAGTTAATGCTGTTTTTATAGGAAAGTGTGTGTCATTTCCATGTATTGGATAGAGAATTTTATATTCGTTAATGTAATATAAATTTCCAAAAAATAATATTCAGAAGATTTTTTAAGGAACTACTACTTCCGGTTGTCCAATTGTTAAAGTCTGTTCGCTGCTAGCTGAAACAAGCAGATCATTTATTACCCCAATAGTTATTACCACAAACCATAAACCACTTTCTTGAGCCTTTGTTCATCAAACGGTGGTCAGTTGTAAATGGAGTGTTGAACAAGGATTGTATTCAGTTCGTTTTGATATATGCGTTTGTAAATTATTAAGAGAATTTTTTGAAATTATTTTGAAATGTATTTACAGCTAGGTATTATCATTGAATAGGTATAATTAAGAATTACATGTAAAGACGTTTTCGGCTAATGACATTGTTTTCGGGTTTGGCCATCATCATAATTTCTAGGAATTATTTAATCTACTATTCATTTAAGTCACCCTTGATTGAATTTCGTTCCTTTATAATCCCGGTTTTCTTTCGTCATAACTCAGTTTACATGTAACATTAGTTAGCAGCGTTTGTAAGTGAAATTTTAAATATGGAAATGTGGAGGCCCTGGGATGTCGACAATGCTTCTGCCAGTGTTAGTGACGAAGTCAATACCTGTGACACCGATGCCGACGTTGTGCAAAGTGATGAAGACACAAATTGTTTTAAATATTTCATCAACGAACAAACGCAGCAAGTTATATTAAATGTGTATAATCATTTTGTAGAAGTGGGTGAAACGAATGCTCTGAAAAGAACTTCGATTGCGACAAAAACGTCTCTCGCATCCGTTCGTCGTTATTTTATGACGAGTATAACTGTATACTTGTAATAATGACATTTTCCCTTACTTATGCAGATTTCGAATACGACCCTGTTCCACAATACCTGAGGATTTTCTATTTGTTTGTGGTAATATCTATTGGGGTAATAAAATATCGGCTTGTTTCAGCTAGGAGCGAACAGACTATACCAAAACCTTTTCAGCTCTTGCCATTAATGTCAGATTAAGGAATACAAAGTTAAATTGGTGTTTAGTCTTATTGAATTTGAGAAACCGTCCTTATGACAAACGACAGCCGACATGCCTTAAAATTTTCATGAAACGATGAAGTTGCGAGTGAAACTACAACAGATACATGTAAAAGGCAAGCATTTCGATATTAATTTATATATGTTCGCCTTCAGATGTGAATCTTGTAGATTGGAACCGAGAAATTTCCTGTGTGCGTGTTTAGTTGTATGTAGTAGCGCATCTAGCCGGTTGTCCGTAGAAACAGTTAGGCATCGACTATCGACTCCTCCCACACGTATTATTTTCCGTTCGACAGCTCCGTCGTGTTGTGCACGGCCTGGACACTCGAGGGCCGTATCGTATCTATTTTTGGGCGGGGCTAATTTCATCTAATCCTGATCTGCATGTGATTTAAATGTTAATGAACTCCGGGATCTAATTAGAGAGACCGGCCGATCAACTGCTCCAAATTATTTCTCCTCCTCTTCTTATCGACAGCGACTGGGATACGGATACATACCACGCTTTCCCAGAACTAGTATTTCACAATGGAATGGATGGATACCTCGCATAGCTGAGAGTAACATAATAAAAATCTAATATAGCAACACCTACTATCTGATACGAAATCGCCGACACCGAACGGGGACTATAAGAGATAATTTGGTTAACATACACAAAAGTTGACTCATCAAAAGACTATATTCTAATAGACACACAATGGGGTATTCCGGTGATTTGGAATTAATGCAAAATAATAACTTTTTACCTTCCGTCACCTTTAGGTAAGGAAGGTATTGTCTTTGGTCAAAACATTCGGTGGTGAGTTTGTAATGAATAAGCACGTTTTAGGGACCCTACAATACGAATATACTATTTTTAAGATGATGTCTGTATGTGTGTGTGTGTGTGTGTGTGTGTGTGTGTGTGTGTGTGTGTGTGTGTGTGTGTGTGTGTGTGTGTGTGTGTGTGTGTGTGTGTGTGTGTGTGTGTGTGTGTGTGTGTGTGTGTGTGTGTGTGTGTGTGTGTGTGTGTGTGTGTGTGTGTGTGTGTGTGTGTGTGTGTGTGTGTGTGTGTGTGTGACAAATTTTTCTCCGACGATAACTCCAATACTACAATTCTAAAAATTATAATTCTTTCGTATTCCTCTTCTGAACATCCATATGAAGAGTTGATTAGATTTTGGTTATAATTGATCCACCGGAAGTACCCTTATTTGAAGTTTTCAACAGTTTTTTTTTTTAAAAACGCAGTTAAATATAATTTTTTGATATTTTGTTATTATATATATATTAAAGAAAATACTCTTCTCTATACAGTTTGATTATACATTTTCCTTCATATTCAATAGATATAAATTTAAAGCATTATAAAGAAATTAATTTTCAAAAATTAGTCAGCTTTGCTGTTTATCATGGAAACAGCTGACATAATTATTCAAAAAAATTTAATTGACAGATGTCAGTTGCAAGTGCAAAACCAAATATGGAAAAAAGTATAGGATCTAAAATTGGTATGTCATAGTGTTGCTCGCAAGTGACACGCAGAGAAAGGCCAAAGAGAAGATGGAAGGACTTTACTTAGTGTAGTTTATGTTATAATTTTATTGGATTTATAGAACCTTTTCAAATGAACTTTTGGTATGGAATTTGTAAAAAATAGTATGTGTTTTTACATGATATTATATAGAATCTGTTCCAAGGACCTTTTTGTATGGGATTTGTACAAAATACATGGAATTGACGGAAGGTCTTGTGCTGGACACAACAGATTTTTTCTTATTAAAATGGCACTGTAAATTGCGTATTATGTACTTTGAAGTACTTCTTGTACATTCATATTTTATAGGTTATTATAATTTGTGAAATCTATTATTGGTACTATGTACTGTCGATTTCCTTAATGAAGAATAAATAAATAAATAACTATTAATATACGTTATTCATTTCGATATGTCATATTTGTTTAGTTTAATATCAAGTTTCCAAACCATACATACAATAATGTGCATTTAAAAAATAATTAAGTCTGACAAACAATACCGTATGTACAAAATGTAAAAAGAATATTTATAGATACTTCGAGAGCCTTAAATCCTTACACAAACATTTACCATAACAAAGATCTTGAAAGTACACATAATAAAACATGCATTAATCCATCAGCATTAAAATGTGAGATTCTCAAGCTTTCAGTATTAGACTGAGCTTGGAATGGGACAGAAAAAAAGGGAAGAGAACCATATACAATATTAGCACCTACCTTCGGCAAACAAACCTCGGTGGTATGTTAGAAGGCCGTGGAAACATCAGAGCGTCGTTGTTTACTCGACAAAAACCATTCTCAATGTTTGCCTAGGAGCTTTTACGTTATTTGGACAGTCTACCGTCTTGAAATTTTATTAGTTGTTCAAAGAGAATGACCCAATGCCGAACGTTCTCTAATATTCTTCATTAAAAAATCTGTTGTGGCCAGCACAAGACTATTTTTTACAAATTCTATACCAAAAGTTGATTCGAAAAGGTTCTATAAATCCAATAAAATTATAACATAAATATACACTAAGTAAAATGCACTAGACACTTCCTTCATTTCTTCTTCAGCTATCCCTTATTTTATTAGGGGTCGCTGTTTCCTCTTCTCTTCCACTCATTCCTGTCCAACACAGTCCTTCCTTTCTCAAGTTTTTTGCGATACAGTCCTTCCATCTTCTCTTTGGCCTTTCTCTGCGTGTCACTTGCGAGGAACACTCAATTTTAGATCCTATACCTCCCATATTTGGTTTTGCACTTCCAACTGACATCTGTCAATTAGAATTTTTTGAATATATCATCTGTTTCCATGATAAATAGCAAAGCTAACTTATTTTTCAAAATTATTTTCTTTATAACGCTTTAAATCTACATCTATTGATTATGAAGGAAAATGTATAATACAGAGAAGAGTATTTTCTTTAATATGTATAATAACAAAATGTAAAAAAATAATTTTATATGTTGGATACATTTGAAACATTATGTTATTTTTAAATATATATATACTTTGTTTCAAAAATTATATTTTATTTAAAAATATTGTACAATGTACATTTCGAGGTATTACCTCATCTTCCTGAAGAAATGTACATTGTACAATATTTTTAAATAAAATATAATTTTTGAAACAAAGTATATATATATTTAAAAATAAAAAAATAATATTTAACTGCGTTTTTTTAGGAAAAACTGTTAAAAACTTCAAATAAGGGTACTTCCGGTGAATTATAACCAAAATCTAATCAACTCTTCATATGGTTGTACAGAAGAGGAATACGAAAGAATTATAATTTTTAGAATTGTAGTATTGGAGTTATCGTCGGAGAAAAATAACTCCATAGAAGATATAATAAAATAAATATATCAGATAGAGATTTTTATATTCTTTAATATTAGCAATAACAGAAAAAAGATTTTTTTTAAAGAAACTATTACTTCCGGTTGTCCAATTGTTACCAAAATCTAATCATATCTTCCCAAGAATGTCAGATTGAGGAAACTGCAGTTGAATATTTTTAAGTCTTATAGTATTTGAGAAACCGTGTTTTCAACATCCACATATCCACACACACATATATACACACACATACACACACACACACACACAAACAAACGGACATCATTGTAAAAATGTTATAATCGCTTTGTAGGGACCTTAAAACGTGCTTATCCACTAAAATAATTGAAATTTTGTCTAATTATATTTAGATATTATTTTATTAGACATTATGTCTAATAATTTAGTATAATTTACAAATCTTACTTTAGCATTTTAACTAATCCGAAATAGAAAATAAGTTAAATAATGTAGTGACCTTACCCAATATTTAATTTTCAAATAACTTCATAACTATTCGACCTTGCAAAATGTGTTTCATATAAAATTTTATTATTATTAATTAAAAAAAAAAATGTATTATGTTCGTGTTACAATTTCATATAGAATCTTTTCCAATATTCCAATGAATTTTGGTATGGAATTTGTACAAAATACATCAAATTAAAGGAAGGTCTTGTGCTGGCCACATCAGTTTTTTTTATTGAATTGACAAAAGATCAAGTTAAACATGAATAAAATATCTCAGTATTTCTCGTGTGACATCGACATCGAATAATTCGTTTCCAGAGCATTTATAATTGCTGTCCGTATCCCCGGCTAACATACCGCGTATATTAGTATATTAAGTGGGATAATTGTCCGACAAACGTGTATCGTTAGGGACACCTCTTTAATTAGTGCAACAAATAATTTTCTTCTTGTCATACGATCAAGTAATTAAAGTTTTGTTTATAGTGGTCACAATTCGAGAACTCGGTGGGAAAGAGATACAAGTAGAGCATGGAATTAATTCTAATAAAGAAGGATAACATCTTTAATTATGGAATTTATTTCAGCTTCAAAGTACCTACTACAGTTTTATATCATAAATGAGAATTATCGTTTTAGCTGTTTTCTCTTGCGGGTTTCAGAAAATTAATTATCCTTTTTGCTACAACACAACAAATTCTTATAAGATATCATGCTGTTTTTAAATAAAGATATAATTAAAATAGTTTTAACAGAGATTATGTACACAAGTATAATAGTGTTGATATTTTCGCAATTCTAAATTTTATATTCCAAGTTTTCATTAAAGCTCAATTCGTATGGGTGCTACTTTTAACACGACAAAATTGGGATAATTCGTAACAAAATTAGCATTCGTACGATAGGAAAATATTTTAAATGAAAATATACGGGGTGTTTCTATACATAAGGATCAAACTTTAAAGGTGCCATTTTGTATTAAAATTAAAGAAAAAGTGTCAAAGATAGTGATCGGACAAAATTTTGTCTGGCAGTAAATAGACTTAAAAAAAATAAAAAATTTTATATGAAACACATTTTGCAAAGTCGAATAGTTATTATTGCCCTAAAAGTCAATATACCCCACATTTAGGTAAAAACTTCAAAATTTTCGAAAATCTAATTTTTATGTATCTAGATACTTCTTAATGCGCTGATTCCAAATTTTGAAACCGCAGGTCGATATCTCTTTTCGTTCTCGAGATATTTACATTCAAAGTTTTGCTCAAAACTGCCCATTTTTGGGTATTAACCCTAAAATGGGTCGAGATATGAATTTGGCGATAACACCATTCAATTCTACGGGCAAAATTACATAAGTACACCAATTTTCAGAATTTTTGAACACCGCATACAATCTCTAAAGCAAAATAACTGAAAATGGCCAAAAATCGCAAAAATCGTAAGGGGTACCCCTTACGATTTTTTCAGATTTTGGCCATTTTCAGGGATTTTCAAACTTTTATTCATAAAAAATGAACCGGTTGGACAAAAATTATGAAAATTGCTATACTTATGTAGTTTTGTCCGTAGAATCGAATGGTGATGTCGCCAAATTCATATCTCGCCCCATTTTTGGGTAAATACCCAAAAATGGGCAGTTTTGAGCAAAACTTTGAATATAAATATCTCGAGAACTAAACGAGATATCGACCTGCGGTTTCAAAATTTTGAATCAGCACATTGAGAAGTATCTAGATACATAAAAATTAGATTTTTGAAAATTTTGAAGTTTTTATCTAAATGTGGGTATATTGACTTTTAGGGCAATAATTCAAAAATGGGTAGAGACATAAACTTGGTAGTTATATTATTTGATTGTAAAGAGAATATTACGTAATTTTTAGAGTATATAAACAAACAACTGTGTGAATTTTTAGAAATAAAAGTATTGAAATAATAATGGATAAATGCTATAAAAAAGTTACCAGACGTCACCTCACGGGAACTCATTTCTGGCGTGGACAGTGCACCACAGGGGTCACTTTTGTGCCATTTAAAATTCGAAATATTTGGTGTCGGTCGGGATCGAACCCGGTTCCTCAGATTCGCGACCTGATACTCAGGCACACGGGCACGGGACCCCATATACGAAATGACTTTAAAATATTAAACTGCTTGAACTTAAATTTTAATTTATTTATTATACTGCTTAGGTCCTTGTCAAAATAAATATTTGTTGATAGCAACTGCATAAAAAATTGTTTTGTACGATTGTGTGATCATAAAAGGATTAAAAATGGAGGATCGGAAATCAGCAAAACGAATTTTGTCATTAACACCGGATCATTTATATCGTTAATGGCTGAAGAAGTCTCGGGCAGTTCGAATATAATGCCCTCCTCATTATTCACATGCAAATGAGTTTATTTTCATTTTTATGGGCTTTTTATTAAAAATATTACATTTGCATACATTATATTTTGCCCTCGACTGATCATAACTACCGAATTATTTCTCGTTTAACTTCTCATGTTTAGCTTTTAATAAAATGTCAAATATTAGTTTACAACTACACATTAACGAAATGGATTATATGCAAAGAAATAGATATAGGTATGCAAAGGAACTTAATATGGTTAGCATAAGATTAGTAAATATGTAGGTATGTATTTAAATTAATAAAAATTAAAAATCTGATGTGGCCAACACAAAACCTCCCGCTATTTAATTTTTATTAATTTAAATACATACCTACCTACGTATTTACTAACGTTGCAAACTGTTCCATTGCATATAACTATTGCTTTATTTAATATTTTCTTTTTGAAATGTCACTATTATTAATTTGAAGTGATCAGTGTTTTGACAGTGACATTCACCTGTAGTTACATTCATTTGAAATATGAACTTTGTAACAAAGGAATTATGTTCGGGATTTTTACCTTCCGCTACCCTTGGTAAGGGAGGTATAGGGATCGTGCTAAAAATCTAATATCGAGATTTTAGGAAATTGACCACGTTTTAAGGTCCCTAGAATCCATTTTTAACATTTCACGATGATGTATGTATGTATGCGTGTATGTGTGTGTGTGTATGTATGTATGCGTGTATGTGTGTATGTGTACGAATTTTGTTTGCACTCTAACTCAAATACTATCATTCAGAAAATTCTGAAACTTTGTATTTTTACCCTATTCTAATAGGAATAGAAGCCATTAGATTTTGGTGTAAATCGGATAAACGGAAATGGTACTTTACTTGAAGCTCATAATGGTTTTTCTTCAAAAAATAACATTAAATGCCATTTTTTCGAATTTTATGTCTTATGAAAATTAAAGATTATTGAATTTTCTACAGGAATACATGAATACTTTTTCTATATATTTTACAGATAAATTTAAAAATAATCTTTTTTTTTTAGTCGCGAAGCCTAAGATAAAAACTATTCCTTTGTTACACAGTTCATTTTTCAAATGAATGTAACTAACAGTAAATGTCACTGTCAGAAAACTTATCACTTCAAATTAATAATAGTGACATTTTAAAAAGAAAATAGTAAATAAAGCAATAGTTTTCTGCAATGGAACAGTTTGCAACGTTAGTAAATACGTAGGTATTTATGTATTTAAATTAATAAAAATTAAATAGCGGGAGGTTTTGTGTTGGCCACATCAGATTTTTTTAAATATTGATTTTTAAATTTATCTGTAAAGTATATAGAAAAAGTATTAATGTATTCCTGTAGAAAATTCAATAATATTCAATTTTCATAATGACGAAAAATGCGAAAAATGGCACTTAATGGTGTTTTTTGAAGAAAAACCATTATGAGCTTCAGGTAAAGTGCCATTTCCGGTTATCCGATTTACACCAAAATCTAATATTAGAATAGGGTAGAAATACAAGGTTTCAGAATTTTCTGATAGTATTTGAGTTAGAGCGTTAAAAAAATCCATATACATATACAGACACACACACACACATACACATACATACATACATACATACATGCATGCATGCAGACATCATCGTGATAATGTTAAAAGTGGATTCTAGGGACCTTAAAACGTGGTCATTTACCAAAATCTCGATATGTGATTTTTAGCACGATCCCTATACCTCCCTTACCAAGGCTAGCGGGAGGTATTGTGTTGACCACATCAGATTTTTAAAATTATAGATCGTGACAAACGGGCTTTTGGGTAAGTTGTTGAATCAAAAATTGTAAAAACTTTAATTTGTGGTTTTATTACCGTTTTGGAGGAAATTAAAAACCAGCTTAATGCTCGCACATACGACAAAGGTTTGCGTGTGTGTGTGTGTGTGTGTGTGTGTGTGTGTGTGTGTGTGTGTGTGTGTGTGTGTTGCAGCAGTCGAAGAATAAAAACCTGTGGATTAGTCGTGCTGAAAACATAATCAACTTGGTTCGTTTTATTACACTTTAATGTACCGGAGTCACATGGTCGTTGACGTTGCTTATGGAACCGAAAAAATAAAACACTGCAATAAAAATAAAATAAACTTTATATCAAAAATATTTACGTGTCTACACACACCGTAAAATGCGATCGATTACCTGCGTCTTTTATTTATAAATATTATTAGGCATAAGAAATCAAAAACTGACACGATATTTTTTTTAGAAAAATCAGGTATATATTATTCATGTCATATACGATAAGTAATGAACTCTACTCTTCATCTTAATAATAATTATATAAGGCTATACACTTTTTGACGGTTAAAAATGATTGAAATTTTATTTCATTTTTCACTATTAGTGATTTTAAGGTTTTTACACTAAGTGATGACGTTTGCTTTCGTGTTTGTTGCTAAGAAAAAAATCTGTTGTAGCCAGCACAAGACCTCTCGCCATTTCCATATTAGGCTATATAAGTATTGTATTGCACTTTGCTATCGAACCGTCGTTTTATAACAAAATATTACAGAACTTTACCCAAATATTGTTTTTTATTGTATTTAACATGTCTTCTGCACACATATAATTCTAATTATATCTATTTTTCATTGTATGAGGAAGTTTCTAAATGTCACAGATTCTTCCAATTCATTAACCAGATTGGCGGTATTTCTGATGGATACATGCATATTACCTATAATTTCAAATATTTAATTAATAAAACAATAAGAAAGATTAAATGTACTTCCCAGAAAAAGCTATCAAAATGTCACTAAAACTGTTTATTTTTTAAACTGAAATCTGTCATTTACAAATTATATTATAAACATTTGAATTTGTCAACTGGTTTCCTTAGTGTAGTTTCGCCTACTCGACTTGTTATATCCCGATATTCTATATATTATAGCGTCTTTATCTCTAAATTTATAGAAGATATAATAAAAAATTTAAATGTATCAGGTGTAGAATTTTGTTCTTCATAATTAGTAATATCAAAAATTTTCAAAAATTAATATTTGGAAGATTTTTTTTTAAAAATACAACTTCCGGTTGTTCAATTGTTACCAAAACCTTTTCAGCTCTTCCCAGGAATGTCAGATTGAGGAATTCATAGTTAAACAGGTCTTATGTCTTATAGTTTTTGAGGAATCGTCCGTCCAACATCCAGCCATACACACACACACACACACACACACACATACATCCACACACACACACAGACATCATTTTAAAAATGTTATAAACGGATTATAGGGACCTTAAATCGTGCTTATTCACTAAAATCTGGGTATGCGAATTTTAGCATGATTCCAATACCTCTCTTAGCGAGAGGTAAAAAAATTCGTGCAAAAATAAATGCAATTTTCAAAACATATAACAACTTTATTACTATTAGGTTAGGTTAGTAGCTGAATATTAATTTCGACTGAAATAATGTAATTTGCAAGTAAGATACTTCTCTCGAAGTGTTCAGAGTATTCTGCTTCATAATATAATAATTAAGGATGTAGAAAAAGATAAAAAAAAGCAGTGGTAAACAAAGCAAACAAAAAATAATAAAATAAGTGTAAAAAAGCCGTGGTCGCATTATCTCCAGAACATGGTGGAACAAAACTGGATACGTCAGTTTGTTTCAAGAACGGAATTAATTTCAATCGACTTTATGCCTATCTAATTAACCTTAAACTGATCCGACGCGGGAATTTCTTTCACGTAATCATACAAATTAATCGACCAGAATTTATTCGCGGGTGATGCGCTGCACAATGCAAAAAATCACGCCAAATTCACACACCTAATTGTTTCGGACAAGATCACTAACTTTTATATACTTAATATGCATAATACTTTTTTACTCACATTCTTTTTAAGTGTGATCAAAATAGTTTATTTCTTTCTCTCTATTGAATCAACGAAATCAAAACTTTTCGATAGTTGCTTTCATAAGACTCTCTCTCTAAGGATATGTTAAAGTTAGTTTTCTTTAAATGAAATTTCGGTACACGCTAAAAAGGTCATCTTAGATGTATTTTTGTTAAATAAAATAAATATATCATCACGGCATATTACCCATTTCTGGGTGTGCCAGTATCTACAACACATGTAGACATCGGTAATGATGACGATATATTTTACCGTGTGGGCTCTTACCACGCGTCACCTCACGGGCACTCATAGCTGGTGTGGAGAGTGATCCACAGGGATCACTTTTGTGCCATTTAAAATTGGAAATATTTGGCTTCTGTCGGGATCGAACCCGGTTCTCCCAAGTTCGCGACCAGACACTCAGGCACGCGGCCACGGGACCCCATTTTTGTATTTTTGTTTTTCATAAAAAATAACTCCGTAACTATTAGAAACTGAAAAAAATGTTTCATATAATATGTTATTGTTTTTTTACCTCTCGCTAAGAGAGGTATTGGATTCATGCTAAAATATCCAGATTTTATTGAATAAGCCCGATTTAAGGTCCCTACAATCCGATTATAACATTTTTAAAATGATGTCTGTGTGTGCGTGTGTGGATGTGTGGATGTATGTGTGTGTATGTGTGTGTGTGTGTGTGTGTGTGTGTGTATGTATGGATGTTGGAGGGACGATTTCTCAAAAACTATAAGACCTAAAAAATATTTAACTGCAGTTTCCTCAATCTGATATTCCTGGGAAGAGCTGAAAAGGTTTTGATAACAATTGAACAACCGGAAGTAGTAGTTTCTTAGAAAAATTCTTCTAAATATAATTTTTTGGGAGTTTTTTTTTTTTATTAAATATTGAAGAACATAAAATTCTCCATCTAATACACTTAAAATTTTTATTATATCTTCTATAGATTTAGAGATAAAGACACTATAATTTATAGAATAAACTAAACGCAGAGGCTAAGGCACTAAGGAAACCAGTTGACAAATTCCAATGTTTATAATATAGTTTGTAAATGACACAAGTGTCAAAAATCAACAGTTTTAGTGACATTCTGATAGCTTTTTCTGGGAAGTATATTTAATCTTTCTTATTGTTTTATTAATTAAATATTTGAAAATATAGGTAAAATTGTGGTAAAATGCGTAGGTATATCCATCAGAAATACCGCCAATCTGGTTAATGAATCTCTGACATTTAGAAACATCCTCATACAATGAAAAATAGATATAATTAGAATTATATGCGTGCAGAAGACATGTTAAATACAATAAAAAACAATATTTGGGCAAAGTTCTGTAATATTTTGTTATAAAACGACTGTTCGAAAGCGAAGTGCAATACAATACTTATATAGCCTAATATGGAAATGGCGAGAGGTCTTGTGCTGGCCACAACAGATTTTTATAGTCTATTTACTGTTTTTCTTCGATTCTAATACAAAATGGCTTGTGTCTTAAAAACAGTTGAAGATCGGACCCATGTTGATTAAACTTTTTTTTACTCATTTTGGTCAGTACTATATGCCCTCATAATTTGAAACACTTATTTTTTAACACCCTGTATATCAACTTCCTTTAATTTTTGCTACTTTGGAGTCAAAAAGAAATGGAATCTTCTTATATACCGCGTGCCTGAGTGTCTGGTCGCGAACCTGGGGGAACCGGGTTCGATCCCGACTGACGCCAAATATTTCCAATTTTAAATGGCACAAAAGTGACCCCTGTGGTGCACTCTCCACGCCAGCTATGAGTGCCCGTGAGGTGACGCCTGGTAAGCGCCCACACGGTAAAATATATCGTCATCATTACCGCTGTCTACATGTTTTGTAGATAGTGGCACACCCAGAAATGGGTAATATGCCGTGATGATATATTTATTTATTTATTTTTATTTATATACCATAGGCCGTGTAAAATTTGTATAGAAAGAATGTAAAAATCCAAGTCAATGCCCCTGCTCTAGTGATACAATCTACGTCTATGGCACAGAAAGGTATCGAGCATTCCTTTAGCTGTTTCATCTGCCACAGTGGAACCTCATAAACATTTTACAGCTTTTATATCTTGCCTTTCGTCTGAAATATACATCTAACAAGTTTGTCACAATGTACCTATAGCACGTACGTAATCAAGAACGGTGCAGGTAGATAGGGGCACGCATGTGCTAGACAAGGATGAGGCGATACAATGCCCCGCCTATGCCGTTTCCATCACAACGTTACGACATTTACGAAAATAATTAAACAAGTGAACAAGCATGATGAAGAAATATATGTGATAAATTAACAACAGGACAACCTAATCTTGAATTAATTCTTTTTGGAATTTATCTCAAATTTTTATTGGCTTTAAAAATATTTTTACATGTGCCATATGGTGCGCCTTTAAAATGGCACCAAAGAAACAATTTGTTTCATAGTAGTATTGTTTTGACGAGTAACGACATCTATGCTAGAGTGCAACATTTTCATATCTATTATTACCTCTCGCTAAGAGAGGTATTGGATTCATGCTAAAATTCGCATATCCAGATTTTATTAAATTAGCACGATTGAAGGTCCCTAGAATCCGAATATAACATTTTGAAAATGATGTGTGTGTGTGTGTGTGTGTGTGTGTGTGTGTGTGTGTGTGTGTGAATGTATGTCTGGATGTTGTAGACACGATTCCTCAAAAACTATGACTTAAAAAATATTTAACTGCAGTTTCCTCAATCTGACATTCCTAGGAAAAGCTGAAAAGGTTTTGGTAACAATTGAACAACCGGAAGTAGCAGTTTCTTAGAAAAATTCTTCTAAATATAATTTTTTGGGAGTTTTTTTTTTAATATTGAAGAACATAAAATTCTCCATCTAATAAGCTGAAAATTGTTATTATATCTTGTATAGATTTAGAGATAAAGACACTATAATTTATAGAGTAAACTAATCGCAGAGGCTACGGCACTAAGGAAACCAGTTGACAAATTCCAATGTTTATAATATAGTTTGTAAATGACACATGTCAGTGTCAAAAATCAACAGTTTTAGTGACATTCTGATAGCTTTTTCTGGGAAGTATATTTAATCTTTCTTATTGTTTATTAATTAAATATTTGAAATTATAGGTAAAATTGTGGTAAAATGCGTAGGTATATCCATCAGAAATACCGCCAATCTGGCTAAAGAATCTTTGACATTTAGAAACATCCTCATACAATGAAAAATAGATATAATTAGAATTATATGTGTGCAGAAGACATGTTAAATGTAATAAAAAACAATATTTGGGTAATGTTCTGGAAAATTTTGTTATAAAACGACGGTTCGAAAGCGAAGTGCAATACAATATTTATATAGCCTAATATGGAAATGGCACGTTTTAAGTTTAATGGCGATATATGCGATAAAGCAGATTGGCACACCCAGAAATGGGTAATATGCCGTGATGATATATTTATTTTTATTTATTTATGGAAATGGCGATAGGTCTTGTGCTGGCCACAACAGATTTTTTTTTTATATATTTCCTATCGAGTAGTTTACATCATCGGATAAATTCTGATAGCTTTTACTGGGAAGTATATTTCATTTTTATTATTGTTTTATTAATTAAATATTTGAAATTATAGGTATAATTGTGGTAAAATGCATATATCCATCAGAAATACCGCCAATCTGGTTAATGAATTGGAAGAATCTCTAAAATTTAGAAACTTCCTCATACAATGAAAAATAGATATAATTAGAATTATATGTGTGCGGAAGACATGTTAAAAAAACAATATTTGGGTAATGTTCTATAATATTTTGTTATTAAACGACGGTTCGAAAGCGAAGTGCTTATATAGCCTAATATGGAAATGGCGAGAGGTCTTGTGCTGGCCACAACAGATTTTTTTTATCAAATACAGGGTACAGGAGGGAAAAAAACAATCACACACTTCTTTTCGAATGCGGGAGGTAAAAAAATAATCTGCTAGGAGGCAATGGTAAACAATAAATAAATAAATTTCGAATTCAATAAATACGCTTAAGGCCAATTCACAGCTACAAAATAAGAAATATAAATAAAATTATAAATAAGACTTTATGGTTGGTTTTCATCAAACGTAAATTAACATCAACCGTCATTTAATACATTCATAATTAACAAGCCATAGGTAATAAGAACTTCATACCTTTTAAAGCACTGTACGAAATCATATATGCGAACCTTTGTCTTAAAACAGCTTTTTAAAATTATATTTAAATTGAAATCCTTTTGCCAGACGTAAATTGACAGCTCAAATGATAGTTGTTATGTATGTGCTTATTTTTGTATAAAATATTTAGCATTTACAAATACTTATGTTTATGTCTTGTTTTATTAATTTTCGAGAGCTGTAAACACTTTTGTAAGCATCTATTGTTTATATCGTTATTTTTACCTCCCGCTACCCTTGGTAAGGGAGGAATAGGGATCGTGCTAAAAATTACATATCGAGATTTTAGTAAATGACCACGATTTAAGGTCCCTAGAATCCAATTTTAACATTTTCACGATGATGTCGGTATGTGTGTGTGTATGTGTGTATGTATATGTATAAATTTTGTCTTCGCTCTAACTCAAATACTATTATTCAGAAAATTCTGAAACCTTGTATTCTAATAAGAAAAGAAGCCATTGGATTTTGGTATAAATTGGACAAACGGAAATGGCACTTTACTTGAAGCTCATAATGGTTTTTCTTCAAAAAATAACATTAAATGGCATTTTTTCGCATTTTGTCATTATGAAAGTTAAAGAATATTGAATTTTCTACAGGTATACATTAATACTTTTTCTATATATTTTACAGATAAATTTAAAAATCATTTTTTCCTTTAATCCTGAAGCCTAAGATAAACACAATTCCTTTGTTACACAGTACATTTTTCAAATGAATGTAACTGACAGGTAAACGTCATTGTCAATTACGAATCACTTTAATTTAATAATAGTGACATTAAATAATAAAGAAAATCGTAAATAAAGCAATAGTTATATGTTATATGCAAAGGAACTTATATAGTTTGCAGCATTAGTAAATATATAGGTATATATTTAAATTAATAAAAATTAAGTCACTGTCAAGAAACTAATAACTTCAAATTAATAATAGTGACATTTTAAAAAGGAAATAGTAAATAAAGCAATAGTTATATGCAATGGAACAGTCTGCAGCATTAATAAATACGTAGGTATGTATTTTAATTAATAAAAATTAAATTATGGGAGGTTTTGTGTTGGTCGCATCAGATTTTTATGTATAATTTTATTTTTATTCTGGGAGCTGTGTATGAAGCTTCAGCTACAACACCATATAAGTTTCTATGACATTTCATTTTATTTTTTATTTATTGTCAATCTTCGATTTTATCAATTATTATCGGATCCCACTAATGTACCAATTAGAAATGTAAAAAGTAATTTACACTTGTTGAACGAATCCAGCGTAGAGAGAGATCTTAAATTTTTTATCGTCAAATTAACACATTAGAATAGCTAATAGCAAGCGATACCATCAGATGAAATAAATATTTGCGCTCAACGACATAAAGGATTAATATAGAAGACCTGTTAAAAAAACCTGACGGATTATCGACATCTTGAAATACACTTTGTTTTTATGAAGAATTATTGCCGTCGTATTAAAACAGCGGTGATGGTGATTTAGCTTGTAATCTTAGATAGAACAAATTAAAGGAATTTAAATTATATTTTGTAGAGCAAATGTATTAGATTATTTTTAATATGATACCACTTTATCAATATGTTCTATAGTAAATAATTTTTATATAATAATCAATCTAACACTAACTACTTAAGCTGTGTCCGTTGTCGTATTTTAGCATTTAATATTTAGGATTTAGATCTTCTTCATATAAATACAACTTCGAAAGGCACACTAATGACATCCATTGGTTTTAGAACAACAAAAATGAATTATACAATTCGATTCAATTTGATGCTTGAGAGTAAATGTTAATATTTCATAAAATAGAAGCTAAGAAGCTATTCTTTGACAGTAAATTTAAAGTACAAATTATAGCCACGAACCTGGAGTGAGATCACGTAAAAGTGAAAACGATATTGCGATTATCGAGAAGTGAAAACGACATTCGTTTCCTTAGCGATCACTTAAAATTAGTTACTCACTACGTTTTCAACTTCGGTTATATCCGTAAAGTGACTACGTTTTGTGAAAACGATATCGTTTACAGACTAATGTTTTTGTATTAAATAGTAGTTTTGACAGATAATTCTTATGAATGTCATTAAAAATCTAATGTCAAAAAGCATTATTCTCGCCCTTCGTTTTTATTTCGTTCATAATAGCAATGCAAATTTTAATTTTATGTAAAAACTACAAAATATTAAATACAAAACACAAGCTAGAATCGTTATATTTGATGTTTCGCAGAGTATAATATTATTAATATATTAATAAAATTTTCTTTCTTGGATTTATTCTTGTAATCAATCAAAATATGCTTTGTTGTAATCAACACTTTTACAGTTATTGGAATATCAATATTGCCCGAAAATATTTCTTTTGGGTAGTTCTTTCACTAAATTTTAATAGTAAATCAGGGAAATTTCAGTAGAAATAAGAAAATATCTAATCACCAAGATTTCAATTTTCTATCATAGGTTTCAAAAGAGTAAAAATATATAGTAAATCATAAGCATTTAGTTCTTCGCAACATGCTTATTAAAATATTCATGATTTTTTTCCTGAGATTCATTCTTGTAATCAATTTTCATTTTATAATTATCGTATTTTATCACAATTATATCATTTTCACCTTACTAAATAAAATAATAAAATATACCTTTCAAATTTAAAATATTAATTTATTTTTAAATCGTTTATAATGACATTTCTTTCATTCTTTCCAAAACGTCAAATTCAACTCACTGCTCACTACATTCTTTTACTTAAATGCAAGTAAATAAGAAAAGGATATACCTATACCCAAATGTATGAAATAAAGAGACGTAAGAAACGACTATCGTTTTCACATGCTTTGAGAGTGTCGACTAGAATTCACATTTTTTCAGTCTAAAACGATATCGTTTTCGGTTTTCACTATTTACGTGATCGCATTTTCACTTGTCGACAGTCGCAATATCGTTTTTCAAAGTTACGTGATCCCACTCCTGATTTGTTTAATTAGTGCGCGTCAACTTCAAAGCATAGTGTGCTCCTGCAAAACTCTAAAATCTAATTCCTAAAATCCTAAGGCTGTATCCGATGTCGCATTTTGGCATTTAGTATTTAAGAGTCATCATTTTATTTTTGAATATTTCTATCACATTGTCTTGACTAAAAATGAGTGTCAATGAAAAAGATGTATAACTAATACAGTTAATTGAACAATTTAGATATATTTATGATAAAAAAGACGTGTCGAGTTTACAAAAATTGACATTACCGGCCTGCTCATATTGGTTTGCCCTAAGAACAGGGTTGTTACGTAAAAACCAGGGTGGTTAAAACCACTGGTTTTAACCGGTTTTAACTGGCCCGGATTTAATATAATTTTGACCACTGGTTTTTATCGAGTACCTACTACTCAATCGACATGAATTCACAAGTAGGGAAGTAGGAACATAATATATTGATTTATTTACTGTAATTGTTGGTGGAAAGATGTTAAGTATTGAATTGTATTTATATGTTTTTGATTGTAAGTAATCACAGAATATAAAGATTATTACAAGATAAACTTAAACAACATTGCGTAGTAAAATAAAAAAATAGGAAAAATATACAGTAAAGAAAATACATTCTGTATCGATTGTTAAAATATTCTTACATAAATATAAAAATATATAATAATATAATAATGATAAGTAAAATTATACATTAATATTCTTCGTCGCTAGCAACCTTATCATCCTGTTTAGTTTTGAAATTTAACATTTTGCAACATGTTACTAATTTGGAGGCTGTTTCTAGGCCTAATCTATTTCGTAGTTTGGTTTGTACAAAACTAAAATTTGAAAAAATTCGCTCGATTCCGGCAGAAGAGGCAACGCAGGTTTGTAAACTTACAAGTGTTAACTTGTACACCCATCACACAGAGCACAATAATGCACGAAAGATCTTGTTAGCTCGTTCATACACGCACCTTGTATTCATGTTTCAACTTGCACAACACGACAAACGAACTTTTATGTTACATTTCAGTAAAAATAGATGAAAAACAAGAAGTAAGTTTTAAAATATTGCTTATAAATAAAATATTTTTCGAGTATTTATATGTCGGTTTTAAAAACGCATAGTAAAATTTTAATAATTATTACTTTAAGTTATGTATGGTTTAAACCAGTTTAGGACGGTTAAAACCAGTTTTGACCAGTGTCCTGGTCAAAATCAAAAAAAGTGGTTTTTATAACAACCCTGCCTAAGAAGTACATGAACCAAACAGCCTAATGTAAAGTTTAATGCTAATGCTAAAGTAAATGCACAAGTTTACAGCTTACATAAACCAGCCTTTAATATTACAACAATAACCTAACCCAATGCACAAAACTTTGTGCAAGATTAGAAACATTTGTAGATGTGTATAAAACTAGAGAGATGCGTTGCGTATATATGTGTTTTAGTTGCACGGTGCATCTCGTCCCTTCTCTGCTCTTGCAGCCAAGTGTATACTTAACACAAATTGAAAAAATTAATCACAAATAAGAACGTGCGTCAGCAGTAAAAGAACAGCATGTCTGTACTCACTTATATGGAACCGGGTAATGAGGAATGTGCAGAAATATAACAACATACCTGCAACAAAAACAAATCCAATTAGTTTATTAAAATCACGATTAACTTTTAATTAGATTCACTACAAACAGCCACAACGCATACAATGCAAGAATAACCAATGTTAATGTTTCTATAAAGAATAGGCTACTTGCGTGGTACTGAAAATCCAATATCTATCACTTAATACGTAATGTTATGTTAAAAACATGTATAAAAATATAAATTTTATTTTAAAAAAAATATTTAATTTTTAGTAAATTAAGAAAGAAAATTTTCTGTGACGTCATTATATTGAACTGAAGAAGGGAACCATGTTTAAGAATGTAACTTATAGATGGCATTGCGTGCGTGAAAGTTTTAATTTGAATTTGACATTTTTCTCTCTCTGGGCTCTCAAATATATTAATTACTTCACAAAAAAATCTGATGTGGCCAGCCCATAACCTCCCGCTGGGTATTTAACTATGCATTATAAATAAAGCAATCATTATGTTCAAATATTTTTACATTCACTCATAACAATTTTTATTTTACATTTAACAAATATATCATACACAAAATAAATTTCACAAATATTGGCAAAACTGATAGAAACACTTACCAGAAATCAAAATAGTATTCGCATCTTGCCATTTTTTCAAATTCATGTTCAGAAGACAATGAAGCAAATCAGTAGTACTTGTAATATTTATGTATGATTGAAAATATGTATATTATTTTTACAAACTTTAATTTTATTAGATTCTAATACATATATTATTACTATTACTAAATTCTCCTTAACACGGTTTCATTATTAATTTTAATGTAATGGCTTCCTGACAGTCAAGGAATCTGACAGTGACATTTGTTTAAATATGTCAAAATTGTTATTGTAATATTGTTTTTGTTTGAAGCATAGGAAAAATGATATATGAAAATAAATTATATTATAAATTTATATTTAAAGTTATTTAGAATTATTTACTAAATGCTATTATCGTAGAATTGAAGATTGTACCATTATATTTCATTATTATTAATAAAAGTTGCTGAAAAATTATATTCCATGTTTTTTTTTTCAAGAAAAACTGATAAAAACTTGTATAAGTGATACTTCCGGTTATCCAATATACACTGAAAACTAATGAGCTCTTCCCACATTAGTGTAGAATGGGTATATAAAATTTCAAAATTTTCTGATTGATAGTATTTGAGTAATCGTGTCCACCAGATCCACACATCCCCACACACATACACACACATACATACCCACAGACACCATTGTAAAAATGTTAAAATCGGGTTCTGGGGACAACAAAACGTGCTTATTCACTAAAATCTCTATATCCGATTTTTAGCACGATACCTCCCTTACCTAGGGTAGCGGGAAGTAAAAACACGTAGGTAGTTACATGTAATTTAAAATATCGATACGAAAAAGACAAACTAAAATAATAACCTTCAAACTATTGTTGAAACGTCAAACAGGAGATCTACATTACCCGTACAAACAAACGCTATGGCTTTACGACCACTCATTGGTGCGGCGTAATTCTACGTCATACTAGGCGGTAATTCAAATAATCAAATTTCATTACTTTTTTTCTGGCTAATTAATAAAAAATTTGTCAAAAGTAAAAATATATGTAACAAGTTTTTACCTGCTCTTTAAAAATATTAAATAAAAAACTGTTATGGCCAGCACAAGACCTCTCACCATTTCCATATTAGACTATATAAGTATTGTATTGCACTTTGCTATCGAACCGTCGTTTTATAACAAAATATTACAGGACTTTACCCAAATATTGTTTTTTATTGTATTTAACAGGTCTTCTGCACACATATAATTCTAATTATATCTATTTTTCATTGTATGAGGGAGTTTCTAAATGTCACAAATTCTTCCAATTCATTAACCAGATTGGCGGTATTTCTGATGGATATATGCATATTACCTATAATTTCAAATATTTAATTAAGAAAACAATAAGAAATATTAAATGTACTTCCCAGAAAAAGCTATCAAAATGTCACTAAAACTGTTGATTTTTGACACTGAAATCTGTCATTTACAAATTATATTATAAACATTTGAATTTGTCAACTGGTTTCCTTAGTGTAGTTTCGCCTACTCGACTTGTTATATCCCGATATTCTATATATTATAGCGTCTTTATCTCTAAATTTATAGAAGATATAATAAAAAATTTAAATGTATCAGCTGTAGAATTTTGTTCTTCAAAATTAGTAATATAAAAATTTTCAAAAATTAATATTTGAAAGAATTTCTTTTAAAAACTACTACTTCCGGTTGTTCAATTGTTACCAAAACCTTTTCAGCTCTTCCCAGGAATGTCAGATTGAGGAATCCATAGTTAAACAGTTCTTAAGTCTTACAGTTTTTGAGGAATCGTGGCTACAACATCCAGACATACACACATACACATCCACACACACACACAAACATCATTTTAAAAATGTTATAAACGGATTATAGGGACCTTAAATCGTGCTTATTCACTAAAATCTGGGTATGCGAATTTTAGCATGAATCCAATACCTCTCTTAGCGAGACGTAAAAAAGGTACGTAAGTAGCCCATTTATAAACAGATTCTATGATCTGTGTAGCAAAAAGACACTTATTATTGCGAAATGACATTTTTACAAGAAGAATACTGTATATTTAATACAGTGTAATCAGTATTAAATAGGTACATTTCTTATTTTCATGTAGATTTAAAGCCAGTAGACTCCAATTAAATAAGATTTTCTTTTGCATTTCAGAAGCTCGGGAATGCGGAGATGTTGTAATAAAAAAGAAAGAAAAGTCAAAATGTAATTGGCTTTCGATAAAAATGTTCTATTTCTAATCCTGCGTTCTGGCTCGCTTTGCTCGTTGTGCCAACACAAACTATAGCACTAGTTATAAAAATGTGATGGCGTCCGCCCATCGTATATTAATCCTGGTAGGAGCATTTATTATTTCTCGTGGCGTATCACAAAATCCAATCTAACATGGCCGGCCAATTTCCCGCCTTCCGTTATTTTTACGGAGGTAAAATGGCCGCCAAGGCGCATAGGAATTTTTACAACGACGACCAACGACGAGGAACGCAATCATAATATTAACTTGGCACATGTAAATCCTGAGAGCTCTTGATCGAACTTTAAATTAATTACTGCCCAGACGAAGCTTCCAGCGCATGCGCATGCGCATGAGCACACGCACCGCTGTTAATTGCTTACTATATGCGACCGCAACATGATAATTATGTAAAACAGATTTTTCCCTCATGAAGAAATAGTTTGTTGGAAAACAAGCATTCTTTTACAAAAATTATTATGTACGTAACGTAACGAGAACAACGTTCACCATTAAATCAATTTATAATTTAAAATCTTGCTACAATCTAAAGCATCCTGGATATGCTAAGATATAAATATGGGATAATAGGGTAGTTACGAATTTTCCAATTTATTTTTAACTCTCGCTAAGAGAGGTATTGAAATCATGATAAAATTCGCATATACAGATTTTAGTGGATAAGCATGTTTTAAGGTCCCTACAATCCGATTATAACATTTTTACGATGATGTCTGTGTGTGTGCGTGTGTGTGTGTGTGTGGTGTGTGTGTGTGTGTGTGTGGATGTTGGAACCACGGTTTCTCAAATACTATAAGACTTAAAAAATATTTAACTGCAGTTTCGTCAATCTGACATTCCGGGTTCGATCCCGACAGACGCCAAATATTTCCAATTTTAAATGGCATAAAAGTGACGCCTGTGGTGCACTCTCCACACCAGCCATGAGTGCCCGTTAGGTGACGCCTGGTAAGCGCCCACACGGTAAAATATATCGTCATCATGATGATATATTTATTTATTTATTTATTTATTTTATTTGGACAACCGGAAGTAATAGTTTCTTTAAAAAAAATATTACTATTATTGAAGAACATAAAACTCTACATCTGATACATTTAAAAATTTTATTATATCTTGTATAGATTTAGAGATAAAGGCACTGTAATATATAGAATAATCTAATCGCACTAAGGAAACCAGTTGACAAATTCAAATGTTTATAACATAGTTTGTAAATGACAGATATCAGTGTCAAAAACCAACAGTTTTAGTGACATTCTGAAAGCTTTTTCTTATTGTTTTATTAATTAAATATTTAAAATTGTAGGTAAAATGCATATATCCAAAAGAAATACCGCCAATCTTGCTAATGAATTAGAAGAATCTCTGACATATAGGAACTTCCTCATACAATGAAAAATAAATATAATTAGAACTATATGAGTTCAGAAGACATGTTAAATACAATAAAAAACAATATTTGGGTAAAGAAAATTTTTTTGTTATAAAATGACGGTTCGATAGCGAAGTGCAATACAATACTTAACACAAAATGGAAATGGCGAGAGGCATTGTGCTGGCCACAACAGATTTTTTTTCTGAAAGAATTGTGCAAGTTATTGACTAAAAATAAAATATGATTTTAACACGAATCAGTCGTCCTACACGTAAAAAACAAAGGTTAAATGTCAACTAAAATAGTTATTTATGTAAGAGAGTAAGGAGGCTTTTATGGCCTGCGTCGAGATTTTGAGTCCGAGGCGTAAGCCGACGGATAAAAACACGTCAAAGGCCATAAAAACAAGTTACGCTCGTGGTACATACAAAACTTTATGCACGGACGAAAATTTTAAAATTATGAGTGTTAGAAAAATTGTATCGAAAAGAATTTGTCCTCGTACATCCAGTATCTAGTGTTGCTATGAAAGTGGAGAACAACAGTTTATTGCTTGTTTATTAGTTATGTCATTTGAGTTTTATTTTGTGTATCTCCGTGCTTTCCATATAAATATCATCACAAAATTAATTTTCATTTTTCATTAAAGAATATAAAAATTTTCGATTTGTAATAAAAACTTTTCATGTGGCCTCTTTAAATTGTTTATATTGTAGGTTATAATTTGGTTTGACGGTTCATTATAGCCCGGCGGTCTATAATGAAGCCCGCGGGCTATAAAATGACGTTTATGTCAAAGAAATTCATGTATAATTGTCAAATTATGATACGTCCGTGCATAAATGACATTTATGTACATTGCCTGGAGTTTACAGACTAGCGACAAAGTTTGTTATTGGCGAACAAAATAAACAAACAAGGAACAAAATGAATATGAATCTAAAACTTATCTAATTTTAATTCTTGCTAGAAGACTTATTGAAGTGCCCGGAGAATTCATGTCATTAATGATAATTGTGGGACTCTGTAAATGTACGTAATTAAACCGAACTAAATGTACACCATTTCAATTACTTTAACAAGGTGTACAGGATTTTTTTGTACTAGTTTACTTGTGATATACAAAATATTAATAATACATCATGTATACGCACTGATTTAGAGAAGAAAATCGATTAACATAACTGAGTAAATTCAATTAAAATGAAACGACCAACTCGTTATTCAATTAGGAATAACGCAAAACCAGAAGGAAAAAATTGTCAAGATCTTATCGATTTTAGACCTTTATTGGACTTTTTCACTTTAATTTCCTTTTTAAACACTAAAAACTAGAAAAAGTTTTTTAAATCTTATAAATATTGATACAGTAGAATTCATTACACGATTTAAAAGTATGGTGCTAAACAAATATCTTTTTGCCCTCCTGAAGTGTAATGGGAACTTTACAATTGTATACACAGCAAGTGTAACCTACATTTTACGCTTACTGTGTTGTAACTTGTCTAACTATAAGGCAAAATAATCAAAATACACTGGACGTTTATGGGCATTTACAAAAGAAATCATCTTTATTTTAATAAAGTTCATGTAAAAAAGTACTACCTACATAAGTTATTTTTTTAGTTTAACATTTCCTATATTTAAAATTAATTTATATAAACCAAAATCACGGCAGCGACATCTGTCATTATTGTAAAAATCCGCCGTTACCGACATAGTCACCGATAGATATACCTGTCAAATACGCGAGACGAAAATTGCTGAAATGTCAAATATCGACACCTACCTATTATTTATTACGAAGAAAACATGAGCAAATAAATATATTACCAGTCATAAACAACGTCTATATTATAAATAAATTTTCGCTAGAAGAAGTACTCTAATAAAGGTAAGTAAAATCAAATTTGGAAATTGACTTAACCCCAGTATTTTAAACTAACCCTTTTCAGAAGTACAACCTATTTCATTAAAAAAAAGTGATTTTCATTATCGTCGGCCAAAAAATTTTATACAATTCTTGTGCGTGAAGTATTTTACAGCGCTCCAGCTAATAAGGCACTCGCCTTAAGGGCTCTTGCCTTAAACAAAGCTGTCGCGCTGTAAAATACAACTTACACGCATTATTTATGCAAGGTGTTCATTAGGACTATGCGATCTTAGAAATTTGAAATCGATTTTTGGTCTTCTGATAATACCGATTTGTCGCGATTGACCGATAAATCGCAAAAGATCCAATTTTTTGTACAAATCGAAAAATTATATCAAAAAATCGATTTTAATAATCAATCAGAATATCGATTTTAATAAAAGATAAAGAGATCGATGGGGGTCAATTGTGAAAACCGGTGTATATTTCAAATAATATGTTGTAATGAATCTCACAGGCCAAACGAGTTGTCAA
This sequence comes from Ophonus ardosiacus, assembly GCA_943142095.1. Classification (NCBI taxonomy): domain Eukaryota; kingdom Metazoa; phylum Arthropoda; class Insecta; order Coleoptera; family Carabidae; genus Ophonus; species Ophonus ardosiacus. Next base: position 87,051,573 of record OW964823.1, read on the forward strand.
TCTTCACAACTTGTTTAGGAGTAAGCTAAGATTTGCAATCGTTTTATTTATAATAATGGTAGTAAAATATTATTAGGCCGAACAAACGGATGTTACTAATTTTAGAATATTGCGAAGAAAATTTTTGACAATCCATAAAACAATTCTTACTGTCATTAAAAATTAGTTGTTTAACATTTGGATAGCCTGCTAGATTAATTTTATTTTAAAAATTTAGCGGTGCAGACACTCAAATTTTATTTTTTTCTTTGTGAACCGTAACAGATATCACAAATTACACAGAGGGAGAAAAGTTTATTATTGAATGTATCTTTCTGAAGAAAAATAATTTGACGTTATCGGCGTAGCCATTAAAAAGTTACGGTCTAATTAATGTTGGGACACCTAAGTTTCATACACTAGTGGTTCACTATTAATAATAAGTATCATCTTAAAAGATGACATAACCATATAAACTGTCATACCAAATTTCATCCAAATCGAATAAAGCGTCCGGTTATTATAAGCAAAATTAATTTTTTTTCGATGAACTTTGAAGCAGATTACTGGCTAAATGGTACACTTTCCGGCAGAAGCAAGTTTAGTCAAATCGTCTTATTTTAGCCTCAGGAATTTGTAGTTAAGCCATGTCCCTCTATTTGAGAGACACCCTGTATATGTAACATGTAGGTACCTTTAAGAAATACCGCCAATATCATCAATGAATTGGAAGAAACTCGAACATTTAGAACAGTAGGAAGAAACGTATTCATAGAATGAATTAAAATATACAAAAATATTTAAAGAATACCTGTAATTGGATTTTTTTGTGTGTACCAGAAATGCTTATGTAGCCTAATATGGAATGGCGAGAGGTATTGTGCTGGCCACAACAGATTTTTAAATTACGCTTGGTCCGGCTAAAACTGTTTTCACTATATGTATAACTAAAAAAATCTAAAATATCCAAAGAATTTTAATATGTAATCTTTGAATCTCCGGATTTAAATTAAAAATGAAGTATATAAAAATAGCAGAAATTGTGTTTTACGTTTTTGTTAATGACGGTAATAAGGTAAGTAATAAAATATGGCATCTCATAAAATGTGGCTGCTAGTAAAAAACGCAATTTTTGTAATACTTTGATGTAGGAGATACAAGTAACGCTATCTCATTTATTAATCTTTGTCCAGCTCAATATCACCCGAAGAAAGACACTGCTATCATAAAAATACGTATCCACCTACGATTTTGACCATTTGAGGAAACATTAAACTCGTAATTTGTTAATAACTCATGTAAATTAAATTAAATAGTATTTATATTGTGCTCGTACATCAAAAGAAAGAAATGCATTATTTTTTTCGAGATGCAATTTGAAGGTTAAAAGTGCAATTCAATGGCTAAAAAGCACTAAAGGAAAAATAGCATTTTCTTCTGAGGTGTATATAGCTTTATTCATAGCTTGCAGACACTCACGTGACGAAGCGAATTAGCCAATCAGAAGCTAGGGAGAAACTGTCAGATTGAAAGACGGGGAGCTGAAGTTTGTTTTGGTTTATAGCGTATTATGCGTTTTGTTTTCATAGTTTGGTAAAAAAAAAATAATTCAATACGCACTAAACACTTCAATATGAAAACTGCCAAACTATGAAAACAAAACTCATAACCTCTGAACACGCTACCAAAACAAACTTCAGGGTTGCGTTCCAAAACTCTACTACAGAGTACGAAATTACTCAAAATCGTTCCAAAACTAATAACCTTACTCTCAGAGGGGGCTTGCCATTAATGTTGTAATTATAAGTAGTTTTGTTAATTTTTTAAAATTTAATTTAAATTTTTTACTCTAACACAAATATGTAGAGGTTTTTTACCTCCCGCTACCCTAGGTAAGGGAGGTATAGGGATCGTGCTAAAAATAGCATATAGAGATTTTATATAATAAGCACGTTTTGATGTCCCCAGAATCCGATTTTAACATTTTTACAATGATGTCTGTAGGTATGTATGTGTGTGTGTGTCTGTGTGTGTGTCTGTATGTGTGTGTGGATCTTGTGGACACGATTACTCAAATACTATCAATCAGAAAAATTTGAAATTTTGTATACCCATTGTATACTAATATGGGAAGTGCTCATTAGTTTTTAGTGTATATATCGGATAACCGGAAGTATCATTTATACAAGCTTTTAACAGTTTTTCTTGTAAAAAATTAATTGAATATAATTTTTTAGCAACTTTTACTAATTAAAATGGAATATAATGGTTTAATCTTCAATTCTACGATAATAACATTTAGTAAATAACTCTAAATAACTTTAAATATGAATATATAATATAATTTATTTCCATGTATCACCTAGCCTATGCGTCGAACAAAATCATAATTTTAATGACAGGTTTGACATATTTAAACAAATGTCATTGACAGGCAGCAATTATATTAAAATTAATAATGAAACCGTGTTAATGAGAATATAATAGTAAAATATTTTATTAAGGTTTGCTAATTGTAATTTTTGCAGCACTATAAATTAATATTAATTTACAACTACACATTTACGAAATGGATTATGTACTGCGAAGAATTTACAAAGATTGCGTTTTAGAGCACCTAGAAGATGATGCTGATTTTTATAAGAATGTACGTGTGTGACGATTTTTCCTTAAAGCCTATTAAAATATGATCCAAAACTTCTCAAATTTGGTATTTAAAACTCATATATAATTTGAAACAACAAATTAGATTTTATTTACAAACGATTAACCGGAAATGACACTTTACTTAAAGTTCACTGCTATTTTAAACATGGAATTGGCGGGAGGTCATGTGTTGGCCACATCAGATTTTTTAAGTTTGTTAAGAAAAAAGTTAAACATTTCGCCTCACATAAAAATCAAAATTAGGAATGCCAGCCGCTCTCAATTTCGAGCTTTGGCCCGGCCCGAAGCCCTACCCGATTTCGAGTCAATATTCGAGTCGGGCCTGCTAATTTTTTGTCGTGTCGATCTTCGTGTCGGGCCGGTAATATTTATTTTCGGGCCGAGTCGATCCAAACCTCAAAGCCCGGGCCGGCCCGAATGCATCCCTAGTTATTGCAGTAAGATTTACAGTTAGAGTATTTCCATTACAAAGCTGGAAAAACGGTAAACTATAGATGCTTATAAAAATACACACAGCACTGAAGTATGAATTCAGAGAAAAAATCTGTGCAAAGGTAACCAAAGGCGTGTTTCTTCGAACTGTGATTATGATTTTCTAAATAATGATTTGTTCAATAATGATTCCTTCGAATCATGATTAAATTTAATTTCAAAGAAACAACATAATTAACTCGATCGACGCGAAACCTACACAACGTCCAACGAACTAGCGGCAAACGTCAAATGATAAATCAGCTGTTTTGGTTGAAGTAATACCCAAATCGAAGGATGGATTGTGCTGAAGCAGAAATAATATTTTTGGTATGGAATGCGAAGTAAAATATGAAAACAAGTTTCTTTAACTTTTTTGTAACATTAGAAAAATCGAAACCATCTACTGATTCAAGTTCTAGTAGTTCGGATGATTCTGATGTAGACATAAATTTGCACATTCCAATATTTCATTGCTTGCTTTTTCCGCCATTTTCAAATATTTTGTTATTTGAATCACAGTGATCATGCGAAGAGACTGATTCAGAAGGGAAATGGAAATGGCGTGTTTTGATCACAAAATGAAAGAGTGGGGATAACGAAAAACGAATGAAGAAACAATTTTCTTTTTGATCATGTTTACTTTGCTCAATTTTATCACGGATCACAGTCCGAAGAAACACGCCTAAATATACAGTGTTCTAAATGTGAGAGGCTGAAGCAGTGTGTAGTGCATGCATAACACTATAATAAAATGCATCTTTCAGCATAAGAGAATTTGTTGTCTTGAGTCACGCAATACGAACTCTTCCAACTTCCAATTCGGACAACAAACCGCTTCGTCTCTTGTAATTTAATAAGTCGAATTTACTGCCACATTTGCATAATTTGATTAAATATTTTAATCAAGCTTAGCAGCTTATGGGTCTATATTTGGATTTAATTTCCTGAGATACAGGAATATCTATAAGGCATAAATTACAAGATTACTAAACCAGGATCTCACTAAGCTACATTGTTTGCACTTTGTTTTTTTAATAACAAGCATAAACTTGCATTATTGCAACAACTGAATTATTTTTCTAGACTCATTTTACTGCCAATATTTTGTCATTATTGATAAGTACCTCTAATATTCTGAAGCTCAAAAGCCAGATAAGAAACAATATTTATTTTATAGGAACTGTACTTTTACCTCTCGCTAAGAGAGGTATTGAATTCATATTAAAAATCGCATATCCAGATTATAGCAAATAAGCACGTTTTAAGGTCCCCAGAATCCGATTATTACATTTTTATAATTCTCTCTCTCTCTCTCTCTCTCTCTCTCTCGGTATGTGTACAGGGTGTTAAAAAATAAGTATCACAAATTATGAGGGTATATAGTACTGACCAAAATGAGTAAAAAAAGTTTAATCAACATGGGTCCGATCTTCAACTGTTTCTGAGAAAGAGGCCATTTTGTATTAGAATCAAAGAAAAAACTTACTAAGATAGTGGTTGAATAAAGTTTTGTCTATGCCAGTAAATAGACTATAAAAAAACAATAACATTTTATATGAAACATTTTTACCTCCCGCTACCCTTGGTAAGGGAGGTATAGGGATCGTGCTAAAAATCACATATCGAGATGTTAGCAAATGACCATGTTTTAAGGTCCCTAGAATCCAATTTTAACATTTTCACGATGATGTCTGTATGTGTGTGTATGTATGTGTGTGTGTGTGTGTGTGTGTGTGTGTATGTGTATGGATTTTGTCTTCGCTCTAACTCAAATTAGTATTTTATTTATATCCTATTCTAATATGAAAAGAAGCCATTAGATTTTGGTTTAAACCGGATAACCGGAAATGGCAGTTTACCTGAAGCTCATAATGGTTTTTCTTCAAAAAATACCATTAAATGCCATTTTTTCGCATTTTATGTCTTATGAAAATTAAAGATTATTGAATTTTCTACAGGAATACATTAATACTTTTTCTATATATTTTACAGATAAATTTAAAAATAATTTTTTTTATTAGTCCTGAAACTTAAGATTCCTTTGTTACACAGTTCATATTTCAAATGAATGTAACTTACAGTAAATTTCACTGTCAAAAAACTAATAACTTCAAATTAATAATAGTGACATTTTAAAAAGAAAATAGTAAATAAAGCAATAGTTTTATTATTAGTTTTCCCCTGAAGAAGGCACCAGTTTATGGTGCCGAAAAGTTGGGTTTTAATAATAAAAAAAAAACCGAACTTAAACTAAAAAATCTGATGTGGCCAACACAAAACCTCCCGCTATTTAATTTTTATTAATTTAAATACATACTTACGGATTTACTAACACTGCAAACGGTTCCATTGCATAAAACTATTGCTTTATTTAATATTTTCTTTTTAAAATGTCACTATTATTAATTTGAAGTGATTAGTTTTTTGACAGTGACATTTAATGTCAGTTACATTCATTTGAAATATGAACTGTGGAACAAAGGAATTGTGTTTTTCTTAGGCTTCGGGACTTGTAAAAAAAATTATTTTTAAATTTATCTGTAAAATATATAGAAAAAGTATTAATGTATTCCTGTAGAAAATTCAATAATCTTTAATTTTCATAACGACAAAATGCGAAAAAATGGCATTTAATGGTATTTTTTGAAGAAAAACCATTATGAGCTTCAGGTAAAGTGCCATTTCCGGTTATCCGATTTACACCAAAATCTAATGGCTTCTTTTCTTATTAGAATAGGATAGAAATACAAGATTTCAGAATTTTCTGAATGATAGTATTTGAGTTAGAGTGAAGACAAAATCCCTACACATACACACACACATACATACACACATACATACACACACACATACACACACACATACACACATAAAGACATCATCGTGAAAATGTTAAATTTGGATTCTAGGGACCTTAAAACGTGGTCATTTACTAAAATCTCGATAAGTGATTTTTAGCACGATCCCTATACCTCCCTTACCAAGGGTAGCGGGAGGTAAAAAGGTAGTATTATTCCAATTATATTTTAAGTTATAAACTGTCAAAATTAGAGTAGAATTCACTAATCCAAAAATGAGGATTAGCTTAAACTTTTTTGTAAATGACTATTGCTGGACGTGCTGTATTAGGTGGGTCTGGCTTGTATATAGAAACACTACTTAGTCTAGTCCTCAAAATGGCGAACACAGGTAATAATTAATCAAGTGAAGTAAGACAGGTATGCCCGCGCCCCTTCACTCAGGCAGAGCAAAGCAGTTAGCTCAGCCCGCAACTTATTAACAAAGCCGTTTCCATTATTTTAGTCCATCAAATACATTTTGGAAAATAATTAGTTTCGGAGCTGTTTAATCGGGATTCGGCTAACTGTACCCGACTCGGTCTTTTTTTCCTCTTTCCCAACAACTTGACGATTCATGACAGAAAATGTTACGTGGTTTCGAGTTAATTGCTGGAATTTCTTCTCGAAATTAGACAATTACCCGGTGACGACTTACTGACAATGGAAAAAAATAACGAAATTTAAATTTCGGATACATGATAAATGGATGTTGGATGTTCACTCAAACTTCAAACTAATCAGCCTGCAACAAATGAATACCTAATTCCACAAATCATGAACCTAACCAAGTTTAAATACAGGCTGTCTCACAACTCGCGCCCCAGACGAAACTGACACGTGCCGACGACAATAGGTTGCCAACAAATAGAAGAAAATAATTTGCAGCTGCTTGCATAACGGAGTTACAAGACTTTTTAATCCACCAATTCCGGAAGGATATCTTGAGATGTGAGGATATTATTACAAAATAAAACTGGTTGCTAGGTTTTAAAAATACTACTAGTGAGTTACAAAATTTGTAATTTTGACACTTTAGAGTTGACTTTTCACTGTCAACAAATTTAGGTTAGCGAAGGTGTCATCCAAGATCATCATTTATATCGTACAGTGCAACGTGTTGTAGCAGCTGTGTAAAAAGTGTTAAACGAAAATATTATTGTCCACATTCTCCGAAAATTATAATCAATTCTAAGTAATCAGCAGCTAAATACATGGTAAGAATTTGCTTTTTTTTATTCGCCTTGTTAAATTTAATTTGACACTGACATTTTTCAAAAACTGCAGTCGCCCACACGTTAAAGGTGTAGGTCTCTGATTGGTCAATTTTAAGACGTCTTTTCTCTAATATCTTTTAAGCTAGATTTTTTTTTCTTCAAAATTACACATCCGAGTGCAGTCTCGTGATTCCACATTCGCTCTGGGGCGCGAGTTGTGAGACACCCTGTATATACAGAGTATACTTCGTCAACAGAATTAAAGTTGACGTTTAAAATTACTTTATAGTTGTTGTTGGAACAAAATAGGACATTTTACATAATCTAATCTTACAATTCTGCTTATATTAATTATTTCTGAACTAATATTTCCATATTGAATTTGTTTTATACTATTCAAAACTAGTTTGAAACTCCCGAACGCACCTGGTATTTTTGTCACCTCCAGAAATTGAAACATTACAAAAATTCAAAATTTTCATAATTAAAAGCTAGAGACAAGCTTTACCAAGTATTCTTGTCTATTTTTAGTTTATTTTTACCTCTCTCAAAGAGAGGTATTGGATTCATGTTCATATGTTCATGCTAAAAATTCAGATCCAGATTTTAGTGAATAAGCATGATTTAATGTCCCTACAAATCGATTTCAACATTTTTACGACGATGTCCATCTGTGTATGGATGTGTGTTGGTGTGTGTGTGTGTGTGTGTGTGTGTGTGTGTGTGTCTAGATATTGGAGGGACGATTCTATAATACTTAAGACCCGTTTAACAACGTATTCCTCAATCTAACATTAATGAGAAGAGCTCAAAAGGTTTCGATAACTATTGAACAACCGGAAGTAGTAGTTTCTTTAAAAAAATCTTCTAAATATTATTTTTTGATAATTTTTGTTGTTACAAAAAAATATTGAAGAACATAAAATTTCTATATTTAATAACTTAAAATTTTATTCATTCTATAGATTTAAAGAAAAAGAAAATATAATAGTGGTGGGATCCGGATCCGGATAGTTTCGGTTTCGGATCCAAAAATATTCGGATATCCGGATAATTGATTGATGAACAATCGGAATCTAAGTAACGGATTTTGGATCCGGATCTGAGTATCGGATTTTGGATCCGGATCTGAGAATCGGATTTTGAATCCAAATCTGAGTATTGGATTTTAGATCCGGATCCGAATATGAGTATGAGTATCGGATTTTAGATATGAAATTTCAGAATCCACATCGGTTCTCGGATTCAAATATTCTCAGTATTGAACCCGATGATAATATTTGAATGTATAAGTATTATCATGGAGTTTGAAAACCATATAAATCTGATTATGAAATAATCCACAATAAATTTTTGTTTGATATAGTTAATAGAATTGGATCCAGAATTAAAGTTCGGATCCGGATCCGTAAACAAAACATCGAATCCGGATCCAGATCCAAGTCCTGATCCGAATCCAAAAGGGATCCGGACTCAAATCTGGATCCGGATCCAAATCCGAATTAAATTTACGGATATCCGCTTCAATATCCGAACATCGGATATCCGAGGAACCGGATATTTTGAGATCCGGATCCTCGGATCCAAGTTTTGCCAGATCCTCACAGCACTAAAATATAATATATAGAAAAATCTGTTGCAATAAATCTTATCACATATAAATGTCAGTGTCAAAAATCAACAGTTTTACTGACATTACTGAAAGCTTTTTCTGGGAAGAACATTTAATATTTCTTATTGAATTATTAATTAAATATTTAAAATTATAGTAATAGTACATATATCCTTAAGAAATACCCGTCAATGAATTGGAATCATCTTGAACATTTTAGAAGAATAGGACAAGATTCCTTATAGAATGAAAGAATAGATATAATTAGAATTATTTGTGTGTACAAGAAATATTGAATTCGATACTTATGTAAACGACTTAGAATTCATTCCTTATATTTCTTGATTGGCCTAAGTCTGTTGTATTCCACTAGTATTTGTCTTAATAATAAATAAGCACTGTTACATTTTATATTATCCTTGAATATATTGATATGAAATATGCCTCAATTTAAAATGCAAAAAAGCGTAATTAGTCTTAAAACAATCCTGAGACATTATTCTTATATTGCAGCAATTTTTCAGATTTACCAAACAATTACCTTGCATAAATCATAGATTTAGTACATGAGAATTCCATTTAGAAGTAATTATATATGTTGATAACATCATTTCGGTTGTCAAAATCTTGCGAAAATTATGATATCAACTCGTGCGAATGGAAACACATTTAAATAAATTAATTAGTAGAGTGCTATGATGATGTGAGAGGATAATTAGCAAGGCGCGAACAGCCAATGACACATTCGTCAAGGCGCGACACCCACTCGACCACCAAGATGGCGCTAGTGGCGACTCTGCCTTATCAATCAACACTGAGGGCAATCTGCATATAGCGAATAAAATGAACTTTCTTTTTGTTATTTTCCTTTTGGTTTAAGTTCGTTTTTAATGATGAGTGAGGATAGTAAAAATACAAATGGGAAATAATAACAAGCTACGGTAATAAAAAAAAATTTTGTTTCAAATAATATTACTACCAAGTTTAAATATCTACCCATTTTTACCTCTCGCTAAGAGAGGTATTGGATTCATGCTAAAATTCGCATATCCAGATTTTATTGAATAAGCACGATTTAAGGTCCCTAGAATCCGATTATAACATTTTTAAAATGATGTCTGTCTGTATGTATGTGTGTGTGTGTGTGTGTGTGTGTGTGTGTGTGTGTGTGTGTGTGGATGGATGTATGGATGTTGGAGGGACGATTCCTCAAAACCTATAAGACTTAAAAAATATTTAACTGCAGTTTCCTCAATCTGATATTCCTGGAAAGAGCTGAAAAGGTTTTGGTAAGAATTGAACAACCGGAAGTAGTAGTTTCTTAGAAAAATTCTTCTAAATATAATTTTTTGGGAGTTTTTTTTTTATTACATATTGAAGAACAAAAAATTCTACATCTAATACACTTAAAATTTTTATTATATCTTGTATAGATTTAGAGATAAACGCACTATAATTTATAGAGTAAACTAATCGCAGAGGCTAAGGCACTAAGGAAACCAGTTGACAAATTCCAATGTTTATAACATAGTTTGTAAATGACACATGTTAGTGTCAAAAATCAACAATTTTAGTGACATTCTGATAGCTTTTTCTGGGAAGTATATTTAATCTTTCTTATTGTTTTATTAATTAAATATTAGAATTATATTAATTAGAATTATATGTGTGTAGAAGACATGTTAAATACAATAAAAAACAATATTTGGGTAAAGTTCTGTAATATTTTGTTATAAAACGACGGTTCGAAAGCGAAGTGCAATACAATACTTATATAGCCTAATATGGAAATGGCGAGAGGTCTTGTGCTGGCCACAACAGATTTTTGAATTATTGCTCCAAAAGTCAATATTTATATTTTTAAAAATCTAATTTTATACCCCACATTCAGATAAAAATATCTCTACCCATTTTTGAATTATTGCCCCAAAAGTCAATATATCCCACATTTTAGATAAAAACTTCAAAATTTTCAAAAATCTAATTTGTATGTATCTAGATACTTCTTAATGCTCTGATTCCAAATTTTGAAACGGCATCGGCAATCAGCGCATTGAGAAGTATCTAGATACATAAAAATTAGATTTTTGAAAATTTTGAAGTTTCTATCTAAATATGGGGTATATTGACTTTTACGGCAATAATTCAAAAATGGATAGAGATATAAACTTGGTAGTAATATTATTTGATTGTAAAGAGCATGTTACGTACGTGTACGCATTTTTAGAGTATTTATATATGAGTATACATAATGTATAGTCATATGATAATTTTACTGGATTTATAGAATATTTTCCAATGAACTTTCTGTATGGAATTTAAAAAAAATTGTATTATGTTCGTGTTACAATTTTACTGGATATATAGAATCTTTTCCAATTAACTTTTGGTATGGGATTTGTACAAAATACATCAAATTAACGGAAGGTCTTGTGCTGGCCACATCAGTTTTTTTTTTTTTTTTTTTGAAATGACAAAGGATGAAGTTAAAACAGGCCTCGCATTTAAAAAAATTCTTTATTCTGAATAAAATAGCGAAGTATTAGTCGTGTGCCTTCGAACTTTGAAAATTTTGAAGTTTCTATCTAAATAAGGGGTATATTGGCAATAATTCAAAAGTAGGTAGAGATATAAACTTGGTAGTAACATTATTTGATTGTAACGGATTATTTTATATATTTATAAGATATAATAAAAATGTTCAATGTATTGGATAGAGAATCTTTTTAATTTAAATTAAACTTTATAGGTAATATAATAATATTATCGAGACGGATACTTTATATGGTTATCAGCAGCATTGTTTGTATACAACCTGTACTGAGACGAAACGTAAAGCGACAAACATCTATTGTGAATAGCAATTAACGAGAAAATGAAATTAATAATCAAGCATACTGATCTGGCTAGAACTGTTATTACTGTTATACTTATACACAAGAGTTATACAACGCGAAACCAATCTCTAATGGACCCAATATTACCCGTAACTAATAAATAAGACCACTTCCTATTTGCTTTATACTCGAATTCTAAAAAAACATTTTCGTTTTCGAAAAATTTCATCATACAAGTAGATATATTCAAAAAAATCTAATTTGCTTAATTATCTATAGATATTTTTTTATTTTACTTACAAAAAGGTTTACAGTTATTATAATATAGTCCACTTAACATTTTCGTAAAATCTCTACAAGATTTTTTATTATCTGACATGTCCGTTCATTAATCATGATGTTTTATAAAAATTTTGTAGGAAATTAGAATAAAAAATCTGATGTGGCCAACACAAAACCTCCCGCTATTTAATTTTTATTAATTTAAATACATACCTACCTACGTATTTACTAACGTTGCAAACTATTCCATTGCAGAAAACTATTGCTTTATTTACTATTTTCTTTTTAAAATGTCACTATTATTAATTTGAAGTGATAAGTTTTCTGACAGTGACTTTTACTGTCAGTTACATTCATTTGAAAAATGAAGTGTGTAACAAAGGAATAGTTTTTATCTTAGGCTTCGCGACTAATAAAAAAAAAATATTTTTAAATTTATCTGTAAAATATATAGAAAAAGTATTAATGTATTCCTCTGTAGAAAATTCAATAATCTTTAATTTTCATAAGACATAAAATTCGAAAAAATGGCATTTAATGGTATTTTTTTGAAGAAAAACCATTATGAGCTTCAAGTAAAGTACCATTTCCGTTTATCCGATTTACACCAAAATCTAATGGCTTCTATTCCTATTAGAATAGGGTAAAAATACAAGGTTTCAGAATTTTCTGAATGATGGTATTTGAGTTACACACACACACATACACACATACAGACATCATCGTGAAAATGTTAAAAATGGATTATAGGGACCTTAAAACGTGGTCATTTACTAAAATCTCGATATTAGATTTTTAGCACGATCCCTATACCTCCCTTACCAAGGGTAGCGGGAGGTAAAAATCTGATGTGGCCAACACAAAACCTCCCGCTATTTAATTTTTATTAATTTAAATACATAAATACAAAGAAAAAATATGTACAATGTTTTCTCTCGCTGAGAGGTATTGAATTCATGCTAAAAATCGCATATCTAGATTTTAGTGAATAAGTACGTTTTAAGATCCTTAGAATCCGATTATAACGGTTTTTACGATAATGTTTGCTTGTAGATGTGTGTGTGTGTGTGTGTGTGTGTGTGTGTGTGTGTGTGTGTGTGTGTGTGTGTGTGTGTGGATGTTGAAAGGACGATTTTTCAAAAAATATTTAAGATTGTAGGTAGGTATATTAATATCTAGTAATAGTACATATATTCTTAGGAAATACCGCCAATCTCGTCAATGAATTTTGAAGAATCTCGAACATTTAGAAGAATAGGAGGAAACTTATTTATAGATGAATTAAAAAATATGAAATTATAATAATAATAGATGTAATTAGTATTTTTGTGTGTACTAGAAATGTTAAATACAATACTTATATAGCCTAATAAAGAAATGACTAGAGATCTTGTGCTGGCCACAACAAACTTTTTTACCTCTCGCTAGAGAAGTATTGTGTGTGTATGTGTGTGTGTGGGGATGTGTGTATGTATGTGTGTGTGTGTGTGTGTGTGTGTGTGTGTGTGTGTGTGTGTGTGTGTGTGTGGGGATGTATGAATGTTTCCTCAAAAACTATAAGACTTAAAAAATATTTAACTGCAGTTTCCTCAATTTGACATTCCTGGGAAGAGCTGAAAAGGTTTTGGTAACAATTGAACAACCGGAAGTAGTAGTTTCTTAAAAAAATTCTTCTAAATATAATTTTTTGGGAGTTTTTTTTATTAAATATTGAAGAACACAAAATTCATTCAATTCCATCTAATACAATTAAAATTTTTATTATATCTTGTATAGATTTAGAGATAAAGACACTATAATTTATAGAGTAAACTAATCGCAGACGCTAAGGCACTAAGGAAACCAGTTGACAAATCCAATATTTATAACATAGTTTGTAAATGACACATGTCAGTGTCAAAAATCAACAGTTTTAGTGACATTCTGATAGCTTTTTCTGGGAAGTATATTTAATCTTTCTTATTGTTTTATTAATTAAATATTTGAAATTATAGGTAAAATTGTGGTAAAATGCATATATCCATCAGAAATACCGCCAATCTGGTTAATGAATTGGAAGAAACTCTGGCATTTGGAAACTTCCTCATACAATGAAAAACAGATATAATTAGAATTATGTGTGTGCAGAAGACATGTTAAATACAATAAAAAACAATATTTGGGTAAAGTTCTGTAATATTTTGTTATAAAACGACGGTTCGAAAGCGAAGTGCAATACAATACTTATATAGCCTATTCCATAAAGAATACAGATATTGTTACAAAAATTAACTGTTGAAAAATAGAACATTATGTAAAATTACCTTTCAAACTTAGACGAAAAATATTTCTTTCCATAACACAGGGCACAAATTTCACAAACAAACACTATTAAAAGTTCTGCAATATTAGAAAATATATTATTTTACTCATTTATAAACGATGTACACTTCACGATATTTGCATATCAACTGCTCACGAGATACTAACCAAAACTAACACGTTTGGCTTCATTAAAAATTGAAATATACTTGTACAATGTTGCAAATATGTTTCATTGGTACACAATTATCTACTCTGTTGCATATTTCTAAGCAATAACTTTTAACTTTGCAACTGTAATAATGAATATTCCTCTCACGATATAATAATTTTATTTAAATGATATTGAAGGGGGGCCCCCGTGCAAATTTATTATTATTTCTTTTTAATAAAATCTACATAGATCGTTTTAAAAAGGTCAACCAAGTAATTTAAAAGTATTATGCAAAAATTTATGCGTATTTTATATTACGTGACATTAAATACTATTAATTACGCCTTTATATAGTATTTTACTAAGTCCAGTTAATAGTTTGGGAGTAATAAAATTGCTAAAACATTAAAATATAATGAGTGATTCCATATTTTGAAAATACTGCGTCAAACTCAAGACTTGGAAATTATTTTATATACATAGATTCAAATGATCCACTGATAGCGATATAGTTTGTGTCAAGATAAATGCACATTGACTTTTCTGTCTCAGTATGTATTTGCTTAAGCGATTTACAAGGGTAGAAAAACAGAGAAGTATTCACATTTTTTTCCAATTACCAAATTTAAAACAGTAAAAATTAGGTATTAAAATTCATAATAAAGTTGCTAAAATTTATTACAGTTAATATTAAATCAAAATAATGTTTCTAGTATGAATAACATTTTGAATTTTGCGAACTAGTCCGTTTCATATAAAAATTATGTCCAGCATTCTCTCGAATTTTGAATTTACATGATTCGTGTGTTATTACAGTCTTTGGTAGATTAATGGAGAGATAAGTATTATTATTTTATTGTTATCTTTGTGTAGGCAGGTCTACAAGTTTAGATTTCATTACGAAGTATTTTAATAAAGACACTGAGTAATTATTATCTTGTAGTTATCCCCGGCAAAATATAATCTTGCTTTACAAAATGCAAGGAGCAAGCATTATTTTTACTCGGTTCCTTTCCCATTTTTAAAAGATGAATGCATAACTTTCGTCTACCAACTATTTCAAATTGGCAAATTTCTCTAATAAATTTTTCTATAGAATTTAGGTTCTTGTTTTCGGAAAAGTATGGAAATTAATTATTTCTGGATTTCTGCGTGCTAATGACGTACATAGGTTAAACGCAACTAAAACGTGTTGAAGTTTTAGATTTTGTTATTATACTTTATTTCACGTAAGAATAGCGTTGGTTTAGTTAGGGATATATAAATTCTACCCTTTGATTGGTCAGAATATAAACCTATTTCACAGAAACGAAACAAATATCGCCTGTCAGTTGTCAAATAAAATCTACAGAATTAAGTGATGTTTAACCATATTTTGTTGCAATTTTAGATTTTGACATTTTTACAGATAAATATATTTGTTATTGACAAAGCTTGGTTTCACAAATTTAAATTATTTAATGCATGTAAAAACGGTCGGCTCTTAAGAGTAATCTACTATTTTCTTACGTAAAATGAAGTATAGCCTACAAATTTCAATCCACTCGTGATTTATTTGTTAAATAAGTGACAGAAACGATGCGTTCGCTGCTACCTCGGCTAGGACTTACTACAATGTATAGTTCATCTAGGGATAATTTTCCGAAGACTCGTTATCGTTTTATTATGGGTGCACAATAGCTAAAACCGCAATGCCAAAATATTTCGGTCCGTACAGTCGACCAGTTCAGTATTTGCAATGCTGGTATATACAGGGAATTTATTTTAACATGCAACATATGGCGAATCACTTCCATGGTTACTCACTATTGTCAAAAAATGACAGCAATGTAATTTTTGTCCATTTTAAAATGCAACATACAAAATTTGTAGTTTTGTATTATCAAAACTAATTTCCAATAAATTAGCCTACATACGATTAACAAATAATCAAAACATGAATGTTGTACATCTTAACAAACTTTAGCTTACAAAAATTCATAATTTTCATATAATAAATGTTAAAAAAAATACCCCCAATTACTCTGACGCAATATTCTAGTCGTAATAAGAATTGACACCATTTGTGATGTGTTCTGGATGTATCTCCTGTGCTGCAATACTATTTATAATGTTGCATTTTAAAATGGACAAATATTACATTGCTGTCATTTTTGACAATAGTGAGTAACCATGGAAGTGATGAACTATAATGTTGAATTTTAAAATAAACTCTCTGTATTTTACGCCCAGTATTCGACTGTAGACCAAGACTACAACATCCCTGGTAATCGGTTTAGAAAATCTGGAAAGTGCAGTCTTGGTCTACAGTCGAATACTGGGCGTAAAATATATACCGGCATTGCAAATACTGAACTGGTCGACCGTACGGACCGAAATATTTTGCGGTTTTAGCTATTGTGCACCCATAATGAAACGATAACGAGTCTTCGGAAAATGATCCGTAGATGAACTATACTAGTTCATATTTTCGCCGCTAGACGTCATATTGCTCTATTTTACTAGCGAATAGCTACCAATAGAATCACAAGAATCTATCTGTCAAAATTTTTTCGACATTTCAAACAAAGTATAGCAGATCAAAAATGTTTAGAACTGTAATATTTTTAGATGTTACACTTTCTTTGATCGCCGTTGTACATTATATTGAGAGTATAACGCATGTGCTCTCTCCTCTCCTAATGTGGAATAATTGCGGTGCTTCTTTGTCTCCGCTTCCCCATTGGATGCACTAATGGCATCTCCCGGATTTCGGGCGAACCAAGGCCGTAGAAAGCTTCAAATTAAGATAATTACTACTTTTAGATCGAATGAGGTCCAGATTTTGGTTGTAGCTAATTACGATGCTTGTTTGTAACGGTGTTTACTTGCATTTCTTCTCTTTTAAAGCGCTTTCGTTGTTCGTTCGTTGCTGAATTATGCCTTCTACATTTTTCACATACTCCACCATCATTAATCATCGGGTGCTACATTTTCTTCTTCTTCTCACACAAGAAAAAGGAGTACAGAAAAGAGAAGACCATTTAAACAAGGGTCTTTTTGTTTTAAGAAGAATAACTTTAAAAAATAGTTCATTTTTGTTAGACAGTACCATTTTTGTTTCAACATAAATATAATGGAGTACAGGGTAGAATATGGGTTTTTAATATTAAAATTAGACCTGTTTTAATATATTCCAAATGAATAATTACTCAAAAACATGAGTACACATATAACTTTTATAATAAAGAACTAGAAACTTGTTTGTTTAATAAAAAATACTAATTAAATAATATCAGAATTTGAAATTAAAAAATCTGATGTGGCCAACACAAAACCTCCCGCTATTTAATTTTTATTAATTTAAATACATACCTTCGTATTTACTAACGCTGCAAACTGTTCCATTGCATAAAACTATTGCTTTATTTACTATTTTCTTTTTAAAATGTCACTATTAATTTGAAGTGATTAGTTTTTTGACAGTGACATTTACTGTCAGTTACATTCATTTCAAATATGAACTGAGTAACAAAGGAATTGTGTTTATCTTAGGCTTCGGGACTAATAATAAAAAAATATTTTTAAATTTATCTGTAAAATATATAGAAAAAGTATTAATGTATTCCTGTATAGAAAATTCAATAATCAATAAATGGCATTTAATGGTATTTTTTGAAGAAAAACCATTATGAGCTCCAGGTAAAGTGCCATTTCCGGTTATCCGAGTTACACCAAAATCTACTGGCTTCTTTTCATATTAGAATAGGATAAAAATACAAGGTTTCAGAATTTTCTGAATGATAGTATTTGAGTTAGAACGAAGACAAAATCCATACACATACACACACACATACATACACACATACACACACATACAAACATACAGACATCATCGTGAAAATGTTAAAATTGGATTCTAGGAACCTTAAAACCTGGTCATTTACTAAAATCTCGATATGTGATTTTTAGTACGATCCCTATACCTCCCTTACCAAGGGTAGCGGGAGGTAAAAATCTGATGTAGCCAGCACATTACCTTCCGTCAATTCTATATATTTTGTACAAATCCTAAACCAAAAGTTCCTTGGAAAAGATTTTATACATCTAATAAAATTATAACACGAACTTGCACTATGTAAATTGCATTTCACACTGATATCTGTCAATTAGAGTTATTAGCAAAGCTGGCTATAATTTATGAAAGTTAGTCTCTTTATAATTCTTTAACTCAATGGCTGGCAATGCGAGCTCGGTTTTAACTAAAACACTGTTTTTAGAAATGTCAAATTCAAATTTAAATATTTAATTTCACCATTATGTTTAAAAAAACGATTTTTTAAAAAATATTTGTTTGAATACAAACTATGTTCTGCTTAAAAATCATATTTTGATACATTTTATATTATTTATCAATAATATTAAATAATGAAATTTGATATTTCTTAAAACAGTGTTTTAGTTAAAAACGAGCTTGCCCTACCAGCCTATATGTATTGAATATGAACAAAAGTATATAATCAAACCATATAGAGTCTGTATGGTTTGATTATATTATAGACAATAAGATATTTTTCATATTGATGATCACATAAATTGTCAAAAAACGATATTTAACTAAGATTTTTTCAAGTAAAATTGTTAAGAACTTCAAATAAGGGAACTGTCGATTGACCGATAGTAACCAAAAAGTAATCATCTTTTCATATGGATGTAAAGAGGAATACGAATATATTTCATAAAATAGTAGATAAAAAGTTATTCTTTGACAACAAATTTGACGTTTTGCACAAATTATTCCAACGAACATGATTTGTTTAATTAGTGCGCGTCAACTGCAAAACCCTAAAATTTAATTTCTAATATCCTAAATAATGACGTTAGGGTATGTAAATTTAGGATTTGTATATTAGGGTGATAAAAGTGCAACATCGGACACAGTCTTTGTAATTCGCAACCACGTGAATTTTGGGTTCATCCTAACCCATTGCCAGTATATCTTTCTATTCTATTTCATTCCTGGTGTTAAAATTTCTAAGCCAGTAGTTACCTTGAGTGTGGCCCGGTCATATATTCTAATTTCGTGTGAGAATAGCTTAGATAAGATCGAGTCGGAAATATTTAACAGCAATTAATATGAATATTTCACACTCCACTATAGAACACGACCATTTAGTTTTCAAATTAATGTGTTATTATTTGCATAAATAATTACCTGTTTTACATGAACTAACTTCATTCATTCGTATTGTATATTTAACAATAACAATCATCACCGTTTCTTTCAATGACAGCGAGAGAAAAGTTGTTTCATTGGTTACTGGCGTTTTATTTATGCAAAAAAATATACAGGGAATTTATTTTAACATGCAACATATGGCGAATCACTTCCATGGTTACTCACTATTGTCAAAAAATGACAGCAATGTAATTTTTGTCCATTTTAAAATGCAACATACAAAATTTGTAGTTTTGTATTATCAAAACTAATTTCCAATAAATTAGCCTACATACGATTAACAAATAATCAAAATATGAATGTTGTACATCTTAGCAAAACTTTAGCTTACAAAAATTCATAACTTTCATGTAATAAATGTTTAAAAAATACCCCCAATCACTCTGAGGCAATATTCTAGTTGGTCGTAATAAGAATTGATACCATTTCTGATGTCTTCTGGAGGTATATCCTGTGCTGCAACACTATTTATAATGTTGCATTTTAAAATGGACAAATATTACATTGCTGTCATTTTTTGACAATAGTGAGTAACCATGGAAATGATGAACTATAATGTTGCATTTTAAAATAAATTCTCTGTATATATTCGTGTAATAATTTTATTGGATTTATAGAATCTTTTCCAAAAAACTTTCGGTATGAAATTTGTAGAAAATAGCATATGTTCGTAATACAATTTTGGTTTGGAATTGTTTAAAATACATAGAATTGACGGAAGGTATTGTGTTTAAATAGTTATAATGGTCAATAATTTCAATATACGCATGGCTAAGCAGTTTAATAAAATAATAAAAAAAAACTTCCATAAAATTGAATAGTGATATGTTTGAAAATTGAAGGTAAAGTAATGACAACAAGAGACAGACATAATGACATGTAATGATCTTTTATTGCACTTTTATTTATTTTTTAACTGTAAGAAAAGTTACTACTTTATACATTTAATGCCCAATTGTACCCCGTGCACTTAAATTTTAAGTTGTACTTAAAATTTAACAGTAAACGGTGCAGCATGGCCTAAATACATGAACAAAGCATTGTTTTATCATGAAAAAAATTTACTTACAACTTTACTCTAAAATTATTAGGTCAGAAACTAAAGCAAAATAAAAATAAAAATAACATTGTATTCTCTATATTACGGATTTCAAGTACATACCCGGTATAAAAATAATTTGGTGTAAATGCGTAGATGTACATCAAATATTATTTGATAAATTTTGTAATTTTACAGTTTCCTAGTTTTCTTTCAATTTATCATTAATACATAACCTTCTTTGTTGAATTAAAATATAACTGACGTAGTAAATATAACAAATCATCAAATCCTTTTTACCTCCCGCTACCCTAGGTAAGGGAGGTATAGGGATCGTGCTAAAAATCACATATCGAGATTTTAGTAAATGACCACGTTTTGATGACCCCATTCTCTGTATATATATTGCTCAATATTTGAACTTGTACACTTACAAGAACATATATAAATAACAATTTACTACTTTTTGAACAACACCTTCTTGCAATTGATAGTATATGTTTCTGGAAAAATATCAAAATCTTCATTTTAGCTTGGCTCATCTCTTCAATACTTAAACGCCTTAATGGCATCTTTAAAATGCAGTCAACCACTCTGAATTAAAACTTACTCGAGAAATTCGCAAAAATTCTCTTGAAACTTGATAAAGTATAAGCGTCCGCGAGCTCATTAACTGCACTTATGACAGATAAACAACAATTGAATCGCAAATATTATTCGATAGGCATTTGTTTGCATTCCGAAACACAGCCCTGATCATGTAGGAAGTCATGCCAAACGCCTAAGAAGGGTTGTTTACTTTTGCTGCATGTTATGTAAGTGTACCAGTTGAAATACTGAGTAATATATATTATCATTAACGTACCTAATCTCTTTTAAAGTCTTTACACTTGGTCTATCGGAGCTACAATGCCAAGATCCCGGTTTTATAAAATGCTTCATCCTAATTTGTAAGAGAGTCCATTACGGCTGTTTCTGAAGAAACTAGGTATCCAATGAAAATAAAATTTGATAAGAAGATATGTATTATCAGTATGGTAATGTTAGTTTTGTTTGGTGAAAGTTCGGTAATGTTATGAGAACCCTTTTGCGAGAGCATTAACAATTTGAGTAATTGTTTAAGGTGAAGAAAAATTCGTAAAGTTATCCGTAACGGCGTTTAAGATGAAACCGCTTGCATCTAGCACACATTTGCGAAGTAATGACTACATATTGTTAGTTAAAGAGCCGTGAAGAATGAACGCAACGAAATTTATTTTAACAGCAAAAAGAAACAAAGCTATGCGTACGTATGTGTGCGAACGGGAACAACCACGGAGCAAAAAGAGAAAAAGAATTAAAAAGACCGAACGGGCAACAAAAACGATTGCAAAAAAAGCGAACGCAATTTCCGAACGTGGTTTTATGGTGTTAGCAACGACGATAACTATTTTCCGACAAAATAATTACTTACGATTTTGTAATTGGTCGACTCGAATTTTAGAAGAAAAAAATCCACTCTCAAATCTCGTCTGCCGCAGATGACTTGGCGGTAGTTCGCGGTCAGGGTCGAAGCCGGCGATGGAGTTTTCACGTAGATTAACCCAGCCCAGACGATGGCCAGCCAGCCAGCAGACAACTTTTCCCCAGTCATCACAGCGACGATTAATCAACACTCCAACTCCATCACAAACGCGACGCATTATTATTATTAGTGTTATTATTATTCATTTCTATGTAAATACTCATGGACAACAAAACGATATATTATCTGATTGTTATGACTACTTTACAACATGATTGCTTATTAATATTAATTCATTTGTCTTCTGGCAAAAACTACCATAGCTTAAATTTTGTAAATTTCAAGGATGTCTCAAGTTATTACATTGTAAAGTTTATAGCCGAGACAAACGACTCTAATTCTTACTTTAACATTTCGTATATCATATGTAAATTATATTAATAATCATTATAAACGTAATTTTAATTGTTATCGTCATTAAGTCACGATGATCTTTTGAGAACATGATCGCAACCATAAAAAATCTGATGTGGCCAGCACATGACCTCCCGCCAATTCCATGTTTAAAATAGCAGTGAGCTTTACGTCAAGTATCACTACCGGTTGATCGGTTGTAAATAAAATCTAATTTGTTGTCCAATAAATAGAAAAGTCTGCAATACGAAATTTAGGATTCTCAAAAATCTGTTAGAGCTCCAAATTAAGTACCACATCCTATTTATTATATATGGTTAAAATCTGATATGTTGTTTCAAATTATATATGAGTTTTAAATACCAAATTTGAGAAGTTTTGAATAATATTTTAATAGACTTTAAGGGAAAATCGTCACACACACATTCTTATAAAAATCAACATCAACTTCTAGATGCTCTAAAACGCAATCTTTGTAAATTCTTCGTCGTACATGATCCATTTCGTAAATGTGTAGTTGTAAATTAATATTGATTTATAGTGCTGCAAAAATAGAAAAAAATTAAATCAGATCATCCTGCACATCTAATATTTTATGTATGATGGAAAATATATTATTTTTACAAACCTTAATTTCATTAGAATTAAATATTTTACCATTATATCCCCCTTAACACGGTTTAATTATTAATTTTAATGCAATTTCTTCCTAACAGTGACATTTGTTTAAATATGTCAAAATTATGTTTTGTTTGACGCATAGGCAAGACGATATATGTATATTTATAAGGAACTTTTAAAATTTTTAACATTATTTAAACCTGTAAACTACAAATAACAATAGGCTATTCCACAGTAATCAAAAATAGTAAAAGTTTATTGAAAATAAGAATGATAATAGTTAAAGGATAAGGAAAACCATATTTCTTTTATTATAAATTATTCCTTCTAGAAGACACGGGGAGTTTCGCTTTTGATGATGCAGGACATGTGTACGGGTGTTTGAGCAAATAGGATCCAAATATGACCTCTGATTTTAAGAAGCCCCGCCCTAACTAAGAATATACTTCTTCGGGTGTGTCAGATTTGTTCTGTTGCTGTTCGGGTGACGTTCTAATTTCTTTATTTTTATAAAATGAGAGAAAAAGTCATGGAATAGCATATTGGTTAATATTGTCATGTTTTTGTATATGAGTACATCTTTTACCGTAACTTCAACTGAAACGTAAGTCAAAATTTTACATGTTTTGGATTTAAACATTTTGTTCAAAATTTGTACACTTTTATAGAGTTCTGATGAAGCCTTAAATCATTAGGCGAAAGCTTGGCTGATTTAAAAAGAATCAACTAAAATTATTTAGCCCAATAAAAACACTGCACACTCACGAAAAGTTTTTTTCCTTAACTATTCGGACCAGTGACGAGTACCATAACCTCTATATATATATATATATAGTGTGTTAAAAATCTGGCCATAAGCGTTTAACATGGGAAAACAATTTTTTTTGCACAAAAGTTCCCAATTAATTTTAGATAAAAATGTTTCAAATAAATGTTGTAGATAATTATATTCTACGCCCAAATCAATAAATAGTTTTAATTTTGCTATTTTGGTAACTTGAAAAATCTAATTTAAAATTGTATAAGTATTGCTCATTTGTAGAGACACCCATGGAATTAAAAAAAATTACAAAGAAATGCGTAACGTTTGAACTGTCAGATATTCGGTTTCAAGTTAAAACTTGCAAATAATTCAATTCTGCACCTAAATCACTACACAGATATTATTTTTAAAATTTAAATAATTTTTATTATTATTTTTTTCACATTTAGTAATCTATAAAATTAATTATAATCCCGTATAGTTGGTAAATAGTCGTCTGTCCAATATTTTGATCCCCAAAAATGTAAAATATAGTAAAATTTTTCAGAAAACTTTTGTTATATACCTTAGAACAACTTGCAAAATTTTCTTCTGCATTTTTCTGCAATTTCATGTTGTACTCCAATGCAACAAAGGTTTTGATTTACAAGTCAGTGGAGTGTATATAATTTTGCAGACAAAAAGCAGGTAACTGTTCCCACCCTCTAGCTTTGTATAGGGCTGTATAACCTGGCCAGGAAAAGGAAACGTCCCAGGTAGACATCCGAACATGCGATAAGCAAAGGGAAAGAATAAGGCATTACAAATGGGATGCCAAACATTGAAATTTATTTCTACACCTACAACTCTTATCTTGATAATAATAAAATTATGGTTATTTTTATTTATGGGGTCCCGTGGCCTCGTGCCTGAGTGTCAGGTCGCGAACCTGGGGGTACCGGGTTCGATCCCGACCGACGCCAAATATTTCAAATTTTAAATGGTACAAAAGTGACCCCTGTGGTGCACTCTCCACGCCAGCAATGAGTGCCAGTGAGGTGACGCCTGGTAAGCGCCCGCACGGTACAAATATGTCATCATCATTACCGATATCTGCGATAAAGCAGATTGGAACACTCAGAAATGGGTAATATGCCGTGATGATATATTTTTTTACCTCTCGCTAAGAGAGGTATTGGATTCATGCTAAAATTCGCATATCCAGATTTTATTGAATAAGCACGATTTAAGGTCCCTACAATCCGATTATAACATTTTTAAAATGATGTCTGTGTGTGTGTGTGTGGATGTGTGTATGTATGTGTGTGTGTGTGTGTGTGTGTGTGTGTGTATGGCTGGATGTTGGACGGACGATTCCTCAAAAACTATAAGACATAAGACCTGTTTAACTATGAATTCCTCAATCTGACATTCCTGGGAAGAGCTGAAAAGGTTTTGGTAACAATTAAACAACCGGAAGTAGTAGTATCTTCCAAATATTAATTTTTGAAAATTTTTGATATTACCAATTATGAAGAACAAAATTCTACACCTGATACATTTAATTTTTTTATTATATCTTCTATAAATTTAGAGCTAAAGACGCTATAATATATAGAATATCGGGATATAGCAAGTCGAGTAGGCGAAACTACACTAAGGAAACCAGTTGACAAATTCAAATGTTTATAACATAATTTGTAAATGACAGATTTCAGTGTCAAAAATCAACAGTTTTAGTGACATTTTGATAGCTTTTTCTGTGAAGTACATTTAATCTTTCTTATGGTTTTATTACTTAAATATTTGAAATTATAGGTAATATGCATGTATCCATCAGAAATACCGCCAATCTGGTTAATGAATTGGAAGAATCTGTGACATTTAGAAACTTCCTCATACAATGAAAAATAGATATAATTAGAATTATATGTGTGCAGAAGACATGTTAAATACAATAAAAGACAATATTTGGGTAAAGTTCTGTAATATTTTGTTATAAAACGACGGTTCGATAGCAAAGTGCAATACAATACTTATATAGCCTAATATGGAAATGGCGAGAGGTCTTGTGCTGGCCACAACAGATTTTTTTATGATTATTTTTTGACATTCGCTGGATAGCCCCTACATAACTCATCTTTTTGAAGTTCTTCATCACTTTATGCGATCCAAACCTTGATAATAATTAGTATATTTGACGCATTTGACAATTATACTCGAATATAAGTAAATAATACTATTGCGAATGTAATTACGAAGTAAATGTGCGAAATATTTCATTAGTAATCTTGCCGGTAATGAAAAAGCTCGTTTTGGAAGTAATTTTTAGAGCAGTAGAGGTTATACCCGAAGTGCAGGTTCGAAAATAGTGATTATAACCACAGAGAGAAAGAGCGGAGCACCATCAACGAAACTACTTTACCAAACACCGAGAACTTGAAGCCGAAAAAAAAGAATCGTTCTCCCCTGGCCTATCATTAAATATGGCGCTAAAACATTCCTCCGTTGACCAAGCAACCGCACAGCGCACAGCTCGTGGAATAGTTACAACAGAACGGCAACAGCATAGCCACAAAAAACCCTGCAACAAAGACATCCTCCGACGAATTCGAATTCCAAATGGAAAAACAATGTAATTTTGGAGGAAGTCAGAGGAAATTATGCGGCGAAATGGGTCATTACAGATGAAAAATGACAATCTAACCGCGAGGCTTCGATGCCGATTGTTTTTTGCTGTAATTTTATCTCCAATTTGATTTGCATTGTTACACGCGAGTGACAATCAACACCACCAATCCCAACCGTTTTTTTATAATACATTTGATTGTTTTCCAGAATAAATATTTCTTGTTTTTTAAATAGAAGCCGTAAAATAAAATTTGATCATGTATGAATAATTGCCTCACAACAACACTATTATTTCTTGTTTGTAATTAAACTTAATTGATCATTATTTTGTTTACACTGTATTTAGGATTGTCAGATATTTATCAGCCCGATTCACAAAAAAGTTTAAGCTAATCCTCATTTTTGGATTAGTGAATTCTATTCTATTCCGGTATTTCAAATTTAATTTTCATGATATTATAAATAAAGGTAAATACAAGGAATCGATTAGACTATATTTTAAGATATAAACTGTCAAAATTAGAGTAGAATTCGCTAATCCAAACATGAGGATTAGCTTAAACTTTTTTGTGAATCGGCTGTTAATGTCTATAATATACTTTTAAACTATATTTTGATTTGTTGATTTTGTAGTTCTATTTTTAACAATTTTTATTATTACTACTACTACATTTTCTATCTAAAACATTTTTTTTTATGATATTTGCCGTTGTTTTCTTTGTTTTTACCTTCCGTCACTTTTAGATAAGGAAGGCATTGTCTTTGATCTAGATTTAAAGATAAAGCCACTGTATTATGTAGAGTAATCTAATCGCAGAGACTACGGCACTAAGGAAACCAGTTGATAAATTCAAATGTTTATAACATAGTTTGTAAATGACAGACGTCAGTGTCAAAAATCAACAGTTTTAGTAACATTCTGAAAGCTTTTTCTGGGAAGTACATTTAATCTTTCTTTTTGTTTTATTAATTAAATATTTAAAATTGTAGGTAAAATGCACATATCCATCAGAAATACTGCCAATCTAGTTAATGAATTGGAAGAATCTCTGATATTTAGGATCTTCCTCATACAATGAAAAATAGATATAATTAGAATTGTATGTGTGCAGAAGACATGTTAAAAACAATATTTGGGCAAAGTTCTGTAATTTTTTAGTTATAAAACGACGATTCGATAGCGAAGTGCAATACAGTACTTATATAACATAAATGGAAATGGCGAGAGGTATTGTGCTAACCACAACAGATTTTTTACCTCCCGCTACCCTTGGTAAGGGAGGTATAGGGATTTTAACATTTTCACGATGATGTCTGTATGTGTGTGTGTATGTGTATGTGTGCATGTGTATGGATTTTATCTTCGCTCTAACTCAAATACTATCATTCAGAAAATTCTGAAACCTTGTATTTCTATCCTATTCTAATATGAAAAGAAGCCATTAGATTTTGGTGTAAATCGGATAACCAGAAATGGCACTTTACCTGAAGCTCATAATGGTTTTTCTTCAAAAAATACCATTAAATGCCATTTTTTCGCATTTTATGTATTATTAAAATTAAAGATTATTGAATTTTCTACAGGAATACATTAATACTTTTTCTATATATTTTACAGATAAATTTAAAAATATTTTTTTTATTAGTCCCGAGGCCTAAGATAAACACAATTCTTTTGTTACACAGTTCATATTTCAAATGAATGTAACTGACAGTAAATGTCACTGTCAAAAACTAATCACTTTAAATTAATAATAGTGACATTTTAAAAAGAAAATAGTAAATAAAGCAATAGTTTTCTGTAATGGAACAGTTTGCAGCGTTAGTAAATACGTAGGTATGTATTTAAATTAAAAGAAATTAAATAGCGGGAGGTTTTGTGTTGGCCACAACAGATAATTTTATTTATACAAAATATCCAATGGGAATAAATTGTTTTTGGGAATTTATTCAAGGTCCCGGGTTCGACCCGACCCTTCTTTCATCTTATGATTTTAACGACAGCTTGTTATTTTTTATAATCCAATTGTTGATAGTGGAAATAATAATTAGTGTTTGGTTTTTTGGTGTATAATTTTGGGCGGGCCGTAATGACAGAGGCCTGGGTCTGGGTCTCTCCGAACTGAACTGTGAGTGTCATTGAGAAGAGCGGAGCTCCCGAGGGCCTTGGGCAGACGCTCCGCTAGCAATTAGACCACTGGCTCAATCCGTCTGCACGCTACCAGTGGTCACAAACATTTTTCAAACTGAAAATATCACCATAAAATAACAAAGAAAATAGTCAATGTCGCGAAATTTAAAATATTTTTTGACATTGAAACATTAGGAATTAAACAATGGGAGTTAGGGGTTAAAACAATAGTAAAATGTATATCGGTAATGAAATTAAAAGCAAATAATAAAAGGGACCGTTAATGGCTCATTCGAGTGTTGTAATAGACTAGTATAATTTATTTTTATAAGGTGAGTCAAAAATAGCAAATGTGAAATCTTGTTAAATAAACGAACACAAACGATTGTTAAGATTTTTTTTTCATGTAATTTTGAATTTAAAACTAAGAATAAGAAGAAGAAAAGAAATAAAGTAGTAAAAATAGAAAAAAAAGGGAAAAAATATGTTTTGGATCATATTTTAATAGGCTTTAAGGAAAAATCGTCACACACGTACATTCTTATAAAAATCAGCATCATCTTCTAGGTGCTCTAAAACGTAATCTTTGTAAATTCTTCGCCGTACATGATCCATTTCGTAAATATGGAGTTGTAAATTAATATTAATTTATGGTGCTGCAAAAATAACAATTACCATATTTAAAACAGATCATCCTATATATCTAACATTTATGTATGATGGAAAATATATTATTTTTACAAACCTTAATTAAATATTTTATTATTATATTCTCCTTGTTTCATTATTAATTTTAATATAATTGCTTCCTGTCAGTGACATTTGTTTAAATATGTCAAAACAGCCATTAAAATTATGTTTTTGTTTGACGCATAGGCTAGGTGATACATGAAAATAAATGTTATTATCGTAGAATTGTAGATTGTACCATTATATTCAATTTTAATTAGTAAAAGTTGCTAAAAAAGTATATTCAATAAATTTTTTACAAAAAAAACTTTTAAAGCTTGTATAAATGATACTTCTCGTTATCCGATATACACTAAAAACTAATGAGAACTTCCCATATTAGTATAGAATGGGTATACAAAATTTCAAATTTTTCTGATTGATAGTATTTGAGTAATCGTGTCCACAAGATCCACACACACAGCCACACACACACACATACACACATACATACATACATACCTACAGACATCATTGTAAAAATGTTAAAATCGGATTCTGGGGACATCAAAACGTGCTTATTCAATAAAATCTCTATATGCGATTTTTAGCAAGATCCCTATACCTCCCTTACCTATGGTAGCGGGGGGTAAAAAACTCATTTCATAATTGTAGGTTATTTTGTTGAACAACCGGAAGTAGTAGTTTCTTTGAAAAAATATTCTAAATATAATATTTTAGAAATTTTTGTTATTAAATATTGAAGAACATAAAACTCTAATACACTTAAATTTTTTATTATATCTTGTATAGATTTAGAGATAAAGATACTATAATATATAGAGTATTCTAATCGCAGAGGCTAAGGCACTAAGGAAACCAGTTGACATATTCCCATGTTTATAACATAGTTTTTAAATGACATATGTCAGTGTCAAAAATCAACAGTTTTAGTGACATTCTGGGAAGTATATTTAATCTTTCTTATTGTTTTATTAATTAAATATTTGAAATTATAGGTAAAATGCATATATCCATCAGAAATACCGCCAATCTGGTTAATGAATTGGAAGAATCTCTGAGATTTAGGAACTTCCTCATAGAATGAAAAATAAATACCGTGAGTATTTTTTAACGTGAAACATTGGGTTTGTCATATCCATGGTTATGACTTGATATTTGATTGACAGCAATGTATTTGCCCGTTCCCTTTAAAATTAAACATAGGGAACGAATCTGACAGAAGTATTATATTTAAATATTGTAAGAAATTTAACCGAGTCAGAAAACCACTCGGGCACAAGGTGCACACTATATTTTTTCTGCAACTAATTATAATTTAGAATGCAGGTGTAATTATTTAATCAAAATTAACCTCTATTGACGTCTTATCAAATGTCAAATTCGTTCCCTATGTTTCATTTTAAATGGAACGGGCAAATACATTGCTGTCAAGTCGTAACCATGGATATGACAAACCCAATGTTTCATGTTAAAAAATACTCATGGTATAATTAGAATTGTGTGCAGAAGACATGTTAAATATAATAAAAAAAAAAATATTTGGGTAAAGTTCTGTAATTTTTTGTTATAAAACGACGGTTCGATAGCGAAGTGCAATACAATACTTATATAGCCTAATATGTAAATGGCGAGAGGTATTGTGCTGGCCACAACAGATTTTAGTTACAATTACAAACCTGTTAATAGTGTGAAATGTAGAATAGTTTGATTGAAAGATTTTAATACTCTCAAACGTTGTTCTTTCGCCCGCGGCGAATATTTGAAAACGCGGGGGCGTCTCTTCTCAGAGACAGCTACAGCTTCATCTGTAGGCGCTGCTGCATTCAATTACCGCGCTATCAGATGTCACTACGTATCAACATCATATTAATTAAGAGCGGGCACAAGTCGAACATGCGCATCTCTTCCTCCGACCAAAATGAGTTAAAATATTAATAAGAATTCATAAAAAAATAAAACGAAAAAGGGATCGGTTCCGATCAGTTCATTAGTTTTCGAGTGTTGCTGTCCTTGTCGCACGCACGGTGTGGGGGATAAGACTGTCTCTGTCGCACGATGAAGCGATAAGAAGTTTGACCAACACTCTCTCGACCTTTTAAGAAACCAATCAAAAGACGATCAGCAATTTTCTAGCTTCACTTGTGGGATAATCAAAACAAAACGATCCATTAATTACACGTGGGATAGCAGGCCGGAATGCATA
This sequence comes from Ophonus ardosiacus, assembly GCA_943142095.1. Classification (NCBI taxonomy): domain Eukaryota; kingdom Metazoa; phylum Arthropoda; class Insecta; order Coleoptera; family Carabidae; genus Ophonus; species Ophonus ardosiacus. The sequence goes on from OW964823.1 coordinate 87,083,129, forward strand.
TTTACAAACTCTACTACCGGACACAACTCGTAACAAAATGATAAGTTTACACACTCCGATTTTTACCTCCCGTTAAGAGAGGTATTGAATTCACTCTAAAAATCACATATTCAGATTTTAATGAATAAGCACGATTTAAGGTCCCTACAAAACGATTTTGACATTTTTAAGATGTCTCTGTGTATGTGTGTGTGTGTGCACGTGTGTGTGCGTGTGCGTATGTATGTATGGGTGTTGAAGGGACGAGCTGACAAGGTTTTGGTAACAATTGGACAACCAGACGCAGTAGTTTCTTTGAAAAATCTTCTTATATTATTTTTTGCAAATTTATATTATTACAAATATTAAAGAATATAAAATTCTCTATCCAATACACTGAATATTTTTATTATATCTTCTATAGTTTTGGAGATAGGGAGTTATAAATATATAAAATAATCCATTGTATAATGAAGCAAATAGCCCATGAAAACAAGTTGAAAAATCTGTTGTGGCCAGCACAAGACCTCTCGCCATTTCCATATTAGGCTGTAAAGTATTGTATTTCCCTTCGCTATCGAACCGTCGTTTTATAACAAAAAATTACAGAACTTTACCCAAATATTGTTTTTTATTGTATTTAACATGACTTCTACACAAGAAAGATTAAATATACTTCCCAGAAAAAATTATCAGAATGTCACTAAAACTGTTGATTTTTGACACTGACATATAACATTTACAAACTATATTATAAACATTTGAATTTGCCAAGTCGTTTCCTTAGTGCCTTAGCCTCTGCGATTAGAATATTATATAAATTTATAGTGTCTTTATCTCTAAATCTATGCAAGATATAATAAAAATTTTAAGTGTATTAGATGGAGAATTCTGTTCTTCAATATTTGTAATAACAAAAATTTCCAAAAAATTATATTTAGAAGAATTTTTCTAAGAAACTACTACTTTCGGTTGTCCAATTGTTACCAAAGCTCTTCCCAGGAGTGTCAGATTGAGGAAACTCACACACACACACGCATACACAGACATCATTTTAAAAATGTTATAATCGGATTCTAGGGACTTTAAATCGTGCTTATTCAATAAAATCTGGATATGCGAATTTTAGCATGAATCCAATACCTCTCTTAGCGAGAGGTAAAAACAGTTATAATATATAAATTTTTCATCAAGGAATTACAAAAAATGATACAATTAATTAATTTATAATTAAAAGTTATGTATTTATGATTTTATATGAATAAATTAAGTTATAAGTCTATAATAGTTTTGGTTAATGAAAATATAACCTGGAAAGTATTAATGCTGACGTAACCTTCATTTTAACATTTCAATTCCTCCGCCAAATAAATCTAGTGACTTTTTTTGGTAACTTCTAGCGGTGTAAATGTGACTTCTTCGTCTAGTGCTGTCTATAGTTTAAAAACACGGTATAGTAATCACGTCTCCACACTACCAATCCAATACCATTTGATTCATACGAATATCAAATTATAAACGTGAAGTTAAATGACCGTTTTCGATATACAAATGTAGATAGTTCATTTCACTATTAAAAGTATTTTGGTTGGAATGTTTTTAAATATGAGTACAGGAAAGTTCCAAGAAGAAAGAAGCCAAGTCACATTTTGATTGTTCTGAGAAAGCCGTTTAATCGACATCACTATGTATATATTTAGCATATTTTAAACTTGTCATTAATAAAAGATGCAGGACTCGTTTTTCCATACAACAGATTGAAACTGAATAATGATAATTCGAATAATTTTGATAAAAATGAACTTAATACTTCTTTTCCTGTTCATTCCAATAAAAAATTAATTATTTCACAAATTTTTTACTCATTCTTCTAATGGGGTATTCAGGTGATATGGAATTAATACAAAATAATAACTTTTTTCTATAGTATCTTCATACAGTAGAAAAATATAATAAAACATGTTTAATAAAAAGTTTTAATTCATAATTTAATGTTACAAAATTGGAATTTTTACAGATCTAGAAACGTCCTTGAAATTTGTGACGTCAAGTTGATAATCTGTTGCTCATTTCAAAGTAAATATTTTCGTTTAAAAACATAGATGGTGCTAGTGGTTAACACGCGCGGGTATATTTCTTGTTTGACATTTCGTCCACTTTATAATTATTACTCCTATTTTTACCATAAACAAACACAGGACAAACACCCAAATACACGCTGCAACTAAAATCATATGTAAACAAGCAAATGGCTGTCATGAACATGTGGATTTAGGCGCTGAAGTTCGTTGCAGATGTCACCATCGAGTTGACGTCATAAGCGCGCCATGATAAGAAAATTTCAATTGCGATGAAATTTTTTAAAATTCATATCTCATGTGATTCATACATTTTCTTACTCAAAGTTAGATATTCAGAGTCCTACTGGTCTGTACTAATGTAAAAAAATATTTTTAAAAAATGTCGGAATACCCCATTGAACAACCGGAAGGAGTAGTTACTTACAAAACATCATCAAAATATTATTTTTTGGAAAATTATGTTATTACAAATATTAAAGAATACAAAATTTTCTATCCGATACATTGAACATTTCTATTATATCTTCTATAGATTTACAGATTGAGAAATTATAAATATATGAAATAATCCATTGTAATGAATCTCACAGCCCAAATACCACCATGGAAACTAGTTGAAAAAACCAAATATGGAAAGTATGGGATGAAAAATTTCATAGTGGTCCTCTCAAGTGACATGCAGTGAAAGGCTAAAAAGAAGATGTATCGCAGAAAACTTGAGAAAGGAAGGACTGTGTGAAGAAAATGCGTTGGACAGAAATGAGTGGAAGAGAAGAGGAAACAGTGACCCCTAATAAAATAGGGGAAAGCTGAAGCAGAAAGTAAAATGTGTCAAGTTCATTTTTCTTAGTGTATGTTTATGTCATAATTTTATTGGATTTATAGAACCTTTTCAAATGAACTTTTGGTATGAAATTTGTAAAAAATAGTATGTGCTCGTGTTCGATTTTACATGATATTATATAGAAACTGTTCCACGGTCCTTTTGGTATGGGATTTGTGCAAAATACATCGAATTGACGGAAGGTCTTGTGCTGGCCACAACAGATTTTTTGTGTATGTACCAGAAATGTTAAATACAATATGTACTTACAAAGCCTAATATGGAAATGGCGAGAGGTATTGTGCTGGCCACAACAGATTTATTTTTAACCAGAATTTTTATATACTAGTAAGTAGCTGTTATAGAACAATATATCTAGACCTGCATCCCAGTAAGTATGTTAATATATTATTTTTTTGTTAATAATTACATTGAACACCGGATAACCCAGTGGTTAACGCCCTAAAAAGGTTTTATTCTACAAAGAAATGGTTTGAAAATTCACTTCCATGATCCATGGGTTTGCAGAGGTCTGCACATATACTACACAACCATCTCAACTAATTAAGCAACTCATTAACAATGCCAGGCCAGAATCGAACATGCCTGTTCCTATATCACAAATTGCTAAAACAAAATAAACACTAGATATCCATCCAAATACTTCAATACTCTAAAATTTACAATCAAATAATATTACTACTAAGTTTATATCTCTACCCATTTTTGAATTATTGCCCCAAAAGTCAATATACCCCACATTTAGATAAAAACTTCAAAATTTACAAAAATCTAATTTTTATGTATCTAGATACTTCTCAATGCGCTGATTCCAAATTTTGAAACCGCATGTCGATATCTCGTTTCATTCTCGAGATATTTAGATTTAAAGTTTTGCTCAAAACTGCCCATTTTTGGGTAATAACCCAAAAATGGGTCGAGATATGAATTTGGCGACCTCGCCATTCGACTCTACGGAGAAAAATACATACCTATAGCAATTTTCATAATTTTTGTCCAACCGGTTCATTTTTTATGAATAAAAGCTTGAAAACCCCTGAAAATGGCCAAAATCTGAAAAAATCGTAAGGGGTACCCCTTAGATTTTTGCGATTTTTAGCCATTTTCAGTTATTTTGTTTTAGAGATTGTATGCGGTGTTCAAAAATTCTGAAAATTGGTGTACTTATGTAATTTTGTAGAATCGAATGGTGTTGTCGACAAATTCATATCTCGACCCATTTTTGGGCTATTGCCCAAAAATGGGCAGTTTTGAGCAAAACTTTGAATCTACATATCTCAAGAACGAAAAGAGATATCGACCTGCGGTTTCAAAATTTGGAATCAGCGCATTGAGAAGTATCTAGATACATAAAAATTAGATTTTTGAAAATTTTGAAGTTTTTATCTAAACGTGGGGTATATTTACTTTTGGGGCAATAATTCAAAAGTAGGTAGAGATATAAACTTGGTGGTAACATTATTTGATTGTAACGGATTATTTTATATAGTTATGAATCTCTGTCTCTAAATGTATAGAAGATATAATTAAAATGTTCAATGTATTGGATAGAGAATCTATTTAATTTAAATTAAATCCCTACGGCGTACGGGGCACTCTCCATAGTAGTTATGAGTGTCTTCTGTAAAACTTCACGGTAAAATATTTACGCTCATAATAGTTCGAGTCTGTGTAAAAGTTTTATTTTCTTTGTAATTCTTCAAACTCAGTTTTTTTCTAGTTAAAAAATTCTAAAATGTGTTGCGTGCCAGTGTTGACACTTATTTATTCTTGGCTTATCCGAAATTTCAAGTCGGTTACAAACATAGAAAGGAAATTGAAATGTTACATTTTATCAGTGAAGTTCTGAATAAAAATACCATTAAGAATGAAATGTATTTGTCTATTTCAATTCGTTGAAGTGTTACGTGCTACATAATAAACACTTTTCTAGTTTGGAAGAACGCACGAAGTCACAAGAAAGGTAGATACTAGGAATAGATTAGACTATATTTTAAGAAATAAACTGTTAAAATTAGAGTAGAATTCGCTAATCCAAAAATGAGGATTAGCTTAAACTTTTTTGTGAATCGGGTTGACAGTGAATACTTTTAAATCAACAACGGATTAAAAGTAAAAAACAAATTTACTTTTAACACTAGTGTTAAAAAATAACTAAATCTAATTACATTTAGTGTTAAAAATATAACTAAATCTAGTTACATTTAGTGTTCATAAGTAAATATAGTTTCATTTTATATTTATTTTTGTACTGAAATTATTTATATAGGTATTTTATTAGAAGTACACATTATTTTGGAACGTTTATTGTTATGGTACAATTATTACAATTGTTCATAGTAATTCCTTGCAAGGCGCTTGAAGAATTGGAATTTAAAACAGTATTATTGGAAGTACAGGTAAGAATTTTGTTGGAAGTAGAGGTTAGAATATCATGACTTGTCATAAATGTCATTCTATAATTTTTAGTTTTTACTACTAACTAGGGTCGTAGGAAAAATAATGTATGATATTCGTGTTAAAATGTCACTTTTAACACTTATATCATAAATAACTATTATGATAATAATTTTTATATCCATAGCAACCTTTATGACTGTGTTTTTCTAAGTAGGATACTTATTTATTTATCTGTTATTTATAATTAAGTTGCGAAATAGAAAGAACTAAAAATAAATATTGGTTCCAAATGGAATTCTTGGCTGCACTTACAGGAACGAATCCTTTAATGCTTTAATTACCCAAAGTCGTAAAGTACTTCATCATAAATAAACGAACACTAAGATCTATTATCCTTTGTTTAACAGAAAATAACTTAAATGGGATATTGAAATGCTAACGCCGTTTTTAGCTATACTACACAATTTACACCTAAAATATTATTTTGTTCGTTAGCATATCTAAAGGCTTTTGCTAGATTAATTATTTTGTACAGATAAGTGTGAAAAACAAGTAAGAAATACAATAAAATAACTTATTATGATTTTGAAGATTTTCTTGTAAAAGTAAATACTAAAATTTACAATAGGAAATACATCATTGATTTAATAATAATTGTCAATTAGTCAATTTAGCGAAGTGTAGAGATGCACTCGATTTCGAGCTTTGGCCCGACCCAGCCCGAAGCCCGCCTCGATTTCGAGTCGATCATCGAACCGAGATATTTTTTATCGGGGCGAATCGGGCTAATCATTTTCAAAAATCGAGGCGAGTCGGACTTTTGATTTTGGCCCGGCCCGAAAATTCGTTTCCTTAATATTTTAATGAAAATGGATGAAGTTAAAAGGATCAAAATGATTTAATAACAACAAACTTCACATATTAATAAATAAAAATGTATTATTTTACTTCAAGAATTCAAGGTTATTCATTAAAGCATAATAATTATATTGTGATGTTGCTATTATTATTGTTATTACTCGTATACTTAAAGAAAAGTGATTTTTGTTCCTACCGTAATGATTTATTGTTCTATTTTTGAGCAGAAACAAAGTTAAATAAAAAATCCTTATGTAAATTATATTTTCTGTATAAAATTTGTGAAAAAGTTTTTTAAATTTTCGAAGGGCTTTGGTAAACAAAGTGTTAAATACACGTCGTTCTGTAATTTTTATACAAACTTACACTAGAAGGGTCTCTTTTTTAACTACTTATGTTAACTAATGTTGAAAGTTATAAGAATGTGGAGGTTTTTTATAAGTTTAACACGAAAAAAGCTTTAACATAGAAATCAACATTAGGAATGCCGGATGCACCCAATTTCGAGCTTTGGCCCGGCCCGGCCCGATTTCGAGTCAATTTTCGAGCCGGGTTAGTTAATTTTTTGTCGAGTCGATCTTCGAGTCGGGCCGGTAATTTTTATTTTCGGGCCGAGTCGATCCAAACCTCAAAGCCCGGCCCGGCCCGGCCCGAATGCATCGCTACAGCGAAGTGCAATATAATACTTATACAGCCTAATATGGAAATGGCGAGAGGTCTTGTGCTGGCCACCCTATTTTTAACTCGTTATAACCGTGCTTGAAATAAACGAGTTCTTATTTCATTATTATTGATAGAGAACAGTATAACGGACAGTTTACGACTTTGTTAACTATTCTGTCTGTGTAAGGATAAACGGTTTGCAATGAAAATTGCATCGATTTAAAATCCGGAATGGTTGGCACGCCACTGCAATGGTTATGCATCCGTGTTGTATAATATTGTCATATCGATATCTGTGATTCGCATCTTCACAGCAGTGAAGTTATGCGCGAGTCATGCTGCCAATATGTGCACTACACGATCATTATTTCATTGTTTTTTACTGAATTTTAATTCGCGACGAAGGTGACGACGACGAGATCCGTTTCCCTCAATCTAAATTATCATCGGTGGACGTAAATACCAACAGCTAGCACTCGCACGACGACGGCCCGACTTTGCCTTTCTCAGAGAAAGAATTCCATTCCGTGCTCAACTAGCAGAAAATTGCATTTGTGCATATGTAAAAATCAACTGAATACAATGATGATTACACATTGTCAAACAGAAATCATCGCAAATTTTAGTTGTTGCTTCATGACTCGGTAATTTGATGGAATTCTTTTAGGGGATTTTAAAATGTCCCTTTTTCCAAGTCTGCAATTTGTACAAATAGTTTCCGTTTTCTTCTTTGAGTCCTACAAAACGTCTAATTATTATTAAATTATTCATCAATCTTTATTACTTCCTTGTACGAAGTAAAGGAAGTATTGTAATCGGTTTCCAGATTTCAACGGAAATATCCATTTTGAGCATCCCTGAATCCATTTTGACTAATTTCGTCGTGACGTCTGTACGTACGTACGTATGTACGTACGTACGTATGTACGTACGTACGTATGTACGTATCTCGCATAACTGAAAAACGGGAAGCCGTAGAATGTTAAAATTTTGTATTTAGAACTGTTATAACATCTAGTTGTGCACCTCCCTTTTTGGTCATTACATAACTTGCGGAAGTGGTACTTTACTTGAAGCCTGTAATAGATTTTAATGAAAAACTATATTAAAATATAATCCAAAACTTTTCAAATTTGGTATATAAGACTTTTATATCAATGGGAATAACATAATAGATTTTAGTTAAAATGGTTTACCCGGAAGTGGTACTTTACTTGAAGCCTATAATAGATTTTAATGAAAAACTATATTAAAATATAATCTAAAACTTTTCAAATTTGATATATAAGACTTTTATATCAATGGGAATAACATAATAGATTTTAGTTAAATTGGTCTACCCGGAAGTGGTACTTTACTTGAAGCCTATAATAGATTTTAATGAAAACTATATTAAAATATAATCCAAAACTTTTCAAATTTAGTATATAATACTTTTATATCAATGGGAATAACATAATAGATTTTGGTTAAAATGGTTTACCCGGAAGTGGTACTTTACCTGAAGCCTATAATAGATTTTAATGAAAAACTATATTAAAATATAATCCAAAACTTTTCAAATTTGATATATAAGACTTCTATATCAATGGGAATAACATAATAAATTTTGGTTAAAATAGTCTAACCGGAAGTGATACTTTACCTGAAGATGTTATCAGTTTTTCTTGAAAAATGGTGTTATTTTGATTTTAGTAATAAATACTTCAAATAAAAGTTTTAGAGAATTGAATTCTGCGTCGAAAACATTAATTATGATTAAATTAGCTCTTTTATTCTCTAATTAAGTTTGCTATGGATTAGGACAAAAAATAACAAAAAAAATAAAATGTTGATGTCAAATTATGTCAAATACGTGCAATTTTATGATTGGGTCTGTTATAATACATATTTTAATTATTAACAAAATATGTATAGTGTAACAGGCGTACAAGGAAGTCATGTGCTGTCCACATCAGATATTTTTTCTATTTATTAAGGGCCGTGATATCCACCTCCTATTAAAGTTCTTGATAGCTATCTGAAGAATAAATGTTAGTAGCGAAATAAATTTATTATGTATATCATGCACAATTTATTTGCCAGATAGCTATTAGATTGTTACTAGAATAATAAAGAAAATATTTTAAAGTTGGTAGCACAAAAACTAGTTACTTTCGTTTTCACAACCTGTATCTGAGTTGACGTATATTTCCTCATATTTGGTTGTGTTTGTTTATTTCAAGATTTATTTTAAGTGCAGATTACGAATTATATAATTATAGTGTCAATATGGATTCGAAATGAGTACGATAAGCTATTTTTTCGCAAAATGAAACCAGATTATTAGTTTATATTTGCATAAAACATGCAAATATAATAGAGAATAGAAAAACGGAATAATCCAATCAAGTTTAATCTTTGTTGTAATCAAATTCAGTTATTGTTGTAATCAAGTACCTATAATCAATTGTTACCAAGTTTAGTTATTGTTGTAATCAAGTATCTATAATCAATTGTAACCAAGTATAGTTATTGTTGTAATCAAGTACCTATAATCACTGTTATACTCAAGTTTATTCATTGTTGTAATCGAGATTTATCATTGCTGTAACTTAGAATTTGGAATTTAAAATATACCTACCTAACACTTTTATGTTCGATTTCGGCGCGTATTAAGTTTAAAATATATAAGACAATTTCACGAGACAACCGAAATCTGTTAATATATTGTCATCTCACTTTTCAAAATTGTCCATTCTAATTCGTATACTGTATAAGTATGTCGCAATTTCATATTCAGCTCTTCCCAGGAATGTCAGATTGAGGAAACTGCAGTTAAATATTTTTTAAGTCTTCTAGTATTTGAGAAACCGTGGTTCCAACATCCATACAGACACACATCACCGTAAAAATGTTGTAATCAGATTATAGGGACCTTAAAACGTGCTTATCCACTGAAATCATTTCTACAACATTCATAATTCACGACTTTTTTTACTGGCTAAAACGTCAATAAACTTGTGAACATAACCTGAAAACTATACCCCCAATTAATCCATCAGAAATTATCAAATCCATCGACACTCAAACCTGATGGATCCCATGGATTTCTGTTTAACTAATCAGTGAAAATAGGAACGCTATGATGAAATTCATTGCTGTTAAAGCGCTGAATAAAAAGACCCATTTGTGAATGGAGATTCCACCATTTTTTTTTTATAATTTCATCTGAAAATATTAGGAAAACTAAGACTATTGATGAAAATCCGGTGAAAAAATTCTTATTAATAAGCGAGTTATGGTCTCCCGAATTTTGAAAAGATTGACGTGACGTCACGCTTATGTGTTTTTATATCAAACTGTTTTCATCATGGACCTAAATGTTCTTGAAATATATGCTATTTTAAGGTATATTTACATAAAATAAATGAATATTATAACACTGAATAAGTCTACATACTTTATAATTACAGGTGTATATAAATTATTAAGTTTAATTCAAGAAATTTATGTTAAAATAAAAACTGTTTGAAAACTGCCGTACAGGAATGATAGCCCCTCCTTTTGAATTTGAATTTCTTAACTTCCATTGGTAGTAACCCCCACCTCCTAACACGGTACTTGTTATGCATGTATAAACGGTCTTTCGGTCGCCAATTAAAATATTATATATAGATTTCATTTACGTGTCGAAGCGCTATAACAAAAAACTCCATATTTCCGAAATATCTCAATTATACCATTTCATTTTTTTTTATTAATATTCGTTATTCAGCATATACATTCGTATTTTTTTACTATTTTCTTTTAATTCGATTGAGCTGGAATCCCCCTTTTCTGCGTCACGCGCGCGATCCATCGGTGAATAAAAGAACTCGCCTTTTGCTGCAGCTAGTAAAAGGTAAATAATAATAATAATTGTAAATGTAAATAATTTAATAAAAAAAAATACCTTGGGAGAAAAAGAGTGCATTAGTGTTGTGTTTTGTTTTGCACGGAAACATTGATGCAAGCAATAATTACCATCCATGTAATGTGTAATTGAAATTTTCTGTAATTATTTATTTATTAATTAAATTACGTCCCTGTAATGTTTGTAGCTTAGTTGGTTTATTATGTTAGCATTGAAAGTAACCGTAATTCAAGCGATCTTAATGGATCGGTATGCATAAAAAATTAAAGGAGATTGCCAGAGAAAGGAAGAGAAATAAATATCGTTGGAACTGAACATGGTTAATATTAGTACGACCTATTAAAAATAGCCAACGAGGGTAATATTTAAAATAGATTATAATCAGCAATCTGCATAAACCTGCAGCTAACTTCAACGCGAGCGAATGTGTAAATGAATAACTTCGGACTTCTACGGCGGTAGTTGCAGGTATTCCTATACGTTTCATACCAAACCTAATCAAATAAAAACGAACACAAAGAATCCAACCTTAAGAAAAATGTCATAGTTCGGCCGGCAACATTTTCAATTATAAAATCTACTCCAAATAAATAATGGGGATTCCACCATTTTCTTTTTATAATTTCATCTGAAAATATTAGGAAAACTAAGACTATTGATGAAAATCCAGTGAAAAAATTCCTATTAATAAGCGAGTTATGGTCTCCCGAATTTTGAAAAGATTATGTGTTTTTATATCAAACTGTTTTCATCATGGACCTAAATGTTATTGAAATATATGCTATTTTAAGTTATATTTACATAAAATAAATGAATATCATAACACTGTATAAGTCTACATACTTTATAATTACAGGTGTATTTAAATTATTAAGTTTAATGCAAGAAACTGTTTGAAAACTGCAGTACAGGAATGTTAGCCCCTCCTTTCGAATTTGAATTTCTTAACTCCGATTGGTAGTAACCCCAACTCCTAACACGCTATTTGTTATGCATGTATAGGCGGTCTTTCGGTCGCCAATCAAAATATATATTGATTTCATATTGGTCTCGAAGCGCTATAACAAAAAACCCCTTATTCCGAAATATCTCAATTATACCATTTCATTTTTTTTTATTAATATTCGTTATTCAGCATATACATTCGTATTTTTTTACTATTTTCCTTTAATTCGATTGAGATGGAATCCCCTATTATATAAAAACAAATATCTGATGTGGACAACACATGACTTCCTTGTACGCTTGTTACACTATACATATTTTGTTAATAATTAAAATATGTAGGTATTATAAGAGACCCAATCTTAAAATTGCACTTATTTGACATAATTTGATATTGACATTAAATTCTTTATTTTTTTGTTATTTCTTGTCCTAATAACTTAATTACAGAAACCAAAAAGTACATAATGTTTAAATTTACATATCTCGCTTATACAAAGAACTAATTTAATCATACTTGAAGTTTTCGACGCAAAATTCAATTCTCTAAAACTTTTATTTGAAGCATTTATTGTTAAATTCAAAATAACACCATTTTTTTCAAGAAAAACTGATAATACCTTCAAGTAAAGTATCACTTCCGGTTATTCTATTTTAACCAAAGTCTATTATGTTATATCCATTGTTATAAAAGTATTATATACCAAATTTGAAAAGTTTTGGATTATATTTTAATATAGTTTTCCATTAAAATCTATTATAGGTTTCAAGTAAAATACCACTTCCGGGTATACCATTTTAACTAAAATCTATTATGTTATTTTCATTGATATAAAAGTATTATATACCAAATTTGAAAAGTTTTGGATTATATTTTAATATAGTTTTTTATTAAAATTTACTATAGGCTTCAGGTAAAGTACCACTTCCGGGTAGACCATTTTTACTAAAATCTATTATGTTATTTTCATTGATATAAAAGTATTATATACTAAATTTGAAAAGTTTTGGATTCTATTTTAATATAGTTTTCCATTAAAATCAAATATGGGCTTCAAGTAAAGTACCACTTCTGAAAGTTATGTAATGACCAAAAAGGGAGGTGCACAACTAGATGTTATAACAGTCCTAAATACAAAATTTTAACTTTCTACGGCTTCCCGTTTTTCAGTTATGCGAGATACGTACGTACGTACAGACGTCACGACGAAATTAGTCAAAATGGATTCAGGGATGCTCAAAATGGATATTTCCGTTGAAATCTGGAAACCGAATTTTTTCGCGATTACAATACTTCCTTTACTTCGTACAAGGAAGTAACAATACACATATAATGTTGATGAGAATGAATCAAAAGCTACTTGGTTGAATAAGAAAAACTAATTACTATTGTCAGAATTTAAATTTAAAAATCAGTTGTGGCCAGCACAAGACCTCTCGCCATTTCCATATTAGGCTATATAAGTATATATTGTATTTAACATTTCTGGTACACAAACAAAAATTCTAATTACATCTATTATTAATATATTTTTATATCTTTTAATTCTCATGCGTATAAGCGTATATGTAATATACAGGGTGTTATGTAAACACTTCCTTACATAACAATAATAAAATAAGAAATATTAAATGTACTTCCCAGAAAAAGCCTTCAGTAATGTATCTGGATTTTTCACACTGACATTTTTCTGTCAATTACAAACATTTTAATTTTTTAACTGGTTTACATGAAGTTATTTTGGCATTACAACGGATTATTTTATATATTTATAATTCTCTATTTCGTAATAACATAAATTCCCAAAAAATATTTTTTAGATTTTATAATATGAGCCTGATATTTGTCTTTGAAATGTACCCACAGATTGTGATTGCAGCTTATGATTAGTGCAATATGCATATGCGTTTGCTGTCGGCGTTGTGTTCGACCTTGGCGAGGTGTGAAGTGATGGCCCTTGAAATCACCTCTTGCGGTGAAGAGTGCGACACTCGAGTCGGTAAACACGTACAAAACTGCCCATGCGTTCACAAACATACGCAAATCTATTCGTCACACGATCATTGTCTACACAAACGAAAATTTATTCGTCCCAGAATCATTGCCTACGAAACATACTTTTCTTTAACTTTACAAATATTTGCCAATAGCGATGGTTGCTAAAAAATAAAGAGAATTTTTATTTGTTTCAAAAAGCAAAAATCTATTGTGGCCAAAACAAGACCTCTCGCCTTTTCCATATTAGGCTATATAAGTATTGTACTGCACTTCGCTATCGAACCGTCGTTTTATAACAAAAAATTACAGAAAATTACAGAACTTTACCCAAATTTTGTTTTTATTGTATTTATCATGTCTTCTGCACACATATAATTCTAATTATATCTATTTATCATTGTATGAAGATGTTCCTCAATATGAGAGATTCTTCCAATTCGTTAACCAGATTGGCGGTATTTCTGATGGATATATGCATTTTACCTATGATTTCAAATATTTAATTAATAAAACAATAAGAAAGATTAAATATACTTCCCAGAAAAAGCTTTCAGAATATCACTAAAACTGTTGATTTTTGACACTGACATCTTTCATATACAAACTATGTTATAGACATTTTAATTTGTCAACTGTTAGTTCCTTGGCCTCTGTGATTAGATTATTCTATATTTACAGTGCCTTTATCTCCAAATCTATACAAGATATAATAAAAAATTTAAATGTATCACATGTAGAATTCAAAAATATTAATAACAGAAATTTTTAAAAATTTAAATTGTTAACAAAATCTAATCAGCTCTTCCTAGGATTGTCAGATTGAGGAAATTGCAGCTAAATATTTTTCTTATAGTCTTATAGTATTTGAGATATCGTGGTTCCAACATCCACACATACACACACACACACACCCACACACACACACACACACACACACACACACACACACACACACACACACACACACACAAACATCATCGTAAAAATGTTAAAAGCGCGTTATAGGGACCTTAAAACGTGCTTATCCACTAAAATCTGGATATGCGAATTTTAACATAATCCCAATACCTCTCTTAGCGAGAGATAAAAAATCTGATGTGGCCAACACAAAACCTCCCGCTATTTAATTTTTATTAATTTAAATACATACCTTCGTATTTATTAATACTTCAAACTATATTATGTTCCATTGCATATAATTATTGCTTTATTTACGATTTTCTTTATTATTTAATATGTAGCTATTATTAATTTGAAGTGATTAGTTTTTTTACAATGACGTTTACTGTCAGTTACATTCATTTGAAAAATAAACTGTGTAACAAAGGAATTGTGTTTATCTTAGGCTTCGGGATTAAAAAAAGAAAAATTATTTTTAAATTTATCTGTAAAATATATAGAAAAAGTATTAATGTATTCCTGTAGAAAATTCAATAATCTTTAATTATCATAAGACATAAAATGCGAAAAAATGGCATTTAATGGTAGCTTTTGAAAAAAAAACCATTATAAGCCTCGGGTAAAGTGCCATTTCCGGTTATCCGATTTACACCAAAATCTAATGGCTTCTTTTCGTATTAGAATAGGGTAGAATTTTCTGAATGATAGTATTTGAATTAGAGCGAAGACAAAATCCATACACATACACACACACACACACACACACACACATACATACACACACATACATACACACACATACATACATACATACATACATACATACATACATACATACATACATACATACATACATACAGACATCATCGTGAAACTATTAAAAATGGATTCTAGGGACCTTAAAACGTGGTCATTTACTAAAATCTCGATAAGTGATTTTTAGCACGATCCCTATATCTCCCTTACCAAGGATAGCGGGAGGTAAAAAACAATATAAAATTTACATAAAAATATTAAAGCAGATTATGTTAACATCATTATTATCAAAATTCACCAAAAATTATGTTAAAATCTGATAAATCAGGGTCCGGCCTTCTTAATTTGTGTAAATTCAGAAAATTATTTAAACTGTAAAATTTTTAAATACAAATTTTTAGGTTAGTTCGCTCAGTTAATGCAGCGTCACACAGTTGCGGACGCATCTGATTGGCTAACGAAATTTCATATCACACAGCTTTGGTAGTGATGTGCAATGACCAACTTTCAGTAATAGTTTAGCATGTGAATTTATGTACTTTTCGTAGTGGTCGTCGGAAAAATGATTTAGCTTCATAGTAGCGAAATTTTAAATTTATTCTCTTAGTATATATAAAAAATAGTATAAAAAATTTCGACATTTTATTTGTAAGATATTTTTACCTATATGCCTAAATGTGAATCAAAACCCAGGCGTGAATAAAAACACTCACGAAAGCATGAAATACAACTTGCATACACAGAGTTCATAAACATTTTGACTCCTTCCTAAACATAAATAATTTTATAGTGTTTTTATGAGTGGAAAAGAATTTTGACGGACATTATTGTTGAATACAGTCGTAAATTTTATTTTGTAGTTATCTGAATAGTAAGGTACATTCACTCATTCCTTCCATTATCAAATACTCGTAATAGGTACTACAATTATACACTATTTATTATTTTCAAAATAAATCTTTATTATTTCATTAACTTTTTCAATTTTAATAGATTTACATTAGCAAATTAAATATTTTATGTCCGTACAATATGAATCGTATTTCACGGTGTAAATTTCAACAGATTTCGAATTAATGAAATACGAAAATATTATTGAAAGATGTCGCAAGGTTAATTACACCATTAAGGAAGTATTAGAAAATCAGTGTTCAAACAAAAACATTTATGATTTTACAGAACACAATACAAACACAAAAAAAATATTTATTATTTTATTTAATGTTCTTCTCTAATGTGTGAAACTGATAACTCAATTAATGTTGAAAATACAGCAAATCTATTAATACTTTAAAAATCAATATTAATGGTTTTACACATAAATTAATAGATATAATAATAATAATTTTACTCGCAATCATTATAGTAATATAACGATTACGAACCTTTTGGACTTTGGGAAATACGTCTTTATTAACTTCAATGACAATTTCTTGGGTTGGAAATAACAGATTTCACTGCCATCTCTTGGGTTAGTAATGTTTATAATAAAGTAGGCTAATAGTTATTTACATTCGAGTGCGTGTAAGTTGTATGGTTGTATTTTACAGCGCACAACCCCTTAAGGCGAGTGCCTTATTAGCTGTAGCGCTGTAAAATACTTCACGCACGAGAATTGCATCAAATTTTTTGGCCGACGATAATGAATATCACTTTTTTTAATGAGATAAGTTGTACTTCTGAAAAGGGTTAGTTTAAAATACTGGGGTTAAGTCAATTTCCAAATTTGATTTTACTTACCTTCATTCAAGTACTTCTTCTAGCGAAAATTTATTTGTAATAATAGACGTTGTTTATGACTGATAATATATTTATTTGCTCATGTTTTCTTCGTAATAAATAATAGGTAGGTGTCAATATTTGACATTTCAGCAATGTTCGCCTCGCGTATTTGACAGGTATATCGATCGGCGACTATGTCGGTAACGGCGGATTTTTACAATAATGACAGATGTCGCTGCCGTGATTTTGGTTTATATAAATTAATTTTAAATATAGGAAATGTTAAAGTAAAAAAATAACTTAGTAGGTAGTACTATTTTACATGAACTTTATTATAGTAAAGATGATTTTTTTTTCTAAATGCCCATAAACGTCCAGTGTATTATGTACCCTCATAAAAACTAAGTAAAAAGACACTAAAATTTATATTTAGATGTAGAAAAAATACTATGTCCACCTTGTGCCCGAAATATCAAAAATAAATTATAAATCCCGTAAATTTCTACATATTTCTTTCGACTATTTGAAAATATATTTCGACATTCGACATATTTTGAAGTAAACTTTGTGGTTGATAATTAATTAACTCTTATATGGTAAATTAATACCGTTTACACAGTCATTTATTCTCGAATAGTTTCATGCTCAGCGAACAATAAAAGGTACACTGCTCTTGCTCTTTGAAATTTCAGGTAATGAATGAGAATTTTATGTGTAATAATAAATTTATAGTGTGCAAAGTAGGTACTTAATAAACATAAAAATGGTTTTAAGTTAACGTAAGCTAAAGGTCACATAGGATGTAATAAAATATAGGTAGTCTATATTTAAAACATCATCAAACATGACTATTATAATAAAGAAAGACCAAATTAACAATATTAATTTTAAGTTTTTGTTTACATGAATTTAGGTTCTATGCTTAATGCGGGTGTGTGTGTGTGTGTGTGTGTGTGTGTGTGTGACTTATTTAATTAAGATATCTGACATATGACATTCATGGGAAGAGCTATGGGGTATTCCATTCAAATTTTTTTATTATTTTAAATAAAACTTCATTCAGTTTTGAAGCAATTCACAGTATTAAAAAATATTAATTGTTCCTAGTTTAACAGTATTTTATTTTCGAGAAATCATTGTAACGTCACATTTCCCCTATACTTGTCTTTCTCACACACAGGGACGGATTGGAGAAGTAAATCGGCCCGGGCGATTATCCTTAATCCGGCCCTTTTCAGAGTGAAAAGAATACATACCTACTCGTATATGTATACTAAATTTTATTTATAAAAATGATCCTACTGTTTACATATTTTTGTGTCTCCATCCGATATAAGTAATTGTATATAATGTATTTCAAAACTGTCCAGAAACACCAAACACTTTATTTTGTTACCGGCCTAGGCCTATAAAAAACTCCTAATATTTAATATTTGGAACAAAATGCATAGGCAATACCGCCAGATATATATAAAATGCATACTTATAATTTTTATTTGAGAACTCGAAGTTAAAGTTAATCGAATTCCTTGATATCTCGATGTGAAAACTGGAATCCACCAGAAACAGAACTTCGTTAAGTTTTGATAACTCGAACTTTTTTTATGGCATATTTAATTTCGAGTTATCAAAGTTCCACTAAAAAAATAACATGTTTTTCAAATGTTAGTATTAGTAATTGTTCAAAATTTACATTTTTTAAATTATTAAAAAATATATTCTATGACTACATTATTTAATTGAAGGCGGCCCACCGGCCCTTTGGTCCATTCGGCTCTTCGGGATTTGCCCGATCGCCCGAGAGAACAATCCGCCCCTGCTCACACACACTGCTCTGAGTACGCGGCGAGAGAAAGATAACAATTGTATGACGTCGATTTTCCCTTTTAGCAAATGTGAAATATCTCGTGAAGTAATTATTTAAAAAATGTTTTCATTGTTTTAACTATTATTTATTGAGCCATACTTTTGTTATGGTGCAATACCCCATTGGAAAACCGGATATGAAAAAATATGGTTTCTAAAATACTATAAGACTTAAGACATGTTTAACTGCGATTTCCTTATTCATTACTGGGAAAAGCTGATTAGATTTTGGTAACAATTGGACAATTGACATTAATGAAATACATCTTAATATGTTTGCTTGAAATCGTGTCAAAATGGATGCTTAGACTTATTAAACAACCAGGTACAAAACAATTAAATATTGCAGACCTTATAAAACACTGGCGAGAAGAGCACAGTTCTATTTCTTCAAAATAAAAAAAACTAACCTCTCTTTTACAGCGGAGTTACTGAATACCTGTCTCCCAAACGTCAAAACTAATCACGCTATCTCTCTCTTCCGTCTCTTTCTAATGTCTATGATTGTGACGTCACAGCTTTCAAGGACATTGTATAGAGGGCAAAAATAACAGTTTTCAGAAATTAATTAAATGTATTAAGGGCCAGTTGTACAATACACAGTTAGTATCTACGGTTACGTAACATACAGTTAACCTAACCACTGGTTAAAAAACACAATTAGTTGTACCATTTCTATTTTTCTAAAGGTTACCTAGCAGTCTGTCAATTAACACTGGTTCAGTTTTTCCAAATTATACTATATAAAACAAAACATAAATTTTATTTTATTGCAATTTTGACATATACGTCAGTTTTCATAAAAATTAAAATTACAACATGTCAAAAACTAAGCGTAATAGAACACCTAATTTTACGCTAGATGATTGTTTAAAATTAGTAGATTTTGTCGCCCAGTATAAAGATATAATAGAGAATAAAAAAACTGATGCGATCGCAACACAAGATAAGGTAAATAAATTGTTATATAAAGTGCATGAAGTATTCTTGGTTATTGGAAAAAAGAAATAAGCAGGAATGCAGTCAATGTATAAAATTTTATTTAATCAAAAGCCGATGTTTCGCTTCCTGCTGAATATTTTAAAATAATTTTTTAACGAGTGTAGCAATATTAGTCTTTCGCCCTGAAGGAGCTTCCACAGGAAGCGAAACGTCGGTTTTTGACTAAATAAAATTTTATACATTGACTGCATTCCTGCTTATTTCTTTTTTCCAATAACCAAAAATACTTCAGGAACTTTAGGTATATAATAATTTATTTACCTTATCTTGTGTTGTGATCGCATCAGTTTCTACTTCTTAAAAACATATTTTCTAATAATTCATCTTCAGAATCAGATTCAACTACCAAACGTCGCCGAAAAGCCATTACAAATAGTTAAACAAACGTCAAATGTCATGCGTTAACTCTTTGTTAAATCATTAACCCCTCATTTCATCAAAAGTTAAAAATATTCAGGTTAAGAGCCATGGTTACGCTTAACCCGTTATCGTACAACACATTTTTTGACTAACCAGTTGTTAATTACTAACCCTTGCCTTAACCCTTGATTGTACAACTGGCCCTAAGAAATATATTTGAATGGATTTCTAGTATTTTCTATCATTATTTAAATGTGAACTAATGAATTTTATTAATTCAAACACTAAATTCGTTTATGGTAAATGCCCCCATTGTTAGTTAGTCCAAACTGAGAATAAACGACGTTGTACTTCAGTATAGAATTAAATTCTATGGCATGTACCGTATTTTTCCCGTCGGAATAAATAACCGTTTGGTAGAATTTGGTGTTGTGTCTTACAGGATTTTAAACCGGCTGGACAGTGTTTGGTCGGGTAATTAGGTGGTTGTTGGGGTTATACATGATGACAGTATAGTGCGTGTTTGGTGTCTGGGCTTCCACGAGGCGTCCATGTAGCCTTTAATCGTGCTTCTATGCTTGTATGGTTTGTGCAGAATGTGCAAACTTCCTCTGTGATTTACCATGAGAAACCAATTACATAACAACAAAACTAAATGACATGTTGACATTGAGAATGGTTATGTAGGTACTTGTAGTAAATACATTCTTTGGATATTGGATGAGCTATCCAATTGTTGAAATTTGTTTTCATGTTTGAAACACTGCGACACCAGTCCGCAGGATAGCGCTATACCGTGTTTTTAAACTATAGGCAGCACTAGACGAAGTCACATTTACACCGCTAGAAGTTACCAAAAAAAGTCAGTAGATTATACTTTCCAGGTTATATTTTCATTAACCAAAATTATTTTTACCTCTCGCTAAGAGAGGTATTGGAATCATGCTAAAAATCCCATATCCAGATTTTAATGAATAAGCACGTTTCAAGGTCATTAGAGTCCAATTTTAACATTTTTACAATGATGTCTGTTTGTGTGTGTGTGTGTGTGTGTGTGTGTGTGTGTGTGTGTGTGTGTGTGTGTGTGTGTGTGTGTGGGTGGGTAGATGTGTGTGTGTGTAGATGTGTGTGTGTGTGTGTGTGTGTGGATGTGTGTATGTGTGTGTGTATATGTGTGTGTGTGTATGGCTGGATGTTGGACGGACGATTCCTCAAAAACTATAAGACATAAGACCTGTTTAACTACGAATTCCTCAATCTGACATTCCTGGGAAAAGCTGAAAAGGTTTTGGTAACAATTGAACAACGGGAAGCAGTAGTTTTTTTTTTTAAAATCTTCTATATATTATTTTTTGAAAATTTTTGATATTACTAATTTTGAAGAACAAAATTCTACATCTAATACATTTAAATTTTTTAATATATCTGCTATAAATTTAGAGATAAAGACGCTATAATATATAGAATATCGGGATATAATAAGTCGAGTAGGCGAAACTACACTAAGGAAACCAGTTGACAAATTCTAATGTCTATAATATAGTTTGTAAATGACATATATAAATGTCAGTGTCAAAAATCAACAGTTTTAGTGACATTCTGATAGTTTTTTCTGGGAAGTATATTTAATCTTTCTTATTGTTTTATTAAGTAAATATTTGAAATTATAGGTAAAATGCATATATAATAATAATGCTTTATTACTTAACAGGATGAACCCAATACAAGTAAATGAACAGATACAAGAGAAAAAGAGATATTCAAAATTACATGTTGTTATACAAAAAACACATTACATAAACAGGAGACTTAACTAGAATATTAGAGTGACACAATGGTAAATAAAACGTATTATGTGTACGAGATGTTGATCTGGGAACGTGAAAAGTTAATTTACTTAATAAGTACGGACAATCTATCTTATTATCAACAATATTGCATAATGTAGCTAAAGCGATATGAGTATGCCTGTTTTCAATCGACTCTACAGAGAACATTTCTAGCAGCATACGTTGGTCACATCCCCTTTCAGGGTACGACGAAAATTTTTTCATCCAAAGATATTTTAAAAAGCGACGTTGAACTTGTTCAATACTAACCTTATGAGTACTATATGGCGAATACCAAATCAAAATGGCGTATTCTAACTTTGAGCGTACAAAAGCATAATACAAAATTTTTAAGGTCTGCAAATTGAAGAAATTCTTAGAATTACGTACAATAAAACCAAGAGTTTTATTACACGCTAATACCGTTTCAGTTATGTGCATAGTAAAAGCTAGGTTGTGTTCAAAAATGACGCCCAAATCTTTTTTATATACACATTTATTTAAAGGTACTGTGTCGATTTCATAGATAAATGAAATCGGATTCCTTTTACGAGTAAAAGTCATAAATGAGCATTTTTCTATGTTTAGGGGTAAATTATACTTTTCACACCATGAATGTATCAGATTTAAATTATTTTGTAATTCATTACAATCTTGAATATTACGAATTTCCTTATATATCTTAATATCATCTGCGTATAAAAGAATATCACATTCAATATAGTCACAAATATCATTAATGTATAACAGAAACAAGAAGGGTCCTAGATTCGAGCCCTGTGGGACACCGGATTTAGCGGTGTAACAATTACTTTTATGTCCATTATAGACTACGTATAATAACCGATTCGTCAAATACGATTGAAAAAATTTAATGAGTAGTGCGTTAAAACCGAAATGTTCCATTTTTGCAAGTAATATATTATGATTGACCCTATCAAAGGCCTTGGAGAAATCCGTATAGATAACATCAAGTTGACCGTTTTTATCCAAAATCTCAGAGACTTGCTGTGTGAACATACATAAATTTGATATAGTGGACCGCATTGGCATAAATCCGTGTTGGTGTATAGAGATGTATCTATGACTTTGTGGAAATATATCATTATAAATAATAATTTCCAGTAATTTGGCGAAGTTTGGTATTATACTAATTGGTCTGTAATTGCTTACCAACGATGGATCACCCGATTTAAGAATAGGACAAACTTTCGTATTTTTCCATATCGAGGGAAACGTTCCGGTTGAAATACATAATCTATAAATGAACAATAATGGAACAGTTAATGCAGAGACACAGTCCTTAACTAAAAAGCTCGGTATCTGATCAAGACCAGCTGTCATTGAACTTTTGAGATTCTTAGCTGCTAAAAGCAGGTCATTTTCTGAGATATTGTGAATTTTAATGTTCACAGAATTATTAATAGAATCATTAAGAAAATATAAGTTCTGATTTAATATATGGCTGTCAGAGAAAACATTTGAAAAATGTTCACAAAATAAATTAAGAATTGATTCCGGATCATCGCCGGTTCCGCCATTATAATGAACAATACCAGGAATTCTAGAATTACCCTTTTTACTATGCACATAACTCCAAAAACTCTTTGGATCGGAGGCAACATTATTCTCTACTTTATGAATAAATTCAATATAAGATTGTTTAATCAATTGTTTAGATAGAGAACGAATCTTTTTATATTCAGTCAGATGAACAATCAAATTTGATTTTTTGTATTTGCCATATAGCTTCGATTTTAATTTTAAATTAATAATTATTTCATTAGTGAACCAGGGAGGATAATTTTTCTTACGTGTTTTGTTAGGACGAATTGGAACACATTGATCAAATATGTTATAGAGCAACTCATAAAATATGTTACAGGCTGTGTCAACATCTGTACACTCACAAACAACTGACCAATTACAATTCAATACCATATCATACAACATATGAAAATTGGCTTTTTTGAAATTATAAATATTATTAACATTGTTGCACGAAAAGTTAACATGGTTAAAATTCAAAGAAAGTAGTTTAATACGTAAACCAGGATGAAAACTGTCTTCCTTAACTAGCGATGCATCATCATGTGCAACAGTGCAATTAACGCTTGAAAAAATTAAATCTAACAGGCGTTCGTTACAATTCAATATATTATTGCATTGAGACAACTGTAGAAACGCAGCAAAATTTAACACTTGTTCAGTTATATTATCAAATGAGTTATCCGAATAAAAATTTGGAATATTAAAATCTCCCATTATAAGGACGTTTTGTTCAGAAAAACATACAGTTTCGAGAAAATCAGTAAGGACACGAAGAGTAAAAATATCAGGTGTTACAGGTATGTAGATTACAAAAACAATCAAATTACAATTCTGAAACAAAATGCGACAACCAACAATATCAATAAATGGTAGTGAACTTTGTATATTTTTAATATCAATTAACTCGTATGAGAAATGACTTCTGAAGGCCAGAAGTACACCCCCACCACGTGAGACATTGAGTGCTGTAAAATTTCTGTCTTGTCGAAGCACAGTGTAGCATTCAGTCGGAAATACTTCAGAATTACTTATATCAGAGCGTAACCAGGTTTCTGTCAAAGCAATAACATGATATTCACAGTCAAATACATTTGTGTAAATTTCATTAATTTTATTATTTAAGCTTCGGACGTTTTGATAGTAGCAACGTAATTCGCCTAGGTTTCCTGTTCGGCTGCTGGCTGACTGCCTAAAAAATTATTGTCCTTCTTCTTTGGAAACCAAAACTTGCGAACGACAATCCCTTCAGGCCACAGTGTTGATTCCAAATACTTTTGAAGAAGTTCCGCAGGTACTCCAAGTTTAAACGAACTATAATCCCCCGCGTGTTCGATTTTTTGGCACACACATTTGACATGAAGATCAAAGCTTTTAAGATACTCCATAATGTCGTTGTCGGTAGCATTTTTGTTAGCCACCCGGCTAATATGTAGCCAGGTTCGTTTTGGTGCACCCACCAATTTGCTGGCAGTACTGGCCTGTATATATCCATTATCCATCAGAAATACCGCCAATCTGGTTAATGAATTGGAAGAATCTCTGACAATCAGGAACTTCCTCATACAATGAAAAATAGATGTAATTTAAATTATATGTGTGCAGAAGACATGTTAAATACAACAAAAAACAATATTTGGGTAAAGTTGTGTAATATTTTGTTATAAAACGACGTTTCGATAGCAAAGTGCAATACAATACTTATATAGCCTAATATGGAAATGGCGAGAGGTCTTGTGCTGACCACAACAGATTTTTATTCGTGAAATATCACAAAAAGAGAAATGAAACAAAAAACATTTTCTCACCGAATACCAATCGATCATTGATAAATACTTATAATTTTATCACAACTTCCTTAAGCACGTTGCTTTTAGGCGTCGGGCTGTTACCAAGCAACGCGCTTTCGGTAACTGTCATAAAATTATTTCGTAATTATCAATGTCCTCGGGATATTATAGCTGATAATATTCTCCTTCGCTAAATAGCCTTTTATAGTTAGTGCTTAAAAGAAATTTGATCTCCGTGGAATGCCCTTCCTTCCTTTCCAAGTTTAGTCGCTGAAACAAAGCGTCGGTGCTAACAAGAAGTCCGGGGTAATTGCCAGCACGAGCAGAAAGCTCTACCCTTGTGTCGCCGTCTTCTTCGCTGCTTAATAAGCTGCCTACTAATGCATATGTATGTGCCGATTTGCTTTCTTTTCTTTTTCCCAGCTCGGCTAAGCTAACTCAATGCGATTTATTTTTCGCTAGTCTTTTTCTTCTTATACTGCAGCATTGTTTTAACTCTTTAATGGTGGGATTTGACACTGCGCGTATATTTTCATTCCTAGCAACCAAATTAATAGCTATTTTAAATTGACTGCACTTCAAATTTAATTTCAGAAAAGTGGATTTGAAATGGTTCTGAATTTTTAAAAATAGTAGTTTAGAACTGTTTCAGGAGAAGGTTTTCTGTAGTGGTTAGTGATTCGGTCGAGACGAGACGAGACGAGAAATTCATTGTCTCGTCTCGTCTCGTTTCAAATTTATAAAATTATGTCTCGTCTCGAAATTTTTCTCGTCTCGTTAAATAGAGTCTCGTCTCGGCCGAGATTCTCGCCGAGATTTCTCGACGGAAATTTAATATGTATATTTTAGTCCCATAAACTAATTATTAATTTATACAATTTTGTATTAAAAATAATTTGAACAAAAAGATAAATATTTGTCGTTTTATCTGTCAAAATTTGATATAACCTAAAACTTATGCAAATTTTATTATTTTATAGTTTTATTAATTTAATATTTATCTAGCATTTTCTAGTCTGTTATAAAACATTATAAAGAAAATAACGCTAAAAATCTTAACTAAAGCCTGGATTACACGATGAAGTTTTTTTTATAAGTGACCTTACAAGTATATTTACACGATCAAATTTTGCGTGAATTTCCCATTTTGCTATTTTTCAGTTTACTATCAATCGCTTATAACACTACTTGTATACATCAAAAATATAAACACAAATGACATTTGACAGTTACTTGACAGTTAAAATTTGTCGGGACTTTTGAGAAAAAGTAGCGCATGTGCGCATGTTCAAGTTTTTCTTTAAAAGTTTTTCGTTAGAAGCCTATTCATTTGTCTCTCTTGCACTCATGTCATTGTGCGAGAGAAAACTTTTCAAGTTGAAAAGAAAAACTTCATCATGTAACGCACGCTTAACAAATTCTGACAGATAAAATGTCAAATACGTTATTATCTTTTTGTTCAAAAATGCCATAACTAAATAGAGACAGATATCACTAAAAATATTTTAAATTTCACACGTTTGCATATATTACTCATGAGAAAAATAATAACCGAGAAATCTCGATACAGTTTTCGAGAATCGAGATCTCGGCAAATATGTCTCGTCTCGTAAAATATTTTTTACATTTCTGTCTCGTCTCGTCGAGACGAGACGAGAATCGAGAAATATCTCGTCTCGACAGAATCACTAGTAGTGGTAGCACGCACTTTAGAATTCTGTCAAAAGAGGCATTTGTTTTCGCTTTTCGCCACGAAGCGAAAATTTGGTAGCATGCGTGTATCAAAATATTCGCCTGCAAGCGTACGACTCGAGGCGAAAGTGTCAAAGTAACGTCATTATTTTATCACAATTCTATTCAAAGCCAATTTGCATATAATTTATACATTTATTATATACAACTGTCATAATATTTTTTATTTTAATAGTATAAAATCCAATAATTTCCGAATCAAAAAATGAATATAGAATTCTAAAGTGCATGCTACCAAGATTCGTAAAAGTAAAATCGTATTCGCCTACTTTTTATGATAGAATTCTAAAGTGCGTGCTTCCACTACTGATTTCAATAGCCGTGAGATACATGAAGAATGGCGAAATTAAATATTGAAACATTTTTGGTAAAAATTCATGGATTAGTAGGATTTAACCAAGGACCTTTCTCTGAGCCCAATCACATAATGATGTGTGTGCGCGCACGTGTGTGTGTGTGTGTGTGTGTGTGTTAGTGTGTGTGTGTGTGTGCGTGTGTGTGTGTGTATGTGTGAGTGAGTGGATGTGTGGATCCTGTGGACACGATTACTCAAATACTATCAATCAGAAAATTTTGAAATTTTGTATACCCATAATTATTTAAACAAAATTAACCTCTAATGACATCTTGTCAATATGACAGATAACCGTTGAATTTTCCTATAAGTTATGATTTGACATTTGATTGACAGTCTGTCTCATTTAAAATGACACATAGGGAATGAATTTGACAGAAACATTATATTTAAATATTGTAAGAAATTTAGCCGAGTCAGAAAACCATTCGGGCATAAGGTGCACACTATATTTTTTCTACAACTAATTTTAATTTAGAATGCAGGTACAATTATTTAAACAAAATTAACCTCTATTGACGTCTTATCAAATGTCAAATAAATTCGTTCCCTATGTTTCATTTTAAATGGAACGGGCAAATACATTGCTGTCAATCAAATATCAAGTCGTAACCATGGATATTACAAACCCAATTTTTCACGTTAAAAAATACTCACAGTATATATATATATATATATATATATATATATATATATATATATATATTATTATTATTATTATTATTATTATTATTATTATTATTGCCTGAGTGTCTGGTCACGAACCTGGAGGAACCGGGTTCAATCCCGACAGACGCCAAATATTTCCAATTTTAACTGGGACAAAAGTGACCCCTGTGGTGCACTCTCCACGCCTGTTATGAGTGCCCGTGAGGTGACGCCTGGTAAGCGCCCACATGGTAAAATATTTCGTCATCATTACCGATGTCTACATGTGTTGTAGATACTGGCACACCCAGAAATGGGTAATATGCCGTGATGATATATTTATTTATTTATTATTAACAAAAGTTAGTTCCACTTATTTAGATTATTTATTTAATGCATGTAAAAACGGTCGGCTCTTAAGTGCCATCTGTTATTTTCTTACGTGAAATGAGGTAGAATGTATTACAGATGTCCATTTGCATGTTAATTATCAAATAGTACTTAAAGATATATTCAAAGAAATAAAAATTGCTAATATTCAACAATTTATTTACACTTAATATAAAACAGAAGTATTTAATATAGTAAATCGGCTCTCAAGTGCCATCTGCTATTTCCTTATACACGTGCAGTATAATTTGTTACAATGTCCATTCGCATAATAATTGTTAAATAATACTTAAAAAAGATATATACGAAGTAATAAAAACTGCAAATATTCAACAATTTATTTACACTTATATAAAACAGAAGTATTTAATAAAGTAAATATATTAAGATGCCTATTCTACTAAAAAAAATATGTATCGTTATGACTCGTTACTAGGCGATAAGTCATTATGATAACGATTTTTGCCAAAACCCTATTCTGTTAATTTATTTATCGTTACGAATCGTTATATATCGTTGTTTCATATCGTTTAATAACGACAAGTTCACATGCATCGTTGAAGTCGTAAAGTTAGACATATTTTGAGAACAAAAGTAAAAATGGCTGAAGAAGATATTTTGTTAATTGTAGCTGAGAAAGAGATTCTGCAAAGATGAGTATTTATTCGCTTCTGTACACTAATTATATATATTATACTTTTTAGTAATAGTAGTAAAAATTTAGATTTAGATAATATTTGGTGGACGAAGGACTCCAGGCTGTTCTGCATGTTGATAAGGGTAGAAAAAAGAAAAATCCAAGGTTTTTTCGTTGCAGAATGTAAATAATAAATAAATAATTTTCAAATATATTCTGCAACGAAAAAACTTTCTACCCTTAGATAATATTATTTCATATATTGATATATAATATAATATAGAATATAGATGCACTATCTATATATTTAAAAATTATATATTTGTATAGGGACGTCAGATTATATAATCGTACACTGCGTGATACATCAGATCCTTTTACCCGGTCCCACAGAATTTAAATGACTTGTAAGTCTTCTTCATATTTCTTCCAATTCTTCAGTGGGCAATTTATGAATTTTTAATGAACTGTTACTTTCCAGTTCTTCAACATATATTTCATACTGTCACTGTCTTTGAGTTGTCCTAGAAGCCCTTTTCTTTTATACATTTTCAAATTCAATTAAATAAACAAACAATGAATCGATATGTCAAATTATAATTGAAAAATATATGAAAATTTATTATGTCAAAATATACGTGAAGTTAGATATTATCGTTATAATCCTGATAACGATAATTTATAACGATATGAGTAGTAGAATAGGTTTTTGGAATTTGACAAGAAAAAAATCCTGTCTACTATCCTTCGCAAAACATTATAAATGCCTGGCGAACATCTGTACTTTCTGTTGCTAATAAATTTCTTGGTGATAAAGATGGCATTTGTCAAAAGCATTTTAAAGAATTGTTACCAAAATCTAACCAACTCTTCCCAGGAATGTCAGATTGAGGAAACTGCAGTTAAATATTTTTTAAGTCTTATAGTATTTGAGAAACCGTGGTTTCAACATCCACACACACACACACACACACACACACTCACGGACATCATCGTAAAAATGTTATAATCGGATTACAGGTACCTTAAAACGTGCTTATCCACTAAAATCTGGATATGCGATAGCATGATTCCAATACCTCTCTTAGCGAGAGGTAAAAATCACACGGTAAAAAATTGCATTGATATTCCGGACAAAATTTAGTCAGCTGTATTTTTTTTGTTATTTCAACAATATGTTTTTGCCGTGTATACGAAGAACTTTGTACTTTAAGTTTCCAAAACTAAACAATTTTTGTTGTGTATAAAAAGTGTTATTTGCTGTAAAATATTAGTCATGGTAGCAATTATTATTAGTAGTACTAAGCAGTCATTTTGTTACTTTGTTCAGATTACAAAATCATTTTGCAACAATTAAAAATATTTAATCTGTTACTGGGACAAATTTTATTTTTTTGTATCCTGTGACATTATATTTTGTAAAGATTACAAATTCTTCTTTCCGCCATATACTTTGTACAGGTAACTAAAACTTTTGTGTAGACAGGGTATTCCCTGGTATACAGAATAATTCACTGTTCGTGTTTTACTATACTACGTCGTGTCGCATTTGCTTGCGCTGTTAAGTTTGTGTTTTAAAAGTACTTGTTTCTTGTGCCCGTCAATAAAAATGGATGATTTTGTAAAAGATATTTTAAAACAATGGCAATTAGTGTCTTATTGAGAAATTTGAAGGTATGTATCGATTACTGATAAATCTGTATAATTTAAGTGACTATTGTTTCATATGATATTTTTTACCTCTCGCTAAGAGAGGTATTGGATTCATGCTAAAATTCGCATACCCAGATTTTATTGAATAAGCACGATTTAAGGTCCCTAGGATCCGATTATAACATTTTTAAAATGATGTCTGTGTGTGTGTGTGTGTATGTGTGGATGTGTGTATGTGTGTGTGCATGTGTGTGTGTGTATGTATGTCTGGATGTTGTAGTCACGATTCCTCAAAAACTATAAGACTTAAAAAATATTTAACTGCAGTTTCCTCAATCTGACATTCCTGGGAAGAGCTGAAAAGGTTTTGGTAACAATTGAACAACCGGAAGTAATAGTTTCTTAGAAAAATTCTTTTAAATATAAATTTTTGGGAGTTTTTTTTATTAAATATTGAAGAACATAAAATTCTCCATCTAATACACTTAAAATTTTTATTATATCTTGTATAGATTTAGAGATAAAGACACTATAATTTATAGAGTAAACTAATCGCAGAGGCCAAGGCACTAAGGAAATCAGTTGACAGTCCAAATGTTTATAACATGACACATGTCATTGTCAAATATCAACATTTTTAGTGACATTCTGATAGCTTTTTCTGGGAAGTATATTTAATTTTTCTTATTGTTTTATTAATTAAATATTTGAAATTATAGGTAAAATTGTAGTAAAATGCATATATCCATCAGAAATACCGCCAATCTTGTTAATGAATTGGAACAATCTCTGACATGAAAATGATATAAAATAGATATAATTAGAATTATATGTGTGCAAAAGACATGCTAAATACAATAAAAAACAATATTTGGGTAAAGTTCTGTAAGATTTTGTTATAAAACGACGGTTCGAAAGCGAAGCGCAATACAATACATATATAGCCTAATATAGAAATGGCGAGAGGTCTTGTGCTGGCCACAACAGATTTTTTATATAATATTTGTTACATGTATATAGATTATAATTATAAATAAATAAAATTATTATAATACGCATGTATTTAATTTTTACCTTACTACCTCATTAATGCATTTGTATATCTATCAAAATTTATTAGTTTCCAAAACAAATTCATAGTTATTAATGGTAACTTATTTTATTTGTTCGCATAACAAATATGTATCTTTTGTTATATATAACAAAACTGTATTTGTTGCCACCACAATTTTTTACCAGCAAATTTACCTAGGTAACTGTAACAAATATATTTGCTGGTCCTATATTGACAAAAAAAATTTGCTGCTGGAACTCATTTTTGGTAATCACAACAAAGTTTTTATTTACCGTGCACCCTGTATACTTATAGCTTTACGAATGAATCTCGCAATGGACCTTCGCAAATTTGGCTTGTGCGTGTTTAATAAATGCGCTGGCACTGAAAATATATCTACCGTGGTTAGCATACGAATACGGAAACCGGCGTGTGCGTTCGGCAGGTCATTGCCCTTGGATTTAGTATATTTAGGGGATGCACGTTATCGGGCGATCTGCGCAGATATATAGCGGTGTCAACACCCAACGTAAGCGGCCCATTCTTTCTCTTGAACAATGTCTCCGCTTAGTTAAAATGCCTGTTTATAGTGGCATCATTGTATGCTGGATGCCTCGTTCGTATTGTCACCTTACACCGACGTAAATTCATCCGGTAATTAGCCCAATGGACCTCATCATTTCTGCTGCTCTAAACACACACATATACAACGCACACCTGCTATGCTAAAAAAGCTAAATATTCCTGACTTGCTATGCTAAATATTTCACTGCGACGATAAAAAAAAATCTGTTGTGGCCAGCACAAGACCTCTCGCCATTTCCATATTAGGCTATATACCGTGAATATTTTTTAACGTGAAACATATCCATGGTTACGATTCGACATTTGATTGACAGCAATGTATTTGCGTGTCCATTTAAAATGAAACATAGGGAACGAATTTGACATTTGTTAAGACGTCAGTAGAGGTTAATTTTGTTTAAATAAATATACCTGCTTTCTAAATTAAATTTAGTGTACCTTGTGCTCGAGTGATTTTCTAACTTGGCCAAATTTCTTACAATATTTAAATATAATACTCTGTCAAATTCATTCCCTATGTTTTCAATGAAACAAGCTAATATATTACTGTCAATCAAATGTCAAGTCGTAACTTATAGGAAAATTCAGCGGTTATCTGTCATATTGACAAAACGTCATTAGAGGTTAATTTTGTTTAAATAATTATACCTGTTTTCTAAAAATTAAATTTAGTTGCAAAAAAAATATTATGTGCCCGAAATATGTTTAGTGCTCTCGAGTGGTTTTCTGACTTGGCTATATTTCTTACATAATATAATACATCTGTTAAATTAGTTCCCTATGTTTCATTTTAAATGGGACACGCAAATACATTGCTGTCAATCAAATGTCAAATCGTAACCATGGACATGACAAACCCAATATTTCACGTTAAAAAATACTCACGGTATAAGTATTGTATTGCACTTTGCTATCGAACCGTCGTTTTATAACAAAATATTACAGAACTTTACCCAAATATTGTTTTTTATTGTATTTAACATGTCTTCTGCACACATATAATTCTAATTATATCTATTTTTGTGAGGAAGTTTCTAAAAGTCTGAGATTCTTCCAATTCATTAACCAGATTGGCGGAATTTCTGATGGATATATGCATTTTACCAAAATTTTACTTATAATTTCAAATACTTAATTAATAATACAATAAGAAAGATTAAATATACTTCCCAGAAAAAGCTATCAGAATGTCACTAAAACTGTTGATATTTGACAATGACATGTGCCATTTACAAACTATGTTATAAATATTGGAATTTGTCAACTAGTTTCCTTAGTGCCTTAGCCTCTGCGATTAGTTAACTCTATAAATTATAGTGTCTATAAATCTATACAAGATATAATATAAATTTCATGTTCTTCAATATTTAATAAAAAAAAAAACACCCAAAAAATTATATTTAGAAGAACTTTTCTAAGAAACTACTACTTCCGGTTGTTCAATTGTTACCAAAACCTTTTCAGCTCTTCCCAGGACACACACACAGACATTTTAAAAATGTTATAATCGGATTCTAGGAACCTTAAATCGTGCTTATTCAATAAAATCTGGATATGCGAATTTTAACATGAATCCAATACCTCTCTTAGCGAGAGGTAAAAAATCTGATGTGGCCAGCACATGACCTCCCGCCAATTCCATGTTTAAAATAGCAGTGAGCTTTAAGTAAAGTATCACTTCCGGTGGATCTAATTTTTTGTCCAATAAATAGAATAGTCTGTAATTCGAAATTTTGGATTATGTTTTTCCTCAAAAATTTGTTAAAGCTCAAAATTAAGTACTACATCCGATTTTTTTTTTAAGGAACTACTACTTCCGGTTGTCCAATTGTTACCAAAACCTGTTCAGGTCTTCCCATTAATGTAAGATTAAGGAATATGTAGTTAAGTTGGTTTTTAATATTATAGAATTTGAGAAACCGTCTTTCCAACATCCACACATACACACATACATACACACAGACATCATTGTAAAAATGTTAAAATCGAATTTCAGTGACCTTATATCGTGCTTATTCATTAAAATGTGGATAAGCGATTTTAGCATGAATCCAATACCTCTCTTAGCGAGAGGTAAAAATAATGAATGTTAAACGATGAATTTGAAACACAAGAAGATTATTTCTCCATCTAAAAGCATAATAATGGTATAAAAGTAATAAAACCAACTTCAGATAAATGTAAATAATTAAATGTGAAATGAGATGTAAAACCTGAGTACGCTTCACGAAAATAAATCACCGGCAATAAATTATTTTTTCCTGCAATATCATTAAGTTTTCTTTTATACATTTTCACGGTAGGTAAATGTTAATGCTTTTAAAGAATGTAAATGACTTATTTATACCCAATGATGTCCAACACAACCAACTTACAAATTAAGAGGCCATTTTCTCAGAAATAATCTCGAAACCCGGTTTATAACTAACTATAAAACAAGTATAATGGGCCAAAGTTACGAGGCGTGCATTTGTGCGTTAGGTTAAATATTTTAAGTACATGGTGTTAAAAAAACCTAACTCGGAGTAGGCTATGGAAACGTATGTCTGATCAATATTCAATGGGGTATTCCACCATAACAAAAAATTTAACATAAAGTATGGCTCAATAAATAATAGTTAAAACAATGAAAACATTTTTAAATATTTACTTTACGAGATATTTCACGTTTGCTAAAAGGGAAAATTGACGTCATACAATGAGGTCATGCACGACTTTTTTTTATAATTTTAATCGCTAGAGTAGTGAAAAATAATAGACCCGTATTTTTTATTTTTCCTCAACTCGATCTTTAATCATAAAAAAATTGTAATTGAAAATGTCATTCTTTAAAATGAGGCTGCTAGACCCCCGCTTCGTCCCTTGTCCCATGACGTCACAGAGTGAAAGGCACGACCATTTTGATTTTCACATTGTCTTAAACGTCAAAGTGACATTTAAAGATAACCAAAACTTTATGAAAGTAAACATGTCGATGGAACGTTGTTTCGTGCCAAAATAAAGAATAAAATAATATTCTGCAATATAATCACTGTCTCACATGAGTTTATAACCTTCTATCGTCTAATTCAAAGATTCAAAAGTGAAAGAAACATCTGATGTAACGTAGATAATTTCACGCCAAATGAAAATTATATTTATAAAAATAAATAGAACGATATTATATTAATATATTATAGCATATTCAGATATGTAATCCTCAATTTATAGTTTATATATATTTTTCTTTTAGAAATTACGTGTCCATATAAAATGTCTGTTTGAAATGAGTCTGAACTTGGTTCGTAACGTTGTGACGACAAAACATGGCTGGTTTTTGCAACTTTTTAAAAATATCATAATTTGAAACGATTTTATACAACAAAAAATATAAATAAAAAATAATTTAATCATACTGATCGATGAATTAGACTATCCTTTTTCGATTTAAACAGAAAAAAGGTACAATTATTTTTTTTGCATGACCTCATTGTTATCTTTCTCTCGCAGCGTACTCAAAGCAGTGTGTGTGAGAGAGACAAGTATAGGAGAAATGTGACGTTACACTGATTTCTCGAAAATAAAATACTGTTAAACTAGGAACGGTTAAGATTTTTTAATATTATGAATTGCTCCAAAACTGAATGAAGTTTTATTTAAAATAATAAAAAAAAATTGAGTTGAATACCCCAATCCAAAGTCAGATTATCAAAATTGATCTTGAAATGTAATTTTCGTGAAAAAAAAAAACACTATACTAAATCCGAAATTAAAAACTACGAAACTTAGTCTCACACCAATTGTACTCTTATGGAAGCCAGCGAAAAATGTACCATTCGTTTGAATTTTGACGTTTGACGTCAGCGCCATCTCTTGATAATTTGGAAGCCCAATAGTGACTGTAGAAAAAAGAATTTGTAGATCAAATCAACATGACTTTAGCACTTGCTAAGGAGTCATTAAAATTTAAAAAATAATTGATGTTCTCTCCCATGATTACACTTTGTAAACCCTGAAAACTATCGTAAGCTAGCATTTCCTCGTCTTAGCTCTTACGCAATTGTACGTCGTTCCTCGTGAACGCAGCCGCGCACGCAACATGTATCAAATATGAGAAATGCCGACGGTTTTTGTCTGTCCGTAATAACAGTGTACGGGCGAGCCGGCCCTGCGTAAGAGAGGCCGGGGCGAAGAGGGGAACTCATGCGTGTTCGTGCCGGGGTTTTTATGTCTCCACTTCAGCGTGTATGAAATAACTCCATATAACGTTTTATTCAACAGGGTATAAGAGTAAAAGTACTCACCAGCACCAACCAATAGAATTGTAATTTGTAAGGTGATTCTTACCTGAAACATAATCAAATTGTTAGTTACGATGAACAGAAATTACAAATAAAGACAAATCAATATGTCTTCTTTTAACACTTATAGATGTATTCTTTTTGTGTGGCAATTGAATAACAAGATTGATCTTAGAACATTGACAATATATAAAATTAACTACACAAAACAAATTTGGGAATAAAAGCAAGTCACATGGCACTAGGTCAAGGGAGTACGGTTGATGTACCAACACGAAGCCCGCCTCGATTTCGAGTCGATCATCGAGCCGGGCCGAAGATATTTTTTATCGGGCCGAATCGGGCTAATCATTTTCAAAAATCGAGGCGAGTCGGACTTTTGATTTTGGCCCCGAAAAATCTTAGAGTTCAATCAAATGCACAGTTTCCTTAATATTTTAATGAAAATGGATGAAGTTAAAAAGGATCAAAATGATTTAATAACTAGACACTTCACATATTAATACATAAAAATGTATTATTTTACTTCAAGAATTCAAGGTTATTCATTAAAGCATATTAATTATATTGTGATGTTGCTATTATTATTGTTATTACTCGTATACTTAAATAAAAGTGATTTTTGTTCCGACCATAATGATTTCTTGCCCTATTTTTGAGCAGAAACAAAGTTAGATAAAAAATCCTTATGTAATTATATTTTTACCTCTCGCTAAGAGAGGTATTGGAATCATGCTAAAAATCACATATCCAGATTTTAATGAATAAACACGTTTCAAGGTCACTACAATTTTAACATTTTTACAATGATGTCTTTGTGTGTGTGTGTGTGTGTGTGTGTGTGTGTGTGTATATGGCTGGATGTTGGACGGACGATACCTCAAAAACTATAAGACATAAGACCTGTTTAACTATGAATTCCTCAATCTGACATTCCTCGGAAGAGCTGAAAAGGTTTTGGTACCAATTGAACAACCGGAAGTAGTAGTTTTTAAAAGAAATTCTTCCAAATATTAATTTTTGATAATTTTTGATATTACTAATTTTGAAGAACAAAATTCTACACCTGATACATTTAAATTTTTTATTATATCTTCTATAAATTTAGAGATAAAGACGGTAAAATATATAGAATATCGGGATATAACAAGTCGAGTAGGCGAAACTACACTAAGGAAACCAGTTGACAAATTCAAATGTTTATAACATAATTTGTAAATGACAGATTTCAGTGTCAAAAATTTTAATGGCATTTTGATAGCTTTTTCTGGGAAGTACATTTAATCTTTCTTATTATTTTATTAATTAAATATTTGTAATATGCATATATCCATCAGAAATACCGCCAATCTGGTTAATGAATTGGAAGAATCTGTGACATTTAGAAACTTCCTCATACAATGAAAAATAGATATAATTAGAATTATATGTGAAAAAAAAGACATGTTAAATACAATAAAAAACAATATTTGGGTAAAGTTCTGTAATATTTTGATTTTGTTATAAAACGACGGTTCGATAGCAAAGTGCAATACAATACCTATATAGCCTAATATGAAAATGGCGAGAGGTCTTGTGCTAGCCACAACAGACTATATGGGTCTCTCAATGTTAACTAATGTTGAAAGTTATAAGAATGTAGAGGTTTTTTTATAAGTTTGACACGAAAAAAGTTAAACATTTCGCCTTAACATAAAAATCAACATTAGGAATGCCGGATGCACCCAATTTCGAGCTTTGGCCCGGCCCGATTTCGAGTCAATTTTCGACCCGAGCTAGCTAATTTTTTTGTCGAGTCGATCTTCGAGTCAGGCCGGTAATTATTATTTTCGGGCCGAGTCGATCCAAACCTCAAAGCTCGGCCCGGCCCGGCCCGAATGCATCTCTACTTAAAACGTGGTCATTTACTAAAATCTCGATATGTAATTTTTAGCACGACCCCTATACCTCCCTCACCAAGGATAGCGGGAGGTAAAAATGAGTTTATAGCTAAAGAAAAACAGAAGATATTAAAAGCATCATACACTGACCATAGTGTGAAAAACTTAGTACTTGTTAGGGTTATGATCAGTAGAGCGTATGGTGTTCCGTACAATATCTTGACAAGTTCTTACAAATGGTTTCATGTTATAGATTACCAGAATTTTTCCCTGCAATTTCTCACGCTTAGTAATTTGTAATAAAACAAAGCGAATGTTAATTCTTGGAAGATCTGGTCTCTGCGCGGTCTCGGTTCACTGCCAGTGCAATTGGTCAAACTCGGACCAAAACCAGGGCATTCTTCTGCGGAGGCGTTGCGTTTCTTTAACCGAGAACCGAGCGGCGAATTTCATTTCTCTCTGCGAGCTGGAGATGTCTATCGCGGCTCGTAAATCCGCCACAGCGACAGCAGATCTACGCTACGTGGAGACGTGGACGAAACGAGTAACTGAATGCCGAATATTTCCACCAAAACAACGCACAAGTTTTTATAAAGAGATAAGAATTGTATGCTCTCTTTATAGTGAATAAAATCCGCTGTACAGATACATAATAAAAGTATACATCTACCAAATGTTTTGACGTATATGATATTGTTATGTAAAAAGAACAAAATGTCTTGTTTTATTTTATGAATTTGAAAATTGACGAACTGCCTATAAACGAATAAATTTGTACAATATTACTTCTCGCTAAGTGAGGTATTGGAATCATGCTAAAAATCGCATTTCTAGATTTTAGTGAATAAGCACGTTTTAACGTCCCTAGAATCCAATAATAACATTTTTTCACTACTAGCCTAGGAACCCACTATTATTTACCTTTATTTGACATGAGAAATTATTTTTCACTACAACTTGCTTATAACCATGGTAACCTAGGTCAATAATAATTTATTATTAACCTAGGTCTATAATTCAAACTGTCACTTTTCATTCAAACTCAAGCCTCCAAATCCAAATATTATTTAACTCATTAAACTCAAGAAAAGTGTCTGGTCACGAACCTGGGGGAACCGGGTTCGATCCCGACAGACGCCAAATATTTCCAATTTTAAATGGCATAAAAGTGACCACTGTGGTGCACTCTCCACACCAGCTATGAGTGCCCGTGAGGTGACGCCTGGTAAGCGCCCACACAGTAAAATATTTCGTCATCATTACCGGTGTCTACATGTGTTGTAGATACTGGCACACCCAGAA
Source organism: Ophonus ardosiacus (assembly GCA_943142095.1). Taxonomy (NCBI): domain Eukaryota; kingdom Metazoa; phylum Arthropoda; class Insecta; order Coleoptera; family Carabidae; genus Ophonus; species Ophonus ardosiacus. The sequence continues at coordinate 87,123,102 of OW964823.1, forward strand.
ATGGGTAATATGCCGTGATGATATATTTATTTATTTTATTTATGATAAATATCGAGAAATTTTGATTTTGATACAATTCATAAAATTAAATCATAAATTTTTCCATGGCTCCATAATTGAGTAAATTATGAATGAAATTTATTTCTGAAAGCTGCCCCTCACGAAATTCATTTGTTCTGGATTGATCTATTGAGTGTCAGATTGACAGTTACATAAACATAACCTATGAAAATAAAATATTCCTTTTCACATATTTTCACAATTTTCAATTTTAATTTAATATGTAACTCGGCATTGAAGTTTCATTTTATCACTCACATGGTTTATTTTCCTTAATACATAAATAACTATTATGCACGGACGTATCATAATTTGACAATTATACACATATTTCTTTGACATAAACATCATTTTATAGCCCGCCGGGCTATATTGAAACGTCAAACCAAATTATAACAAATAAACAATTTAAACAGGCAACATGAAAAGTTTTTATTACAAATCGATTTTTTTTTATATTCTTTAATGAAAAATGAAAATTAATTTTGTGATATTTATATGGAAAGCACGGAGATACACAAAATAAAACTCAAATGACATAACTAATAAACAAACAATAAACTGTTGATCTCCGCTTTCATAGCAATTTTTCTAACACTCATAATTTGAAAATTTTCGTACGTGCATAAAGTTTTGTATGTACCACGAGCGTAACTTGCTTTTATGGCCTTTGACGTGTTTTTATCCCTCGGCTTACGCCTCGGGCTCAAAATCCCACCGCAGGCCATACAAGCCTCCTTACGCTCTTAATACATAAATAACTATTATTTAAATTGAATGCTTCAATATATAGTGTTTTATTTTGGCACTTTATATGAATGACCGCAGTGATTTCTATAACAGAGCAGATCACTGTGAATTGTGAATCACCCTGTAGAATATACTTTCATTTCAGTAAAGTTGTTACATCCACTATACTAAGTAGAACATGACGAATATTAATTTATACTAAAAAATAAATTTCGTTTTATGACTGCGCTTTATTGTCTGAAATCTTTACAATAAATACGTTTTCATATATTTTATGTTAGTTTTATCTGTAAGAATTCTTCGTATATCTTTTATATTTTATTACTTTATTTTGTTGGCATGCGTTGCGTTGCGTTTTGGAGAGTTTATTTCCGATCCAGCTGCATATATACTTATACCCTTGTCAATTCTTTTTGGAGAATTTCTCGAATTGCCAGAAGTGAGTCGAGCAGAAGCAGCAAAAAAGCTCCATGGTTGTTCTGGTTCGTATGAGTTTTGCATGGGGAACAATTTGGGCTGGCATGCAAACGAAGCCGTACGGTAACCGCTCCGTAACCGGTTATTACCGCTGTCATTTAGCCACGAAGGCTCGAGCTGTTTTCTCAAACCCAGGAAATACGAACGGCACGGAACGCACTATACACGTTGTTTTTGTGCAGCACGCATTTTTACCTCTCGCTAAGAGAGGTACTGGATTCATTCTAAAAATCGCAGATACAGATTTTAATGGATAAGCACGTTTTAAGGTTCCTATAATCCGATCATAGCTTTGTTACTATGATGTCCGTGTGTTTGTATGGGTGTGTGTGTATGTGTGTGTGTGTGTATGTATGTGTATATATGTGTGTGTGGACGTTGGAACCACGGTTTCTCAAATAATATAAACTTAAAAAATATTTAACTGCAGTTTATTATTATTATTATTACCCATTTCTAAGTGTGCCACAATCTGCTTTTTCGGTAATAATGATGACATATTTGTACCGTGCGGGCGTTTATCAGGCGTCACCTCACGGACACTCATTCCTGGCGTGGAGAGTGCACCACAGGGGTCACTTTTGTGCCATTTAAAATTCGAAATATTTGACGCCGGTCGGGATCGAACCCGGTTCCCCAGGTTCGCGACCAGGCACACACGGCCACGGGACCCCGTCAAAAGCAAAAATAGTGCATGGGATGAGATTTGTAAAGAATTTAATCCAGTTTCACAAATAGGTCCCCGGAATAGTGTTCAAATGAAACTGTTATATAACACATTGTATTTATGTTGGCTTGGAATATTTGGGTTTTGTACAGGTGTTAATAAGTAATTTTTACAAGGGTATCCACTATCCCCTAACAAGTAGCAATTACCAAATTCTCCGTTATAACATTTTTAAAATGATGTCTGTGTGTGTGTGGATGTGTGTATGTGTGTATGTGTGTATGTATGTCCGGATGTTGTAGACACGATTCCTCAAAAACTAAAAGACTTAAAAAATATTTAACTGAAGTTTCTTCAATCTGACATTCCTGGGAAGAGCTGAAAAGGTTTTGGTAACAATTGAACAACCGGAAGTAGTAGTTTCTTAGACAAATTCTTCTAAATATAATTTTTTGGGAGTTTTTTTTTTATTAAATATTGAAGAATATAGAATTCTCCATTTAATACACTTAAAATTTTTATTATATCTTGTATAGATTTAAAGCTAAAGACATTATAATTTATAGAGTAAACTAATCGCAGAGGCTAAGGCACTAAGGAAACCAGTTGACAAATTCCAATGTTTATAACATAGTTTGTAAATGGCATATGTCATTGTCATATATCAACAGTTTTAGTGACATTCTGATAGCTTTTTCTGGGAAGTATATTTAATCTTTCTTATTGTTTTATTAATTAAATATTTGAAATTATAGGTAAAATGCATATATCCATCAGAAATACCGTCAATCTGGTTAATGAATTGGAACAATCTCTGACATTTAGAAACTGCCTCATACAATGAAAAATAGATATAATTAGAATTATTTGTGTGTAGAAGACATGTTAAATACAATAAAAAACAATATTTGAGTAAAGTTCTGTAATGTTTTTGTTATAAAACGACGGTTCGAAAGCGAAGTGCAATACAATACTTATATAGCCTAATATGGAAATGGCGAGAGGTCTTGTGCTGGCCACAACAGATTTTTATTCTTGCTTTATAAAAAGAAAATCTCTGGAATAAACTATTTTATTTCGAGAATAAATTTTACTTTGCTAGTAATTTACTTATCTACCTTTTATAAAACTGGGCATAATTCCACTAAACTTGTTCTCCAAAATTACTTAATTCCAAAAAAATAATTTCATTAGCCTACTTTGGTATTTTCTTCATTGAAATAAAAATTAGTGTTGGCTTCGCACGGTGGTATGTGTATTATCGTGTATCACGTTTATGCGTGCTGGTGATATTTCCTCCGGCCCCATTTTGGTTGATATCTGTGGGCCGACCGCCAGTCACAGCTGGTTGCACCCGACCCGACCCTTGCGCTTTGTGCCTGCTACGGCCCTGGCAACACATCCCATGTTCTAAGAATGAACACGGACAACAAAGAGCTGATTGTATTTATGATTTGTTTAATTGCACTTTTTATTTATATCCAAAGGACTGCAATTTAACGCATCGCGAATCAATGTGGAAAGAGTTGTGCGCGATTCGTGTTTAGCCCTCCGGGGTAGCTATTAAAGCTAAACAACATAAACGAGAAACAATTCCCAGAAATTAAACTTTATAACTTTTCTACTAAATTCAATCTTGATGAAGATTTATCGATCTGCCAATCCATCGCATATCACTTTGGATTTTTACTTTCTACCAGTAGTCACGTTATTATAAAAATCTGTTGTGGCCAGCACAAGACCTCTCGCCATTTCCATGTTAGGCTATAGAAGTATTGTACATATCTGACATTTCTGATACACACAAAAACTCATATCTTCTTTATATATTTCTATATTTTTTAATTCATTCTATTCACTCTTATTCTTCTACAGCCAGATTCACAAAAAGGTTTAAGCTAATCCACATTTTTTGATTAGCGAATTCTACTCTAATTTTGACAGTTTATATCTTAAAATATAATCTAACCTATTCCTAGTATCTACCTTTATTGATAATATAATCAAAATTTAATTTTAAATACCGGAATAGAATAGAACTCACTAATCCAAAAATGAGAATTAGCTTAAACTTTTTTGTGAATCGGGCTGCTAATGTTCAATGTTCGATATATATATGTAATATATGTATCTATAATTATAAATATTTAATTAATAATAATAAAAAATATATATATCATCATGGCATATTACCTATTTCTGGGTGTGCCAGTATCTACAACACATGTAGACATCGGTAATGATGACGATATATTTTACCGTGTTGGCGCTTACCAGGCGTCACCTCACGGGCACTCATAGCCGATGTGGAGAGTACACCACAGGTGTCACTTTTGTGCCATTTAAAATTGGAAATATTTAGCGTCTGTCGGGATCGAACCCGGTTCCCCCCAGGTTCGCGACCAGACACTTAGGCACGCGGCCACGGGACTCCATATTAAGAATGATGAAAATCTCTATTACTTGTCTCTATTTTGAATTTCATGGAGAATTATAATTACACTCTCCCGTGGCCGCGTGCCTGAGTGTCTGGTCGCGAACCTGGGGAACCGGGTTCGATCCCCACCGACGCCAAATATTTCGAATTTTAAATAGCACAAAAGTGACCCCTGTGGTGCACTCTTCACGCCAGCAATGAGTGTCCATGAGGTGACGCCTGGTAAACGCCCGCACGGTACAAATATGTCATCATCATTACCGTTACCGATATCTGCGATAAAGCAGATTATGGCACACTCAGAAATGGGTAATAAAACATTTTAAATATTTAATTAATAAAACAATAAGAAAGTTTAAATATATTTCCAGAAAAAGCTTTCAGAATGTCACTAAAACTGTTGATTTTTGACACACATCTGTCACATATATACTAAGTTATAAACATTTGAATTATATAATAATTACAGTGCATTTATCTCTAAATCTACTCTCGTCTCGAGTAAATCTTGAGGGTATTACTCTCGTCTCGTCTCGAAATATCGAGACGAGAATTAGGTTAATCTCGTCTCGAAAATTCGAGAAATTCGAGACGAGATCTCGAAAATGCGAGATCTCGCGGCATCACTAAATGCAATGCATTCTGTCTGTGTAGTCCGTAATGCAATCCGTTCATAAGTCGGTTGATCGTTCCGTGTTGTAGCCACGGATAAACACATCGATTACGCTTCTTTACGGATCGAGCGGAGTCCTCGTGCAACGGCTGTCCTATCCAGTATTCCGCGCCGTATCTAAACGCGCTGTTAATTGATTCTCCTTAAAATAACCGCGATAAACAGTCCAACACACGCGTAATGCGAGAATCTAAATGGCGCATTTACCTATAAATTTATTACAAATTCAATACTTTATTACACACAGCTATTTGTTTACATACAAGCATAGTTTTACATTTCACTTAATTTGTTGTTTGTTGTACGGTTTAAATGGAAATATTTGCGCTAACAATACCGTAAAGTTATCGTAATGGTAATATTAACATGCAAGTACTTAAGGGCTGGTTTATGATGAACTTAATTTATAAATTTACATTCAGAAATTTTGATTTAAAATTTACCAGCCCGATTCACAAAAAAGTTTAAGCTAATCCTCGTTTTTGAATTAGTGAATTCTATTCTATTCCGGTATTTAAATGTTAATATTATATTTTATAAATTAGAAGTTTAACCCTCCGTTACCCGCGTGGCGTCTATCAGACGCCACTGTGCATATTTACTTACATAACTTTTGAAATCGGAAGGGTGGGACATTCCACTCTTACATACCTTCCTCATACTGACCGAGGATGAGATACTATACGCCACAGCATTCAACTGTTATATGATGTATAGTAAAAAGCAATAAATTTAGATCAGAGTCTGTCAGACGCCACGCGGGTACTTACGTTTTACTTTCATCAATTGTAATTTTCGTAAAAAAACGTAAGTTTTAGTGATTGAAATATAAATAAAACAATATTAACCAAAAGAAAAAATAAACAGACGTAATTTCATAAAAACTTTAGCTTTAAAATTAACTCAATAACATATACAAAATCGATCAAAAACAACATGCCTACTTAGGAAATTAAGAAAACGCACTAGTGAACTAATTGTTCAAATCGATTTTGATGAAGCAAACACCAGTACAAGTGTTCCCCAGCAAAAAAAGAAATAGGAAACCAGCGTTGAAGGTTCTGAAAATATAAGAAAAAGGTGTTACATCCGCGAAAGAAAAAAAAATCGAATGACGAAATATAGATGTATAGAATGTAATAATTATATTTGTTTAGAGCAGGCTAACAATGTTTGTAAAATTTGTAGTTGCAAAAATGACTAATTTGTTTCAATTAAAGTTCGTATGAAGGATTCACTTTTGTTTGTATACTAAATTTAATTATTGTTACTTTATATTTTAATTTTATTATTTTCTTTTAGTTTATTAGCATTTTTAGTAAATTAAATAAAAAGAACATGTTTAAAAGTTAATATTATTTGTTTATTGTCCGACGAAAACATAAAAAAGTTTAAATTAATTATTTGTTATCGATATCTTCGTTGGAGTCTCTCAGACGCCACGCGGGTAGCGATGTAATGAACATTCGCGCGGGTAACGGAGGGTTAAGAAGCTATTCTTTGACAAATTATAGGAACGAACATGATTTGATTAATTAGTGCGTGTCAACTTCAAGGCGTAATGTGCTCCTGCAAAACCGTAAAATCTAATTTCTAAAATTCTAAATAAAGACGTTATTTAGGGCATATAAATTTAGGATTTAGATATTAGGGTGATAAAAGTGCAACATCGGACACAGCCTAAATAGTTATCGTTGTAGAACAATATATAAAAAAGTCCTGATCTTTGCAAGCGGAAAGTGTGCGTGTGTGTGTGTCTGGGGTCAGGTTTCCAGTGAGGTGGAGTGATCGCAGCTGATGCTGAACCGAGATATAAAACAATGGAGCGAGTGTCGTAGGCGATGGTCTATTTGAAATCAATTACACGATTTTATGGTAAACGTGGAATCCTTATTGCATCGCTAAACCGGAATATCCTGCGTTCGAAAGAAAATTCCAGAAAAACGACAGGAATTTCTTGCGCGACGGCAGAGACGTAAAAGAAACGATTCTTTGAAATGTGCACACATTTGCAATTATTATTAAAATTTAATTAGGTACATACTAACCAGTATGTCACATGTTTTGTTAGGATTGCACTTTTGTCATCCTAAATTTATATGCCCTATATATCGTCATTATTTAAGATTTTAAAAATTAGATTTTAGAGTTTTGCAGGAGCACACTATGCTGTGAAGTTGGCGCACACTATTTGGGAAACCGTGGTTCCAACATACACATACACATACACACACACACACACACACACACACTGTCATCATCGTAAAACGTTATAATCGGATTCTATGACCTTAAAACGTGCTTATCCACTAAAATCTGGATATGTGATTTTTAGCATGATTCCAGTACCTCTCTTAGCGAGAGGTAAAGACATTCCCGATATTATTATTTAAAAATCTGTTGTGGCCAGCACAAAACCTTCCGTCAATTCGATGTATTTTGTACAAATCCCATACCAAAAGGTCCTTGGAACAGATTCTATATAATATCATGTAAAATCAAACACGAACACATACTATTTCTATTCTATAAATCCAATAAAATTATAACATAAACATACACTAAGTAAAATGCACTTGACACTTCTTCTTATTCTTCAGCTTCCCCTATTTTATTAGAGGTAGCTGTTTCCTCTTTTCTTCCACTCATTCCTGTCCAACACATCTTCTTGACACAGGCATTCCTTTCAGTCTTCTGCGATACAGTCCTTCCATCTTATGTATCTAGATACTTCTCAATGCGCTGATTCCAAATTTTGAAACCGCAGGTCGATATCTCGTTTCGTTCTTGAGATATTTCGACTTAAAGTTTTGCTCAAAACTGCCCATTTTTAGGTAATAACCCAAAAATGGGTCGAGATATGAATTTGGCAACATCACCATTCGATTCTACGGACAAAAATACATAAGTGTACCAATTTTCATAATTTTTGTCCAACCGGTTCATTTTTTATGAATAAAAGCTTGAAAACCCCTGAAAATGGCAAAAATCTGAAAAAATCGTAAGGGGTACACCTTAGATTTTTGCGATTTTTGGTCATTTTCAGTTATTTTGCTTTAGAGATTATAAGCGGTGTTCAAAAATTCTGAAAATTGTTGTACTTATGTAATTTTGCCCGTAGAATCGAATGGTGTTGTCGCCAAATTCATATTTCGACCCATTTTTGGGTTATTACCCAAAAATGGGCAGGTTTGAGCAAAACTATAAATCTAAATATCTCGAGAACGAAACGAGATATCGACCTGCGGTTTCAAAATTTGGAATCAGCGCATTGAGGAGTATCTAGATACATAAAAAATAGATTTTTTAAAATTTTGAAGTTTTTATCTAAATGTGGGGTAATTGACTTTTGGGGCAATAACTCAAAAATGGGTAGTTATATTATTTGATTGCAAAGAGAATATTACGTAAGTATACGCATTTTTAGAGTATTTATATATGAGTATATAGAATCTTTTCTAATGAACTTTTGGTATGGGATTTGTACAAAATACATCAAATTAACGGAAGGTCTTGTGCTGGCCACAACAGATTTTTTTTATTGAAATAAAGATAAAACAGTTTCATTGCCAGTAAGGTAGTTATGGTAACCTAACGTATCATTCAAGTTTCCAATACTCAGGATGTGAACAATTAAATGTGGTGTTTATGTGAGTGTAATCAGTGGTATATTGGGGCCGTTCCGGTATTTACGCTATTAAGTTTTCAATGGCAATTGAAATTTACCTACATTAGATTTTTTAAAAATTTGAAAGTTTTTATCTAAATGTGGGGTATATTGACGTTTGGGGCAATAATTCTAAAATGCGTAGAAATATAAACTTGGTGGTAATATTATTTGATTCTAAAGAGAATGTTACGTAAGTGTACGCATTTGATAATTTTACTGGATATATAGAATCTTTTCCAATGAACTTTTGGTATGGGATTTGTACAAAATACATCAAATTAACGGAAGGTCTTGTGCTGGCCACAACAGATTTTTTACCTTTTCTTGGTAATATAAAGTGTAGTTAATTTTCTATACTTACCTTTTACAATTATTAAGACTAGCTATAAAATGCTTCTAGTTAATTAACATGTTAAGCATGCAAGCAGTTGAAATTGTTTTTCGCAGAATAACTAACAAACACAAGTAATTTGAAAATATATTAGGTATTAAATTGTTCTGTGTATGTGTGCACTTTATTATTTTCCCTATAAAGCTAGAGCCATATAAAGCGCAAGCAGCAAATTGCATTTTGGGGCTCTGTCGGGCTGAAATATATCCAGAGATCTTAGGAAACTTGTGTAAACGCTGCTGAACTTAAGTAGGGCGTACCGACTCCATACTCGGTTGCGTTTGAACTTAAATAGTTGTGAGCTACTGTATTATTAAGTTATTTAAGTCCAGTTCCGAGAAATGCAAGCCGTTTGCTTCAGTTGCAACACTGTTTCTTAAGAGTCACTCACAGATTTTTCTCAAAACGAATCAAATACATTGTTGTTAAGTTATTTAAAGAAAGTGACTACGGAATTTTAACGTATATAACACAAATATAACGCTCCAAATTTTATTACTACATATATAAGGTTTAGTGTAGTTGCCACTGGGCGTAATATAAGGCGTGTTTCTTCGGACTGTGATAATGATTTTCTAAATAATTTGTTCAATAATGATTCCTTCGAATCATGATTAAATTTAAGTCCAAAGAAACAACAAAATAACTCGATCGACGCGATACCTACACAACGTCGAACGAACTAGCGACAAACGTCAAATGATAAATCAGCTATTTTGATTGAAGTAATAACCAACATGTTACTTATAGTTTAAAACGTTAAAATGAATAAAAAATATAAAAATATATAAAGAAGATATTTGTTTTTCTGTGTACCAGATATATTAAATATATACAATATTTATACAGTCTAATATGGAAATGCGAGATGTCTTGTGCTGGTCACAACAATTTTTACGTCTCGCTAAGAGAGGTATTGGATTCATGCTAAAATTCGCATATCCAGATTTTATTGAATAAGCACGATTTAAGGTTCCTAGAATCCGATTGGTGTGAAGATATATGGTTAGTAAGAATGTTTTTTGAGAATGGAGAGACAGCTGAAGTTTTATGTGGACGTTGTGAACGAAGTATGTTTGTACAGGAATGTGTGGCGAAAGATGATTTTTTTTTATCCCTTTCCCTATTGTTATTATATTTTTTTTCGGGTTTTTGCTAACCCACTAAGTGGGATACGCGTGATTTTATGTATGTATGTATGTATGTATGTATGTATGTATGTAGAATCCGATTATAACATTTTTAAAATGATGTCTGTGTCTGTGTGTGTGTGTGTGTGTGTGTGTGTGTGTGTGTGTGTGTGTGTGTCGATGTGTGTATATGTGTATGGATGTATGTGTGTCTGAAAGTTGGAGGAACGATTCTTCAAAAACTATAAGACTTAAAAAATATTTAACTGCAGTTTCCTCAATTTGACATTCCTGGGAAGAGCTGAAAAGGTTTGGGTAACAATTGGACAAACGGAAGTAGTAGTTTCTTAGAAAAATTCTTCTAAATATATTTTTTTGGAAATTTTTTTATGACAAATATTGAAGATCAAAATTCTCCATCTAATACACTCAAAATTTTTATTATATCTCGTATAGATTTAGAGATAAAGACATTATAATATATATAATATTCTAATCGCAGAGGCTAAGGCACTAAGGAAACCACTTGACAAATTCAAATGTTTATAACATAGTTTGTAAATGACATATGTCAGTGTTAAAAATCAACAGTTTTAGTGACATTCTGATAGTTTTTTCTGGGAAGTATATTTAATCTTTCTTATTGTTTTAATAATTAAATATGCATATATTCATCAGAAATACCGCCAATCTGATTAATGAATTGGAAGAATTTCTGAAATTTAGTAATTTCCTCATTGAATGAAAAATAGATATAATTAGAATTATATATGTGTGCAGAAGACATGGTAAAAATAATCAAAAACAATATTTGGGTAAAGTTCTGTGAAATTTTGTTATAAAACGACGGTTCGAAAGCGAAGTGCAGTACAATACTTATATAGCCTAATATGGAAATGCGAGAGGTCTTGTACTGGCTACAACAATTTTTTTTTTCTTTTGTTATCACTTCATCTAACTCTCTTATTAACACGAGTGCATCAATAGTTTATTACAGGAATAATTAACGTATAAGTATGTAGGTGTATAAATTGTAATGTATAATTGTAAAATAAAAGACAAGATCAACTCAGCCATTTTATCAATGAACGATAAAATTGACACGTATGGAGAGGAATAATTACCGCGATTTTCATTCGAGAAATAAACATCTTTATAAAATGAATATATCATTAACTTCACAGTATCATTTGCATACGTTGAATCCTTAATCCACTCACATAATTACGTCCCCGGCCTCGAGAAAAACAACGACATCGCGAATATTTTCAACAACTCTGGAAATGATCAGAAAGCTTTTTGTGTCTGCCATTTTCAATTACCCCTATTTGTATAATTAATTTTACACCGGGTGATTCATATAAATTATAATCGAATAACACTGCAGGATACAAAATAAAATTATTACGTTTATATGCAGATGATGGTTACGTGTTTAATATTGTAGCAATAATTAATAAAAATAACTTAATATTCATTATTGAGTATCAAATAAAATCAAAATAAATTAGGAATGTAAAACAGATTTCAAACAAAAGACTTGAAAGTAAAAAATAATTTGGAATAGAAAATATTAACGTTCTGCGTTTTCAGCAAACCCATCTTCAGCTATATTTACAATAATTGTACAAAGTTGTTACAAAAATGTAATAGAGAAACATTATAAAATTAGACAACATTGGTCTACATATATCAAAAAATCTGATGTGGCCAACACAAAACCTCCCGCTATTTATTTTTTTATTAATTTAAATACATACTTACGGATTTACTAACGCTGCAAACTGTTCCATTGCATAAAACTATTGCTTTATTTACTATTTTCTTTTTAAAATGTCACTATTATTAATTGGAAGTGATTAGTTTTTTGACAGTGACATTTAATGTCAGTTACATTCATTTGAAATATGAACTGTGTAACAAAGGAATTGTGTTTTTCTTAGGCTTCGGGACTTGTAAAAAAAAATATTTTTAAATTTATCTATAAAATACATAGAAAAAGTATTAATGTATTCCTGTAGAAAATTCAATAATCTTTAATTTTCATAACGACAAAATTCGAAAAAATGGCATTTAATGGTACAGACACACACATACATACATACACACATACAGACATCATCGTGAAAATGTTAAATTTGGATTCTAGGGACCTTAAAACGTGGTCATTTACTAAAATCTCGATAAGTGATTTTTAGCACGATCCCTATACCTCCCTTACTAAGGGTAGCGGGAGGTAAAAATCTGATGTGGCCAACACAAAACCTCTCGCTATTTAATTTTTACGTACATACATACATAAAATCACGCGTTTCCCACTTAATGGGTTAGCAAAAATCCGGGAACAATAGTAACAATAAGAAAAGGGATAAGAGTAAGAGCTCAGCTGACTCACTTCACTCTTTAACAACATTCTTCTTTCGCCTTGTCCACAATAATCATAGCATTCATACATATGAACATATTAAAGTGACCTATTTTCGGTAGCGAATAACCGCATCAGGACCACAATAATAGTTACGCAACAATCATCCTTCGCCACACATTCCTATCCATTTTAATTAATTTAAATACATACGTACTTACTAACACTGAAAACTGTTCCATTGCATAAAACTATTGATTTATTTATTATTTTCTTTTTAAAATGTCACTATTATTAATTTACTGTCAGTTACATTCATTTGAAATATGTGTAAAAAGGAATTGTGTATATCTTAGGCTTCGGGACTTATAAAAAAAAATATTTTTAAATTTATATGCAAAATATATAGAAAAAGTATTAATGTATTCCTGTAGAAAATTCAATAATCTTTAATTTTCATAAGACATAAAATGCGAAAATATGGCTTTTAATGATATTTTTAAAGTACCATTTCCGGTTATCCGATTTACACCAAAATCTAATGGCTTCTTTTCATATTAGAATAGGATAGAAATACAAGGTTTCAGAATTTTCTGAATGATAGTATTTGAATTAGAGCGAAGACAAAATCCCTAGACATACACACATACATACACACACTCACACATACATACATACAGACATCATCGTGAAAATTCTGGTGACCTTAAAACGTGCTTATTCACTAAAATCTGGATACGCGATTTTTAGCATGAATTCAATACCTCTCTTTTAGCGAGAGGTAAAAATTGTAGAAATTTGTACCAAAACTTATGGAACATATATTAGTTTTAATTTTTAATAGAAATGACCCATGTTCTCATATGTTACTATGCTGAAATCCCATTAAAATTCATAATCATGAGTTTGATAAACGTCTCTTTTTAAAACTGTAAAGTCGGTGTGATAAGTCATCTGTACTTCTCTAAGTGATACCGAATGCAGCGAAGCTGCGATGATCTTCAAGTCTTGAAATAGCATCATCAATATGGATTACAGTCAACAGTTAAGATTTACAACTGGTACTTCGCCGTAAAATCGTCATTATGGTTAGATAATAGAAAATATAACTGTCTGTATCACAATTTGCAACTAAGAAGATACACATTTGCAAAGAACAATAATTTGTTTTATTGTATTTATTCTAGAGTACTCACGTGTAATTTGTATTTTTATTTAAGGTCCTTAGAATCCGATTACAACGTTTTTAAAATGATGTGTGTGTGTGTGTGTGTGTGTGTGTGTGTGTGTGTGTGTGTGGATGTGTGTATGTGTGTGTGTGTGGATGTGTGTATGTGTGTATGTGTGTATGTATGTATGTCTGGATGTTGTAGACACGATTCCTCAAAAACCATAAGACTTAAGAATTGTTTAACTATGGATTCCTCAATCTGACATTCCTGGGAAGAGCTGAAAAGGTTTTGGTAACAATTGAACAACCGGAAATAGTAGTTTCTGAGAAAAATTCTTCTAAATATAATTTTTTGGAAATTTTTGTTGTTAAATATTGAAGAACATAAAATTGTCTATCTAATACTCTTAAAATATTTATTATATCTTGTATAGATTTAGAGATAAAGACACTATAATATATAGAGTAATTTAATCACAGAGGCCAAGCACTAAGGAAACCAGTTGACAAATTCCAATGTTTATAACATGACAAATGCCATTGTCAAATATCAACAGTTTTAGTGACATTCTGATAGCTTTTTCTGGGAAGTATATATAATCTTTATTGTTTTATTAATTAAATATTTGAAATTACAGGTAAAATGCATAAATCCATCAGAAATACCGCCAATCTGGTTAATGAATTGGAAGAATCTCTGAAATTTAGAAACTTCCTCATACAATGAAAAATAGATATAATTAGATCAGAATTATATGTGTGCAGAAGACATGTTAAATACAATAAAAAACAGTATTTGGGTAAAGTTTTGTATTTTTTTGTTATAAAATGACGGTTTGAAAGGGAAGTGCAATTCAATACTTTTATAGCGTAATATGGAAATGGCGAGAGGTCTTGTGCTGGCCACAACAAATTTTTTTTTTCAATTTTGTGCAAAATTTTATAAATTTTAAATAATAAAATGTGGTAAAAATATTATTTATAGTAATATTTTTAAAGAAATTTCATTGTACACTACATGATCTGCGCTGTCGTGTTCTTAAAAACAAGTTAAAAATCGCAAAGTATTTAGTCTGTTGTGATATTTGCACGTGTTCGGATGTATATTTCTGTGTTGTGTTTTAAATTATAATGTACAAACTAACATTTAAAGTGTACTATGAACGAAAATTTGTGTAGATGTGTTTTTTTAAACGAAGGCATCACGTATGAAGATTTTCCATTACCCGGTAAGAACATTATTATCATTTAATATATGTAAAATGTATTTTATAAATAAGACTTTTAGATTATTTATAATACACACATGAATCTTTGTAATATCATTAGGTATATAGTACTGACGTCAAAATACATAAGTTGGTGTTATGTTTTATGTTGTGAAAATATGCGTTTTCAATTTTAAACCACGGTTATGTTGAGCTGTATTCAAAGAAATTGCACACAAATATTCATATTTCAATGTCACCGTAATCTGTTTGTCATTTTATAAAACACCTAGGCGTTTTATAAAAAGACGGATTTTACAATCTGGACTTTATACAAAAAAGTCTCTATACGACAATAGTTTCCATCTAATTTAGGATAAATAGCGGGCTAAAAGTCAATGTATGTAATTTTATTTTAATCCAAAATGAAAAGCATTATGTTACGTTATTATATATAAAAAATAAACAAATAATATAGTATTATTATATATTGAATTACTTGGTTTTTAGTTTCACAAAATTTATTTATTGATGACTAGTTTCGCTACTACAATAGCATCTTCAGATCCAATGTATATAAACTTAAAAATTGTATAAATATGTATATATATATATAATGACAAATATAAATATATGTCAGTAAATGTTTAAGTTTATATACATTGGATCTGAAGATGCTATTGTAGTAGCGAAACTAGTCATCAATAAATAAATTTTGTGAATCTAAAAACCAAGTAATTCAATATATAATAATGAATAAGTTTCACCATGTAAGAGCTGAAATAATTAAAGAAATAATATAGTTATTTTATTTATTTTGTAGGATATACATTGAAAATATTCATAATTTCATGAGAAAAATCTGTTGTGGCCAGCACAAGACCTCTCGCCATTTCCATATTAGGCTATATAAGTATTGTATTGCACTTCGCTTTCGAACCGTCGTTTTATAACAGAAAATTACAGAACTTTACTCAAATATTGTTTTTATTGTATTTAACATGCCTTCTGCACACATATAATTCTAATTATATCTATTTTTCATTGTATGAGGAAGTTCCTAAATATCAGAGATTCTTCCAATTCATTAACCAGATTGGCAGTATTTCTGGTGGATATATGTAGTTTACCTATAATTTCAAATATTTAATTAATAAAACAATAAGAAAGATTAAATGTATTTTGCTGGCCACAACAGATTTTTTACAATTATATTAAAGAGTATATTAAAATTATTTATTACCTCCCACTACCCTTGGTAAGGGAGGTATAGGGATCGTTCTAAAAATCACCAATCGAGATTTTAGTAAATGACCACGTTTTAAGGTCAATAGAATTCAATTTTAACATTTTCACGATGATGTCTGTATGTATGTATGTATGTATGTATGTGTGTGTGTGTGTGTGTGTGTGTGTGTGTGTGTGTGTGTGTATGTATATGAATTTTGTCTTCACTCTATCTCAAATACTATCATTCAGAAAATGCTGAAACCTTGTATTTCTACCCTATTCTAATATGAAAAGAAGCCATTAGATTTGGGTGTAAATCGGATAAACGGAAATGGCACTTTACTTGAAGCTCATAATGGTTTTTCTTCAAGAAATATCATTAAATGCCATTTTTTCGCATTTTATGTCATTATAAATATGAAAGATTACTGAATTTTCTACAGGCATACATTAATACTTTTTCTATATATTTTACACATAAATTTAAAAATCTTTTTTTTTAATCCCGAAGCATAAGATAAGCACAATTCCTTTGTTACACAGTTCATTTTTCAAATGAATGCAACTGACAGGTAAACGTCATGTCAAAAAACTAATCACTTCAAATTAATACTAGTAACATTAAATAATGAAGAAAATCGTAAATAAAGCAATAGTTGTATGCAATAGAACATAATATAGTTTGCAGCATACTAAATACGTAGGTATGTATTTAAATTAATAAAAATTAAATAGCGGGTGGTTTTGTGTTGGCCACATCAGATTTCTTTACTTCATTCACTTAAGTTAGCCTAATTTATTGTACACAAATGCAGAAGAAATAAATAAATAAATAAATATATCATCACGGCATATTACCCATTTCTGGGTGTGCCAGTATCTGCAACACATGTAGACATCGGTAATGATGACGATATATTTTACCGTGTGGGCGCTTACCAGACGTCACCTCACGAGCACTCATAGCTAGTGTGGGGAGAAGAAAAAAAGTTTCAATAACATAATATTGGGACAGTTTAAAACTTTTTGTATGACCGTTTACAAAATTAATAAATATTTCCAATATCTACTAAAATTCCCTTGTTAATATTCCATCGTAAATAGAGTTCGACCCCTTGAAAGCATTCTCCCATTATTGCTTGTCCCATAACCAGAAGCAGCTACAGAAGCGGTTCACAGCAAGCGAGACAGAGATAGCTATAATCATCTCCCGGCGTGCGAGAGCGAGATGCAGCTAGTGGAGATAACAATCTATAAATGCACTTGTCAAATGTTTAATTTCCTTGGAGTATTTATTAATGTTCGATATTTATGGGAGAAGGGATGGGACGGCTGCCTTACAGATGGAAGGACGGACGAGGTGATCTAGCTCGATCGATAATTCCATATTTCGTAAACCTCTATAAAGGATTCTTTAAGATGATAGAGAATACGATGACCATATCGTAAAACTGGGGATAATAGGGTCCTCCATCGTAGTAACAAATTAGAACAAGGGTCAGTTATATTAAAACTAGACCTTAAAACTGTATATTAGGGACTATCAAAGTTTAAAAATAGTTATTAGTTTCTAAAATAATCGAGTTTTTATTACCATTTCCTCATCTCCATATCTACGTCACACATTTATTCTATTCCAAATAGGGTCCTATACCATAGTCATATTTTAACTATCTTAAATAAGAAGACGAAAATATACATAAATTAATGAGTATTAGTGAAAAAATTTTCTTTAAATATTAACTTGGTCACAAACTACAAGCGATTGAACCTGATTACTAATTGGGTATGACGTGTTAGGTACTAAGAATTTGATTGGTTGCCTGATTTTAAAAAGAAGATTCGCGCGTCTGTAGCGGTCTCCTTTGAAAGAATATGAAATGTCATGATGTTCTATAACCTAACAAAACATTTAACAATTTTGTGTTTGATGAATTTGTTTAATTATAACATCTAGTAATATTAACAATAATCATGTATTTATAAATAAATCAATTTGTAATATGAATTAAATTAATATTGAAACTTCAAAACAGGCAAACATTAGCGCCATCCGTCGTCATACTTTGTGTAATAATATTGTCAAACTGTTTCAATGTTCTGTAATTTATTAGGAAGAAATCCTTGTTAAATGCTTATTATTTATGTTATTTATACTTAATAATAATTTCTTCGAAAATATAACGTATAAGTTTTTATATAAAAACATTTCAGCTATGCAAACATGAAAAAAATTGTTTCCAGTATAACTAACAGCTTGTCCCATTGTTTGTCGATCACTTGTTAGTACCTGCTACGTCACGCACAAATTCTTAAACTTTAAAAATTCATATCTCGCTTATTACGTAAAATTTTTAAATCGCGTTTGCACTGAAGTTCTTATTTTATCCTGTTCTTACATTTATGATGCCATGACAGATTACAAGCGTTGGTATGAAAGTAAAAGATATGTTGAATGACATAGGCTATCAATGGTAATCAAATATTGGACTATATTATATACGTAGTATTTTTATTATTACATTAAATTAATTATTATCCACCCATATTTCCAATTATTAACCACAGGGGTTATTTTAACATATTTATATATTTTATAAGTGCTGAAAAAAATAAATTTATGAAATTATTAGCGAAATCCACTGTTTGAGAACAAAATCATCTCTATATCTACGTCACAGAATATTTAAAAAAATATTACGGCTTAACGAATAACAACAAAGACTTTCTAAAATTACATATCACTTTCAGTTTAGATAAAGTTTTGTAAAAAAATATTAAAAAAATATAATGGAGGACCCTATTATAATGAGATGTATTTTCTCATTAATACTGCATCATACCAAGACCAGCCTTATTTTTAACATTAATTACGTAGTGACTTTTAAAAATATGTAAGAAAATGCCTAAATATTTATTTTAATATAATAACAAATTATACACTGAAAAATCTGATGTGGCCAACACGAAACCTCCCGCTATTTAATTTTTATTAATTTAAATACATACCTACGTATTTACTAACGCTGCAAACTGTTCCATAATTTGAAGTGATTAGTTTTTTGACAGTGACATTTACTGTCAGTTACATTCATTTGAAATATGAACTGTGTAACAAAGGAATTGTGTTTATCTTAGGCTTCGGGACTTAAAAAAAATTTATCTGTAAAATATATAGAAAAAGTATTAATGTATTCTTGTAGAAAATTCAATAATCTTTAACACAAAATGCGAAAATATGGCATTTAATGGTATTTTTTGAAGAAAAATCATTATGAGTTTCAGGTAAAGTGCCATTTCCGGTTATCCGATTTACACCAAAATCTAATGGCTTCTTTTCATATTAGAATAGGGTATAAATACAAGGTTTCAGAATTTTCTGAATGATAGTATTTGAGTTAGAGCGAAAACAAAATCCCTACACATACACACACACACACACACACACACACACACACACACACACACACACACACACACACACACACATACACACACATACAAACACACATACACACAGGCAGACATCATCGTGAAAATGTTAAAATTGGATTTGTAACCCGCCTTTTAAGGGGCGAATTGCAAATAATATTTATAAGTGAGTTCTTGCCAGACTGGTGGTACAATTTAGTAACTGCCAAAATAATAAATAATAAACTCTAATAAATGTTCCTACTTCTTGTAGAAGAATAAGGGTTGTAATAATAATATTAATTATTATTATAAATAAGTTTATTGACTAGTATAATTGAATGATATATATTTACACTTGATAGATGATGTTTACTGTAGCGACTGTATGGAGGATGGGTCTTCAGTATCTCTGGTCTCTGGACACTCTCTCCTGGACACACTCTAACTTCCCATCGTCTATACAGTCTTTTATATATGTTTATTCGCCTCATAAAGGCGGGTTACAAATTGGTGGCAGCGGTTTTGGGGTACTTTCGCCAGTCCAGAGTGGCCAATATATTTGGTTCGCTCGCGGGGTACGATTTTGTAACAAAATTATTTTTTAAAATAAATAATCATGCCGGGTGGTAGAACTGCGGGTAGCTCTAACAGCGCTAATCTGTCAATGCCAGTTAAATCAGAAACAGAAATGTTATCTTTAAAAAGTAGTGTAATATCACAAATACCAGAATTTTTTGGCGAGAATGTATTAGAATTTTTTAGAAAAGTTTACGTAGTAACTAGTACTAGACAGTTTTCCGACAGAGAAATAGTAGACCTTATTAGAACAAAATTAAATGGGGAAGCGTTACAGTTTTACTGTGAAACAGAAGAAATACAGCTCGATAATGTTACATTTATGGAATTTAGAGAACAGTTTGTCAAAAGATTTGCTAAACAGAGATAAAAATACTGTTAACCAAAAAACGATGCAGAATATGATTCAAGACAGTCTGCTAATAGACAGTTTGGTGCGTCAAGCACAAAAGGACACCCCTACAACTTCTGGAGTACCCCACTACCACACCCGTAGTAAAGGCCCACCTCCACATCATCCATGGGTTCTTTCTCCAAGACGGGTATAGAAACAGTCAACCACGAAGAAGATGGCAACAAGATGCGATGGCAAATTGAAACAACTGAGAGGAGGCCACATATAACCCACAGATGGCCACTGAGGGTTAACTCGTTGTGCGCCACCTCACAATTCATCGAAACAAGAGGACAAAGGAGAAAAGAGGGAATACTATCTGGCGGAGCGGCAGCGCTGGACCAACCTACAGATGTGTCCGGCCGAAAACATCCACTCTCCCAAAAATACCCTACTCCCTTTGTTTTAGATAAAGAGAGCCATCGTCGCATCCATGTCCATCAAGGCAGCATCACATGCCTTCAAAGGTTTCGACTGCAGAGGTCCCTCTACCACTTACATAACAACTGAATCATCAAAGGAAATCAGGCAAAATATAAGTATAACCGATTCTCCAGTTTAGGTCTTTATGTTTAATTATCAAGCATTCATAACGTATTCAAAATTATTAATGTTTTGTGTTGGTAAATAAATATTGCATAAAATTCCAGAAAGCAACTTGTTTGTGAGATGTCCCGAATTGGTTATTGTAATTCATATAATAAAGGGAAGTTCCAACGGGCATATCATAGACAAGAATTGCAGACATATGTTATGGATGTTAAGTGGAAAAGACGTGGTTGTATTTTGCCACCTGGAAGATCAGTTATATTGTTACGAATGTTGTTGTTTATGTTAAGAAGACCACAAAAATATATCTATGATTAGGCGTCCAAGACATCTTCCATCCTATGGACCAAAGGACAACGACGAAGAAGTCAGTAATCCAGTATCATCAGCGCGCAAATATCACATCACAACAGAGATGCTGTGATCAACTGCCAATCGTCTGAAGCCATACATCCTCCATCAAGTTCAAGGACAGCCGTAGAACAGCGAAGTACAGTGTTCCAAGAGGACCAACTCGTGGTCTAGGTAGAGACTCTTAAAGGACCCCATAAAGGAATTTAAGAAAAATTGTGCCCCAAAGGAAGCAAATTTTTAAAGAGGGGAGGTATGTAAACCTAAGTCAGCACATAAATGAGATTGCGTATATTTCCAAATTGACTCACATATAAGTAGGCAATTGCTGAATAGATATTTCTTAATATTATAACAAATACCAGACCTCAATTTCTTTGCTGACTTATCTTTACGTGAATATATATAGACGACTGAACGACAGGGAGAGAAAGCTCTAACATTGTAGCCTGTCCGTTACAGTCGCGAGTATAGGCTCTATTTTGTATCTTACATATATTTATTAATAATAAAGATATTTATATTTTTATATAATCAATTGTGTAAATCAACCCTTGGGCGACCCATTTCAGAGTCAGCATCGAAGCACAGTAAGTAAATAATATTCTTTATTACATCACTAACTAATTTGATACAAGACGTAACTGCCAAATCTGGCAAGAACCCTTTCTTTAAATTTATTTGTTTATTCGCCTCATAAAGGCGGGTTACAGATTCTAAGGACCTTAAAACGTGGTAAAATAAATAAATAAATATATCATCACGACATATTACCCATTTCTGGGTGTGCCAGTATCTACAACACATGTAGACATCGGTAATGATGACGATTTATTTTACCGTGTGGGCGCTTACCAGGCGTCACCTCACGGGCACTCATAGCAGGTGTGGAGTGTGCACCACAGGAGTCACTTTTTGTGCTATTTAAAATTGGAAATATTTGGCGTCTGTCGGGATTGAACCCGGTTCCTCCAGGTTCGCGACCAGACTCTCAGGCACGCAGCCAAAAACGTGGTCATTTACTAAAATCCCGACACGTGATTTTTAGCACGATTCCTATACCTCCCTTACCAAGGATAGCGGGAGGTAAAAAATTAATTTCATGTTATCGGCGTGGCCATTAAAAAGTTACGGTCTAATCAATGTAACAATTACATACAATAGAAAATACAAATATTTATTACATATTCTTTTTGGCTTTATTATATTATGTTGATTACAAATTACAACAAAGGGCCACATTCAAAGTAGGTTAACCTATCTTGTTCATATTATGAGAACGTAATAATTCTCATTTTTAGTTCCATTGTTCAATTTTAATAGTTTAAACTCAAAAATAGCCAGTCTCATCTGTGGTCTGTGACAGTAAATGTAAATGAAACAGGAAGAATTATAGCGCGTTCTGAAATTTGAGAATTTTAGATAACTTTATTTACTCATTTTTACAAAAATGATAGTATAGTTTATGTTTTAAGTGTAATTTCATGTTATTTCGACCATAACACTTCTGCTACCTTAGGCACAGATTTCTCTAATATAACAAATTTTAAGTCTACCCATTCTTATTACTTCCCGATACCCTTGGTAAGGGAGGTATAGGGATCGTGCTAAAAATCTCATATCGAGATTTTAGTAAATGACCACGTTTTAAGGTCCCTAGAATCCATTTTTAACATTTTCACGATGATGTCTGTATGTGTGTGTGTATGTGTGTGTGTATGTATGTATGTATGTATGTATGTATGTGTGTGTGTGTGTGAATGTGTAGGGATTTTGTCTTCGCTCTAACTCAAATGCTATCATTCAGAAAATTCTGAAACCTTGTATTTCTATCCTATTCTAATATGAAAAGAAGCCATTAGATTTTGGTGTAAATCGGATAACCGGAAATGGCTCTTTACCTGAAGCTCATAATACTTTTTCTATATATTTTGCAGATAAATTTAAAAATATTTTTTTTATTAGTCCCGAAGCCTAAGATAAACACAATTCCTTTGTTACTCAGTTCATATTTCAAATGAATGTAACTTACAGTACCTAAATGTCACTGTCAAAAAACTAATCACTTCAAATTAATAATAGTGACATTTTAAAAAGAAAATAGTATATAAATCAGTAGTTTTATGCAATGAAACAGTTTGCAGCGTTAGTAAATACGTAAGTATGTATTTAAATTAATAAAAATGGATAGGAAAGTGTGGCGAAGGAAGATTGTTGCGTAACTATTATTGTGGTCCGGATGGGGTTATTCGTTAGCGAAAATCGGTCACTTTAATATGTTCTTATGTATGAATGCTATGATGATTGTGGACAAGGCGAAAGAAGAATGTTGTTAAAGAGTGAAGTGAGTCAGCTGAGCTCTTACTCTTATCCCTTTTCTTATTGTTACTATTGTTTCCGGATATTTGCTAACCCCCTAAGTGGGAATCGCGTGATTTTATGTACGTATGTATGTAAAAATTAAACAGCGGGAGTTTTTTGTGTTGGCCACATCAGATTTTTGTTATTGAGACGAATTCTATACATCATTTCCTTAATTTAATACAATCGCTTATTATTATCGCTATCTCCACGTCTCTAAGCCCGTTACAGAATCTATTCTTCGTACTACCATCGCATAGATGCACGCCTACTCGCACGCATGCATACAGCTTGGTTGTAGAGCCGAGGTACCGCTCGTTCGATCACATTGAAACGCCTCGAATTTTAGAATTATGGCCAGAGTTAATGAAATCTATCGCTCGGCTATGCCAAACGCCTCAGGGCACAGCCACAAGGCAAGACTTCGGGAAATGAACTACACAGAGATATAGTAGCAAGAAGCATAGATATAAATATTTAAAATATTATTAGTTTCACTAATTCAAGCCCGTAGGGAGCATATACAGGGTGTTAATTAAAAAGTGAGCCAAGGAAATCAGTTTTTCTTTGCGCAAAACTTCCCATTTAGTTTCAGACAAAAATGTTTCAAATAAATGGTGTAGAGAATTAAATTATACACCTAAATCACTAATCAGATTTAATTTTGCATGTTTAGTAAACTGTAATTAATAATTTGAAATTTTATAAATATTGCTCATTTGTAGTGATAGCCATGGAATTGAAACAAAATGCATATCGTTTGAACTGTCACAAAACCGATTTTCAAGTAAAAATTACAAGTAGTAAACTACAGTTACTAAATTTAAGCGCGATACTTTTAAATACTGTAACAATGCAGCAACAATATTGGATGAGAAATAGATTAAAAATTAATTGCATAATAGTATATTAAAGAACAAGTTTTATAAGACATGTCAATTAGAAAACTCGCCAAGGCTCGTTTTCTAAACTTTGACGCGTGCGAAAAAAAGTCTTATAAAATGAGTTCTTTATACTATTTTTTAGATTTTGCGCCTTCTACATACTAAAATATTGTAAAAAAACTGCTAATATTAAACCGAGTCAATTTAAGGAAATTTGCAAGTGAAATGTTGTAGTTGGTATCACTGAACTGACCACATTCAATTATTATTTATTTGAACATTTGAAGGTTAAATTTAAGTATTTGTAGTGTAAATGTCATCTAGTACCAACCTTCTAAAACAAAAAAATGCGTACCGTAATGACTTCATTATGAACGCAAAATCTAAAAAATATTTTAAAATGCGAGAAAATTTTAAATTCATAAATAAAACACAAAATTGTGTAATTAAATATCAAATGAAGAGGAATTTGTGGATGAAGACTACAAGTCATGACTGTCAAAACTTAGCAATAGATGTCACTGTTACTAAAGTGAAGTATGTTTCGTTTACACGATTTTTTAAAAGTCCCTTATATGAGTCAAGTCTATCTTTTTACCTCTCGCAAAGAGAGATATTAGATTCATACTAAAATTCGCATATCCGGATTTTATTGAATAAGCACGATTTAAGACCCCTAGTATCCGATTATAACATTTTTAAAATGAAGTCTGAGTGTGTGTGGATGTGTGTATTGGTGTATGTGTGTGTGTAAGTCTGGATGTTGTAGACACGATTCCTCAAAAACTATAAGACTTAAAAAATATTTAACTGCAGTTTTCTCAATCTGACATTCCTGGAAAGAGCTGAAAAGGTTTTGGTAACAATTGAACAACCGGAAGTAGTAGTTTCTTAGAAAAATTCTTCTAAACATCATTTTTTGGGAGTTTTTTTTTATTAAATATTGAAGAACATAAAATTCTCCATCTAATACACTTAAAATTTTTATTATATCTTATATAGATTTAGAGATAAAGACACTATAAGTTGACATATTCCAATGTTTATAATATAGTTAGTAAATGACACATGTCAGTGTCAAAAATTAACAGTTTTAGTAACATTCTGATACCTTTTTCTGGGAAGTATATTTAACTTTTTATTGTTTTATTAATTAAATATTTGAAATTATAAGTAAAATTGTGGTAAAATGCATATATCCATTTTTAGAAATACCGCCAATCTGGTTAATGAATTGGAAGAATCTCTGGCATTTAGAAATTTCCTCATACAATGAAAAACAGATATAATTAGAATTATATGTGTGCAGAAGACATGTTAAATACAATAAAAAACAATATTTGGGTAAAGTTCTGTACTATTTTGTTATAAAACCACGGTTCGAAAGCGAAGTGCAATACAATACTTATATAGCCTAATATGGCCGTGCCTGAGTGTCTGGTCGCGAACCTGGGGGAACCGGGTTCGATCCCGACCGGCGTCAAATATTTCCAATTTTAAAATGGCACAAAAGTGACTCCTGTGGTGCACTCTCCACACCAGCTGTGAGTGCCCGTGAGATGACGCCTGGTAAGCGCCCACACGGTAAATTTATCGTCATCATTACCGATGTCTACATATGTGTAGATAATGGCACACCCAGAAATGGGTAATATGCCGTGATGATATTTTATTTTTATTTATGAAAATGGCGAGAGGTCTTGTGCTGGCCACAACAGATTTTTTTGGACTTGACTTTAGGAAGAAAAGTAAATAGGCGAAAGTGTTCACACAACGGCAAAAGTCGCCTTTTCAAAGTCAAAGTCAAGTCAAAGTATATTTTTGCTATTGCTTAATCATAGTCTATTATTTTCTCGCCCAGATATCTGGCGTTCAGATGTCGTACACAAGATACTAATGATATATTTTTAAATATTAATGAAATCATTTTACTAATTGCCATTTTATGTACTAAAACTTTGTCGTATATTTCCTAAAACAGTTAAAAACATATAAAAAGTTTTTCCCACTTTGAAAAAGTATCGTATAAACGTCAATAGTTTGAAAAATATGTGAACGGAAAACGATGTATTAGATAGTTGGTTTCCTTTGGCTTTGGTAGGCTCTCGTAGTCGCAGTCGTAGTCGTAGCATTTCCTACTCCTGATAAAGGCTAGCGCGGTCACGCATACGTTGAGCCATCAATAACACCAGGTTGAGGCTGCGAAACGCGATTCCACTAGAGATTCCGCACCCAACCAACCGTCACACGACCTTACAACCTCACACCTTGTACACACAAACCAATCCTTCATAGGGAAACATCTAAACATTCGCAAACAGACGGGAGATGGGAAACGGTTGCTTCTAAATGAATGCAATGAGCCTGTTTCACCTTTTTCAAAAACTATTTTAAATGAAAGTTTATGGAATGATTTTCTTAGTAATAATTTTTATTTTAATAATTTGTTGTTATTTGTGGAAATAATTAAATAAAAAGATTGGCGTCCTGAAAAACTACCCCCACTCCTGTGACGTAGAAGCACATACATTACATCATTAATAGCCAATAGGAAAATAGTTTTTCCATCACCTACGTGTATTCATATTATTTATATAAATAAACGTAGGCTAAAGTTTGTCACATGTTAATAACAAAATCTTTTAATTTGACATTTGACGTTGACATTGTAAATGAATAATAAAGTAATAATGGCTAATTCAAATTATACTCAAGCTAAGTCGGACAATTAACAGAAGGTCGATAGCTGGATGATGGCTGAATTTATATCAGAACAATTGTTTTACTGCTACCGAAATAAGGGGTGTTAAAGAGTTGAGGTAAAATAAAATATAAAAATAGAATTTATTATATAAATTGATAATATATATAATGTAAAATCGTAACACGAACACATGCTATTTTTTACATATTCCATGTCAAAAGTTTCTTTGAAAAGATTCTATAAATCCAATAAAATTCTTCAGCTTTCTCCAATTTTGTTAGGGATCACTGTTTCTTACTCTTCTCTTCCACTCATTCCTGTCCAACGCATCTTCTTCACACAGTCCTTTCTTTCTCAAGTCTTCTGCGATACAGTCTTTCCATCTTCTCTTTGGCCTTTGTCTGCATGTCACTTGCGAGGAACACTATGACATACCAATTTTAGATCCTATACTTTCTATACCTATTTGGTTTTGCACTTGCAACTGACATCTGTCAATTGAAATTTTTTGAATATACCTATCAGCTGTTTACATGATAAATAGCAAAGCTGACTAATTTTTGAAAATTAATTCCTTTATAACGCTTTAAATCTACATCTATTGAATATGAAGGAAAATGTATAATCAAACCGTATAGAGAGGAGTATTTTCTTTAATATGTATAATAACAAAAAGTCAAAAAATAATATTTAACAGCGTTTTTTTAAGAAAAACTGTTAAAAACTTCAAATAAAGGTACTTACTGTGGATCAATTATAACCAAAATCTAATCAACTTTTTAGAATTTGTAGTATTGGAGTTATCGTCGGAGAAAAATTTGTCACACACATACACACACACACACATGGACACACACACACACACACACACACACACATACATACATACATATATACATACATACATACATACATACATACAGACATCATCTTAAAAATGGTATATTCGTATTGTAGGGACCCTAAAACGTAAATAAATAAAATAAATATATCATCACGGCATATTACCCATTTCTGGGTGTGCCAGTATCTACAACACATGTAGACATCGGTAATGATGACGATATATTTTACCGTGTGGGCGCTTACCAGGCGTCACCTCACGGGCACTCATAGCTGGTGTGGAGAGTGCACCATAGGGGTCACTTTTGTCCCTAAAACGTGCTTATTCATTAAAAACTCACGACCGAATTTTTTGACCAGACAATACCTTCTTTACCTAAAGATGACGGAAGGTAAAAATTGTCAACCTGACCAAATGTCAATAATTTTTGTCAAATTTAATCTGACAAAGGTGTAGTTTTGTAGTTTCATTTTTGGTGTTTTCAAAAAATAACTAAAATCGAATATTGCGCAGCCATAAAATACTTTGTTTTGAGTACAAAAAAAAAACTCGAAAACTATTTAGCCTTTAGACAAATCTGAGGGCCAAACTGATAGTCTTTAGGCTTTAAATAATCGCAATATGGTCCTTCAGGACTGCGCCCTGTCTGCGATAGTATTAACAGTTACCGTAGGTCATCTGTCGTGAGGGAGTGTTGTGTTAGTGCTGCTAACCCCTCAATATTGTCATCATAGCAGGCATACCCATAACTTAGAGTAAATCATGAGCAAAGCAGTGGCATGGTGCGGTATTTGCATATTATCTGTATCTTCTGGCCGTCGAAGAGAGAGCGATGGAGGAGTGGTGTGCGTAAGAGAGAGAGCGGCGCGCGAGGGCCGGCAAGCTCGCGGCCATTGCCATATTTCATGTCGTCTGCTGCCACGTTGCCACGTCGCAACACGCCAACCCGGCCAGCAACCTAACTACGGATACGATACATTGTTCAAATTCAATCATTTATACCAACACTCGCAAATTGATGACAAGGGGCAATAGGGTACTATACATAGTCAAATTTTAACTATCGTAAATAAGAAGATGAAAATATACATAAATTAATGAATATTAGTGAAAAAATTATATTTAAATATTGATTAGATCGTAAACTACAAGCGATAGAAGTTGATTACTAATTGGGTATGACGTGTTAGGTCCTAAGAATGTGATTGGTCTCCTGATTTTAAAAAGGAGATACGCGCGTCTGCTGCAGTCACCTTTAAAAGATTATGAACTGTCACGTTCATAACCTAACAAAAAATTTAACAGTAGGGGATTCCAGCCATATTAATAAAAAAATGAAATGGCATAATTGAAATATTTCGGAAATAAGGGGTTTTTTACCTCTCGCTAAGAGAGGTATTGGATTCATGCTAAAAATAACATCTCCAGATTTAAGTGAATAAGCACGATTTAAGGTCTATATAAATCGATTTTAACATTTTTACGATGATGTGTGTGGATGTGTGTATGTATGTATGTATGTATATGTGGATGTTGAAGGGACGATTACTCAAAAACTATAAGACATAAGACCTGTTTAACTATGAATTCCTCAATTTGACATTCCTGGGACGAGCTAAAAAGGTTTTGGTAACAATTGAACAACCGGAAGTTTTTTACTAGTTTTATGATGATGTTTGTATATTGTCATTATTTTTATATTAATTAATTTAAAAATATGAAACTTAGTGTAAGTACGTAGAAATGTATAGTCTGTAATTTAAAGTGTGTGTCATAATTTTTGAATTTTTTTAAAGCAAGTTATTAAGCTTCAAACTATAATTCTGAAATGGATAGTAGTAACTAGTAACTGTAGTTCATACAGTATAACATGTGACAAAACAAACTATCGCCTACTCTTATTTGTACCTCTCGCTAAGAAAGGTATTGGATTCATGCTAAAATTCGCATATCCAGATTTTATTGAATAAGCACGATTTAAGGTCCCTAGAATCCGATTATAACATTTTTAAAATGATGTTTGTCTGTCTGTGTGTGTAAGGATGTGTAGACACGATTCCTCAAAAACTATAAGACTTAAAAAATATTTAACTGCAGTTTCCTCAATATGACATTCCTGGGAAGAGCTGAAAAGATTTTGGTAACAATTGAACAACCGGAAGTAGTAGTTTCTTAGAAAAATTCTTCTATACATAATTTTTTGGGAATTTTTTTTATTAAATATTGAAGAACATAAAATTCTCCAGTTGACAAATTCCAATGTTTATAATATAGTTCGTAAATGACATATGTCAGTGCCAAAAATCAACAGTTTTAGTGACATTCTGATAGCTTTTTCTGGGAAGTATATTTAATCTTTCTTATTGTTTTATTAATTAAATATTTGAAATTATAGGTAAAATTGTGGTAAAATGCATATATCCATCAGAAATACCGCCAATCTGGTTAATGAATTGGAAGAATTTCTGGCATTTAGAAACTTCCTCATACAATGAAAAATAGATATAATTAGAATTATATGTGTGCGGAAGACATGTTAAATACAATAAAAAACAATATTTGGGTAAAGTTCTGTAATATTTTGTTATAAAACGACGGTGCGAAAGCGAAGTGCAATACAATACTTATATAGCCTAATATGGAAATGGCGAGAGGTTTTGTGCTGGCCACAACAGATTTTTTATTTAGGTATATGAATGACGTGTCTTTTGTCTATTTTTTGTGCCAATCATTTTATTTAATTATTTAGAACAATTTATTATAATTTTCTTTTATTACTTTGGAAAATATTACATAATCTTTCATCTAATATACTTTTTGAAAAATGTAAAACCAGCTCATTAATAATTTTTGTAGTAATGTATTGCTAAACAAAAAATACAAATGCGGTTAAGAACCAGAAAGTTGAAATTTTCAAGTCATTAATTATGTAATATTATTTGTATAATTTGTCTTTAATTATGCTAGAAAGAAGAATTTTGAAAAAAATGTAGGTAAATTTCAAATTGCCATTAAAAACTTAATAGCGTAAATACCGGAACGGCCCCAATATACCACTGATTATACTCACATAAACACCACATTTAAATTGTTCACATCCTGAGTATTGGAAACTTGAATGATACGTTAGGTTACCATAACTACCTTACTGGCAATGAAACTGTTTTATCTTTATTTCAATAAAAAAAATCTGTTGTGGCCAGCACAAGACCTTCCGTTAATTTGATGTATTTTGTACAAATCCCATACCAAAAGTTCATTGGAAAAGATTCTATATATCCAGAAAAAAAATATACATTATGTATACTCATATATAAAAACTCTAAAAATGCGTACACTTACGTAACATTCTCCTGACAATCAAAAAATATTACTACCAAGTTTATATCTCTACCCATTTTTGAATTATTAGCCCAAAAGTCAATATACCCCACATTTAGATAAAAACTTCAAAAATTTTAAAAATCTATTTTTTATGTATCTAGATACTTATCAATGCGCTGATTCCAAATTTTGAAACCGCAGGTCGATATCTCGTTTCGTTCTCGAGATATTTAGAGTTAAAGTTTTGCTCAAAACTGCCCATTTTTGGGTAATAACCCAAAAATGGGTCTAGATATGAATTTGGCGATAACACCATTCGATTCTACGGGCAAAATTACATAAGTACACCAATTTTCAGAATTTTTGAACACCGCATACAATCTCTAAAGTAAAATAACTGAAAATGGCCAAAAATCACAAAAATCTAAGGGGTACCCCTTACGATTTTTTCAGATTTTGGCCATTTTCAGGGATTTTCAAACTTTTATTCATAAAAAATGAACCGGTTGGACAAAAATTATGAAAATTGCTATACTTATGTATTTTTGTCCGTAGAATCGAATGGTGATGTCGCCAAATTCATATCTCGACCCATTTTTGGGTTAATACCCAATAATGGGCAGTTTTGAGCAAAATTTTAAATCGAAATATCTCGAGAACGAAACGAGATATCGACCTGCGGTTTCAAAATTTGGAATCAGCGCATTGAAGAGTATCTAGATACATAAAAATTAGATTTTTGAAAAATTTGAAGTTTTTATCTAAATGTGGGGTGTATTGACTTTTGGGGCAATAATTCTAAAATGGGTAGAGATATATACTTGGTAGTAATATTATTTGATTGTAATGAGAATGTTACGCAAGTGTACGCATTTTTAGAGTATTTGAACAACTGTGTGAATTTTTAGAAATAATATTGAAATAAAAATGGATAAGTGCTATAAAAAAGTTCCTTGGAAAAGATTCTATATATCCAATAAAATTATTACATGTACATACACTATGTAAATTGCACTTGATAATACAGACTGATTAAGGTCGATCAATCGGTCTTTGTCGCAGCCCTTACTTTCCAATAATTAAAATATCAATTTTCAAATTTCCATAGGGGCAATAATTCAAAAATGGATAGAGATATAAACTTGGTAGTAATTAGGAATGACGAATTCCGATAATTTTGGTACCCGAGTACCCGAAACAATTACCCGGATAGTACCCTTTACCCGTTAATTACTCGATTACCCATTATCCTTGAAGTACATATACATAATTCGTTAATTTTTTAATTACTAGATATCCTTATATTAGCAGTTTACTTTTTAATAAAATTCTTAATTATTGTTTACATATATTTATTAAATAAAAAGTAATACAAATACATAAATAATATATTGTATCTCTATAAAAAAACTTAACATAAACTATATTATTTACCTAAGGTATGGTAATAAAAAGCTCTTCTTTTAGATACAATCTTTCTGGCAGCTGAAAACTGTTCGGGTAATTAAAGGGTATCGGGTAATTAACGGGCAACGGGTATATTTCGGGTAATCGGGTAAGAAATTTAATACCCGGGTACATTATTATCGGGTAGGTTCCGAGTACCCGGGTACCCATCGTCATTCCTATTAGTAATATTATTTGATTGCAAAGAGAATGTTACGTAATTGTACGCATTTTTAGTGTATTTGAACAACTGTGTGAATTTTTAGAAATAAAAGTATTGAAATAAAAATGGATAAATGCTATAAAAAAGTTCCTTAGACAAGATTCTGTATATCCTTCCTTACCTAAAAGTGACGGAAGGTAAAAATTAAAAATCTGTGGTATGTAGATGAAGTGTTGATATAATTAAAAGGGTGTAATTCCTCTTTTTGATTTTGCGCGAGTTATTGAACCTCTCCCGATAACCTGATTTATTCAGCATCGTTCGATACACGCTCCGAGTACGTACAGTAGCCGGCCACGGGGCATCCACAACACTATCATATCTATCAACCTGTGTGCATCTCCCTCACACTTATACTTCTCGTATTCTTCCTGTCTCTCTCACTCTCTCCTCTCCTTCTCACATCGCATTACATCGCGTGTATCTCATCTCTCTCGCTATCTCTCTCTCGCGCAGATCTTTGACGCTGATTGGGAAATTTCCGGAAAACAAATGCAGGATCTGGAAAGTGTGCCGTCACAGCAAGAGACGATCAGCAACATCAAATTAAATATGGGATTATTAATTTATTTATCCGTTTTCTTACGTACGGTAGAGACCGTAAATTACATGACGAAAAATTTACGGTTTCCATATACTTATTTTTATATGAGAATTTTTTAATTTGACAGCTACATATAGATGTCAGGGTGTCAAATCTAAAATCGCGCTATATCAATTAAAAAATATTACGAATAATATAAAACAGAAAATTCTGTTGTGGCTAGCACAATACCTCTCGCTATTTCCGTTTTGTTACACTAGTATCGAATTTAACATTTCTTATACACATAAACATTTTTTGGGAGTTTTTTTATTAAATATTGAAGAACATAAAATTCTCCATCTAATACACTTAAAATTTTTGTTATATCTTTTATAGATTTAGAGATAAAGACACTATAATTTATAGAGTAAACTAATCGCAGAGGCTAAGGCACAAAGGAAACCAGTTGACAAATTCCAATGTTTATAACATAGTTTGTAAATGACACATGTCATTGTCAAATATCAACAGTTTTAGTAACATTCTGGGAAGTACCCATATTTCATTTTTTTTATTGTTTTATTAATTAAATATTTGAAATTATAGGTAAAATTGTCGTAAAATGCATATATCCATCAGAAATACCGCCAATCTGATTAATGAATTGGAAGAATCTCTGACGTTTAGAAACTTCCTCATACAATGAAAAATAGATATAATTAGAATTATATGAGTGCAGAAGATATGGAACGCCGTTTTACTTTTTATTCCATCTTTTTTCCTTGACTTTAAATAATGTGACACATCCTTAATTGAATTAAAGATATCTTAAATATAATTTCAGATATCTATAATTCAATTAGAGATATCTCTAATTTGGTTACATTTAAGATATCTTAAATTCAATTTTGGATATCTGAAATTCAATTCGAGATATCTGAAAATGAATTTTAGATATCTAAAATTCAATTAAAGATATCTCAAATTCAATTTACATGCTTTCCTATAGGTAATTTTAGATATCTAAAATTATTTACAGATATCTGAAATCGAATTTCAGATGTCTTAAATACAATTTAAGATATCTTTAATTCAATTTTAGATATCTAAATTTGAACATATCCATAATTCAATTTCGGATATCTGTAATTCATTTTAAGATATCAGTAATTAAATTTGAGATATCTTGAATTGAATTTGTGATATCTTAAAATGAATTATGAATATGTTCAATTTAAGATATCCACTATTCTATTTCAGATATCTTAAATTGAATTACAGATATCTAAAATTTAATTACTGATATCTTAAAATGAATTACAGATATCTGAAATTGAATTATGGATATGTTCAAATTTAGATATCTAAAATTGAATTAAAGATATCTTAAATTGTATTTAAGATATCCGAAATTCTATTTCAGATATCTGTAAATAATTTTAGATATCTAAAATTACATATAGGAAAGCATGTAAATTGAATTTGAGATATCTTTAATTGAATTTTAGATATTTAAAATTCATTTTTAGATATCTCGAATTGAATTTCAGATATCTAAAATTGAATTTAAGATATCTTAAATGTAACCAAATTAGAGATATCTCAAATTGAATTATAGATATCTGAAATTATATTTAAGATATTTTTAATTCAATTAAGGATATGTCACATTATTTAAAGTCAAGGAAAAATGATGGAATAAAAAGTAAAACGGCGTTCCATAAGAAGACATGTTAATACAATAAAAAACAATATTTGGGTAAAGTTCTGTTCGAAATGGAAGTGCAATACAATACTCATATAGCTTAATATGGAAATGGCGAGAAGTCTTGTGCTGGCCACAACATATTTTTTATCTCTTAAATTTAACAATAATTTGAAAATTTAATTTCATTTTAATAAGATCAATACGAGTCAACTTATAAATTTTTTAACTTAATAACTCAACATGTGAAAGAAATTAGACACAGATATTTATTATAAGACTACAATCAAAAATCTGAAAATATTTTAAATATTATAGCTCGCTCGGCGTATTTACCAGCCTTTAATTATAGTTTTATAGCGAAGTTTATAGCGCTTTTTATTTCCTTGAAATAAAGAGATTTTTTTGTAGATCTCTCATACGATTTTACCCAGTAAATTTTTATTTCTTTTTTATTTATTATCGCGAAGATTTATTTGAAAATAGTAGGTAGTTTTAAAATTTAATAGGTTTCTCTCAAACAAATACTTAAAATAGCCACTTTTGGAAAAAATGTACTAACTAATAATATGGGGTCCCGTGGCCGCGTGCCTGAGTGTCTGGTCGCGAACCTGGGGAACCGGGTTCGATCCTGACCGGCGCCAAATATTTCGAATTTTATATGGCACAAAAGTGACTCTCCACGCCAGTAATGAGCGCCCGTGAGGTGACGCCTGATAAACGCCTGCACGGTGTCTCATTTCTCACTTATTACCAACTGTACTATTCCTAGTGAGTATATTTTCGATTCCGTTGTGCTTAGGTTGGTGGCCGCTGATCAGTCGAAGAGATTTAAACGTGCATGATGCAGTAAGAAGCGAGAACGCTGACAAAAACATGTACGTACACACACCAAGGCATGGCATTACCATTCTCTCTTCTCCACACCACGATTTACATTGACGTAAGCTTTCGACTTACGGAATGCGGCCTATGCCATTACATACTGTGCCGCACACCTCACATACACAACACTACTTACACACAACTATGATCACTCAAATTACAACATGCAGCACGCAGCACCCACTTCTAATTACAATTAGCAATACGGCTTTGTCTTTTCATTAAAAGGAAATTATTTATTAACATGATAAGTAAGTAATGAGAAGATAAGGGAAAAGATTAAGTCATAAAAGTTTCTATACCTACTTCGTTTGAAAATAAATCCACCACAAAAATTAAAAAACTTTACTAGAGTACTAAACTTACTTCTCTAACAATGGCCCGGTTTACACCGATATCTTGCTAATCTGACGAAACACTAAATCAAGACTTCGCACGGGTAAAGCTAGAATAACGATTAGCTACACGTGTACCAGTATTTTTTCACATTTATTTCGGAGACATGCGCTGAGTAGGGAGTCGGCAATTTGCCTCGCATCGTACATGTAACAGGCTCCGCCCACTGCCCACCCGATCCCCGCACCGCACCTAACAGCGCCCTTTTCTAAACATGTCTCGGGTACTTTTACTTATGTACATATGGTGCAAGCTATCTCTCCGACAAATATCGAAAATCTGCTAACGGTTAAAACTTAACTTAAATACAAAGATAAAAAATTTGATATGGCCAACACAAAACCTCCCGCTATTTAATTTTTATTAATTTAAATACATACTTACGTATTTAGTAATACTTCAAACTATATTATGTTCCATTGCATATAACTATTGCTTTATTTACGATTTTCTTTATTATTTAATATGTCAGTATTATTAATTTGAAGTGATTAGTTTTTTGACAATGACGTTTACCTGTCAGTTACATTCATTTGAAAAATAAACTGAGTAACAAAGGAATTGTGTTTATCTTAGGCATCGGGATTAAAAGAGAAAAATGATTTTTAAATTAATCTGTAAAATATATAGAAAAAGTATTAATGTATACCTGTACAAAAATCAATAATCTATAATTTTCCAATTACGTTAAATGCGAAAAAATGGCATTTAATGGTATTTTTTGAAGAAAAACCATTATGAGCTTCAAGTAAAGTACCATTTCCGTTTATCCGATTTACACCAAAATCTAATGGCTTCTATTCCTATTAGAATAGGGTAGAAATACAAGGTTTCAGAATTTTCTGAATGATAGTATTTGATTGCAAACAAAATTTGTACACATACACACACACATACAGACATCATCGTGAAAATGGTAAAATTGGATTCTAGGGACCTTAAAACGTGGTCATTTACTAAAATCTTGATATGTGATTTTTAGCACGATCCCTATACCTCCCTTACCAAGGGTAGCGGGAGGTAAAGATAATTGAAATCATCCCCTATTGTACCGCATTGAGGGATGATTCAAGTTTTATTTTCGCGACAAAAGGTAGCCTATGTCTTTCTCCAAAGTCCAATCTATATCTATATCAAAATTCATCAAAATTGGTTCAGCGGAAGAAATGAGTTTTCCATACAAACTTTCATCCTCTATTTCACCCCTTCAAGTTTTATTTTCGCGACAAAAGGCCTATGTATCTCCTTCTCCAAGGTCTAATCTATCTCTATACCAAAATTCATCAAAATTACAGGCCAACATCTCAATAAACGTGTCGATTACCAGTTTTCAACAGAAGTTTTAGAGATATTCGAGGTGTGGCAATTAAATAACGAGATTTATTTTTGCCGGCTTCCTTGTAAATTTGGCAACATTGCAGGCTATGTCATATCAATTTGTCATCTTCCATCCACTGTTACAATGTCAAGATAATTAGACAAACCGTTCGGCAGTAACCTTTGATTGTAAAAATGTTAAAATCGGATTCTGGGGACATCAAAACGTGCTTATTCATTAAAATCTCCATATGAGATTTTTAGCACGATCCCTATACCTCCCTTACCTAGAGCAGCGGGAGGTAAAAGTTGAAATTAACACTTTAGCACCCACCAGAAAATAAATCCGGTTATATTAATATTAATGAATAAATTATTACGTTGTAATTTAATCATTAATTCAAAAATCAGTCGTGTGAAACATTCTCAACTAAGAAAATA
Organism: Ophonus ardosiacus; assembly: GCA_943142095.1. Classification (NCBI taxonomy): domain Eukaryota; kingdom Metazoa; phylum Arthropoda; class Insecta; order Coleoptera; family Carabidae; genus Ophonus; species Ophonus ardosiacus. The sequence continues at coordinate 87,161,671 of OW964823.1, forward strand.
CTTGTGTATTGTGTAGATTCACGATTATATTTGCAATTGTTGATTGTTACATATGAGAATAATAAGACCGTCTTACAGAAATTTTATCAAGATTTGTAGTAACGATGTTGTTCGTCTAAAACCAGTAAAGAATGATGATATAGTTATTGAAATCATTTATATCATTGTATCTGTAATCAATCTGCAACAAAAACAACCACAATACTTGTAGTTAATTAAAATTATAATAAATGCCTTTGCTAATGTTAATTCCGTAGCTCAAATGCTACTAAATATAGATAGTCGTACTGGTTTGTTGTAACTGCCGCTTGCACGAAGAATAAGAAGAAAAGTACATGATGTTGTGTGTTGTAAAACTTATAAAAATGAGAAATCGTTCGCCATTATTGATTTTTTGCCCAGAGAGAAAATCATTGGGAGTTACACGGTCATTTACGGGCCGGTGTTTTTGTTTTCTGCTCCATTTGTTTCCACGTATTTACTGCGAAGGTTGTGAAACCAAACAGATTGGAATAATCAAATTTTATAAACAACCTGACCATGAAATTAAAGGCGTGCACTTCATTTAAATTCGATCGACTACTCGCGTAAGCGTAAATGTTGTCTATCTTAGCATATTTCCTTCGCAATGCCTCCAATTTTTGATGGATAAGGTTAAATTCATCACAAGTAATTGAACTAAGGTACGGTCTATCAAATAGTACGACAGCATATACTTTCCCTTTGTTTATTACTTTTATTAATTATATTAGCTACATACAGTCATACAAAAAAGTCTCCGTACGACAGTAGTTTTAATGTATTTTAGAAAAAATAGCAGTCTAAAACCCAATATATTTAATTTCCTTTTAGCCCAAAATAAAACGTAGTATATTACATTATTATTAATATAAAATAAACAAATATTGAAAGCATTCATAATTTCATGGCAAAAAAGTCTCTGTACGATAACCAAAACATTTAAATAATAAACCATTTATTTATGTTTCATAAAAAAATATAATATTTTCAGGGTTTTCCTTTGGTTTTTCCACCAGTAACTAAGCGATGAGTCATTGAATCCACCAAATTTTTGGTCACCGATGGCATTATATTCTGCCATTTTACTTGTAATTAATTTTAACTTCTTTTTTGCTTTACATTCTTATTTATTTTAAGAATTTTCCGCACTTTCTCAATCTGATTAAAGTGCGGATAATGTGAGGGATGATTAAGCATATTTTTAATATTATACAGTACGCATTCTCTTATAGAGCGAATTATTTGTCGAATTTTTCTGATGCATGAAATTAAATTGACTGTTTAGGCCCTACTTTTCGGCACATTGTTTAAAATTTGATTTTAAAATGTCGAGGGTACCTTTGCTATCCATTGTTGCAATAACTACTAATTTTCGTACTCCCGCTGAGGAGCTATAGCCCCTAGACATAATGCTATGTATACTCATTTATAAATACTCTAAAAATGCGTACACTTATGTATCATTCTCTTTAGAATCAAATAATATTACCACCAAGTTTATATCTCGACGTATTTTAGAATTAATGCCCCAAAAGTCAATATACCCCGCATTTAGATAAAAATTTTCAAAAATCTAATTTTGTATGTATCTAGATACTTCTCAATGCGCTGATTCCAAATTTTGAAACCGCAGGTAGATATCTCGTTTCGTTCTCGAGATATTTAGATTCAAAATTTTGCTCAAATCTGCCCATTTTTTGGTAATAACCCAAAAATGGGCCGAGATATGAATTTGGCGACAACACCATTCGATTCTACGGGCAAAATTACATAAGTACACCAATTTTCAGAATTTTTGAACACCGCCTACTATCTCTAAAGCAAAATAACTGAAAATGGCCAAAAATCGCAAAAATCTAAGGTTACGATTTTTTCAGATTTTGGCCATTTTCGGGGGTTTTCAAACTTTTATTCATAAAAAATGAACCGGTTGGACAAAAATTATGAAAAATGCTATACTTATGTATTTTTGTCCGTAGAATCGAATGGTGATGTCGCCAAATTCATATCTCGACCCATTTTTGGGTTAATACCCAAAAAATGGGCAGTTTTGAACAAAACTTTGGATCTAAATATTTCGAGAACGAAAAGAAATATCGACCTGCAGTTTCAAAATTTGGAATCAGCGCATTGAGAAGTATCTAGATACATAAAAATTAGATTTTTGAAAATTTTGAAGTTTTTATCTAAATGTGGGGTATATTGACTTTTGGGGCAATTATTCAAAAATTGATAGAGATATATACTTGGTAGTAATATTTTTTTTCCATCTCAAACTCCAACCATTTGCAAATAGTTCTATGAACCAAAGCTTGTATAACTATTTGGTACACTCTCTCATATTGGCCATCAACCATCTAATTTTTGGTGGCAGATATACAGTACTCATTTATTATTTTTGGTTCTCAAGTAGTTTTTGGTAACCAGTACTTAAATCATCAGAAAAAGTTAGTGCTTCTTTAAATCATTCTCATATTTATAAAATATCATTTTAGTTGTGAACGTTTAAACTTATAATTAGTAATATTTTCACTGATAACTTAATCATATAGTATCATTTTTCATTTCAAATTATATTGCGCTAATATTACATTTATAAAATATCATTTTAGTTGTGAACGTTTAAACTTATAATTAGTAATATTTTCACTGATAACTTAATCATATAGTATCATTTTTCATTTTAAATTATATTGCGCTAATATTACATTTATTTTTCATTGCAACAAAAAATAAATTGTAAAAATTATAGCTATACACGCGAACAGGAAATTTATATGAAGAATTAAAATTTTTCATCCTTTGAAACAAGAAATTGTATATTTTACCGTTCGACTATTTATTTTTAATTTTTTTTGCACTTTAGAAAAAATTAGTATCTGTAGTAATGAATATGATTTGAGTCATGTTCGACAAGTCAGGTCAAATTATCGTTTCAGAAATGCTAATAGCCGACGAAGAACAACATTGACATTAATAAAGGTATCGATAAATTGATTTATGTAAATCCGTCCGCTATTCTTCGCCAAAAGCCTCAAGGCGAATCGAGCGTGCTCGTAACACCCACATACCAGCACGAGACGAGAAGACGATGTGCTTTACTCGCCTAAATACGTACCGACGTGCAACGGAAATATCGATTAAAAATCGTACATTTTAAAAAGGGTAAATTTGAGGTTATTTTTGACATTTACCCAATGGAGTTTGAACACGAGCTATAAGTACACCAAATTTTCAAATTATTAATATTATACTTTAGTTTATTTTAAATAGACAACAGCCCGATTCACAAAAAGGTTTAAGCTAATCCTCATTTTTGGATTAGCGGATTCTTCTCTAATTTTGACAGTTTATATCTTAAAATATAGTCTAATCTATTCCTAGTATCTACCTTTATTGATAATATCATGAAAATTAAATTTTAAATGCCGGAATAGAATAGAATTCACTAATCCAAAAATGAGGATTAATTAATATCCCTATTTTATTAGGGGTCGCTGTTTCTTACTCTTCTCTTTTACTCATTCCTGTCTAATGCATCTTCTTCACACAATCCTTCCTCTCTCAAATCTTCTCCTACATAGTCATTCCATCTTCTCTTTGGTCTTTCTCGTACTTCCGGCATTGAAAATTCTAATCTTGAGGTGAGGCTGCAACTGCAAGTCACTTGCGAGGGACACTCTATCACATTCACATATAACTTTCTGACCCTATACTTTCAACTTAGGTTTTGCATTTGACACTGACATCTGTCAATTAAATTTTTTTAATATATCTGCTGTTTCCATAATTTTAAGCAGAGCTGACTAATTTTTGAAAGTTAATCTCTCTCAATGTCTATAACTCTATATCTATTGAATATGAAGGAAAATGTATAATGAAACCGTATAGAGAATAAGATATTCTTTCTTATTTATAATCACAAAATGGCGAAAAATGGTATTTTTTCAAGAAAAACTGTTGACAACATCAAATAAGGGTACTTCCGGTGGATCAATTATAACCAAAATGTAATCAGCTCTTCATATGGATGTAAAGAAGAGGAATTCGAAAGAATTATAATTTTTAGAATTGTAGTATTGGAGTTATCGTCGGAGAAAAATTCGTCACACACGGACACACACGGACACACACACACACGCACGCGCACACACACACACAGACATCATCTTAAAAATAATAAATTCGTATTCTAGGGACTCTAAAACGTGCTTATTCATTAAAAACTCACCAACGAATTTTTTGACCAAAGACAATACCTTCCTTACCTAAAGATGACGGAAGATAAAAAGGTAGATACTAGGAATAGATTAGACTATATTTTAAGATATAAACTGTCAAAATTAGAGTAGAATTCGCTAATCCAAAAATGAAAATTAGCTTAAACTTTTCCAGTTCCTATTTGGAAGGTTATCGCCATTGATTTTGTTGACCGGTTGCTATGAAAATAGCAACAGGCAATAAAAATATTTTTATTGCCTAGTAAAAGTAATATTTTACAGACCGTTACCTGTCAAAAAAATCAGATGTGGCCAACACAAAACCTCCCGCTATTTAATTTTTATTAATTTAAATACATACCTCCGTATTTAGTAATGCTTCAAACTATATTATGTTCCATTTAATATAACTATTGCTTTATTTACGATTTTCTTTATTATTTAATATGTCACTATTATTAATTTGAAGTGATTAGTTTTTTGACAATGACGTTTACCTGTCAGTTACATTCATTTGAAAAATAAACTGTGTAACAAAGGAATTGTGTTTATCTTAGGCGTCGGGATTAAGAAAAGAAAAATGATGTACAAAATTCAATAATCTATCATTTTCCAATGGCATAAAATGTGAAAAAATCTTCTCCCTCACCAAGGGTAGCGGGAGGTAAAAAATCGTACTTTTTATGTCAGTCAGCAAAAAATGCATTTTTGTCTGTTAATTAAATCTTGACAAAACTATTATTAACAAATCTCAAAGGAATAATATTTAAAACAATAACATTTTTCCGACAGTCACTTCCATCCAAGGCCTCCTACTAAAAACTTTCAAACATCCCTCGTAATAGTTATTTACATTCGAGTGCGTGTAAGTTGTATTTTACAGCGCGACAGCTTTGTTTTAGGCACGAGCCCTTAAGGCGAGTGCCTTATTAGCTGGAGCGCTGTAAAATACTTCACGCACGAGAATTGTATCAAATTTTTTGGCCGACGATAATGAAAATCACTGTTTTAATGAGATAGGCTGTACTTCTAAAAAGGGTTAGTTTAAAATACTGGGGTTAAGTCAATTTCCAAATTTGATTTTACTTACCTTCATTAGAGTACTTCTTTTAGCGAAAATTTATTTGTAATAATAGACGTTGTTTATGACTGATAATATATTTATTTGCTCATGTTTTCTTCGTAATAAATAATAGGTAGGTGTCGATATTTGACATTTCAGCAATGTTCGCCTCGTGTATTTGACAGGTATATCGATCGGTGACTATGTCGGTAACGGCGGATTTTTACAATAATGACAGATGTCGCTGCCGTGATTTTGGTTTATATAAATTAATTTTAAATATAGGAAATGTTAAAGTAAAAAAATAACTTATGTAGGTAGTACTTTTTTACATGAACTTTATTATAGTAAAGATGATTTCTTTTCTAAATGCCCATAAACGTCCAGTGTATTTTCATTATTTTACCGTATAGTTGGACAAGTTACAACACAGTAAGCGTAAAATATAGGTTACACTTGCTGTGTATACAATTGTAAAGTTCCCATTACACTTCAGGAGGGCAAAAAATAAATTAATGAAACAAGTTTATAGAAAATAGCAAATTTCTTTTTTCCGATAATTTGTATGACATGTGTATATTTGTTTTAATTTATCTTAATCAGGTGAAAGTACTTAGTAAAAGTGTTCGTAACGATTAGTGTGGGAAGCCAACCGTGTTGCCCTGATCAATTCGCAGTTCAGTAGCCATCACCATGCCATCAAATCTCGGATCATAAATGAGTACGATGATTCGCAATCGCAATGAACCAGTTTTCGGCACATTTGAATAATTTCCGAAAGTGACCCCGAACAGGTATTACCGAGTAAATATATGTTACAAGTCGCCGGTGTCCGTGTAAAAACTTGATGCAATAAAATGAAGAAAGTCAGTGAGCGTTGTCGCTAGACGGCAGCACTGCTGCTGTATCGCGGGAAAAATCGCAGATATGCGTAAGACCAGTGGCGGAGAATACATACGGGCGAACATGCCCCAGGAAACAATAGAAATTATAATATACTGTATTACACCTATTAATTATGAATTAATACTAAATTTTTTAACAGTACCCACAGAATAATAATCTAAAGTATTTCTATCACTGGAAATTTTTTTCGTCACTTGAAAAGAAAAACGTCATTGTATAATCTAAATTTATACAAGATATAATAAAAGTTTTAAGTGTATTAGATGGAGAATTTTATGTTCTTCAATATTTAGTAACAAAAAACCCTCCCAAAAAATTATATTTAGAAGAATTTCTCTCAGAAGAAACTACTACTTCCGGCTGTTCAGTTGTTACCAAAACCTTTTCAGCTCTTCCCAGGAATGTCAGATTGAGGAATCCATAGTTACACAGTTCTTAAGTCTTATAGTTTTTGAGGAATCGTGTCTACAACATCCAGACATACATACAAACACATATACACACATACACACACACAGACATCATTTTAGAAATGTTATAATCAGATTCTAGGGACCTAAAATATGGATATGCGAATTTTAGCATGAATCCAATACCTCTCTTAGCGAGAGGTAAAAAATGGTATAGGACCTTATTGATAAAAAACAGTAAATAAACAATAAAAATCTGTTGTGGCCAGCACAAGACCTCTCGCCGTTTCTATATCAGGCTATATATGTATTGTATTGCACGTCGCTTTCGAACCGTCGTTTTATAACAAAATATTACAGAACTTTACCCAAATATTGTTTTTTATTGTATTTTTTTGTCTTCTGCACACATATAAGTCTAATTATATCTATTTTATATCATTTTCATGTCAGAGATTGTTCCAATTCATTAACCAGATTGGCGGTATTTCTGATGGATATATATACCTATAATTTCAAATATTTAATTAATAAAACAATAAGGAAAGTTAAATATACTTCCCAGAAAAAGCTATCAGAATGTCACTAAAACTGTTGATATTTGAAAATGACATGTGTCATGTTATAAACATTGTAATTTGTCAACTGGTTTCCTTAGTGTCTTGGCCTCTGCGATTAGTTTACTCTATAAATTATAGTGTCTTTATCTCTAAATATATACAAGATATAATAAAAATTTTAAGTGTATTAGATGGAGAATTTTATGTTCTTCAATATTTAATAAAAAAAATTTTCTAAGAAACTACTACTTCCAGTTGTTCAATTGTTACCAAAACCTTTTCAGCTCTTCCCAGTTAAATATTTTTTGAGGAACACACACACATACACACACACCTACGCACACAGACATCATTTTAAAAATGTTATAATCGTACTCTAGGGACCTCAAATCGTGCTTATTCAATAAAATCTGGATATGCGAATTTTAGCATGAATCCAATACCTCTCTTAGCGAGAGGTAAAAAAGGGAATCCCAGCAGTGATTCGTCGTTGCAAAAAGTGTCTTAATAAGTGTGCCAATGACTGATACAACACTCGGCGCTTACACGACATAAATGACAATGTATGAGAAAGTTGATAATTGTTGCAATATTTGGAGGAAGTGATTGTGAATGGAACCAATTCGTGTCAGTTCGAGTTCGTTATCGCGACGATCCGGATTCATAATTGCTTCTAATTAAACATCAGCTACAGGGTTCTTTTCCTTGGAAAGTTTTGTTCTGTGCTGAATACAAAGATCTTATTTGCGACTATAGGACCTTTTCTTTAATTAAATCCAGCGGAAGTGGTTTCTCCAAACCGTGAAGGGAATGCCTTCCAAACCGGGTTACTTTCATTGCCGATGAAAAAAGGTTTTTAGTTTAATTGCGTCTTACATAGGAGTATTTATTTTCATCAAGGGACACATTTTTTTTCTCCGATGTCTGGCTGACTTTTTATTCGATTTCAAGGACATTTGTTTATCGATACTTTTATCACATTGTTTTCACAATCTTTTTAAGGTAACGAGAAATGTCTGTTGTGTAAATAATCGAATGCGTTGATTTCAGCAGATAAGCAAATTTTTAAAAAAAGTTTATGTTAGTGTTAGGGCCGTGATATCCACCTCCTATTAAAGTTCGTGATAGCTATCTGAAGAATAAATATGTTAGTAGCTAAATAAATTTATTATGTATATCATGCGCAATTTATTTGCCAGATAGCTATTAGATAGTTACTAGAATAATAAAGAAAATATTTTAAAGTTGGTACCACAAAAACTAATTACTTTCGTTTTCACAACCTGAGTTAACATACCTATGTTTACTCATATTTGGTTGAGTTTATTTCAAGATTTATTTTAAATGCGGATTACGAATTATATAATTGTAGTGTCAATATGGATTCGGAAAGAGCACGATCAGCTAGTTTTTCGCAAAATGAAATTATTAGTTGATATTTGTATAAAACATGCAAATAGAGATTAAAAAAACTGAATAATTTTCTGATTCAAGGGACCTTAAAACGTGGTCATTTACTAAAATCTCGATATGTGATTTTTAGCAAGATCTTTATACCTCCCTTACCAAGGGTAGCGGGAAGTAAAAAAAAGAAAATATGTTGTAGCCAGCACAATACCTCTCGCCATGTCCATTTGGTTACATAACTATCAAATTTAACATTATTTGTATCTGTAAATCTGTAAAAAGATATATTTTTTTACTTCTCGCTAAGAGAGGTATTGGATTCATGCTAAAATTCGCATATCCAGATTTTATTGAATAAGCACGATTTAAGGTCCCTAGAATCCGATTATAACATTTTTAAAATGATGTGTGTGTGTGTGTGTGTGTGTGTGTGTGTGTGTGTGTGTGTGTGGATGTGTGTATGTGTGTATGTGCGTGTATGTATGTCTGGATGTTGTAGACACGATTCCTCAAAAACTATAAGACTTAAAAAATATTTAACTGCAGTTTCCTCAATCTGACATTCCTGGGAAGAGCTGAAAAGGTTTTGGTAACAATTGAACAACCGGAAGTAGTAGTTTTTTAGAAAAATTCTTCTAAATATATTTTTTTGGGAGTTTTTTTTATTAAATATTGAAGAACATAAAATTCTCCATCTAATACACTTAAATTTTTTATTCTATCTTGTATAGATTTAGAGCTAAAGACACTATAATTTATAGAGTAAACTAATCGCAGAGGTTAAGGCACTAGGGAAACCAGTTGACAAATTCCAATGTTTATAACATAGTTTGTAAATAACACATGTCATTGTCAAATATCAACAGTTTTAGTGTCATTCTGATAGCTTTTTCTGGGAAGTATATTTCATTTTTCTTATTGTTTTATTAATTAAATATTTGAAATTATAGGTAAAATTGTGGTAAAATGCATAAATATCCATCAGAAATACCGCCAATCTGGTTAATGAATTGGAACAATCTCTGACATTTAGAAACTTCCTCATACAATAAAAAATAGATATATGTAATTAGAATTATATGTGTGCAGAAGACATGTTACATACAATAAAAACAATATTTGGGTAAAGTCCTGTAATATTTTGTTAAAAAACGACGGTTCGAAAGCGAAGTGCAATACAATACTTATATAGCCTAATATGGAAATGGCGAGACGTCTTGTGCTGGCCACAATAACAAAAATTTTCAAAAAATAATATTTAAAAGAATTTCTTTAAGAAATTATTACTTCCGGTTGTCCAATTCTTATCAAAACATTTTGAGCTCAGTTTAATATCAGATTAATATCAGATTAAGGAACACGTAGTTAAATTGATCTTTAGTTTCATAGAATTTGAAAAACCGTTTCTCCAACATCCACCCACACACACACACATCATTGTAAAAATGTTGAAATCGGATTTTGGTGACCTTAAAACGTGCTTATTCACTATAATCCGGATATGCGATTTTTAGCATGAATCCAATACCTCTCCTAGCGACTGGTAAAAATGGGGAAGTTTAGCAATTTTTTTTTATTTTTTTATTCCATGGAAAATGACTTGAAATATGATGTAACATGTTTTATTTTTTTCAAAAATGCCCAGATTTTCCGGAAAAGCCGATTTTAAGCTATGATGACGTCGGTAGAGGCTTGGCGCAACGTATGTCGATTTATACACTAACACACGCGGTTGTGGTTACCAGTGAAGCGCTTTTACGCTTTGTTACGACCTACGTTCACGTTCTGTCTGAGTTTGCGCATAACTGACTTGTGACGTACTTAAAGTTTACCCAAAAAATATTAATTATAAATAAATGGAGCAATAATTTTAATTATTAATTTCAATTTCAGCAGTCATTTGTGTTATATTTGTGAGAAAATAGTATGTTATATAGAATTTTTACCATGCTAAACTTCCCCATTCTTGTTGAGCGGTAAACAAGTCACAAACAAGCCCGTCTGTGCAACGAAGAAAATCCAAACAATACGAAGGACGTTTTGCCCCGCATCTTGCAGTTAAAGCGTATGTCTGCGTGCGTACGTTCCGCGCTGATATATGGTGTTAATTTTTTAATTCGTTTGAAATTTCTGGTCCGTAGTCAGCGTTAAGTAGGTAAAACACATGTAGCCATTTATTACACGGCGGTGAAATGGACGGAATTGATTCGCTTGTTGCATGCGATATCTCGCGGTGTCCGAAGAACAGATCAGACAGCGTTTTTAACCGAGGACACGCACAATGCCAGTGGCGTACGCGAGTCAGGAAGGCATAACACACTAATATTTTACTCATTTTTCCGGAAATAACAGACATTAGCCCCCTTTGCTTCACAATATATAATAATAACTACATAATAACAGACTGGATTTAATACTTTGTTGCGCCAATGTAACAGCCAATAATATACTGAAAATTAAACGTTTAGTTTAGCGTTTATTGAAGGAAGGAAACCGTATTTTATACTTACGGAATAGGAGATTCCAGCTCAATCGAATTAAAGGAAAATAGTAAAAAAATACGAAACCTCCCGCTATTTAATTTTTATTAATTTAAATACATACTACGGATTTACTAACGCTGCAAACTGTTCCATTGCATAAAACTATTGCTTTATTTACTATTTTCTTATTAAAATGTCACTATTATTAATTTGAAGTGATTAGTTTTTTGACAGTGACATTTACTGTCAGTTACATTAATTTGAAATATGAACTGTGTCACAAAGGAATTGTGTTTTTCTTAGGCTTCGGGCCTTGCAAAAAAAAAAATATTTTTAAATTTATCTGTAAAATATATAGAAAAAGTATTAATGTATTCCTGTAGAAAATTCAATAATCTTTAATTTTCATTTTTTGAAGAAAAACCATTATGAGCAAGGTAAAGTACCATTTCCGGTTATCCGATTTACACCAAAATATAATGGCTTCTTTTCATATTAGAATAGGGTATAAATACAAGGTTTCAAAATTTTCTGAATGATAGTATTTGAGTTAGAGCGAAGACAAAATCCATACACATACACACATACATACATACACACACACACGTACATACACACACACACACACACATATACACACATACAGACATCATCGTGAAAATGTTAAAATTGTATTCTAGGGACCTTAAAACGTGGTCATTTACTAAAATCTTGATATGTGATTTTTAACACGATCCCTATACCTTCCTTACCAAGGGTAGCGGGAGGTAAAAAATATTTTTAAATTTATCTGTAAAATATATAGAAAAAGTATTAATGTATTCCTGTAGAAAATTCAATAATTTTTAATTTTCACAACGACAAAATGCGAAAAAAGGCATTTAATGGTATTTTTTGAAGAAAAACCATTATGAGCTTCAGGTAAAGTGCCATTTCCGGTTATCCGATTTACACCAAAATCTAATGGCTTCTTTTCATATTAGAATATGGTATAAATACAAGGTTTCAAAATTTTCTGAATGATAGTATTTGAGTTAGAGCGAAGACAAAATCCCTACACATACACACATACATACACACACACACACACACACACACACATACATACATACATACATACATACATACATACAAACAAACATACATACATACACATACAGACATCATCGTGAAAATGTTAAAATTGGATTCTAGGGACCTTAAACCGTGATCATTTACTAAAATCTTGATATGTGATTTTTAACACGATCCCTATACCTCCCTTACCAAGGGTAGCGAGAGGTAAAAATGAAATAGTATAATTGAAATATTTCGGAAATAAGGGGTTTTTTGTTATAGCGCTTTGACACCAATATGAATTCAATATATAATATTTTGATTGGCGACCGAAAGACCGCCTATACATGTATAACAAATAGCGTGTTAGGATGTGGGGATTACTACCAATGGAAGTTAAGAAATTCAAATTCGAAAGGAGGGGCTAACATTCCTGTACTGCAGTTTTCAAACAGTTTTTATTTTAACATAAATTTCTTGCATTAAACTTAAATAATTGAAATACACCTGTAATTATAAAGTATGTAGACTTATACAGTGTTATAATATTCATTTCTTTATGTAAATATAACTTAAAATAGCATATATTTCAAGAACATTTAGGTCCATGATGAAAACAGTTTGATATAAAAACACAAAAGCGTGACGTCACGTCAATCTTTTTAAAATTCGGGAGACCATAACTCGCTTATTAATAGGATTTTTTTCACCGGATTTTCATCAATAGTCTTAGTTTTCCTAATATTTTCAGATGAAATTATATAAAAAAAAAATGGTGGAATCCCCCATTATTAAGTATTACAAAATTTTAAGTAAATGAATTTTTACCTCCCGCTATCCTTGGTAAGGGAGATATAGGAATCGTGCTAAAAATCACGTGTCGGGATTTTAGTAAATGACTACGTTTTAAGGTCCCTAGAATCCAATTTTAACATTTTCACGATGATATCTGTATGTGTGTATATGTGTGTGTATGTGTGTGTATGTGTAGGGATTTTGTCTTCGCTCTAACTCAAATACTATCATTCAGAAAATTCTGAAACCTTGTATTTATACCCTATTCTAATATGAAAAGAAGCCGTTAGATTTTGGTGTAAATCGGATAACCGGAAATGGCACTTTACCTGAAGCTCATAATGGTTTTTCTTCAAAAAATATCATTAAATGCCATATTTTCGCATTTTATCGTTATGAAAATTAAAGATTATTGAATTTTCTACAGGAATACATTAATACTTTTTGTATATATTTTACAGATAAATTTAAAAATAATTTTTTTTGTAAATCCCGAAGCCTAAGATAAACACAATTCCTTTGTTACACAGTTCATATTTCAAATGAATGTAACTGACAGTAACTGTCACTGTCAAAAAACTAATCACTTCAAATTAATAATGGTGACATTTTAAAAAGAAAATAGTAAATAAAGCAATTGTTTTCTGCAATGGAACAGTTTGCAGCGTTAGTAAATACGTAGGTATGTATTTAAATTAATAAAAATTAAATAGCGGGAGGTTTTGTGTTGGCCACATCAGATTTTTTATTATAAAATAAAAATTGTTGAAATTTGTGTATGAGACATACGTTATTCCAGTTTCCAGTTAGTGAAAACACGCACGAATCAAATATGGAAAAAGAAAACATGCAACACTTGTTTATGTGATTACTTCTATTTCTATTTCTACAACTTGTTAGATTTCTAAACATGTAATTAATCTACAAAAAGCATGTTGATTTATACATATTGATACTTTATCAATCTCACACTATATACAAAGCGACAACAATTAGAAATTTCTGCTAATTAAATTCTCAATTTTCATTTCACGAAATGTTTCATTAATTTTTCCTATAGGTAATTAAATTCTAGGAATTTGAATCTGATGTAATTTGCTACAATTATATGTAATTTTGCAGTGAAAATAATAGTAGATTGAAGTTAATTAAATAATTGAGATTGACTGCGTAGGATTAAGCATTCGAAAATTTATGTATATGATTTCGTACTTTCCTATAATTCATATATCTGACCCAAATCTACAGTTGTGGCAATGGACTTTATAAATACAGTACAATCGCGTTAACGTGAACACTCGAATATACAGTGAGATTAAATAAAAAAATAAAATATATCATCACGGCATATTACCCATTTTTGGGTGTGCCAGTATCTACAACACATGTAGACATCGGTAATGATGACGATATATTTTACCGTGTGGGCGCTTACCAGGCGTCACCTCACGGGCACTCATAGCTGGTATGGAGAGTGCACCACAGGGGTCACTTTTGTGCCATTTAAAATGGAAAATACATACATACATACATACATACATACATACAGACATCATCGTGAAAATGTTACAATTGTATTCTAGGGACGTTAAAACTAGTGGTGGGATCCGGATCCGGATAGTTTCGGTTTCGGATCCAAAAATATCCGGATATCCAGATAATTTAATATTGAACTATCCGGATCTCGGATCCAAATCTCAGTATTGGATTTTGGATCCAGATCTGAGTATCGGATTTTGGATCCGGATCTGAGTATCGGGTTTTGGATCCGAATCTGAGTATTGGATTTTGGATTCGGATCCGAATATGAGTATGAGTATCGGATTTTAGAAATGGAATTTCAGTATGCGCATCGGTTCTCGGATTCGAGTACCTATTCTCAGTACTGAACCAGATAATAATATTTGAATGTATATTATCATGGAGTCACAAAACCAAATAAATTTGATTATGAAATAATCCACAATACATTTTTGTTTGATGTAGTTAATAGTCGGTATATTTTCGATGTTAAACTTTTAGCATCCGCTAAGAAGAAAATTCCTCGATTCCACAGAACTATAAGTAGGTAACAAAAACAATCCCTTTTATGTGAAACACATGCACGATATAAATAAATTGGTATTTCGACACCTGCAATGAACCTGTAACCATTATTTCTCAAATTTAATCTTAATTTCGTTTTCTTTGAGGTATTTGTTATATTGAATGTTAAAATTTTAGAACTACAGAATTTTCAATATTCTAAGAAAAATTTGCATCAACTACCTGGATATTTTAGAGGGGTATTATAAAATTTATTGTTGATTACAGACCGTTGTCTCTACAACCGTCTACATTCAAAATGATGAAACGGATCCAGAATTAAAATTCGGATCCGGATCCGTGAACAACACATCGAATCCGGACCCGAATGGGATATGGTACCCAAACCAAGATCCGGATCCAAATCCGAATTAAATTTACGGATATCCGCTTCAACATCCGAACATCGGATATCCGAGGAACCGGATTTTTTAAAATCCGGGTACTCGGATCCATGTTTTGTTGAATCTTCACAGCACTAGTTAAAACATGGTCATTTACTAAAATCTCGATATGTGATTTTTAGCACGATCCCTATATCTTCCTTACCAAGGGAGGTAAAAATAGACATTAATATGTGCGATTCATCCGACTTTCATTTGTTTTTCAGTTATGACGTCATTACAAAAAAATTTAAATGGCAGCATACATACTTTTCTATAACTACATCTTCGGTAATGCGAACAGTTCAATAATATGAAGAAGCCTGGATTTATTCTGTTCATACTAACGCGATTGTACTGTATATGCATTTTTTTATGAACGAGTACTTATTAATAATTGTAAATGCGTATAAGTCAATAATGAAGAAAATTCAATTTGCAAAACAATAGTATCAACTAGCTTTTGTACTGTACTCCATAATGTTATCAACGCGTGGGTGTGTGGTTTTATTAACATTGTTGAACATTTTTAATTTTCAACTTTCAATTTATGTCGATTTCAATTATTTCCAATTTGTATTGGTACACTTTCACACCAGATTAATTTAATACATGTACGTGAAAGAATTATTTATATTTTTTGTCGTATTGAAGAGTGTATCCGTGTATCAATTTGCAACACTTTCTTTTACATATGAAACTTATTCATATAATTGAAACGCTACGTGGGGCTCTAGCTCTAATTAGCGGGATATTTAATTTTGACATTTAATCAACAAACTATAGATGTTAACAAATTAGAAATGGAAATTTGAAAATTGATATTTTAATTATTGGAAAGTAAATGCTTCTCGAGCAGGGCTGCGACAAAGATCGACCTTAATCAATCTGTATTATCAAGTGCAATTTACATAGTGTATGTTCATGAGAAAGAAGTGTGCATGGATAGGAATGTGTGGCGAAGGATGATTGTTGCGTAACTATTATTGTGGTCCGGATGCGGTTATTCGCTACCGAAAATCGGTCACATTAATATGTTCTTTGTATGAATGTTATAATGATTATGGACAAGGCGAAAGAAGAATGTTTTTAAAGAGTTAAGTGATTCAGTGGAGCTCTTACTTTCATCCCTTTTCTTATTGTTTTCGGGTTTTTGCTAACCCACTAGGTGGGAAACGCGTGATTTTATGTATGTATGTATATTCATGTTATAATTTTATGAATTTATAGAATCTTTTCAAAGGAAATTTTGGTATGGAATTTGTAAAAAATAGTATGTGTTCGTGTTATAATTTTATTGGATATATAGAATCTTTTCCAAGGAACTTTTTTATAGCACTTATCCATTTTTATTTCAATATTATTTCTAAAAATTCACACAGTTGTTCACATACTCTAAAAATGCGTACACTTACGTAACACTCTTTACAATCAAATAATATTACTACCAAGTTTATATCTCCACCCATTTTTGAATTATTGCCCCAAAAGTCAATATAGCCAACATTTAGATAAAAACTTCAAAATTTTCAAAAATTAAATTTTTATGTATCTAGATACTTCTCAATGCGCTGATTCCAAATTTTGAAACCGCAGGTCGATATCTCGTTTCGTTCTTGAGATATTTCAATTTAAAATTTTGCTCAAAACTGCCCATTTTTGGGTATTAACCCAAAAATGGGTCGAGATATTAATTTGGCGACATCACCATTCGATTCTACAGACAAAAATACATAAGTATAGCAATTTTCATAATTTTTGTCCAACCGGTTTATTTTTTATTAATAAAAGTTTGAAAACCCCTGAAAATGGCCAAAATCTGAAAAAATCGTAAGGGGTACCCCTTACGATTTTTGCGATTTTTAGCCATTTTCAGTTATTTTGCTTTAGAGATTATATGCGGTGTTCAAAAATTCTGAAAATTGGTATACTTACGTAATTTTGCCCGTAGAATCGAATGGAGTTGTCGCCAAATTCATATCTCGACCCATTTTTGGGTTATTACCCAAAAATGGTCAGTTTTGAGCAAAACTTTAAATCTAAATATCTCGAGAACGCAACGAGATATCGACCTGCGGTTTCAAAATTTGAAATCAGCGCATTGAGAAGTATCTAGATACATACAAATTAGATTTTTGAAAATTTTGAAGTTTTTATCTAAATGTGGGGTATATTGACTTTTGGGGCAATAATTCAAAAATGGGTAGGCCTAGGCCGTTATTTCTATCTTTTCATTTTTGTTTTTAGTCCTGTTATGTCATAATAACAGTAGGTAGGGTATTACGAAAAAAATTTAACCAGAGATTGAAAAACCCGCCCTTAGTGCAAGTAAAGAAATCTGATGTGGACAACACAAAACCTCCCGCTATTTAATTTTTATTAATTTAAATACATACCTACGTATTTATTAACGCTGCAAACTATTCCATTACATAAAACTATTGCTTTATTTACTATTTTCTTTTTAAAATGTCACAATTATTAATTTGAAGTGATTAGTTTTTTGACAGTGACAGTTACTGTCAGTTACATTCATTTGAAATATGAACTGTGTAACAAAGGAATTATGTTTTTCTTAGGCTTCGGTACTTATTAAAAAAAATTATTTTTATATTTATCTGTAAAGTATATAGAAAAAGTATTAATGTATTCCTGTAAAAATGGCATTTAATGGTATTTTTTGAAGAAAAACCATTATGAGCTTCAGGTAAAGTGCCATTTCCGGTCATCCCATTTACATCAAAATCTAATGGCTTCTTTTCATATTAGAATAGGCTATAAATACAAGGTTTCAGAATTTTTTGAATGATAGTATTTGAGTACACATACACACATACAGACATCATCGTGAAAATGTTAAATTTGGATTCTAGGGACCTTAAAACGTGGTCATTTACTAAAATCTCGATAAGTGATTTTTAGCACGATCCCTATACCTCCCTTACCAAGGGTAGCGGGAGGTAAAAACGGTCGACTGTCAAGCGCCATCTGCAATTTTTATATAAAATGGAGTATAGTCTTTGTCATTTAATACATTTGATCCCACATCATCACAGTCACTATATGACTGTAAATCATTGACCAACACTACCAGTATATTATAATAATATGCATTAAATAATTAATTCATAGCCTTATAAGTTGCTTTAATCATTTCTGAATAAATATCTTAATTATTTACTTTAATAACAAATAATTTATATTCTTCTCATCATTCACCGATATATAAATACAGATAACAACTCATACGCTGTCATAAAAAGTCACTATCGACATACAAACACACACAAAACAAAGGAATGTTAATCAACGTTACACATAGTAACGGAACATAGCAACGTGGCTTCTCGAGTCTCCGGAGATTGGATTCTGCAAATGTACCTCACAGAATCCCTGGTACATTCCTTTGAGATTGAAAAGTACTTCCCGATATAACGCTTACGAAATCTCAGAACCCGACAAGTATTTTTATTGCGAGAACGTGGAAGCTTTTTTATTTAAATGCACTTGGATAAGTGGTGAAGTTTTCACAGTTTTCTAATTTTGCATTTCTGGTTGAAGGAGTAAAAGTAATTTGTTTTGAAGTTCAGTGGACTTTGCGTTGGTTGAAAATGCTAAAGGTTAGAAGTAGTAGATCCGGATCCGGATAGTTTCGATTTAGGATCCAAAAATATCCGGATAATTGATTGTTGAACTATCCGAATCTAAGTATCGAATTTTGGATCCGGATCTGAGTAGTGTTTCACAAGAGTCTTGCATTTTTCTTGTTCTTGTCTTGTTCTTGCATAAAATGCAAGACAAGAACAAGACAAGAGTTATATAGTTCGTTGCAAGACAAGACAAGAATCTGCCCTGCAAGAAAAGTGAAGAATAGCAAGATTTTTTAGTATTTTCTTGCATTCTTGCACTCTTGCAATATTATATTATTCAATATATCAACATTTTATTATAGGTCTTACCTCTAGCTAAGCTGACATTAATCGGAAAAGCTAAAAAGGTTTTGGTAACAATTGACAACCGGAAGTAGTAGTTTCTTAAAAAATCTTCTAAATATTATATTTTGAAAATTTATAGTACAAAAAATAATAAAGAGCATTAAGTACTCAATCTGATTTAAATTTTCTTATTATATCTTCTATAGATTTAGAGATAAAAAATCTGATATGGCCAGCATATGACCTCCCGCTAATTCGATGTTTAAAATTGCAATGAGCTTGGAGTTAAATATCACTTTATCGTTTGTAAACAAAATCTAATTTGTTGTTCCAATAAATAGAAAAGTCTTTAATAAGAAATTTTGTATTATATTTTATCAAGTTTTTTTTTTTTGAAAATCTGTTAAGAGCTTTTAGTTAAGAACCACATCCGACTTATCATATATACTCATATTGTTTTCAAACATAGACGAGTTTTAAAATCAAATTTCAGAAGTTTTTTTTATCACATTTTAATATATTTTTTCAAGGAAATCAGTTCAGAGCTTCAAGTAACGTATCACTTTAGGTTTACTAATATTAACAAGAATCTAATATTTCGGTCTCGTTAATATAAAAGTGTTAAATACAAGATTTGAAAAGTTTTCAATTATAGCATAATACATTTTTTCACGAAAATCTCTTCACAGCTTCAAGTAAAATATCCCTTCCGATTTAAATATGTTGTTCCTATTGATATGAAATTGCAAGACAAGAAATATGCAAGAGTCTTGTAAGCAAGACAAGATTTTTGCTTGCAAGAGTTAACACAAGACAAGAAATAGCCTAGCAAGACAAGAAATCTTGTCTTGTGAAACACTAGATCTGAGTATCGGAATTTGGATCCGGATCTGAGAATCGGATTTTGGATCCAAATCTAAGTATTGGATTTTGGATCCGGATCCGAATATGAGTATGAGTATCGGATTTTACTGATTTTTGATATGGAATTTCAGAATCTACATCGGTTCTCGGATTCGAATATTCTCAGTATTGAACCCGATGATAATATTTGAATGCATAAGTATTATCATGGAATTTCAAAACCAAATAAATCTGATTATGAAATAATCTACAATAAATTTTTGTTTGATATAGTTAATAGAATTGGATCCAGAATTAAAATTCGGATCCGGATCCGTAAACAAAACATCGATTCTGGATCCAGATCCAAGTCCAAATCCGAATCCAAAAGGGATTCTATGCTATAGCCCTATGACCCGTTTAAAAATTTACACCCTGTATATATATTATAAACATTAACAGCCCGATTCACAAAAAAGTTTAAGCTAATCCTCATTTTGGATTAGCGAATTCTACTCTAATTTTGACAGTTTATATCTTAAAATATAGTCTATTCTATTCCTAGTATCTACCTTTATTGATAATATCATAAAAATTAATTTTTAAATACCGGAATAGAATAGAATTCACTAATCCAAAAATGAGGATTAGCTTAAACTTTTTTGTGAATCGGGCTGTTTGACAATTATAATATATTTTGAATAATTTATTTCATCTAGTCTGTTCTTTCTAAACCAATATAATTTACGATCATTTCTAACCTAAATAACACATCGTTTTCTAGAAATTTGAAAACATATTGCAACCGATCGTGGGTTTTAAAAAATCATAAAAAAAAACTTTTACAAACACTCGCGGTCACATGTGTAAAATGAATAAATCTGAGGAGCGAAAAATGATATAAAACCGTATCGTAGCGTAAACCGAGAATCAGATAAATTTGTAATAACAGAAAAATAAGAGCCGGTGATAAATATCAGCGCTCTGCATGGGGTTCGAAGCGTAAGATCGCCGCGCTCAACAAATTTGTGTGAAAAGAAGAATGAATGGATGAGGGGCACCCAACGACAAATATACACCGTGTGTTCTACTCCTACTCAGTGCTCATCATTGCACACAAACATCATAAATTAAACACTGCTTATTTTTAATCATTTTTGTATTATGAAATCAGAGAAAATACATTTGAAGATATTAAAATAGAAACTTATGTTCACCTACTTATAATAATAAGCAGAATAACACGTAGGATGTAAGGTTATATATGTCTTTATATTGTGACTTCTTTGAAATTTACGCATGTATTCATAACTGTCAATTAACAGTGAAAGCAAAAATTGATGATTTACAATCAATAAATTGTTATTGTCTTCCTGAGTCCCTTTCTCATAGAATGCACAATAAGTGCCCTTCATATTTAAATATTTGCAGTGGTCGACAAAAGTATGGAAACTTTTTATCTTCACGATTTTAGTTTATACTTCTCTGGATAAGTAAATGAATAAATATATAAATAAATATAAATATATCATCACGGCATATTACCCATTTCTGGGTGTGCCAGTATCTACAACACATGTAGACATCGGTAATGATGACGATATATTTTACCGTGAGGGCGCTTACCAGGCGTCACCTCACGGGCACTCATAGCTGGTGTGGAGAGTGCATCACAGGGGTCATTTTTGTGCCATTTAAAATTGGAAATATTTGGCGCCGGTCGGGATCGAACCCGGTTCCCCCAGGTTCGCGACCAGACACTCAGGCACGCGGCCACGGGACCCCATAAATAATGACATAATAGTTATTTATGTATTAAGAGCGTAAGGAGGATTTTATGGCCTGCGGCGGGATTTTGAGCCCGAGGCGTAAGCCGAGGGATAAAAACACGTCAAAGGCCATAAAAGCAAGTTACGCTCGTGGTACATACAAAACTTTATGCACGAACGAAAATTTTCAAATTATGAGTGTTAGAAAAATTGTAACGAAAATAATTTGTCCTCGTACATCCAGTATCTAGTGTTGCTATGAAAGCGGAAAACAGCAGTTTATTGTTTGTTTATTAGTTATGTCATTTGAGTTTTATTTTGTGTATCTCCATGCTTTCCATATAAATATCACAAAATTAATTTTCATTTTTCATTAAAGAATATAAAAATTTTCGATTTGTAATAAAAACTTTCCATGTTGTCCGTTTAAATTGTTTATATTGTAGGTTATAATTTGGTTTGACGTTTCCCGCGGGCTATAAATTGACGTTTATGTCAAAGAAATTCGTGTATAATTGTCAAATTATGATACGTCCGTGCATAAAGTATATTTAACATTTAATAAATATTTAATAACAATACCCGTATTTAAAGATGAACCCTCGGACAAAAGCATAGAAACTAATTTCCAAAATTCATTAGAATCTTTCATATTTTTACCTTCCGTCACCTTTAGGTAAGGAAGGTATTGTCTTTGGTCAAAAAAATCGGTGGTGAGTTTTTAATGAATAAGCACGTTTTAGGGTCCCTATAATACGAATATACCATTTTTAAGATGATGTCTGTATGTATGTGTGTGTGTCCGTGTGTGTGTATATGTGTCCGTGTGTGACAAATTTTTCTCCGACGATAACTCCAATACTACAATTCTAAAAATTATAATTCTTCCGTATTCCTCTTCTGTACAACCATATGAAGAGTTGATTAGATTTTGGTTATAATAGATCTACCGGAAGTACCCTTATTTGAAGTTTTTAACAGTTTTTCTTAAAAAAAACGCAGTTAAATATTATTTTTTGACTTTTTGTTATTATACATATTAAAGAAAATACTCCTCTCTATACGGTTTGATTATACATTTTCCTTTATATTTAATAGATGTAGATTTAAAGCGATACAAAGGAATTAATTTTCAAAAATTAGTCAGCTTTGCTATTTATCATGTAAACAGCTGATAGGTATATTCAAAAAATTTTAATTGACAGATGTCAGTTGCAAGTGCAAAACCAAATATAGAAAGTATAGGATCTAAAATTGTTATGTCATAGTGTTCCTCGCAAGTGACATGCAGAGAAAGGCCAAAGAGAAGATGGAAAGACAGTATCGCAGAAGACTTGAGAAAGAAAGGACTGTGTGAAGAAGATGCGTTGGACAGGAAT
Organism: Ophonus ardosiacus; assembly: GCA_943142095.1. Taxonomy (NCBI): domain Eukaryota; kingdom Metazoa; phylum Arthropoda; class Insecta; order Coleoptera; family Carabidae; genus Ophonus; species Ophonus ardosiacus. The sequence continues at coordinate 87,184,986 of OW964823.1, forward strand.
GAGTGGAAGAGAAGAGGAAACAGCGACCCCTAATAAAATAGGAGAAAGCTGAAGAAGAAATGAAGGAAGTGTCAAGTGCATTTTACTTAGTGTGTGTTTATGTTATAATTTTATTGGATTTGTAGAACCTTTTCAGATGAACTTTTGGTATGGAATTTGTAAAAGATATGTGTTCGTGTTGAATTGACGGAAGGTCTTGTGCTGGCCACAACAGATTTTTTTCCAAATTTGTCGATGCCAAAAATGTCTTTGGTCAAAAAAATCTGTGATGAGTTTTTAATGAATAAGCACGTTTTAGGGTCCCTACTATACGAATTTACTATTTTAAAGATGTCTGGATGCCTGTATGTCTCTCTCTCTCTCTCTCTCTCTCTCTCTCTCTCTCTCTCTCTCTCTCTCTCTCTGTGTGTGTGTGTGTGTGTGTGTGTGTGTGTGTGTGTGTGTGTGTGTGTGTGTGTGTGTGTGTGTGTGTGTGTGTCTGTGTGTGGTGTGTGTGTGTGTGTGTGTCTGTGTGTGGTGTGTGTGTGTGTGTTTGTGTGTGTGACAAATTTTTCTCCGACGATAAGTCCAATACTACAATTCCAAATATTATAATTCTTTCGTATTCCTGTTCTTTACATCCATATGAATAGGTGATTAGCTTTAGTTATAATTGATCCACCGGAAGTATTCTTATTTGAAGTTTTTAACAGCTAATCAACTAATCAAAATCAATGTTCAACTAATAACACCTCTTATTCTTTTTTTTTCTATATAGAAATATCTGTTTTTACTTCATTTTCTCTTATAGGTATGCTCTTGTAATGTCAGTCAGTGTCTCCTCATTTTTATTTAAAATGAACCGTGTACGATCGTAACATTAATTACAACGCACGTTGTAGTCTGAAATATCCGGGCCATTCGCAACCAAAAGTTGCGCAAAGATCCGGGCGCTGACCAGCTTGGATATTGTTCATATTTGTAATTTACCGAGGAGCTAATGGACATTCCATATTTAGTAAAATTGCTCCTACCATATACGGCATATGATTTTATAATGATTTAATTTATTATAAATGAAAATAATTAAAGTGTAATTATCTTTACACTGCTCTAAAATTAAAATGTAATTTCATAAGGAACGTGGTTTGTTTTTTATTGGATGCATCGTTTAAGATGCTTTTGATATGACGCCACTGATTTCTGATAATCTCGAATAAGATAGAAATGTTCTACTATAATAATCTTCAAGTAGTGCCACAGTAAACTTATTTCTTCATTAGACTTCAATACAAATGATATAATCTTCTCTTTTTATATTAAATAAATATATACTGATGCATTAAACGCACATTCAAATGCTTCAAATTTTTGTCTATGTTTAAATAAAATATATAAAATAAATAAAATTTCAGCACGTATTAAATGCACAGTAAAGCTTATCTTTAATCGTGTCCAAATTTTAGAAGAAAAAATGAACCCTAAGCTGATTTGCAGATGTTTAAAATTTCAGTGAAATTTCACATAAGTTTAAATTGTTAATAATTCGTTAACCGCTCATCGGAGCAAAAATCGTTTAACATGACATGAAGGAGAATTCCAAACTGAATTAAAATTTTTAAACCGCGGTACCGTATCTTTAACCGGGTCAGAGTGGTTGATGAATTTGTGAAAAAGCGCTGACAAAAATTATTTAAAAATCATCGATAATTTCCATCTTTTGATGCCACGACAAATGCAAACTGTTACAAATAACAAAATCTATTAGACTAAGTATTAAAAAATTAATATTGTGTATATTTTGCGTGATTAAATCTTCTTTCATAAATTGTTGTTCTGGTTACCTATTTTTAAACATAACTCTTTGAGAGTTCATCTTAGGTAAAAAATACAAAAATCCTTTTTATACAAAAAGTAACGAGCTTTAAATTTGTATTCTTGTAAAATTTTGATACGGGCCACTGTTTTCGAGATAATAGCGAAAAACTCATTTTTTGCACTTTTGATCCAAGATGGCGGCTCACGCCGAGCCTCCCCAAGGTCACAAATTTGAATTTTTCATCCCCGTCTCGACCCAAACAACATATGTTAAAATCGTTTTTTCCCCCACCTTTTGTAGGGTAAAAACCTCTATTAACTGGACTCACTACACATATGAACAAATTTTTGGACTATCAGGTACAAGTAATGAAAGCTGGTATTTTTTCAAACCTCTGTAACATAAACTTTATTCAGAGAATGGTTTACGAAAAGTTGGAGTTTGAGACAGAATACGCATGCCCGGTTTCAAAATATTTGCAAATCAAACGTTTGAATTTTTCTGTGACCACAATGAAAACTACTGTGCATTTATAAGCATCTAGTATGCTATTTTTGCAGCTTGATAATGGAAATACCTACTGTGAAATTGTAAATCTTACTGCAATAACATTTTCAGTTTTTTTGAACGTGGTCAAGTTCAATAAAAACTTCAATTTGCTGGAGTGTCATTTGAACGTAATTCTCATTTTTACCTCTCGCTAAGAGAGGTATTGGATTCATGCTAAAAATCACATATCGAGATTTAAGTGAATAAGAACGATTTAAGGTCCCTACAAACCGATTTAAATTTTTTTACGATGATGTGTGTGTGTGTAGGTGTGGATGTTGGAGGGACGATTACTCAAAAACTATAAGAAATAATATCAGTTTAACTATGAATTCCTCAATCTGACATTGGGAAAGAGCTGAAAAGATTTTGGTAACAATTGGACAACCGGAAGCAGTAGTTTCTAAAAAATTCTTCTAATTATTATTTTTTGAATTTTTTTTTATTACTAATATTGAAGAACATAAAATTCTACATCTGATACATTTAAAAATTTTATTATATCTTCTATAAATTTAGAGATAAAGACACTATAATATATAGAATATCGGGATGTATTAAGTATTTGGGTAAAGATCTGTAATTTTTTTGTTATAAAACGACGGTTCGATAGCGAAGTGCAATACAATACTTTTATAACATAAAATGGAAATAGCGAGAGGTCTTGTGCTAGCCACAACAGATTTTTTGTTTTTCTTCTAATAGTCATTATTTCAAAAGCGTCATTTTCAATTGAAGAATCATTTGAAAAGTCAAAATTTTCACTGAATATGCTACTAACCGAATTCGTCATCTATTATTAAGTGACTTTTAATAAGTATCTTATTAGTTTGCAATAATATTCTCACTTTAAAATATTTCGTAAAATATAAATTTATTTTTAATGTATCAAACAAAAAATCTAATTTTCTCCAAACGAAAAACTTGAACATGTGGAAATGTCAAAACTTCTGAAAAATATAAAAGCTCATGTCTCAAACTATAAAATTTCAGCCGAGTTAGAAAATATTCTGACCGTTGCCAACCAGTCCTCAACTTCTATGGACAGCCAACTGGTAGTCATAGTTTGAAATTTGTGACTATGTTTCAGACCGTTCTATAATCAAAGCTATTCTCTCCACAGCAGCTACGAAAGCCCGTGACTATATATATAGTCATTACAGAAATCTGCAAATGGAAGCAGACTGGCACACCCGGACATTGGTAATAACAAGCCGTGATGATATATTTATTTATTTAAATTGGCTGTATTGACATGCAGCAATTAAGCAAAATTAAAATCCCCACGTGAGAATTGAAGACGTAGAGAAGAGACGAAGGCAAACAGTGGGCACTCTGGCTAGAGTGTAGTGTACTAAATGCAAAAGGAACAAGGCTCTGGAGTGCGTAAATATCTGCAGCGCGAAGTATTTGTAATTCAAATGACGCGCATGTAAGTGGCAATCTTTTCCGATCGGGAGAAAAATGCAGAGACAATGTCCCTGCCCGGTCTCGCTGCTCGTTGCTCGGTGCTCGGTGCTCGGTTCTTGGCGTAGGTTTTTCATTCAGTGATTTACGCCAGCAAATGCGACCTCGAAGCACGAATCGCTAATCGCGACTTATTTCCAGACCTAATGTGTTTATTTAAGTTTCTTATTAGCGCCAAACATAAGCCATTGTAAGGCGGGCTCCCGCGCTATTTATTACCAACAAATGCAGTTTTGCAGACTTTATTTCGCTTTTTGTTCAACAGTTCAACTATTTTTATGCATTTTTAATTGTCTCTTGTTTAATTAACTCGAAATATCACGTCAAAAGTGCAAAAAATGAGTTTTTCGCTATTATCTCGAAAACAGTGGCCCGTATCAACATTTTACATGAATACAAATTTAAAGCTCGTTACTTTTTGTACAAAAAGGATTTTTGCATTTTTTACCTAGGATGAACTCTCAAACAGGCCTATTCTACTAAAAAAATATGTATCGTTATGACTCGTTACTACGCGATAAGTCGTTATGATAACGATTTTTGCCAAAACCCTATTCTGTTAATTTATTAATCGTTACATATCGTTATTTCACATCGTTAATAACGACAAGTTCACATGCATCGTAAAGTTAGACATATTTTGAGAATAAAAGTAAAAATGGCTGAAGAAGATATTTTGTTAATTGAAGCTGAGAAAGAGATTCTGCAAAGATGAGTATTTATTCACTTCTGTACCCTAATTATATACATATAGGTATTATACTTTTTAGTATTAGATATTTTATTTATATTTCAGAAACATATTTAAAAATTTAGATTTAGATAATATTTAGTGGACGAAGGACTCCAGGCTGTTTTGCATGTTGATAAGGGTAGAAAAAAAAAAAGGTTTTTTCTACCCTTAGATAATATGATTTAATATATTGATATAATATATATATATATATATATATATATATATATATATATATAAATATATATAATAATAATATAATATAATATAGAATATAAATGCACTATCTATGTATTTAAAAATTATATATTTGTATAGGGATGTCAGAGTATATAATCGCACACTGCGTGATATATCAGATCCTTTTACCCGGTCCCACCGAATTTAAATGACTTGTAAGTCTTCTCCATATTTCTTCCAATTCTTCAGTGGACAATTTATTAATTCTTAATGAACTCTTATATTCCAGTTTTTCAACATATATTTCATACTGTCTTTGAGTTGTCCTCGCAGCCCTTTTCTTTATATCCATTGTCAAATTCAATTAAATAAACAAACAATGAATCGATATGTCAAATTTAAATTGAAAAACATAAAAATTTATTCTGTCAAAATATACATGAAGTTAGATATTATCGTTATAATCCGATAATTTATAACGATATGTTTAGTAGAATAGGTTTTTGGCATTTGTCGTTATTAAAGTCGTTTAACCAAATGCTTAGCGACAGTCGTTCAGTAACCATATCGTTATACATTTTTTTAGTAGAATAGGCCTGAAAGAGTTATGTTTAAAAATAGATAACCAGAACAATAATTTATGAAAGAAGATTTAATCACTCAAAATATACACAATATTAATTTATTAATACTTAGTCTAATAGATTTTATTATTTGTAATAGTTTACATTTATCGTGACATCAAAAGAAGTAAAATAACGATGATTTTTAAATAATTTTTGTCACCGCTTTTTCACATATTCATCAACCACTCTGACCCGGTTAAAGATACGGTACCGCGGTTTAAAAATTTTAATTCAGTTTGGAATTCTCCTTCATGTCATGTTAAACGATTGTTGTTCCGATGACCGGTTAACGAATTATTAACAATTTAAACTTGTATGAAATTTCACTAAAATTTGAAACATCAGCAAATCGGCTTAGTTTTCATTTTTTCTTATGAAATTTCAGCACGTAAAGCTTATCTTTAATCGTGTCCAAGTAACAACATATGTTAAAATCATTTTTGCCTCACCTTCTGTAAGGCAAAGGTCTTTTTAGTCTCCATTGACTGGACTAAGTAGGACAGTAACTATTACAATATTCAATCCATTCGAGTAATGACGTAAATACGTAAGTGTCAAAAATGCAGCCCAGAGTTAAGCGTACGAATACTTCTTGCGATTTCCAATCTGTTGAACATGGTGGAATCTCTGTGCATTGGGAAAGTCTCGGAAGAGCAATAATCCCTGTTTGGATTGTTTGATTCAGGTTAGTTTGTTGTCCCGTCCTGACACTTGTAACACGATGCGGTGCGTTCTTGGGTGAAAGTAGGCCTCGCACAACCAAAGCGTCTCTCTTTCCTAGAGTTCGCGGCCTTTCCTATACCTAGAGCTGACCGCAGACTAGCGCATACTCCATACTTTATTATATACGAGTACATCAAACATAGAGTTGCAAACAATACTCATTGCAATAAAATAAAATTGCTCCTGTCACCATGCAGTTTAAGTAAAAAGTTGTTGTGCATTTTCATTCAAAAACTGTTTAAAAACATATGCCTTATTCCTCAGAATCCAAGGCAATTTCCTCCAAAATTTTTTGGAAACTTATCATTTATACATTCTCTATTGAAAATTAATTTAGGATGGAGGTGAAGACCTTCGCGCCACGATCTTTCGGGGTTTTATGAGATAACACAGTTCCAAAATAATTCAAAAAAGTAAAATTTTGGTACGTTTTAATTTTTTACCTTCCGTCACCTTTAGGTAAGGAAGGTATTGTCTTTGGTCAAAAAATGCGTTGGTGAGTTTTTAATGAATAAGCACGTTTTAGGGCCCCTAGAATACGAATGTACTATTTTTAAGATGATGTCCGTATGTATGTGTGTGTGTGTGTGTGTGTGTGTGTCCGTGTGTGACAATTTTTTTTCCGACGATAACTCCAATACTACTTTTCTAAAAATTATAATTCTTTCGTATTCCTGTTATTTTCATCCATATGAAGAGTTGATTAGATTTTGGTTATAATTGATCCACCGGAAGTACCCTTATTTGAAGTTTTTAACAGTTTTTATTTAAAAAAAACGCAGTTAAATATTGTTTTTTGACATTTTGGTGTAAAGAAAATATTCTTCTCTATACAGTTTGATTATACATTTTCCTTCATATTCAATAGATGTAGATTTAAAGCATTATAAAGGAATTAATTTTCAAAAATTAGTCAGCTTTGCTATTTATCATGAAAACAGCTGATGCTGATATATTAAAAAAAATTCTAATTGACAGATGTCAGTTGCAAGTGCAAAACCAAATATGGAAAGTGTAGGATCACAAAATTGGTATGTCATAGTGCTCCTCGCAAGTAACACGCAGAGAAAGGCCAAAGAGAAGATGGAAGGACTGTATCGCAGAAGACTGAAAGTAATGCCTGTGCCAAGAAGATGTGTTGGACAGGAATGAGTGGAAGAAAAGAGGAAACAGCTACCTCTAATAAAATAGGGGAAGCTGAAGAATAAGAAGAAGTGTCAAATTCATTTTACTTAGTGTATGTTTCTGTTATAATTTTATTGGATTTATAGAATAGAAATAGTATGTGTTCGTGTTTGATTTTACATGATATTATATAGATTCTGTTCCAAAGACCTTTTGGTATGGGATTTGTACAAAATACATCGAATTGACGGAAGGTTTTGTGCTGGCCACAACAGATTTTTTTAATATGTTATTTTATTTCCAATTTTAATTTTTAATGAATTTTTAATACAAATTTGAAAGTAATACAGTTATTGGGACTTTATAATAATGTAACAGATATAACGTTATTATTATTGAATAAAGTTTTTTAAAACGTTATATAACGAATTATTTTTTTATAACGTTATAAAATAACGTCACTTTTCGTTCACATTAGAGAGTTATTGCAGCATCAACGCAAAAATAACGTACACTTTAAAGGCACGTGACAGCCCGACTGCGCATGCGTACTAATAAGGTTCACGTTATATGAAAAAGGAGACACGTTATGTGCAATGGAATAGAGAGCGTTTAACGTCACACGTTCTGTACCTTTTGAGGTTATGTTTCGGCGAAAAGTGTGGATGTAACCTCGTTTGTGTTGCTTTTAGCGTTAACGTTAGCGTGAATACGCTAAGTAAATGCGGTAAAATTGAAAGTCCTTTATTTCTAAAATAAAGTGTTTTCTACATAAGGTTAACGTTTACGTTCTTTCATTATAGAAGTTGCAATAACTCCCTAATATCCCATCCCTGGTTTTGATACCTAACCTAGAAAATTCAATTGTAGTCAAAAATTTTCGCATAAATTTCCGAATTGTGACTATTCTATTTGGATTTATAGAAACAGCTAACTGCGTTAGTTACAGGTAGACTACGCAGAGATCTTGAGCGACGCGTCAGACAACGAACCCGACGACCCGTAACACAATGTGAAAGCGTTCATAATGAGATAATTGTAATAAAAACGCACTAACAGAACAGCACAACACTGCACGGACGTAGACACTCAACATTCTAACAAACTATGTATCTCCCTCTTTCTTTCTGTCTCTCTCGCTCTCTCTTTATCCAACAAAACAAAATGTCGTGAGAAGTTGCAATTATCACCAACAGTACTCGATGCTTCAACCAGCGTTATCAAATATTCATACACTGCTTTATTATGCCGCATACAAACAACAAACATTCACGTTCTGTATTAATCTTCTGGTATAATTTATTTCAAATCTATAACAAAATTTAATGCCGTAATAATTCTCTGTACTTCAATAAAATAAAATGTATGTCTCTAATCATTTTGCACGGTACAAAGTCTTTACAATTTGTTTACAATAAGTTTTAATTAAATTACAAGAAATACATTCTATTTCCCCAAGTTGATATTCGCTAGTGAAATAGAGCAATATGACGTCTAGCGGCGAAAATATGAACTAGTACATGGTAGTCCTAGCCGAGGTAGCGGCGAACGCATCGTTTCTGTCACTTATTTAACAAATAAATCATGAGTGGCTTGAAATTTGTAGGCTATACTTCATTTTACATAATAAAATAGTAGATTACTCTTAAGAGCCGGCCGTTTTTACATGCATTGAATAAATAATTTAAATTTGTGAAAGCAAGCTTTGTCAATAATAAATATATTTATCTGTAAAAATGTCAAAATCTAAAATTGCAACAAAATATGGTTAAACATCACTTAATTCTGTATATTTTATTTGACAACTGACAGGCGATATTTGTTTCGTTTCTGTGAGATAGGTTTATATTCTGACCAATCAAAGGGTAGAATTTATATATCCCTAACTAAACCAACGCTATTCTTACGTGAAATAAAGTATAATAAAATCTAAAACTTCAACGTTTTAGTTGGGTTTAATTTATGTACGTCATTAGCACGCAGAAATCCAGAAATAATTAATATCCATAATTTCCCGAAAAAAAGAACCCAAATTCTATAGAAAAATTTATTAGAGAAATTTGCCAATTTGAAATAGTTGGTAGACGAAAGTTATGCATTCATCTTTTAAAAATGGGAAAGGAACCGAGTAAAAATAATGCTTGCTCCTTACATTTTGTAAAGCAAGATTATATTTTGCCGGGTATAACTACAAGATAATAATTACTTAGTGTCTTTATTAAAATACTTCGTAATGAAATCTAAACTTGTAGACCTGCCTGCACAAAGATGACAATAAAATAATAATACTTATCTCTCCATTAATCTACCAAAGACTGTAATAATGCAGCACTATGTAGATTCAAAAAAACAAAGACTCGAATCATGTAAATTCAAAATTCGAGAGAATGCTGAACATAATTTTTATATGAAACGGACTAGTTCGCAAAATTCAAAATGTTATTCATGCTAGAAACATTATTTTTATTTAATATTAACTATAATATTAATATTACTTTGTATTTCTTCTTCACCTGTTGGGAATACAAAAAAAGTTTCCGAATAAAACCGACATATTTTTTTACGCTTTTTCCGAATCTGCAATAAAAAATAGGGGGTCCCATTTAAGATTTTTAAGTTGACGCCTTTTTCCGGCGGGGAATTTTGTCATAATCTGATGTCCCCCCAAAAACTATGAAGGTTTTGATTCGGCACCTTCTTTGTTACGATGCATTGTTTTCGAGATATTCAAGAACGTAATGTTATATGGGACACCAGTATATATATATATATATATATATATATATATATATACATTTGAACTGGGACACTTACAAGAACATACAGCCCGATTCACAAAAAAGTTTAAGCTAATCCTCATTTTTGGATTAGTGAATTCTATTCTATTCCGATATTTAAAATTTAATTTTCATAGTATTATCAATAAAGGGAGATACTACGATTAGATTAGACTATATTTTAAGTTATAAACTATCAAAATTAGAGTAGAATTTGCTAATCCAAAAATGAGGATTAGCTTAAACCTTTTTCTGAATCGGGCTGATAGTGTATAAATAACAATTTACTACTTTTTGAGCAACACCTTCTTGCTTAATTGATAGTATTTGGTTTTGGAAACACTTTCAGGGCGAAGAATTAAAAGAATAAAATTTAAATAACGAATTTCAAATGTTTTAATAGAAAAATAACAAAATCTTCATTTTAGCTTCCTCAATACTTAAACGCCTTAATGGCATCTTTAAAATACAGTCAACCACTCTGAATTAAAACTTACTTGAAAAATTCGCAAAAATTCTCTTAAAACTTGATAAAGTAGAAGCGTCCGCGAGCTCATTAACTGCACTTAGGACAGGTAAACAACAATTGAATCGCAAATGTTATTTGATAGGCATTTGTTTGTATTCCGAAACACAGCCCTGATCATGTAGGAAGGCATGTTGTTTACTTTTACTGCATGTTATATAAGTGTACCAGTTCATACACACATACAGACATCATTGTAAAACTAGTAAAATTGTATTCTAGGAACCCTATTCACTAAAAACTCACCATTGAATTTTTTGACCAAAGACAATACCTTCCTTATCTAAAGGTCTCGGAAGGTAAAAAGCCCTATTCCTCGTGGTCTTCCTTTATAAAGGATTTAAAAGTAATTTGTTGAAATAGGTGGACGAGCTATTCTGTGTTGTATTTCCCGATATATCTGCAGTGCTAGAGCCAGTGCGAAAGCAGAAATATTTCAGAGTAGAAGAATAATAAATTAGAAAGGTTAGACTGGTGGCACGACAGTCACAGTCAGTCTCTCGCAAAGCCGGAGAATAGACCAACGCAGCGAGAGGTGAATGACTGATTGATTCCCAATCGTGATCCGCAATCTTAGTGTGCTGTGGCTGTTTGCCTTGTGTTGTTTTGCTGGTGCTGTGCCCTACACTACACGCACAAGACGTTCAAATTCGACTCTACAGCAAATGATCATTGGATTTGGGATAAGACGAGACTATACTATGTGATTTGTTGCAGTAATCATACTGAATTTTCTGCGTGACAGACAAATTAACATTCCAAACTAAACAATAGTTCACTAACAAAAACACTTGTATATAATTTGGATTCTAGGAACTATGTCGTACATTTGCAAGAGAAGAAGTTTTGACGTATATTGCATTTAAAGCAGATTGTGGAAAAAACATAAAAACAGTAAAAATAGATATTTGAAAATGACATTTGTTACAGCGGTTGCATTACCGTTTCTATTTTATATTTCCGGTCGTTGGACGAAGATAGCGATAGCGTATAAACCTTTGTAACATGTACGACAATGAGACAGCAAATAAAAGATGATCCATCACAAAAAAAAGTTAAATTTACGAAATAAATTATTTTGTCTTACTAATATGTTATTGTTTTATAACAACCTCAACATTAGGTCTGTTATTGAGTAAATAATACCCTAGGGCATATTAAGTTGCTATGGTAATGTTGACAACAAACTGAGGTTAATAATACTGATACTAACATAAAGTGCAGTTAAGGTTAAGAAGCATTGTGAATTGTAGTCGTTTATAATCATATTTGTTTTATCACAAATACAAACCAGCATACTTCTTATTCTTAGCAATAACATTGCTCGTCCATATTGACAGAAAAATACCACAAGAAATATATTTTTTGTTTGAAAAAATGCTTTGTTTACAGAAACAAAATATTACCTAGAAATCGCATTCACAGGCTACTTTGTAAGTTGTGTTAAAATTTTGTGATTTATTATTTTTGTTTGATAAATTCTAGTCAGACAAAATGTTTATTAAGAATTTCTAGTAAGACATAAAACGTTGAAGGCACCACGGGTGTTAAACGACAATAATGCCATCGGTCAACGTACTCGCCTCGGGCCAGAGGCCCTCGACAGTACACTGTTGACCTCAGGCATTATTGTCCTTATAACAACCCTTGGTACCTTAATTACTATTTCAGGTAACTAATATGTTTCATTAAAATATCTAATGCCCGGTTTCACCAACATCAAATAAATTTTCGAATAGCTTATTCATTGAATAAGAGAAAAATATCGCATCGAAATCATAATGCAAATGACAGTTTTCATTCTAGCTGTCATATTTTGATGCGATATTTTTCACTTATTCGACGAATAAGCTATTCGAAGATTTATTTGATGTTTGTGAAACCGGGCATAAGCCGATTTAATTAAACTTCCTAAATTTGCAATCAGAAATTATGGTAAAATTAAATACAAAAAAATCTGTTGTGGCCAGCACAAGACCTCTCGCCATTTCCATATTAGGCTATATAAGTATTGTATTGCACTTCGCTATCGAACCGTCGTTTTATAACAAAATATCACAGAACTTTACCCAAATATTGTTTTTGATTATATTTAACATGTCTTCTGCACACATATATAATTCTAATTACATATATCTATTTTTCATTGAATGAGGAAATTCCTAAATTTCAGAGATTCTTCCAATTCATTAATCAGATTGGCGGTATTTCTGATGGATATATGCATTTTACCTATAATTCAAATATTTAATTATTAAAACAATAAGAAAGATTAAATATACTTACCAGAAAAAACTATCAGAATGTCACTAAAACTGTTGATTTTTGACACTGACATATGTCATTTACAAACTATGTTATAAACATTTGAATTTGTCAAGTGGTTTCCTTAGTGCCTTACCCTCTGCGATTAGAATATTATATATCTCTTTGAATATGAAAAGGTTTTAGTAACAATTGGACTATTGGACAACCGGAAAAAGTAGTTTCTTAGAAAATTTTATATAAATATAATTTTTTGGAAATTTTTGTTATTACAAATATTGAAGAACGTAAAATTATCCATCTAATACACTTAATTTTTTTATTATATCTTGTATAGATTTAGAGATAAAGACATTATAATAATTTAATGTAATGCATCGCAGAGGCTAAGGCACTAAGGAAACCAGTTGACAAATTCAAATGTTTATAACTTAGTTTGTAAATAACAGATGTCAGTGTCGAAAATCAACAGTTTTAGTGACATTCTGAAAGCTTTTTCTGGGAAGTACATTTAATCTTTCTTATTGTTTTATTAATTAAATATTTAAAATTGTAGGTAAAATGCATATATCCGTTAGAAATATCGCCAATCTTGTTAATGAATTGGAAGAATCTCTGACATTTAGGAACTTCCTCATACAATGAAAAATAGATATAATTAGAATTGTGTGTGCAGAAGACCTGTTAAATACAATAAAAAACAATATTTGGGTAAAGTTCTGTTATAAAACGACGGTTCGATAGCGAAGTGCAATACAATACTTATATAACATAAAATGGAAATGGCGAGAGGTATTGTGCTGGCCACAACAGAATTTTTATTTTGTTATTCCATACTAATCCCACACCCTATATGCGATGTGTGTGCGACAAAGATGCTAGATAAAATAAATAATAAATAATGAAACAAAATATTTTCATTAACAATAAATTTGACTTTTATCACAATTTTAAAAGCTAACCATCTTTACATGCCTGTTTAATAATATTCTCGTACTGCTCTTAGAAAAATATGAACAATGAGAAATTATAATTAAAATTTACAATAAGCACGTTTTTATATTCAATTTTGTAAAGATGGATAGATCATAATTTAATATTTTCAAAGAATTATCGGTAAAGTAAATGTCAGAATAACCCGACGAGTAAAATTTGCTGATGAAAGTCCTGAATAGCTCAAGAGTGTTGTTAGTCATTCAATACCTAGTAAGACAGCAGGTTTACAATATATCTTTGTTGGGTAAAACATTCGTAATACATGCACAACGTTTATTTTCCATAAATCACTAGCGAATTCGTGTAGTAAATGCGCCGTTTAATTAACAAACCTATGGCGATGGCGTTGTAACGACGGCTAACCACTGAACTAGACGAGCCTTTGCTAATATCTTCGCGCAACAATCGCTATTCAATAACTTTTAAAAAAGTTGAAGAAAATAAAATACATCACTCCATCTCAAAATCATAAAACTATACGATTATCTCAACGACCTTCCACAGAAACTTATCATCTTCGATTATTATATTATTAAGGTTTTTATTTTTAACTTCATAATAAACCTTTCCAATTTTACAGTTGGAGATAACTATCTCTGCACAAATTAATAAAATGGCGCCTGAAACTATCAACTGGGCTCTGAAAAGAAACGTCAAAATATTGCAATAATAGTTATTTATGTATCAAGAAACTGATAATCTATTTTTTATCAAGAATGTGGAATTTATTTACCGAGGCCCTCAGGGCCTATGAAAATAATGAGTAATGAAGTTGTGGCCAGCACAAGACCTTCCGTCAGTTCGTTGTATTTTGTACAAATCCCACACCAATAGTAGTGTTTCACAAAAGTCTTGCATTTTTCTTGTTCTTGTCTTGTTCTTGCATAAAATGCAAGACAAGAACAAGACAAGAGTTATATAGTTCGTTACAAGACAAGACAAGAATCTGCGTTGCAAGAAAAGTGCAAGAATAGCAAGATTTTTTAGTATTTTCTTGCATTCTTGCACTCTTGCAATATTATATTATAATTCAATATATCAACTTTTTATTATAGGTTTTACCTCTAGCTAAGCTGACATTAATCGGAAAAACTAAAAAGGTTTTGGTAACAATTGACAATCGGAAATAGTAGTTTCTTAAAAAATATTCTAAATATTATATTTTGAAAATTTATAGTACAAAAAATAATAAAGAGCATTAAGTACTCAATCTGATTTAAATTTTCTTATTATATCTTCTATAGATTTAGAGATAAAAAATCTGATATGGCCAGCAAATGACCTCCCGCTAATTCGATGTTTAAAATTGCAATGAGCTTGGAGTTAAATATCACTTTATCGTTTGTAAACAAAATCTAATTTGTTGTTCCAATAAATAGAAAAGTCTTTAAAAAGAAATTTTGTATTATATTTTATCAATTATTTTTTTTGAAAATCTGTTAAGAGCTCTTAGATAAGAACCACATCCGACTTATCATATATACTCAAAATCTAATGTTGTTTTCAATGATATACGAGTTTTAAAACTAAATTTGAGTTTTTTTTTTATCATATTTTAATATATTTTTTCAAGGAAACAGTCAGAGCTTCAAGTAAAGTACCACTTTAGGTTTACTAATATTAACAAGAATCTAATATGTCGGTCTCATTAATATCAAAGTGTTAAATACAAGATTTGAAAAGTTTTCAATTATAGCATAATACATTTTTTCACGAAAATCTCTTCACAGCTTCAAGTAAAATATCACTTCCGATTTAAATATGTTGTTCCTATTGATATGAAATTGCAAGACAAGAAATATGCAAGAGTCTTGCAAGCAAGACAAGATTTTTGCTTGCAAGAGTAACAAAAGACAAGAAATAGCCTAGCAAGACAAGAAATCTTGTCTTGTGAAACACTAGACAGCGTAATGTAAAGTTTAAAGCAAATTCATAATGCTAATACTAAGGTACATACAAATTGTGCATCCATTGTTATTGGCATTGAATATTGTCTTAAAATGGAAAAGAGCGCTGATGAAAATGAAAATACCAATTTAAATTGGTCTCGGTTTTTTTCGTAGCATCCTCGAGTTAATTATTTTACACAGAGCTACGCGAGAAGGACTTATCTAATATGAATCTGTGCGGATAATGAGATATTCATGCTTGTGAGAATAACAAAAAGTCTGTTTCTGTGTACACGGTTCGTGGTGCTTAACACAGCGAAATATACTTAGATGCTGGCGCCTACCATTTTTACGCAGAGTGATCACGATTCTATCACTTTAATTTACATTATCAACTGTGAAATCTGAAAGAGGCGCTGTCGATATAATACAGTCACACAAAAAAGTCTTCGTACGACAATAATTTTAATCTTTTATTCTATTATCTATTGTTTTGTTATTGACCATGGCCTACTGTTTTGTGTTATGTTAAGTAAAATTTATTTAATTTTCAAATAAATTTTTCTCAAAGAACATAAAATATTTATATGGTTGAATTCAGAAAAAAAATACTCTGTCGAATGAGCCTAAAAAATGTATAATATCACATTTAAAAAAATATAACTTTGGTTTGTAACTTGAGAACCACTAGTTTAATTTTTTTTTTCTTCAATAACTGAATGTCCCCCTTGATCTACTGCAACTTTTATTTGAATGATTTTCTTCTATTCCTAATAATTAAGAAAATAATCGGGGTGTCCCGTATCCGTGAAACTGTATACATATACAGTGTGTCCCATTTAGAGGTGCCACCATTGGGATCTCGAGAACTATAAGAGATACGATGTCGGTTAAATGGAACTTTTTGTGCGCCTTTGGAAGGCCATCTCAGATGTGCTTTTATTTTTCCAAAAATTCTCATAGGGCACTAGATAATGACGAAAAATTGATTATTGTTGATTTTTTTCTTTTTTAAATAACTTCTAAACTATTGGTAATTGAGAAAAACGTTTCAAATATAAAAGATAGATATTTTTATTAACTAACCAGTGGTGTGCGAAATAAATTTTTATATCCGTAAATATTCGAGATATAAAACAAACTTATATTTTTTTAAATGGAACCCATATCTGATTTTAGTCTCAAAAAAATAAATATTTTTTTTCTCTTTTCAACGATGTAAGGGTTATTAAGAAGTACCATTTCCGTTTATCCGATTTACACCAAAATCTAATGGCTTCTATTCCTATTAGAATAGGGTAGAAATACAAGGTTTTAGAATTTTCTGAATGATAGTATTTGAGTTAGAGTGCAAACAAAATTTGTACACATACATACACACACACACACACACACACACACACATATATATATATATATATATATATATATATACACACACATACAGACATCATCGTGAAAATGTTAAAATTGGATTCTAGGGACCTTAAAACGTGGTCATTTACTAAAATCTCGATATGTGATTTTTAGCACGATCCCTATACCTCCCTTACCAAGGGTAGCGGGAGGTAAAAAGCAATATATTTTCGCCCAAGTATATCTAGTGATCCCTGCATTTTTTCCGAATAAACAAAAGACTGCTAAATTTTTTTATAGAGTTTTTAGACGTTCTGTATTGGAAAATAATGTTGGCGACCAGTAACGTGTTGGTCATGTTAAAAATTTTCTTCTTAATTGTTGTCATGTCATAATAAACAAAAATTATTGCCTTTTTTGCTGAAATAATTTGCGAATTAATTACCAAAAAGTTGAAATTCATCATTAATTCGTACCTCACACGTGTGAGTCCCAAAGTGTCTCATTTCTATGGTGATAAATAACTCAAACTTGGTGAATATAACTGCGATGACAGTTGTTTTTAATGGAAAGGAAGAAAAAATAACAATTAATTTGAAACAAGTTTCGAGGCCTGCTGTGATGTTAAAGTTTGTTATTAATGCTGAGGGTTTCTTGGGATTTTACACTAGTACATTTCGTTTTAATTTTGCAACTCGTGAATTTAAGAAATTAAACGGAATTTTGTCTCCTGTAGGGGAACTGATTAAATTTTTGCAAATTAAGAAAATTTTGAATTGCGACTTCATAAATCACATACATACATACATACATACATACATACATAAAATCACGCGTTTCCCACTTAGTGGGTTAGCAAAAACCCGAAAATAATAAGAAAAGGGATGAAAGCAAGAGCTCCACAGAATCACTTAACTCTTTAAAAACATTCTTCTTCCGACTTGCCCAAAATCATCATAACATTCATTCAAGAACATATTATTGTGACCGATTTTCGGTAGCGAATAACCGCATCCGGACCACAATAATAGTTACGCAACAATCATAAATCACCAGAGTACTAAATACATAAAGTTCATTTCTACAAAATGAATCGCATTCCATCATTTGTAAACATGTGGTGTGTAAAATAATTGTTTATTAATAATTAACTAAATAAATAATTACTATATAGTGTGTCCCATTTAGAGGTGCCACCATTGGGATCTCGAGAACTATAAGAGATACGATGTCGGTTAATGGAACTTTTTGTGCGCCTTTGGGAGGCCATCTCAGATTTGCTTTTGTTTTTCCAAAAATTCTCATAGGGCACTAGATAATGACGAAAAACTGAATATTGTTGATTTTTTCTTTCTCAAATAACTTCTAAACTATTAGTAATTGAGAAAAACGTTTCAAATATAAAAGGTAGATATTTTTATTAACTAACCAGTGGCATACGAAATAATTTTTTATATCTGTAAATTTTCGAGATATAACACAAACTTATATTTTTTTAAATGGAACCCATATCTGATTTTAGTCTCAAAAAAATCTATAATTTTTTCTCTTTTCAATGATGTAAGGGTTATTATGTTTTATATTTGTTTTGCTCCTAATATTTAATTTTTCTCCTTATTTTCCTGAATTTTCTTATTATTTAAAAAAAAAACATTATTATTTTTATTAATTATACTGTATTTGATCAAAATAATTTGTTTTATGTCTTTATTACTTAATATTTTCATTCTAGACTCATAATTACAAATTCTACTATGATGTGCCAAGGGCGACCTGATACAAAATATTATAAAAATTAATTTGATATGAGTTTTCATCAAAATTTTTGTAAAGATTCGAGTACTATTTTGATTTTTGTTAAGTTTTTCTATTAGTTTTGTCAATATTAGTGAAATTTATTTTGTGTATGATATATTTGTTAAATGTAAAATAAAAATTATTTTATGATGATTTTTTTAAATTTAATAAGTTAAGAAAAATTGTTTGTGGTACGGTCCTGTAGAGGCACTATGGGTGGTCGGGGCAACACCGCGGGACGGGGTGTACCTGCGGCTTGTTACTTAACAACTACACAAACACTTCGTCTACAATGCCCTACACCAAATAAATAAATCATAAATATGTAATCACAGCTGTACTCTTACTTCAGCACCCTACCAACAATCAATGTAATACAATTCCCAAACATGATGTCAAAATTTTGTAATTTTGGGGTCAGAGTGATTTTTTTGCTGTAGTAGAATATTAGAATACCGAATTGTTAGCGTAAAATAGCTGCTTTTCTGAACTTGTTGCACAATATACATTATACTATAGTGACTGAATATACATAGTAGTGTGGCCAACATAGCTAGCGCCGCCATGTTCTGCCAAATAATGCCGCGCGAAATTTGAACTAAATTCGATAAACAATTAATGAAAGAGCATATAAAATGCACGCTTTAAAGATTAAACTATACTACTGATTCTTCTTCCTTTGCAGATTCATTCTTGTAATCAATTATATTAGGTTATAATCAAAATCCTTTGTTGTAATCAACAATTTTACAGTTATAATTTGCAAGATTACAACGCCAGAAAATTATCCGTTTGGCAGGATATTTCTTTCACTTTTTACCTCTCGCTAAGAGAGGTATTGGATTCATGCTAAAATTCGCATATCCAGATTTTATTGAATAAACACGATTTAAGGTCCCTAGAATCCGATTATAACATTTTTAAAATGATGTCTGTCTGTGTGTGTGTGTGTCTGTGTGTGTGTGGATGTGTGTATGTATGTGTGTATGTATGGATGTTGGAGGGACTATAAGACTTAAAAAATATTTAACTGCATTTTCCTCAATCTGACATTCCTGGGAAGAGCTGAAAAGGTTTTGGTAACAATTAAACAACCGGAAGTAGTAGTTTCTCAGAAAAATTCTTCTAAATATAATTTTTTGGGAGTTTTATTAAATATTGAAGAACATAAAATTCTCCATCTAATACACTTAAAATTTTTATTATATCTTGCATAGATTTAGAGATAAAGACACTATAATTTATAGAGTACACTAATCGCAGAGGCTAAGGCACTAAGGAAACCAGTTGACAAATTCCAATGTTTATAATATAGTTTGTAAATGACACATGTCAGTGTCAAAAATCAACAGTTTTAGTGACATTCTGATAGCATTTTCTGGGAAGTATATTTAATATTTTTTATTGTTTTATTAATTAAATATTTGAAGTTATAGGTAAAATTGTGGCAAAATGCATATATCCATCAGAAATACCGCCAATCTGGTTAATGACTTGGAAGAATCTCCGACATTTAGAAACTTCCTGATACAATGAAAAATAGATATAATTAGAATTATATGTGTGCAGAAGACATGTTAAATACAATAAAAAACAATATTTGGGTAAAGTTCTGTAATATTTTGTTATAAAACGACGGTTCGAAAGCGAAGTGCAGTACAATACTTATATAGCCTAATATGGAAATGGCGAGAGGTCTTGTGCTGGCCACAACAGATTTTTTATACTACATTTTAATAGTAAATTAGGGAAATTCAATATCGGCAGAAAAAAAAAGTAAAATTATCTCACTAAGATTTCAGAATTAAATTAAATCTTAAGCATTTGATTCTTTGCATCTTTGCAAAATGCTAGTATTTAAATATTGTCGGATTCTTGTTATCAATATTCTTGAGCTTTAAGAAAAATATTCTTTGTTGTAATCAACAACGAGTTCTCTATTGGCCACACTATTTATATTCAGTCCCTATCTTTTCTACTATTTTCTTTTATGAGCAATACAGAATAAAAATGCATCATATTTTGTAAATAATTTACGTTTTATTGTTACAGGTTATCGAAATGCAACCTCATTAAATACGAACATCCGTTGACTGTAAGTATAATATTTAAAATATTTTTCAAATTTATTATATCGTCTCGAATGAATTTTATCGCTAAAAAATCCCTATTCATTATGAAGAGGAAATGTCATGATGATTTTAAATAAAACGCTGTATGAGTATACAAGTACCTTCTCCAAAGTATACATTTACTATTTATGCACTTTTACTGGCTCATCTGAATAAAGGGAGCATTAAAGAATCCGTGAGTGATAGTATTACAGGTGCATGTTTGTTGAGCGAGTATACAAGGTGTATGATACCGAATTATTACATAATGCGTAAAGTATCCGTGCAGAGCGTTGACACACATTCAGCTGAGCAGCCATCAGCTTATGCATGCGAAAATGCAGTGAAATATACTTTCACGTTCAGCACTTGAACGTGGGATGCTGTGCTGATCAGGAAATAAGTCGCCACTCATATTTATTTACTGAACAGTTATAACAGCAGTTTCACTTCGATATATTACATACCGTGAACTATTTACTACTAAAGAATATTTAAATTATTAAATACACATATCACTACTTCCTACCAGTTTTTTTTTACCTCTCGCTAAGAGAGGTATTGGATTCATGCTAGAATTCGCATATCCAGATTTTAGTGGATAAGCACGTTTTAAGGTTCCTACAATCCGATTATAACATTTTTAAAATGGTGTGTGTGTGTGGTTTCAGACAACACTTAGACCTCATTTTCAATTGCATACGCATGCATTGATATAAACATTAAATTAAAAAATCTATTGAGGCCAACACAAGACCTCCCTCCATTTCCTTATAAGGCTATATAAGTATTGTATTGTACTTCTCTATCGAACCGTCGATTTATAACAAAAAATTACAGAACTTTAACCAAATATTGTTTTTTATTATATTTAAACATGTCTTCTGCACACATATAATTCCAATTATATCTATTTTTCATTGTACGAGGGAGTTCCTATATGTCTTCCAATTCATTAACCAGATTGGCGGGATTTCTGATGGATATATGCATTTTACCTATAATTTAAAATATTTAATTAATAAAATAATAAGAAAGATTAAATATACTACCCAGAAAAAGCTATCAGAAAGCCACTAAAACTGTTGATTTTTAACACTGGCATACTTATGTCATTTTCAAACTATGTTATAAACATTTGAATTTGTCAAGTCGTTTCCTTAGTGCCTTAGCCTCTGCGATTAGAATCTGCTATATATTATAGTGTCTTTATCTCTAAATCTATACAAGATATAATAAAAATTTTAATTGTATTTTGTTCTTCAATATTTGTAATAACAAAAATTTCCAAAAAATTATATTTAGAAGAAATTTTCTAAGAAACTACTACTTCCGGTTGTTCAATTGTTAACAAAACCTTTTCAGCTCTTCCCAGGAATATCAGATTGAGGAAACTGCAGTTAAATATTTTTTAAGTCTTATAGTTTTTGAGGAATCGTGTCTACAACATCCAGACATACATACACACATACACACATACACACACACACACATCATTTTAAAAATGTTATAATTGGATTCTAGGGACCTTAAATCGTGCTTATTCAATAAAATCTGGATATGCGAATTTTAGCATGAATCCAATACCTCTCTTAGCGAGAGGTAAAAATCTGATGTGGCCAACACAAAACCTCCCGCTATTTAATTTTTATTGATTTAAATACATACCTACGTATTTACTAACGCTGAAAACTGTTCCATTACAGAAAACTATTGCTTTATTTACTATTTTCTGTTTAAAATGTCACTATTATTTGAAGTGACTAGTTTTTTGACAGTGACATTTACTGTCAGTTACATTAATTTAAAATATGAACTGTGTAACAAAGGAATTATGTTTATCTTAGGCTTCGGGACATAAAAAAAATATTTTAAATTTATCTGTGAAGTATATAGAAAAAGTATTAATGTATTCCTGTAGAAAATTCAATAATCTTCAATTTTCATAAAACATAAAATGCGAAAAAATGGCATTTAATGGTATTTTTTGAAGAAAAACCATTATGAGCTGCAGGTAAAGTGCCATTTCTGGTTATCAGATTTAGAAATACAAGGTTTCAGAATTTTCATAATAATAGGTAGTATTTGAGTTAGAGCAAAGACAAAATCCATACACATACACACACACATACACACATACACACAAACAGACATCATCGTGAAAATGTTAAAATTGGATTCTAAGGACCTTAAAACGTGGTCATTTACTAAAATTTCGATATGTGATTTTTAGCACGATCCCTATACCTCCCTTACCAAGGGTAGCGGGAGGTAAAAATTAAATTCATTTATTTTCATGGCAACACTTGGGAAATTGATTTTGAAATAGGTCTATTGGCGCTGTCATAGAACACCGTATAATTTTGAGTATTTTAAAATTATTTGATTTGATTATAAGATATTGTTTGACTCACACAATTTGCAAAACTCGCTTCACTCGTTTTGGCAAATATTATATTCACTCTTTTCATAATTGATTATGTGAATAACTATTAAACAAAGTGCAACTGAAATGAATAACAAACTTTATCGTTATAGTGCTTGATAACACAATTGAAAATCCGATCATTGACCGACATTTCGCGATATCACAAATAAACAACCCTATTATACTACTCTACATTGTACTACAGGTAGTATATAAAACTGCCAACTCACCTTTAAGATGCATCTCCCTGGTGGTTCATTCTCCGCCACCGACACATTATAGAAACTCTGATCAAATATCGGTTCATTGTCGTTCACATCATGAATCGTCACTAACACTGTCGCTGTAGAACTTAGCGGCGGAAACCCGGAATCCGTCGCTAGCACTGTCAATTTGGGCACTGGTTCTGTTTCGCAATCCACCCGGGCACGGGTCGTCACTAAACCAGACCGCGAATCAATCGCGAACCACTGAGAATGGGGGGTTTCCAACAGGGAGTAAGTTATTGCAGAATTGTTACCTTCGTCACGATCTGTAGCGGATACTTGCACCACTGATGTCCCTGGGTCGGAGACTTCCATAACGTTAGCTTGGTAAATTTGGTGGGTAAATTCGGGGGAATTATCATTGATGTCTGTTACTCGAAGGTGGATTGTTCTAGAGGCATGTAAAGGTGGTGTGCCGGTGTCTGTTGCTATGACACTCAAAGTGTAGTTTGGTTGTAACTCTCTGTCTAGAGGTAATGAAACAATCACTAAATATATTATGTTGTCGCGTGTGGTCAAACCAAAATGACCTTCTCCACCGCTTAAAGTCACATTTATGTTTGAATATTCTGTTTTGGAGTCTGGATCGTGTACTGATATCCTAGCAACGAATTCTCCCGGTTGGGCTGATTCCGATATTTTTGGTGTAGCGTCATCAGAAAGAAATATAACATTTATTTGAGGTTGGTTGTCGTTGACATCTGTTACTCTTATCGAGACAAATGCTGTTGTTTCTAGAGGTTGCAAACCGTGGTCTTTAGCGACGATAACTAATTCGTGAAGTTCTTTGGTTTCAAAATCTAAAGGTTTGTTAACAGCTATTAGACCTGTGGAAGAATCAATACGGAACATACTATCCCTATCGGATTGTCTTCGGTTGATGGAGTATTCGACTTGTCCATTTTCTCCAGAATCTAAATCGCTTGCGAACACTTGTAAAACTGTTGTGCCTACTGTAGCATTTTCTGGGATACTAGCAAAATATCTGCTTTGGTTAAAAATTGGAGGGTTGTCATTTACATCTTGAATGGTTATATTAACAGTCATTTGGCCTCTTAAAGGAGGGGTACCGCCGTCCAAAGCTTCAATAACCAAAGAATATTCTGGAATTGTTTCCCTGTCCAAAAATCCATTGATCTGTAAGTCCAAATACAAAACACCATCAGATTCCCGATGTGAACTTAATCGAAATGTATTGTTAACATTTCCACTGATAATATTGTAACGTTGAGTGTTATAAATCCCCAAATCCAGATCCCTCGCTGGAAGTAAAGTCCTTTTAACATCTCTGGGCGTGTTTTCCGGAAACTCAATATGCATAAACGGCGCAGGAAATTGTGGGGCGTTATCATTTTCATCCAAAACTCTTATCCTGACATGTAAATTATCATTACTTGGGAGGATAGCGACGAAATTATACGCTGCTCGAGTTTCGTGGTCCAAGGGCGCCCGTGTTCGAATCTCCCCCGTGTCTTCGTCCGTTAGGAGGTCGCTGTCAACAGCGGCACTGTCAAGAAGAGGTACAATGTGAAAGGGAGGTACCGCATCGGGGGCACCATCACCAATGAATCCTATCCGGGTTCCGACAGGAGCAAGCTCTGAGACTTCTAGCTCCAGCAGATGCTCAGCCTCTATGGAGGCCAGCATCAGCAAAATTAACCACATCATCGCTGGGGGTAGGCCATTGTGGGAGGCCTCTTCACACACCTAGAACATGGGGAGATTAATAAAGGGACAATCACCCCAATTCTGTAAGAAAATTGTTAAGTCTTAGCAACGTTGTTAAAAATTTTAACCAATAAAAATAAATGTAAAGCCTGTCATTTTCATGTTTTATTCAGTGTTCGCAATTATTATTGGTCATTTGCTATAGCAACGTTGTTAAGACTTAACAACTTTCTTACAGAATTGGGGCGAATAACCCCAATTCTGGAAGAAAGTTGCTAACTCGTAGCAACGTTGCTAGAGCAAATAACCAATAAACACTGAAGAAAATTTGAAAATATACCCAAATCATTCAAGCAGCCAATGCTCGTCAAATATTGTCATCTAGAAGTATTCAAGAAGTATTCAACTTGAAACATGAAAGGTAAGAAAATACTTAATACTTATGAAATAGCAAATATACTGAATAATAACTATATTTGGTGTTATTTGAAATTTTAAAAATTATTCTCAAAATCTATTAACAAAATAACGTAGTTATGTGATAAAAATTTTGGGAAAAAGTTCCTATGGTATACCCAAATCATTGAAGCAGCCAATGCACGTCATTAATAAAAATTGAATTTTAGTAACTAGATGTGTGACGTCATGTACTGCTACGTTTGCAGAGGTTTAGAATCTTTATGAAAAGAGTTATACAGATTGCAATCTATATTATCGACATATTCATGAACTGTCACATCTACAAAATAAATACTATATTTTCGTCACTGTCCATTTGTATTTAAATTATTTTATAATACTAACCATTTTTATACTTATGTATGCCATATAAAGGCAATAAATAAAAGTGAGCCGAATTTCAAAGAAATATACCGAATTCTTATGATTGATTAGAAGTGCTACCTTTAACCTTTGGCAGATGCACAGATTTTGTGTTTGCGTTAACGGTCACGTTGCGTCGTTGCGTTGCGTTTAACATTACTTTATTATAAATAGACCTTTACAACGCACAAAAATGTTTCAAACACGATACAAATATTTTTCAAATAATAACTTTAACAGTATGAACATACAAATGACCAATGTTGCCAACTATAGCAACAATTAAACGAATAATATGACGTTGATGTACATTATTTATATATTATTCATGTAATATACGATAAATAATGAACTCTACTGTTCATCTTAATAATAATTAAATAAGTCCATACACTTTTTGACGGTTAAAAATGATTGAAATTTTATTTCATTTTTCACTATTAGTCATTTTAATGCATTAAGGTTTTTACACTAAATGATGACGTGCATTGGCTGCTTGAATGATTTAGGTTATAACAGGTGTCAATTGGCTATTTTTTTAGCAATGTTGCTAAGATTTGGCAACTTTCTTACAGAATAAGTGATTTGACGTAAAGAAGAAATCATTAATGGCATTCATTACACATACATACAACTTTTTGGCAATTCTTTTCAAATTTTGTCAACTTTTAAAAATCTATCCGTGGTATTCTTCAATGACTGGTTTAATGATGAATTTAATTAACAAATTTACAATTAAAAATTTTGGTTTAAAATTTACAATTTTCTCACTGGTTTATGTTCGATATTGAAATTCTGGATCTGACCAATCAGTATCTATCACGTGACTTATCACTGCTTGTCATTGGTCGAATTTGAAAGTTACATTTGGAAATATAAAATTGATTATTTTTTACCTTCCGTCACCTTTAGGTAAGGAAGGTATTGTCTTTGGTCAAAAAATTCGGTGGGGAGTTTTTAATGAATAAGCACGTTTTAGGGTCCCTACAATACGAATTTACTATTTTTAAGATGATGTCTGTATGTGTATGTGTGTGTGTGTGTCCGTGTGTGTGTATGTATATCCGTGTGTGACAAATTTTTCTCCGACGATAACTCCAATACTACAATTCTAAAAATTATAATTCTTTCGTATTCCTCTTCTGTACAACCATATGAAGAGTTGATTATATTTTGGTTATAATTACTCCACCGGAAGTACCCTTATTTGAAGTTTTTAACAGTTTTTCCTAAAAAAAACGCAGTTAAATATTATTTTTTGACATTTTGTTATTATACATATTAAAGAAAATACTCTTCTCTGTATGGTTTTATTATACATTTCATTCATAATCAATAGATGTAGATTTAAAGCGTTATAAAGAAATTAATTTTGAAAAATTAGTCAGCTTTGCTATTTATCATGGAAACAGATGATATATTCAAAAAATTGTAATTGACAGATGTCAGTTGGAAGTGCAAAACCAAATATGGAACGTATAGGATCTAAAATTGATATGTCATAGTGTTCCTCGCAAGTGACACGCAGAGAGAGGCCAAAGAGAAGATGGAAGGACTGTATCGCAAAAGACTTGAGAAAGGAAGGACTATGTGATGCGTTGGACAGAAATGAGTGGAAGAGACGAGGTAACAGCGACCCCTAATAAAATAGGGGATAGCTGAAGAAGAAATGAAGGAAGTGTCTAGTGCATTTTACTTAGTGTATGTTTATGTTATAATTTTATTGGATTTATAGAACCTTTTCAAATGAACTTTTGGTATGGAATTTGTAAAAAATAATATGTGTTCGTGCTACGATTTTACATGATATATAGAATCTTTTCCAAGGAACTTTTGGTATGGAATTTGTACAAAATACATCGAATTGACGGAAGGTTTTGTGCTGGCCACATCAGATTTTTTTATTAAGCATATCAGTAGGCGTACTTACATATACTTTAAAAATATATATTTTGTAAATTAGCGTTTCAATGACAATTTTCAAATAACTTAATTTGAAAGTATGTACAAATATCCTTTACAAAACATACCTAACTATGTATTCATATATTTTAGTTGTTAAAGACATGTTATTATGTCATATTATTTATTGTTTTCATATACTGGTAAGATACATGGTTCATGTAAATTATGTTGTATTTAAAGTTAACATTTCAAACAAAGACTGTTAACGTATCATTGAAGTTTCCAACGTAAAATAATGTTTCTCGCATAATGTGTCATTGAAATCTCTTGTAATTTAACTTGTATTTGTATGAATTCTGTATTTTATGGACAGTTTTTGTATAATTTACTGTTAAATTTTAATTTACAAGTACGGAACTTAATTGTTTTTAATGATTTTTTACATTTTTTTACATGCACAACCTAAAACTTTTATAGATTTCAAATTCGAAGCAAATTATTTATTTCTCGATCATATGTTTATGAGTATACAGGTGTCTCTAAAAAAGGGGGACATGGCTTAACCACAGATTCCTGAGGCTAAAATAAGACGATTTAACTAAACTTTACCGGAAAGTGTACCGTTTAGCAAGTATTCTGCTTCAAAGTTCTTCGAAAACAAAATTTTGCTTGTAATAACGGAATGGATCAATTGGATGAAATTTGGTATGGCCCTTTATATGGTTGTAAGTCATATTTTAAGATGATACTTATTATTAGCGAACCACTAGTAACTTGGATTTCACGACATTGATTGAATAGTAACTTTTTAATGGTCACGCCGATAAAGTAATTTTTTTTTCAGAAAGACACATTCAATTGTAAACTTTTCTCTCTCTGTTTAATTTGTATCTGTTACGATTCACACAGAAAAAAATAAAACTTGAGTGACTGCACCGTTAAATTTTTAAACTAAATTTTATTCCTGTTTAAGGGCCGGTCTTATAAAATTATTTAATCAACAGTTAAAATTTAGTTAGCTATTAAACTAATTTAACTGAAGATTTGGGTATTACAAAAGTTTAATGACAAGTAAATCGACCTATTAAAGTAACTGCGGAATTTCATGCTATTAGATTTAAATCAGTTGTTAAAGAAACGTCAAACTGTATTTTTTTTTTTTTTTGTTATGTTTATTTTAAAACAATTGAAATAGGAAACTATTTACTTTTTAAATATTTTTTTAAGAAATGTATGTGTCGAGTATGTCATCTTTAGAGTATGTATCATCAGTGTCCTCGGATTCATAAACAGATAATGATGATGCATTTATATTTGTACTAGGTAGGCTACCAAAATTATTCCGAAACAGAACAAATCCATATGAAATATATGATGACAATGGCTCGTACCACGATCACGGTTTTAACTAAAACACTGTTTTAAGATATGTCAAATTTCATTATTTAATGATGATAATAAATATTATGAAATTTATCAAAATATGATTTTAAAGCAGAACAAATATTTTTAAATAAATTGTCCTTCTAACATAAGGGTGAAATTGACATTTCTTAAAACAGCGTTTTTGTTAAAACCATGATCGTGGTAGGAGCCATGAGTTTAAAAAGAGATTTCGGTTGTCAAAATGTGTGTTACACATATTGGGACAGATTGAAGGAAATATAAGACCACTAACATTTTACGCAACCGGGTCGTTCCAAATTATTATGAAAATAATCTTCAACAATAAATAGGTTATATTTTTCAATATCAATATGATTTTTCCCACCATCACGTTTCTTTTCCAACCGTCAAATCAACTGATTTACGTTTATAACAAATGTGAATATAGAAACTTTTCACAAAACCACAAACACACTACTAAAATTTAATTAAATCCCCCGTTAGTTATTTGTTAGTGAGATTAGTTTTATAATATCCATTTCTCTTTTAATTCCGGTTTTATAAGTAAAATTATTTTTTCTCGTAGATCTTTGAAGCAGAATTCTGGCTAAACGGTACACTTTCCGGTAAAGGTAAGTATAGTTAAATCGTCTTATTTTAGCCTCAGGAATCTGTGATTAAGCCATGTCATGTCCCCCAATTTTAGAGACAGCCTGTATTTAATTAAACATCATATTCCACTCTACAACAAAATATGATAGGAAAAAAATCGTTTTGTGTCTTATTTATTCATACTCCATTTTAAGTCCTTTAACATCTTTTACAAACGTCATGCATTGTTGTAATCACGCACATTCAAGTTGCATTTACACAGTAAGTTATCCCCAACACAGAAATTCCTTAAGCCACAGACAAAATGATGGAGAAAAAGCTGCGTGGAAGAGAAGAAAAAAATAGTTCCATCATCACCAGGTGATTACGCACTGGGCAACGGCTAGATGAGAAGCGGTGAGGTGTCGAGAGAGAGGTTACCAACCAGGGGTGCTCAAAATTTTACACCAAAGGGCCACCACAGAAGGAAGAAAATTTTGGACCCCTAAAAATACGTTTTGGTACTAGCGTTTTATAACAACTTTTTGATTCTCATTTTCGTTGCCGAGTACCCGGATTTTAAAATATCCGGTTCCTCGGATATCCGATGTTCGGATATTGAAGCGGATATCCGCAAATTTAATTCGGATTTGGATCCGGATCCTGGTTTGGGTACCATATCCCATTCGGATCCGGATTCGATGTGTTGTTCACGGATATGGATCCGAATTTTAATTCTGGATCCGTTTCATCATTTTGAATGTAAAGGCAAACATTTGAATGTAGACGGTTTTAGAGACAGCGGTCTGTAATCAGCAATAAATTTTGTAATACCCCTCTAAAATAGCCAGGTAGTTGGTTCAAATTTTTCTTAGAATATTGAAAATTCTGTAGTTCTAAAATTTTAATATTCAATAAAACGAAATTAAGATTAAATTTGAGAAATAATGGTTACACGTTCATTGCAGGTGTCGAAATACCTATTTATTTATATCGTGCATGTGTTTCACATAAAAGGGATTGTTTTTGTTACCTACTTATTGTTCTGTGGAATCGAGGAATTTCCTTCTTAGCGGATGCTAAAAGTTAAACATCGAAAATATACCGACTATTAACTACATCAAACAAAAATGTATAGTGGATTATTTCATAATCAAATTTATTTGGTTTTGTGACTCCATGATAATATACATTCAAATATTATTATCTGGTTCAATACTGAGAATAGGTAATCGAATCCGAGAACCGATGCGCATACTGAAATTCCATATCTAAGATCCGATACTCATACTCATATTCGGATCCGAATCCAAAATCCAATACTCAGATCCGGATCCAAAATCCGGTACTCAGATCCGGATAGTTCAACATTCAATTATCTGGATATCCGGATATTTTTGGATCCGAAACCGAAACTATCCGGATCCGGATCTCACCACTACTTTTTACCTAAAAATTACATATCCAGATTTTAGTTAATAAGCACGATTTAAGGTCCCTATAAAACGATTTTAACATTTTTACGATGATGTCTGTCTGTGTGTGTGTGGATGTGTGTATGTATGTATGTATGTATGTTTGTGTGTATGTGTGGATGTTGGAAGGACGATTACTCAAAAACTATAAGACATAAGAACAGTATAACTATGAATTCCTCAATCTGACATTCATGGGAAGAGCTGAAAAGGTTTTGGTAACAATTGAACAACCGGAAGTAGTAGTTTTTTTAAAAAAAAGTCTTCTAAATATTATTTTTGGAAATTTGTTATTACAAATATTAAAGAATATAAAATTCTCCATATAGTGTATTGAACATTTTTATTATATCTTCTACAGATTTATGCCCAGTTTTATAAACATCGAATAACTTGCTGAGTTATTACTTTGAAAGTAAATTTAATCGATGAGTAAATAAAAATGTCTGTTTTATAAAATAAGTTGCAGAGTAAATATTTTATTCTACTGATTTACCGACAGAGACATCGTTTATTATTATTCAAACGTCAAAATAAAGTGTCATAAAGTGTCAGTTCTCATTAAAAATGGAAAAAAAGAGAGAATGGCGAAAGAATTATACTGAAATAGATAAAGTGAACATGTTAGAGATAACAAAAATATATATATTAGAACTATTGAAAACAAGCAGTCAGACGTAGCAAGCGTCAAAAGCAAAAATAGTGCATGGGATGAGATTTGTAAAGAATTTAATGCAGTTTCACAAATAGGTCCCCGGAATAGTGTTCAAATGAAACTGTTATATGACGTATTGTATTTATGTTAGTGTTCAAATGAAACTGTTATATGACACATTGTATTTATGTTAGCTTGGAGTAGTTGGGTTTTGTACAGGTGTTAATAAGTAATTTTTACAAGGGTATACACTATCCTCTAACAAGTAGCAATTACCAAATTCTCCGTTTTCAAGTCTAGCTCTTATTAATGAATTGTTAAATATGTTGCTGTCGTGTGCGGAACCAGGCCGTCTAGTAACAACATCCGTTATTTTTAGATTTTCTGAACATACCATTTGGCAATTCACAGAAAACCATAATTTTCGGTTTCTATAAATTTCTGCGTTCCCTATAAAATAATTAGTTTTGACACGTGTCAAATTTATTCTACAGAATAAAATTTACTTCCTCGAAAATCAGTGGAGTAATTTAGTCCATAGATTTACTTAGCTAGTATTTTTATTCTTGCTTTATAAAACGAAAATCTCTGGAATAAACTGTTTTACTTCGAGAATAAATTTTACTTTGCTAGTAATTTATTTATCCCTCTTTTATAAAACTGGGCATTAGAGAGTTATAAATTAATCCATTGTATCCATCAAATAGGCCATGAAAACCAGTTGAAAAATTAAAATGTTTGTAAATGACATAAATGTCAGTGTCAAAAATCCAAAGACATTACTGAAGGCTTTTTCTGGGAAGTACAATTCATATTTCTTATTTTATCATTAATTAAATATTTAAAATTATAGATATAGCTGCCGCACGTTCCTGAATGCCGAAAACCTAAAATTTGTACTTGGACAAGTCGAGATGTAATATGCTATTTTTATAACAAGGAAAAGACTCCGTCAATTTTTCTGACTATATCAAACAATTTCTCACTTTAAATACTTTTTAAACTATTTCCCGATTTTTCTTCGGGACGTGAAGATCCTCTTCCATTTTGGTTACCGCTGTTTTAGGCCTCGCAGAGGCAAGCGCAGGTAGGGAAATAGAGCCGCTAATGGGCTCCAGCCCGCTACGAACTGTTCTAAAAACATTGCTTTCCGAATATGTTTGTAATGGTGCATCAATTTACTCTCACTCGCTCTCGAAGCTAAGGCGCCAATACGACGGCCCAGTTATTCCGAAACACACCGCACCATACAATTTTTGACAGGTGGGGGTTTTTTCAAATGCATCAACGCTAAATTGCAAAATAATTCATAGGGGAGTTATAATGAGGACTGACTGACATTGGTGACTTTATTATTATGAGGATGATGCTAGAATTATTGATAAGAAAATCAGATAGGCTGTGGAAAACAAAATTTGCGCTTTCATATTAAACAGTATACCGTGAGTATTTTTTAACGTGAAACATTGGGTTTGTATATCCATGGTTACGACTTGATATTTGATTGACAGCAATGTATTTGCCCGTTCCATTTAAAATGAAACATAGGGAACGAATATGACAGAAGAAATATATTTAAATATTGTAAGAAATTTAGCGGAGTCAGAAAACCACTTGAGAGCACTAAACATATTTCGGGCACATGGTGCACCACGGTATTTTTTCTACATCTAAATTTAATTTTTAGAAAACAGGTATAATTATTTAAACAAAATTAACCTCTAATGACATCTTGTCAATATGACAGATAACCGTTGAATTTTCCTATAAGTTATAATTTGACATTTGATTGACAGCAATGTATTTGTCTGTCTTATTTAAAATGACACATGGGGAATGAATTTGACAGAAGTATTATATTTAAATATTGTAAGAAATTTAGCCGAGTCAGAAAACCACTCGGGCACAAGATGCACACTATATTTTTTCTACAACTAATTTTAATTTAGAATACAGGTGTAATTATTTAAACAAAATTAACCTCTATTGACGTCTTATCAAATGTCAAATTTGTTCCTTATGTTTTATTTTAAATGGAACGGGCAAATACATTGCTGTCAATCAAATGTCAAGTCGTAACCATGGATATGACAAACCCAATGTTTCACGTTAAAAAATACTCACGGTATATATACAGGGTGTCCCATTTAAGGTACGAATGCATTGGTATCTCGAGAACCGTAAGAGCTACGAGGTTGGTTAAATTAGACAAAAGTTGCCCCATTAGGAGGCTATTTTATTGGTGTTTTGTTATTTGCGAAAAAATGCATAGGTCACTAGATACAGGTGAAAATGTAAATTTCGCGATTTTCTTTTTTTGCTTATAACTTTGTTATATGAAATAATACGAGATTCTGGTTTGCACTTTCTTAAGGCACTTTTGTATGGTGAATTTGCAGAAGTACTCAATTTTTTTTTATATCTAACCATTTACGAGTTAATGATAGCAACTTTTATTTTTCATATGGAGGTCATATTAAGCTATGGCATTTTTAAATAGAGATTTTTTTTAGCTTTACAATGATATAAAACAATAATAATTTATTTTTATAATTAACAGAAAAATTAATAAAAATTGTTATTTATACTAAAATTAAATTGAAAAAAGTAAATCGAAGACTGCTAGTCATTAAAAATTACTTGTTTGACATTTGGATAGACTGCTAGATTAAATTTATTTTAAAAATTTAGCAGTGCAGACACTCAGATTTTATTTTTTTCTGTGTGAACCGTAACAGATATCACAAATTACACAGAGAGAGAAAAGTTTACTACTGAATGTATCTTTCTGAAGAAAAATAACTTCACGTTTTTGGCATTGCCATTAAAAAGTTACGGTCTAATTAATGTTGGGACACCTAAGTTTCATACACTAGTGGTTCACTAATAATAACAAGTATCACCTTAAAAGATGACTTATAACCATATAAACTGTCATACCAAATTTCATCCAAATCGAATAAAGCGTCCGATTATTATAAACAAAATTAATTTTCTTTTCGAAGAACTTTGAAGCAGAATTCTGGCTAAATGGTACACTTTCCGGTAGAAGCAAGTTTGGTTAAATCGTTTTATTTTAGCCTCAGGAATCTGTGGTTAAGCCATGTCCCCCTATTTAAGAGACACCCTGTATATATATATGTATATATATTCAGTTACCAAAGTAGTGTATATTATTGTTGTAGGGAGCTTTGACTGTCTATTTCTTCCACTAGGAACAAATTGCATATAATTGGTTTTTAATCACTAAAGCACAGAAATGTTATCAGGTAATAATAAAAAATTGAAACCTATAACCTCTACTACTTCTACTGTGAGTAGAAATTATTACGCTACTAATTTTCCCTCATACATAATATTATTAATAATAAATCTTTACGACTTTTATTCATAGCTTAAGTCTGCCAATAAGCTTGAAAGCGGTAATAAAAATTTAATTTTTACATCTCGCCATTGTATGTTGTTGGCTACAACCTGTACTATTAAAATGCAAAAAAAAAATGTCAAAACTCTTTTCTAATCCTTCTTCAGATCGGAATATAAGACTTTATTATTATTAATTATTAAAAATTAATCCTTTTGATGAATTAGTAATTAGATTAATTTCTTAAGATGAGTTAAAATTTTAAATCCTTCAAATGAAATTCAATACCAAATAAACAAAATAACAAAATTTAAATACTGCACACGCCATTGAAAGAAACTTGAATGACAGATATAGGAAATGAGAGAAGTGTATGTATTTACATGAAATGTACGCATTTCAATATATCAAAATAAATCATTTTAACCATCCGAACTAAAACATACATCAAATTGGCGCTTGACAAGACATGAATAATAATTATGTATACAGAGAGTTTATTTTAAAATGCAACATTATAGTTCATCACTTCCATGGTTACTCACTATTGTCAAAAATGACAGCAATGTAATAAAATCAAATATAATAATAAACCTTGCTTCACAAATTTTTTATGAACAAAATGTACATTTCGATTGCAATCATCGTCAGTTGTACTACAACTGAATCGAAATGTACATTTTGTTAATAAAAAATTTGTGAAGCAAGGTTTATTATTATATTTGATTTAATTTTTATCTTCACGTATACTCAAATAATTATAAGCAATGTAATATTTGTCCATTTTAAAATGCAACATTATAAATAGTATTGCAGCACAGGAGATACCTCCAAAACACATCACAAATGGTGTCAATTCTTATTACGACCGACTACAATATTGCCTCAGAGTGATTGGGGGTATTTTTTTAACATTTATTACATGAAAAGTAACACATCCACACACACACACACACACATACACACACACACACACATACACACATACATATACACACATATATACACACACACACACACACACACACACACATCATCGTAAAAAAGTTATAATGAGATTACAGGGACCTTAAAACGTGCTTATCCACTAAAAACTGGATATGCGAATTTTAGCATGATTCCAATACCTCTCTTAGCGAGAGTTAATATGTAACAATAAATAAATAAATATGAAATTTACCATTGAAATTGGTATGATGAGTCTACCGATGTACCATCCTGTGTGTGCTATAACTTTAATACAGTATTACAGAAAACGTGAACTTTTTTATATGTACTTATAGTAGCGGTATTCAATTAATAATTGATAACTGTATAGCACAAATACACACTGTTTATTTGTGAAAGTACACACATCTAAAGTGATTTTATTCCGTTCTTTGTATACTCATAAAATAGAATGTCACTTTTAAAAATTACATCATAATAATAAATAACAATTATAGTTATTATTCATAAAAAAATCTTTCATTTTAAGTACAACTCAATACGTGTAAAGAATTTTACTATAATAGATAACATTGAAAGATATAAGACAAATATTTCAATCCCTGTAAATACCATCAAATTAATTATATACAAAATTCCTCTTGGTAGAATACAGATTAACTGTATAAATTATTTCTGACGTTACGTTCAAAAATTGAATATCTTTATAAACACAAATGATACTTCATCATAAATACATGGGTTAACGTAACATTCATATTAATCTTAAAACTTGTACATTAACTTTTCCAGAACAATTTGTTATCGATTTAATAATACTAAGGCACTGTTGATATTCAAAAACCATGTACAAGTACAAACCAACAAAATAGTTAGTTGCGCCTTTTTCATTTTTTTACCTCCCGCTACCTTTGGTAAGGGAGGTATAGGGATCGTGTTAAAAATCACATATCGAGATTTTACTAAATGACCACGTTTCAAGGTCCCTAGAATCCAATTTTAACATGTTCACGATGATGTCTGTATGTGTGTGTGTATGTATGTATGTATGTATGTATGTATGTGTGTATGTGTATGAATTTTGTCTCCGCTCTAACTCAAATACTATCATTCAGAAAATTCTGAAACCTTGTATTTATACCCTATTCTAATATGAAAAGAAGCCATTAGATTTTGGTGTAAATCGGATAATCGGAAATGGCACTTTACCTGAAGCTCATAATGATTTTTATTAAATGCCATTTTTTCCCATTTTTTCGTTATGAAAATTAAAGATTATTGAATTTTCTATATGAATACATTAATGCTTTTTCTATATATTTTACAGATAAATTTAAAAATATATTTTTTTTCAAGTCTCGAAGTCTAAGAAAA
Organism: Ophonus ardosiacus; assembly: GCA_943142095.1. Taxonomy (NCBI): domain Eukaryota; kingdom Metazoa; phylum Arthropoda; class Insecta; order Coleoptera; family Carabidae; genus Ophonus; species Ophonus ardosiacus. Next base: position 87,222,786 of record OW964823.1, read on the forward strand.
ACATAATTCCTTTGTTACGCAGTTCATATTTCAAATGAATGTAACTGACAGTAAATGTCACTGTCAAAAAACTAATCACTTCAAATTAATAATAGTGACATTTTAAAAAGAAAATAGTAAATAAAGCAATAGTTTTATGCAATGGAACAGTTTGCAGCGTTAGTAAATCCGTAGGTAGGTATGTATTTAAATTAATAAAAATTAAATAGCGGGAGGTTTTGTGTTGGCCACATCAGATTTTTTAATATACATATTTTACGTCTGGCAACTGTATATTTTTCAAAATATAATTTAAAAAAAATCTTTTTTCAAATATTCCCGTATGTGACGTGTATTATTAATACCAATCACAGTCTTTCTTGCCCTAGCGGTACACTCTCGGTAGTACACTCTGTACACAATACAATAGTTGAAAAATCTGAAAAGATTTATTTTTTTGAGAGAAGCACATTTGAAAAGAAATGATTCATTTTCATACAAATTCATTAGTTTCATTACCTTGTCTTAAATTTGCTGATATAGAAAAGAAAAATAAAATATGATTTTAACACGAATCAGTACATTTCCTGCCGTGTACCGACTAGCGTATAAGTTTGTTATTGGCAAAGAAAATGAAGAAGTAGCCACCTGGTGGCAAAATTATGAGTTGTCTATGTAAGAATTAAACAACTTGAAAATATCTGGTATTCAAGTAAATAATTATAAAATATACGTACTGTTAAATAATACTTTTGTACCTGTTGTTTTAATTTTAGAATTATACCGTAAGTATTTGTATGATACAATTAAAATATAATTCAACTTCTTCGCTTTGTCGTGGTATTACAACAAGCTTGTATGAGTCCTACAGACTTGGGCGAACTATATAATTATTAATAATCTACGTCACAAGAATTCCTCCGCGAACTTTATTTATGGAAATTGTGACTCACAAATTTTATATTTTCTAATAATTTTTATATTAATATTTTTAAAGTTACTTTATATTTCATATCTAATACGAAAAAATAAAATTTTTCCTGAGAAGATGCATGTTCGCCGTCCAAGTTATTGCCGGGCACACGTACATATATTGTCTAGTAAATTGTATACATAAAAAAGATAACATTTACGTACTTTTCATGTTACCTTAGTTACTTGTTGTTTTTTGCTTTTTTTCACATATTTATGTCAATTTCCCCTGAAGAAGGCACCAGTTTATGGTGCCGAAACGTTGTGTTTTAATAAAACATACAGAACATAAACTAAAAATCTGTTGTGGCCAGCACAAGACCTCTCGCCATTTCCATATTAGGCTATATAAGTATTGTACTGCACTTCGCTTTCGAACCGTCATTTTATAACAAAATATTACAGAGCTTTATCCAAATATTGTTTTTTATTGTATTCAACATGTCTTCTGCACACATATAATTCTAATTATATCTATTTTTCATTGTATGACGAAGTTTCTAAATGTCAGAGATTCTTCCATTTCATTAACCAGATTGGCGATATTTCTGATGGATATATGCATTTTACCTACAATTTTACGTATAATTTTAAATATTTAATTAATGAAACAATAAGAAAGATTAAATATACTTCCCAGAAAAAGCTATCAGAATGTCACTAAAACTGATGATATTTGACAATGACATGTGTCATTTACAAACCTGTTATAAACATTGGAATTTGTCAACTGGTTTCTTTAGTGCCTTAGCCTCTGCGATTAGTTTACTCTATAAATTATAGTGTCTTTATCTCTAAATGTATACAAAATATAATAAAAATTTCAAGTGTATTAGATGGAGAATTTTATGTTCTTCAATATTTAATAAAAAAAACTCAAAAAAAATTATATTTAGAAGAATTTTTCTAAGAAACTACTATTTCCGGTTGTTCAATTATTACCAAAACCTTTTCAGCTCTTTCCAGGAATGTCAGATTGAAGAAACTGCAGTTAAATATTTTTTAAGTCTTATAGTTTTTGAGGAATCGTCCCTCCAACATCCATACATACATACACACAGACATTATTTTAAAAATGTTACAATCGGATTCTAGGGACCTTAAATCGTGCCTATTCAATAAAATCTGGATATGCGAATTTTAGCATGAATCCAATACCTCTCTTAGCGAGAGGTAAAAAGATAGTGTTATTCCAATTATTAATATGAGTTCTGAAAGATATTTTAATAAATAACCTTTATTTTTATGGGGCCCCGTGGCCGCGTGCCTGAGTGTCTGGTCGCGAACCCGGGGGAACCGGGTTCGATCCCGACAGGCACTAAATATTTCCAATTAGCACACGGTAAAATATATCATCATTACCGATGTCTACATGTGCTGTAGATACTAGCACACCCAGAAATGGGTAATATGCCGTGATGATATATTTATTTATTTATATTTTATTTTTTTTGCAACTACCTACCCTATTATTTTTAGGTAAACTAGGTCTGTGTTATCTCTCCCGGAATTTTGAATTAAAATCGCTTCTAATTTAAATAAAGTTTGTAAAAAATAGGGGAGAACCCATTGTTACAACTATAACTAGTGACTTGTTCCACTCGTTCACACCCCTACGCGTTTACAAAATTTATAACATGTTCTCTTAGCACTAAGAAACTTTTTTCGCTTGAACAGATTAGTGTAAAAATTCCAGAGTCAAGTTCTGTTTGCCAGCAGCCGACGGATAACTTCGGTATTAAGTGAAGAATTTTAAGAATCTGTAGACTCGCAAATCTTATCCGGCAATTGTTAATTGTTTTCTATCAAGTACGCTATTCAACTACGGACGCGGAAATAATATTTTTACTCGCATTGTAATAGGAGCAACTAATTCAAGGATACGACATGCGTACAGGCGATATTTAATTTTCATTTAATTCGGATTTAAAAAAACAATGCCACTGTAAGTGATTAAAAAAAATCTGTTGTGGCCAGCACAAGACCTCTCGTTATTTCCATATAAGGTTATATAAGTATTGTATTGCACTTCGCTATCGAACCGTCGTTTTATAACAAAAAATTACAGAACTTTACCTAAATAATGTGTTTTATTGTATTTAACATGTCTTCTGCACACATATAATTCTAATTATATCTATTTTTCATTGTATGAGGAAGTTTCTAAATGTCACAGATTCTTCCAATTCATTAACCAGATTGGCGATATTTCTGATGGATATATGCATTTTACCACAATTTTACCCATAATTTCAAATATTTAATTAATAAAACAATAAGAAAAGTTAAATATACTTCCCACTAAAACTGTTGATATTTGACAATGACATGTGTCATGTTATAAACATTGGAATTTGTCAATTGGTTTCCTTAGTGCCTTGGCCTCTGCGATTAGTTTACTCTATAAATTATGTCTTTATCTCTAAATCAATACAAGATATAATAAAATTTTTAAGTGTATTAGATAGAGAATTTTATGTTCTTCAATATTTAATAAAAAAAACTCCCAAAAAATTATATATAGAAGAATTTTTCTAAGAAACTATTACTTCCGGTTGTTTAATTGTTATCAAAACCTTTTCAGCTCTTCCCAGGAATGTCAGATTGAGGAAACTGCAGTTAAATATTTTTTATGTCTTATAGTTTTTGAGGAATCGTGTCTACAACATCCACACATACACACATCCACACACACACACAGACATCATTTTAAAAATGTTATAATCGGATTCTAGGGACCTTAAATCGTGCTTATCCAATAAAATCTGGATATGTGAATTTTAGCATGAATCCAATACCTCTCTTAGCGAGAGGTAAAAATATAGTGGAGTTAAGTATACATTGTTGATGTTTAAATATTCAAAAATTATTTTTCAGTAAAACAGTTACAAATAGTATTTTGTAGAAAATCTGAATTGATTTTTACAAGTCAGCATTTATGAACGGCACTATATGTATTTTGAAATATGTATCCTCAAAATAATTTATGTGTTTGTAATAATATATTATAGCAATTAATTATACGTATATGTATATGGGAAACTCAATATAATTAATTTCTAATGTAAAATTTATTTTTATTATATTAGATGTTTTGAATTAATGTGTAGGTATTCTAACATACTTTTCTAAATTTATTTTCAATTTAAAAATTTCAATGACAATTTTTGAATAACATTCTTTTAAATTACAGATTAAGAATGTAGAAAATAATATTTTCGTTATTTAATTATTTAATTTTGTCTTGTTATTGTTATGTATACACACACATATACAATTTATAAGAACTAGTATGCTGTTATTTAACAAATAAGTGTTGCATGAACTGCCATACAAAATAACAAACAAAATGTGTTATTTAACAATCGATACTCATGCAAAATTAATTTTATTTATGGGTTTATGATCAGTAAAAAAAATCTTATAATTTTTGGCACTTTTTACCTTCCGTCAACTTTAGGTGAGGAACGTATTTTCTTTCAAAATATTAGATGTGTGAGTTTTTAATGAATAAGCATGTTTCATGGTCCCTAGAGTATGATTTTATTGTTTTTACAATTATGTCTGTATGTGTGTGTGTGTGTGTGTGTGTGTGTGTATGGGAGTTGAAATTTTACTAGCTTGACGCATTATTGAAGTCTCTTCCTATGCATTAGTTTTTCTCTAAGTGTATAGTTAAAATCACCAGTATTATGATGAATTTTGCTTCAAATAATAGTATATTAAAGAACGATTGTCATAAATGCCATTTTATTTTGTGAACAAAATAATCTACAATTATTACATGAGTTTTTTTACCTCTCGCTAAGAGAGGTATCGGATTCATGCTAAAATTCGCATATTCAGATTTCAGTGAATAAGCACGATTTAAGGTCCCTAGAATCCGATTATAACATTTTTAAAATTATGTCTGTGTGTGTGTGTGTGGATATGTGTATGTGTATATGTCTGAATGTTGTAGACACACGATTCCTCAAAAGCCATAAGATTGTTTAACTATGAATTCCTTAATCTGACATTCCTGGGAAGAGCTGAAAAGGTTTTGGTAACAATTGAACAACCAGAAGTAGTAGTTTCTGAGAAAAATTCTTCTAAATATAATTTTTTGGAAATTTTTGTTATTAAATATTGAAAAACATAAAATTCTCCATCTAATACACTTAAAATTTTTATTATATCTTGTATAGATTTAGAGATAAGGACACTATAATATATAGAGTAATTTAATCGCAGAGGCTAAGGCACTAAGGAAACCAGTTGACAAATTCCAATGTTTATAACATAGTTTTTAAATGACACATGTCAGTTTCAAAAATCAACTGTTTTAGTGACATTCTGATAGCTTTTTCTGGGAAGTATATATTTAATCTTTCTTATTGTTTTATTAATTAAATATTTGAAATTATAGGTAAAATGCTTATATCCATTAGAAATACCGCCAATCTGGTTAATGAATTGGAAGAATGTTTGACATTTAGAAACTTCCTCATACAATGAAAAATAGACATAATTAGAATTATATGTGTGCAGAAGACATGTTAAATACAATAAAAAACAGTATTTGGGTAAAATCTGTATTTTTTTTGTTATAAAACGACGGTTCGAAAGGAATGTGCAATTCAATACTTATATAGCCTAATATGGAAATGGCGAGAGGTCTTGTGCTGGCCACAACAGATTTTTATACTATGTTTTCTATTTTGCACTTCCTCTTTTTTAAACGAAAAATAGTAATATCAAAATTTAGGGAATTTTATCAGTTTTCATGGTAAATTTACTACTTTACGTTTTTCTTTCTTCTTATTCTTAGTTTTAAATTCAAAATTATATAAAAATAAAATTCTTAACAATCGTTTGTGTTCGTTTATTTAACGAGATTTGACATTGGTATTTTGTTGCACTTTTATCACCCTAATATCTAAATCCTAAATTTATATGTCCTAAATCTAGTGATTATTTAGGATTTAGGAATTAGATTTTAGGGTTTTGCAGGAGCACACTATGCTTTGAAGTTGACGCGCACTAATTAAACAAATTATGTTCGTTGCTATAATTCGTACAAAACGGCAAATTTACTGTCAAAGAATAGCTTCTTAGCTTCTATTTTATGAAATATAATATTAACATTTACTCTCAAGCATCAAATTGAGTCAAATTGTATTATTCGTTTTTGTTATTCTCAAATATTGCCATACAAATCAATGAATATCACTAGTATGCCATTCGAAGTTGTATTTATGTGAAGAAGTCCTAAATCCTAAATACTAAGTGCCAAAATACGACATAGGACACAGCCTTAGCCACCAACCTTATAAAAATAAATTGTACTAGTCTATTACATCACTCGAATGTGTAGAATAGGTTAGGTTCATTTTTACACTAGAAACGTGCTACAAACAATATACCTGAAGTTAGCTATATTACCAATTTAGTTAGGTTAGGTATTTAATTATATATAATAACAACTGTACTGGTGAATGTACATTGTATTACAACTTTAAATATTTAATAACACACATTTCATAATTAACAAACTTATTGGATTTAATTATTGGCGGATAATGTTAAAATTGAATGTGCACTTTTGGCAGTTTTGTATATTCATTCCAGAACTTGAAAACAGCTGACGAAGATAAATTAGATTCTGTGACTGTGACACTCACTAGAGTTTTCAGTTCTTAACTGCTACTGTTGATTTTAGCATGAAATAAATGGACCAAAGAGAAGATGATTTCATTAGATTTTTACAAAAAGTAAGCTAGTAAGACATTTTCACTGTAATTCTTGATTTTTTTAACTTAACCATTCAATGGAGAGGTTATAATTCTTTTCGTATAATGCTTTTGATTTTGCAGATAATAAATTCAAGGAAGTATTTTGCGCTGTTTCAAATATATCTGGAGGAGTGCAGGAAAAATCACTATCTTTTACTGACAGAATTTTGTATTTATTTACTTGGATACTCATATCGTCATGGTTACACACAACACAAAACAGAAATTGGTTGAGGTTGAATTGAACTTACTAAATAGGTATTATTATTTTTACCTCCCGCTAACCTTGGTAAGGGAGGTATAGGGATCGTGCTAAAAATCTCATATCGAGATTTTAGTAAATGACCACGTTTTAAGGTCCTTAGAATCCATTTTTAACATTTTCACGATGATGTCTGTATGTGTGTATGTGTGTGTGTGTGTGTGTGTGTGTGTGTGTGTATGTGTGTATGTGTACGAATTTTGTTTGCACTCTAACTCAAATACTATCATTCAGAAAATTCTGAAACCTTGTATTTTTACCCTATTCTAATAGGAATAGAAGCCATTAGATTTTGGTGTAAATCGGATAAACGGAAATCGTACTTTACTTGAAACTCATAATGATTTTTCTTCAAAAAATACCATTAAATGTCATTTTTTCGAATTTTATGTCTTATTAAAATTAAAGATTATTGAATTTTCTACAGGAATACATTAATACTTTTTCTATATATTTTAAAGATAAATTTAAAAATATTTTTTTTTATTAGTCGCGAAGCCTAAGATAAAATCTATTTCTTTGTTACACAGTTCATTTTTTAAATGAATGTAACTGACAGTAAATGTCACTGTCAGAAAACTTATCACTTCAAATTAATAATAGTGACATTTTAAAAAGAAAATAGTAAATAAAGCAATAGTTTTCTGCAATGGAACAGTTTGCAGCGTTAGTCAATACGTAGGTAGGTATGTATTTAAATTAATAAAAATTAAATAGCGGGAGGTTTTGTGTTGGCCACATCAGATTTTTTCTATTTTGGTTAGTAAAGTCGTAGAAAAAATTATGTGTGCATCTCTAGCGTAAAGTATCTTTATTGCTCTTGATACACAAATAACTATTATATTCAGAACGAAAATACTTTTATTTATTTAACTGATATGACACCAGAAAACTATGAATTTCAATAATTCCAACTCTTCTGTCTTTTAACTAATCGGTTTCTCGCGCAATCCATCTTTGAAATCTCCCGTTTTAAACTGATTTTCGCACAGATTCCTGCTGCTTACAAGAAATAAATCCTAACATACAAGAATGTGGACAAGAAAAGAATTTTGATGAGAACATATGCAAGAATAGTTACGCGTTCTGTATTGCATTCGAAGCACTGCATTAAACATTGAACCTGAACTTGGAAGACAAGTTCTTCAGCGGATCTAAGAGCATGGCGCAAAGATTCACTACACTAACCTCCGTAAGAATGTCAGACTATCAGAGCGCATGCTATCTATCTTATCTGTAATATTAGGTCAATGGTTTTTCTGGCAAAATATGAATTATTGCAATCTTCAGCTAAAATTTTAACTTCCAAATACATAATAGTTATTTATGATATGTGTTAAAAGTGACATTTTATGAGTGAGTAGGGAACGAAATAAAATCACTTTTAACACGAATATCATACACTATTTTTCCTACGACCCTAGTTATGTATTAGTAAAAATTATAGAATGACATTTATGACAGGTCATGATATTCTAACCTCTACTTCCAACAATACTGTTTTAAATTTCAATTCTTCAAGCGCCTTGCAAGGAATTACTATAAACAATTGTAATAATTGTACTATAACAATAAACGTTCCAAAATAATGTATACTTCTAATAAAATATCTATATAAATAATTTCAGTACAAAAATAAATATAAAATGAAACAAACATTTACTTATGAACACTAAATGTAACTAGATTTAGTTATATTTTTAACACTAAATATAACTAGATTTAATTCTCTTTTAACACTAGTGTTAAAAGTAAATTTGTATTTTACTTTTAATCCGTTGTCAATGACAACGATTTAAAAGTATTCACTGCGTTATAAACTGTTATTTTTAACTCGCTAAGCAACCGTTAAAAAGACTACTTTTAACAGTGGTCGTAGGAAATAGTTATTCATGTATTAAGAGCGTAAGGAGGCTTTTATGGCCCGTGGCGGAATTTTGAGCCCGAGGCGTAAGCCGAGGGATAAAATCACATCAAAGGCCATAAAAGCAAGTTATGTTCGTGGTACATACAAAACTTTATGCACGGACGAAAATTTTAAAAGTTTGAGTGTTAGAAAAATTGTTTCAAAAAGAATTTGTCCTCGTACATCCAGTATCTAGTGTTGCTATGAAACCGGACAACAACAGTTTATTGTTTGTTTTTTAGTTATGTCATTTGAGTTTTATTTTGTGTATCTCCGTGCTTTCCATATAAATATCACAAAATTAATTTTCATTTTTCATTAAAGAATATAAAAATTTTCGATTTGTAATAAAAACTTTTCGTGTTGCCTGTTTAAATTTGGTTTAACATGTCATTATAGCCCGGCGGGCTATAAAATAACGTTTATGTCAAAGAAATTCGTGTATAATTGTCAAATTATGATACGTCCGTGCATAAACAATATTATAGGCCGGTATTTTCATCACTAGTTAAATTGTCTGTTAACTTTTACGATCAGTTATAATAAAAAAGTCGTGTAGAAAAATTGACACATGTCTAATTTTTACAATTTATAATATTGATGCTATATTTTTCGTTTTTATTAACAAATGTGTAATCAAACCGTACAGGCAATCAAATGTTCTTTCATAAAATCTCAACATTGTATATTGTGTTATTAGGAGTAAAAATGATTCTTTGTGTGGCGAGCATGTAAGTTTGCACGACGAGCGGTAGCGAGTCGGACAATTACAAGCTAGGCACACAATGGCACTTTTACTCCGAATGACACATTATATTTTTTCTTCAAACATACGTATTTAAATAAAATAATTACAACTTGACGTTACAATAATTATAAATATTTTACGTGAAGGACGTATGCTAATTTCAATTGTTCTGTTGCTATGGATAATTTCGTATTTGTTCACTTTTTGTTACAAACATTCAAGTGAAAATTTTCACGTTTTGACATTTAAATAAAAACTATGCAATTTTATATTCTCCTTATGTGCAATTATATCAGAATTTGAAGTATTGCCATGTACGGCCCTTGAAGTTGTTCAATTGAATGGAAGTTCAACAATATTGCTCAAGGATGTGATATGTCGAGGAATTGCTGAAAAACAATATAAACTTTTCTTATCACTTTAATTCTAATTATTCTTACCGCCATTACCAATATGTAAGTCTGCTATTTTATAATATGTTATTTCGTTAAATTTAAACTGTTTATATTTCAATTTGTAGGTTATCAATTTAAATTTGACAGCTGTTGGATGTTTTTACTAACTTTATTTTTAGGTTATCTAGTGTATAGTGCAACTTAGGGCGACATGACAGGTTTCTATTTTACAAGTTACTTCTTATTCGCTCATTTTGTATAGTTTTTCGCTTCTGGCGACAAATTCGTCCTTTTAAGTTTTGCACCATGTTCTTCAACGGGTAAAATATCATTGTTATCTTCTTCAAATAGTCGTCACATATTAAATATATATATATATTGTTGGTCTCAGTACGAAAATTAAAGTATTACTACTGATTTTAAAATTTTGAAAACTCATTTCTGTACGTTTGGTACATCTTTGCTAATCTTTTTTTCTCTAATTTTAATACTATGGTCACGGTATGTTTCAACTAATCTTATTTTTTCCTAATTTGTAACAATGGTCAAAGAAGTAATTTGATTTTGCAAATCCACTAAATATCAATTTTGAAATACAAAATGCATAATTAATAAACTGTTTAACCAGAGATGAAAGTACAAGCCTAGGGCCGTTTTGTCAAGAAATATGATCTACTTAAAATTTAGATGTCATGTAAATTTAATGAAATGAACAAATTCGAATCAATTTCTCTTCTTCTTTAGAAAATATTCTATAAACCAATAAAATTATAACAAGAACACTTTACACTGACATCTGTCAATTAGAATTTATAAAAATTAATCTCTTTATAATTCTTTAACTCTATATCTATTGAATATGAAGGAAAATGTATAATCAAACCTTATAGACATAGACTATAAGATATTGTTTCATATTAACAATCACATAAAATGGCAAAAAATGATATTTAACTGCGTTTTTTCAAGAAAAACTGTTAAGAACTTAAATAAGGGAACTTCAGGTTGATTAATTATAACCAAAATCTAAGGGTCATACAATTTAAAGATCTTGGTGTTTTATTTGATGAAAAGCTCAATTTCATTAAACACATATTACAAACTGTTAAATCTGCCTACAAAAATTTAGGTTTTATTATTAGAAATACACAATACTTCGTTCATATTTCAACTTTTAAGAAACTATATTTCTCGTTCGTAAGAACAAAACTGGAATATTGTCAGCAAGTTTGGGGTCCTATATATAATAAATACAGCCATGTTATTGAATCTATTCAACGCAAATTTATTGAATTTTGCTTCTTCAAGCTTTACAGATATTATCCTAGTTTTGATACCGATTACAAAGATTTGTTGTGTGAATTTAGTATTGTGTCTCTTGATACTCGAAGAAAAATACAATCATCATTGTTCCTTTATAAAGTTTTGCATTGTATTATAAATGATCCCGTAATCCTAGGTAAAATTCCTTTCTTAGTTCCTAGGCATAATTCCCGATTTAAATATATATTCTACTGTAACACTCCTCGAACGAACTATGAAGTAAAGTCACCTATTCGTATGATTTGTTTTAATTTTAACAATTTACCTGAATATTTCGACATTTCGACTACTACTATTTATTACAATACATTATCTTAAACAGCTATATGCATTATCAAGTTCTGAGTTTTTTTTTTGTGTCATTCTATTTATTAACTACTTGTGTCATTAAACATGTTAAATTTATGTTTTAGTATAGTCAACCTGTAATTGGGGTCTTGAACCCTGTTGGTCAGACTAACAATAAATAAATAAAAATAAATTTAAAAAATAATCAGCTCTACATGGATGTAAAGAAGAGGAATACGAAAGAATTATAATTTTTCGAATGGTAGTATCGTCGGAGAAATTTTTGACCAAAGACAATACCTTCCTTACCTAAAGATAACGGAAGGTAAAAACGTGTTGCACTTTTTAATTTCATTAAATTTACTATGGAAGTAAATTTTAAGTAAAGATTAAGTTTCTTTATAAAACCACCACCAAGGTATCTTTAAATATTAAACGTGGTTTATATTGACAATATTACATCAACATGAAATGTCCAATGAATTATAATATATTTCTGTCAAAAATTCGATAATCATTTTTTTATTTAAACGTAGATTAATATTTACGTTTTATTGGTGCAACTGGATATTAGTGTACATATTTAAATTTTTGGTTGGTCCGGATTTGAATCCGACGGACATCTTAAAAACTTAAAAAAATATTTACAAATTTCAAATAACATAAAAGTGCTCTTTCCTCGACTGCTTTGAAAGAAATCTGCGAATAGAAGCAGGTTAGCACACCCAAAAAAGGCACAATGATTATTTAATTTTGCTACCCATTTGACGAATCGTTGAAATCTCTAGTTTTAGATTTTTCTCACGATGTGTCGGTAAAATATTCAATTTTATGACGAATTTATACCTAAAATATAACCGTCCAAATGATTTCATTTTCATGAAAAATATTTCGCCAGTATTACATTAGGTATTACTAAAAAAAATTCAGGTATTAACAGTTATATAGCTATGTTCGTTTGGTAATACGACAATTATGGAGATAATAGTATTTTCTATTATTTTTGAAAGAACAAATGCTGTATGCCTGAGATTTGTATTGTTTACAGTTAACAGCATCTAATCGAGGACACTATTGATGCATGCATATACTCATATACCGGGCAGCGGCGGTTAAAGTGAACATTAGGAATTTAAATGTGATTTTAGTTTTGTGCAATTTTGGGCTCTCTTGTTCATTGTACGGCAAAACTGTTTTTACATTTTTTATTTTTTCACAATTTTAAAAAGAAATTTCCAAGTTTATATTGATTAGTAGCATTAGGCATGGAATTTGTTTTTTTTTTCTGCTTTACGCCAATTATTAATAAACGTCAAACTGACTAAATGAAAAATAATCTGATTTTCTTCTATACCTATTTCCACTATAAAGAGACACGTTCCTCATTCGAATAAACAGTCATTTATTAATTTACAAAAAATGACAAAATATGAATAAAATTTTGTTGTTCTCGATAATATCATAACCTTATAACTCATTGACTATTGCTATTAATAACAGAAATTTTGAAATTTCTTTTTAAAATTTGGAAGAAAACAAAAATATAATAAAAAATATAGAAATAGTTTTAAATGAATGAAATGTAAATCCCTAAGTAAATAATTCAATAAATTTAGTATCTACCGGCTTGACGTACCGTTGAAATTTCCAGTTTTCTTTCCGATTTGGTCTAACGTATTATTGAAATCTCCCGTTTAATATAGTATTTTTTTGCTAATCTCTTTAGGAACATACCAATTTGTATTGTTTACAGTTAACAACATCTATTGGAAAAGACTTGAATTTTGATGCATGCATCTACATAGATACTCAGCAATAATTCTATAATTTCAGTATTTACTTGCTTGACGTACTATTGAAGTCTCCAGTTATATTTTCGTTTTACGCCCAACGTATCGTTGAAATCTCCAGTTTACTATAGTAGACATTTCGCTAATCTATTAAGGAGTATGCCAGTTTGTATTGTGATGATACTAGTAGTATTGAATAAGTCTATAGTTTTGTTTTCGTTTTGTGTCTAACGCAACATTGAAATCTTTAGTTCAATATAATAATTATTTCGCTAATCTCTTCAGGAACCAATTTGTTTTTGTTAACTTTGAAAATATCTACGATGAATCGATAATAATAATAATAATAGTACTTTATTACATCGACAATGTAAAAATACATGTATAGAATATGTCACAGTAATCATATAGTAATGAAGGTACATAAAAAGTATAAGAGGTATTTTCCGAATAAAAAGTCTTGTCCAAAAGGAATTTTTTTAATAATCTTTTAAATGCATTTTTATTTATCTCTAGTTGTATATTCATCGGTAAATAATTAAAAAGTTTTAAACCTTGTATATTTGGAAGTAAATCTAACGTTTTGTGTTTATTTACTGGAATGTGAAGCATTTGCTTTTGTCTTGTGTTGCACTGATGTTTATCAAAATTAGTTTGAAATTGTGTTTTATTATTAAAAATATATAAACAAACTTCATAAATGTATATGGAGGCTACAGTCAGTATCTGAAACTGTGAGAAAAGAAGTCTGCAAGAAGAACGACGGGAAACTTTAGCAATTGTACGAACTATACGTTTTTGTATAATGAATACACTATGTGCAGATGATGTAGCGCCCCAGAAACAAATACCATACCTCAATCTGGATTCGACTTGGGCGTAATATAAAGTGATAAGTTGTTTTCTTGTGAGAAGACTACTTAAATGCCAAAACTGATAATTAACTGAATCTAGCTTTGAGATAAGTGTGTTACAGTGATACTTTCCATTAAAATTTTCATCGAATTTATAACCCAAAAAGTTACCCTTTTCAGATCTTTCAATTTCATGGTTATCAATGATTATATTTAAATTTAAATCTTTTCTACGATACTACACTATCCTTTAAAAGCGATACGACCGATTATGATTAAGTTTGAGGTTAGTAGAAAAATAAGTAAATAAATGCGATTGATAAACTACAACTAGTAGTATTGAAGTGTACGGTTTTGTTTTCGTTTTGTGTCTAACGTTGAAATCTTTAGTACACTAACCTCTAAAAGTGATAGGACCGATTATAAGTAGATTTGAGATTAGGAGAATAACAAAAGTAAGTAAATTAGTGCAACTAATTCAGATGTTGAGAAGTTGGTAAGTCTGCAATGCTTGCATTACAGTCCGCAACAGCAAGACAGCGTATTCACAGCCACACATCACACAGAAAGAACACAACACTTCACAAGATCACAATATCCAAAGCCCTCCTGCGTACCAAAATGCCTTCAACTCCGGACAATCAATATTGTCCACGTGGTGTTAGAGCACCATGTCACTGCACTATTCGCGTCTTCGGCACTGTTTACTTTACAGTATGTGTGCTGATTCCGGTCACTCCGCTTAGACTGGCTTGCTGGAAGCCGAGAGCCGAGCAGCGAATGCCCTCCCCGCATTCCACTGTGCCCCCTGCCCCTCGGCCCCCGCAGAACCTGTCCGGCAGCTCGCACTTCCCTCCGCCCCGCGCGGCTACCTGCCGCAACAGGTACACGCGCGCCAAACTCAAACTGGAGGGACACCCTCAGAGATGCTACCCCTATCGCAAAACTCACCACACAATGGAGGACAATGAAGTATAATGGCTATTATAGTGGATATACACGTTCCGGGATCGCTGGTCGCTTGATGTACTGTTAAAGTCTCTAAAAGTGTGTTGCGTAACGTAACGTTGAAATCACCAATTTACAACTAGAAAAGTTCGATACTTGGTGATGACAGAAACAATTGACAACCGTATGTGTGAACGAAATAGTAAACTGTAGACCCAAAGTAACGAAACGAACAGATTTATGCCCATATTCATAAACACTCGTAAAGTTTCAAAACGGTTCGTTATAATTTTTGACAAATAGAATCAAATTTGACAAATAAAATTTCGATTTTTCTTTCAATGTCGACTGTTTTTATTGGATATAAATTATAACGAACCGTTTAAAAATTTTACGAGTGTTTATGAATACGGGCATTAATGTCAAATACTCATATATAAATACTCTAAAAATGCGTACACTTACGTAACATTCTCTTTACAATCAAATAATATTACTACCAAATTTATATCTCTACCCATTTTTGAATTATTGCCCCAAAAGTCAATATACCCCACATTTAGATAAAATCTTCAAAATTTTCAAAAATCTAATTTAAATGTATCTAGATACTTCTCAATGCGCTGATTCCAAATTTTGAAACCGCAGGTCGATATCTCGTTTCGTTCTCGAGATATTTAGCTTTAAAGTTTTGCTCAAAACTGCCCAATTTTGGGTATTAACCCAAAAATGGGTAGAGATATGAATTTGGCGACATCATCATTCGATTCTACGGGCAAAATTACATAAGTACACCAATTTTTATCATTTTTGAATACCGCATACAAGCTCTAAAGCAAAATTACTGAAAATGGCCAAAAATCGCAAAAATCGTAAGGGGTACCCCTTAGGATTTTTTTACGATTTTGTCAATTTCCAAACAATTATTCATAAAAAATGAACCGGTTGGTGAAAAATTATGAAAATTGGTATACTTATGTATTTTTGTCCGTAGATTCGAATAATGAAGTCGCCAAGTTCATATCACGACCCATTTTTGAATTATTGCACAAAAGTCAATATGCCCCATTTTCAGATAAAAACTTCAAAATTTTCAAAAATCTAATTATTATGTATCTAAATACTTCTTAGTGCGCTGATACCAAATTTTGAAACCGCAGGTCGATATCTCGTTTCGTTCTCGAGATATTTAGATTTAAAGTTTTGCTCAAAACTGACCAATTTTGGGTATTAACCCAAAAATGGGTCGAGATATGAATTTGGCGACATCACTATTCGATTCTACGGACAAAATTACATAAATGTACCAATTTTCATAATTTTTGTCCAACCGGTTCATTTTTTATGAATAAAAGCTTGAAAACCCCTGAAAATGGCCAAAATCTGAAAAAATCGTAAGGGGTACCCCTTACGATTTTTGCGATTTTTTGGCCATTTTCAGTAATTTTGCTTTAGAGCTTGTATGCGGTATTCAAAAATTCTGAAAATTGGTGTACTTATGTAATTTTGCCCGTAGAATCGAATGGTGTTATCGCCAAATTCATATATCGACCCATTTTTGGGTTATTACCCAAAAATGGGCAGTTTTGAGCAAAACTTTGAATCTAAATATCTCGAGAACGGAAAGAGATATCGACCTGCGGTTTCAAAATTTGGAATCAGCGCATTAAGAAGTATCTAGATACATAAAAATTAGATTTTTGAAAATTTTGATGTTTTTATCTAAATGTGGGGTATGTTGACTTTTGGGGCAATAATTCAAAAATTAGTAGTAATATTATTTGATTGTAAAGACAATGTTACGTAAGTGTACGCATTTTTAGAGTATTTATATGAGTATACAAAATGTATATTCATGTGATAATTTTATTGGATTTATAGAAAATTTTCCAAGGAACTTTCTGTATGGAATTTGTAAAAAATTGTATTATGTTCGTGTTACAATTTTACTGGATATATAGAATCTTTTCCAATGAACTTTTGGTATGGGATTTATACAAATTACATCAAATTAACGGAAGGTCTTGTGCTGGCCACAACAGATTTTTTTATTTAATCCTGTTTTGTGAATTAGAGTCGGAGTTAATTTGACAGTTCATGGAACTAAAAATAAGACTAAAAGTGGAACTATTGCTAATTCGGATTAGCTGCTAACTATTTTCGTGAATTAGAAAAAGAGTTAAAAATGGAACTTAAAATGGAATTAGCGGCTAATTCTTTTGATGAGTCTACTTGTTAGACACTCTGAAGACTGAAAAGAAAATATTTTTTTATTTCCTGATTAGGTACCTAATAACTTTTGAATGACAATGTTAAAACGCATTTAAAAAAAAAATCTGTTGTGGCCAGCACAAGACCTTCCGTCAATTCGATGTATTTTGTACAAATCCCATACCAAAAGTACCGTGGAACAGTTTCTATATAATATCATGTAAAATCGAACACGAACACATACTATTTTTTACAAATTCCATACCAAAAGTTCATTTGAAAAGGTTCTATAAATCCAATAAAATTATGACATAAACAATCACTACGTAAAATGCACTTGACACAGCTTTCCCCTATTTTATTACGGGTTGCTGTTTCCTCTTCTCTTCCACTCATTCCGGTTCAACGCATCTTCTTCACACAGTCCTTCCTTTCTCAAGTCTTCTGCGATACAGTCCTTCCATCTTCTCTTTAGCCTTTCACTACAACTGTCAATTACAATTTTTTGAATGAGCAGCTGTTTCCATGATAAATAGCAAAGCTGACTAATTTTCGAAAATTAATTTCTTTATAATGCTTTAACTCTACATCTATTGAATATGAAGGAAAATGTATAATCAAACCATATAGAGAAGAGTATTTTCTTTAATACATATAATAACAAAATGTCAAAAAATAATATTTAACTTCGTTTTTTTAAGAAAAACTGTTAAAAACTTCAAATAAGGGTACTTCCGGTGGATCAATTATAACCAAATTCTAATCAACTCTTCATAGGGACGTACAGAAGTGGAATACGAAGGAATTATAATTTTTAGAATTGTAGTATTGGAGTTATCGTCGGAGAAAAATTTGTCACACACGGACACACATACACACACACACACACACACACGGACACGCGCGCGCGCGCACACACACACACACATACATACAGACATCATCTTAAAAATAGTAAATTCGTATTGTAGGGACCCTAAAACGTGCTTATTCATTAAAAACTCACCACCGAATTTTTTGACCAAAGACAATACCTTCCTTACCTAAAGGTGACGGAAGGTAAAGAGATATATACAGGATGTTAATTAAAAAAATATTAATATGCATTACCGCTTAATTAAAAACCTGAAAGAAATCATCATATGGTCATTTCTTACGAAGTAGATACATATAACAAAATAGTGGTTGATTTGTATATTTAAGGGCAGAGCCCTCCTTTGTTAGAACAGCCCCCCTTCCGCCCGCCCGTCCCAAAGTTCTGAGTCTGACTTGTGGGTAGAATGCATTGACATCCCATTGTTTTTGCGTCAAGGCTAATGCGATGGGGCGAGGTGTTTTGGGACTCGTGCGCATTTTAAATGAGTTTTCGAAATCCACATATTTATGCTTGCGAGCAGTAATAAGCCATACTCCTTTGGCATAATCTCAGATTCATTCCTGTTGCTCCGAGGGACAAATAGCGTAACGGTTACCGGATTGGCCTGCCATATTTGGCATTAATAAATTTAGGGATACGGGTCTGTCATCGACACAACACAATACGGCTTTGTTCGCTTTAAATATACAACATATTCACTCAATATTTCCCTATTGAATTTCTCAGTAGCTGACTTCTTTCTGAAGTATTTATATTGTTTATGCGGCCACAAGAAACTGTACATTTTAATGAAACGCATCTGAAATTCGCCTGCTGAATTCATAAATTGGAATTGAGATGACATGCTCGTTTCACGCTTTAAATAATTATGCATACCTCGTTTTTTCTACTCAAATTCTTGCAAACTTATTCGCTATCTTATTTTTATAATACGAAGATGATTTAGATTGTTATCTATATACCGGGTGTCCCAAGCGAACCTTTACATAGGCGTTTAAGATGGGAAAACATTTTCTACCTCCCGCTACCCTAGGTAAGGAAGGTATAGGGATCGTGCTAAAAATCGGATATAGAGATTTCAGTGAATAAGCACGTTTTGATGTCCCCAGAATCCGATTTTAACATTTTTACAATGATGTCTGTAGGTATGTATGTGTGTCTGTGTGTGTGTGAGTGTGGATCTTGTGGACACGATTACTCAAATACTATCAATCAGAAAATTTTGAAATTTTGTATACCATTCTATACCAATGTGGGAAGATCTCATTAGGTTTTAGTGCATATCGGATAACCGGAAGTATCATTTATACAAGCTTTTAACTGTTTTTCTTGTAAAAAATTCATTGAATATAATTTTTTAGCAGCTTTTACCAATACAAATTGAATATAATGGCACAATCTTCAATTCTACGATAATAGCATTTAGTAAATAACTTGAAATAACTTTATATTATATAAATAAATAAAATAATTTATTTTTGTACATCACTTTCATTAAAATTAATAATGAAACCGTGTTAAGAAGAATTTAGTAGTTTAAATATGATTCTAATGAAATTAAGGTTTGTAAAAATAATATATTTTCCATCATACATAAATATTAGATATACAGGATAATTCGATTTAAGTTTGATGTTTGCCGCATTATATATCAAACAGCTCTCAATAAGAACGTGATTTCAAAGTGTAAAATAATAGTTTGCAATTACACATTTACGAAATGGATAATGTACGGTGAAGAATTTACACAGATTGCGTTTTAGAGCATAAGGAAGTTGGTGATGATTTTAACAATAATGTGTGTGTGACGATTTTTCCTTAAAATATATTAATGATCCAAAACTTCGCAAAGTTGGTATTTAATACTCTTGTATAATTTGAAACAACATATTAGATTTTGACTATATATGATAAACCGGATGTGGTACTTAATTTGAAGCTCTAACAGATTTTTCAGGAAAAACATAATAAAATATAATCCAAAATTTCGTATTACAAACTTTTCTATTTATTGGAACAACAAAGTAGATTTTGTTTACTTAAAGCTCATTGCTATTTTAAACATGGAATTGGCGGGAGGTCATGTGCTGGCCACATCAGATTTTTTGTAAATAAAAAGTGTCTGGCAGAAAATTTCGCCATGATATTGGACATGATAATAGTTGAAATAATATTGACATTTATAAATATTATGTTTTTATTTTTAGTACAACTGATGATGCAGTTGATGCAGTTGAAATGTACATATTAAAATTAAAATAATTTGTGAAAAAAGGTTATTTATTATTAATATTTTATGATAATAGTGCATTATTGAATAAATTGCAATAAATTATAAAAATTTACAAATAAATAATTGTTTCACATTTTAACTCTCGCAAAGAGAGGTATTGGAATCATGCTAAAAATCGCATATCCAGATTTTAGTGGATAAGCACGTTTTAAGGTCCCTAGAATCCGATTATAACATCTTTACGATGATGTCTGTATATATACAGGCTGGTTGATGTTTCATTGTCCAACTTATATCTTCTGAAATATTAAAGATACAAAAAAAAGTTATATACAAAAGTTGTTTAATATAACTTGATCTATAATTTAGCATAAACAATTTTTTTCCAAGGCCTACCAATTTTTTGGAAAAATGTTTAACTTTAATTTTTTAAATGGAACACCTGTATATTTTGACAGAATAAGATTCTTAATAAATTTCTCTTTACAATGATGTGTAACAAGTAAGAATTTACCTTTAAATTATGTCCTATAAAGCAAATAGAAATATGATAAAAGTAGGCTATGATATTCTATTGTTTATACCTGTAACTTCTGTCACACATGAACATTGGCTACGTAGGGGTTTTCCTTTGAATAAAATTATGTCTAATAAAGCAAATAATAGAATTACTAGCATTGATGATTTACAAAATTATTAATACTTTATTTATGACAGATGTTACTGGTATAAACAATAGAATATCACAGCCTACTTTTATCGTATTTCTATTTGCTTTATTAGACATAATTTAAAGGTAAACCCGTACTTGTTATATATCATTGTAAAGAGAAATTTATTTAGAATTTTATTCCGTAAAAATATACAGCGTATTCCATTTAAAAAATCAAAGTTAAATATTTTTCTGGAAAATTGGTAGGCCTTGGAAAAAAATTGTTTATTCTAAATTATAGACCAGGTTGTATCAAATAACTTTTCTATATATCTTTTTCTTGTATCTTTAATATTTCAGACGATATAAGCTGGACAATGAAAAATCAACCACCCTGTATAGTAACAAAAACCTAATGTTTTTCTTATTACTATTATTTATTATTATTATTATTATTATTATTATTATTATTATTATTATCATTATTATTATTATTATTATTATTTAGCCTGGGAATCTTGCTTGAACTAGAATAAACCAAATTCATACTAGGCTATATTTATATGATGGAAAATATATCAATATAATCATTACAAATTACAAAATTTGTTGATTTTTTTTTCTTTGTTCGTTATTATGCTGAAATACTGAAATAATCTCAATGAGATACCATTTTGCATTCTCGAAATATTAAAATTTAGGTCTCAATTTGCAAGACCCGCCAGCACGAAAACTTTTTTAGAAGCGAAGAATTTCCAGTAATTAATGTTCGCAACGATTTGATGTATGCGGTCCTATTTTTAAAATGAAATGCGTCATTTTTAACCAAGAAGATACTGCTGTTGTTGTTGTTGTAGTTAATTAATAATTTAACATAAATAAATAAATAAATATATCATCACGGCATATTACCCATTTCTGGGTGTGCCAGTATCTACAACACATGTAGACATCGGTAATGGTGACGATATATTTTACCGTGTGGGCGCTTACCAGGCGTCACCTCACGGGCACTCATATCTGGTGTGGAGAGTGCACCACAAGGGTCACTTTTGTGCCATTTAAAATTGGAAATATTTGGCGTCTGTCGGGATCGAACCCGGTTCCCCAGGTAACATTAGAAATAGTAATACGTAAATATGGTTAGAGATGCATTCGGGCCGGGCCGGGCCGGGCTTTAAGGTTTGGATCGACTCGGCTCGAAAATAAAAATTACCGGTCCGACTCGAAGACCGACTTGACAAAAAAATTAGCTAGCCCGGCTCGAACATTGACTCGAAATCGGGCCGAGCTTCGGGCCGGGCCGGGCCAAAGCTCAAAATCGGGTGCATCCGGCATTCCTAATGTTGATTTTTATGTTAAGGCAAAATGTTTAACTTTTTTCGTGTCAAACTTATAAAAAACCTCTACATTCTTATAACTTTCAACATTAGTTAACATAAGTAGTTAAAAAAGAGACCCTTCTAGTGTAAATTTGTTATAAAAATTACAGACCTACGAGTATTTAACAAATTGTTTACCAAAGGATTTAAACAACTTTTTCACAAATCTTATATAAAAAAAATATAATTTTAATTTACATAAGAATTTTTTATCTAACTTTGTTTCTGCTCAAAAATAGGACAAGAAATCATTATGGTAGGAACAAAAATCACTTTTATTTAAGTATACGAGTAATAACAATAATAATAGCAACATCACAATATAAATATTATGCTTTAATGAATAACCTTGAATTCTTGAAGTAAAATAATACATTTTTATTTATTAATATGTGAAGTGTCTTGTTATTAAATAATTTTGATCCTTTTTAACTTCATCCATTTTCATTAAAATATTAAGGAAACTGTGCATTTGATTGAACTATAAGATATTTCGAGCCGCCCGAAAAGCTCGAATTTTCGGGCCGGGCCAAAATCAAAAGTCCGACTCGCCTCGATTTTTGAAAATGATTAGTCCGATTCGGCCCGATAAAAAAATATCTTCGGCCCGGCTCGATGATCGACTCGAAATCGAGGCGGGCTTCGGGCCGGGCCGGGCCAAAGCTCGAAATCGAGTGCATCTCTAAATATGGTAATAAATAAATGCATAAATATAAAATGTATCAACAATGCGTGATTTAAAATTTAATAAATATTTGAAACAATTACTTATGCATTAATATGACAATAAAACATTATATTATCAATTATAATTAACTACAAACTACAAGGTTGATTTCTTTTCAATTCAAATATAAAATTATTTGTAACCATTAGTAATAATTCTAATTAATTAACTCAATTAATTATCGTGTATTTAAATAGGTCTATATCACTTTCAATCTATTTTATCTGCGAACAAAACGTAAACATATTATCTTGCTTGTAGCTCTAGTTTGTAAATTGTTGATAGACATTTGAAGATTTTTAAATCTCACTCCAGTAAAATAAAAATTTCACAAAATACGATAAGAGAAGTTAAATCAACTAAAAATGTTAATTTATGGCCGTTTAAGCAAATATATCAAAGCTTATCAAATATTTTACCGCATCTTTTTCAATTTAAATGGTCGTATTTTTAAGTCGACTTCATAAATTTCCTGCGAGATACTTACCAGACACTGAATAATGCAGTGGCGTAGCACTGAAAATTTATTCAAAAATAAACGCTATTAAATTACGAATATATGCACATAAGCTAAAATGTCAAATTAGGTGGTAACAAATACTTGATATCTTGGTCATACAGTCTTACAAAAAACTTATTGTGCTTCCAAATTATCAAAAGATGGTACATTTTTCGCTGGCTTCCATAAGAGTACAATTGGTGTGAGACTAATTATCGTAGTTTTTAAATTAATTTCGGATTTAGTATAGTGTTTTTTTTTTTTTGTTAATTTCGGTAGAATTGAGTTTGATCTTTCTTGTAGTAACAATTTAGTGATAGTTTTAATAATATTTTAGTTAATAGGGTTAATTTTAGTAAGTATTTGTAGGGTAAGAGTATTTTAGTCATATTTTAATTAACAGTATATTAGTTTTTTTAATAAAAAAAAACATTTGATTTCCTTTATTTAGATTGTATTTCATTGCCGTAGTTGTACATATATTAAATTCTATCTACATAGCTTTACTTTTATTTAATTGTTTTTCTTTCATAATAAACAATTTTCTTTGCTTAGATTTAGATACTATTTGTAGATTTGGGAATTGTAGTGTATCATCTAGAAATATGGTGGAAGGCCAGCAAGTAATAAATAGTGGCCACATAATATTACGTGGTAAATATCTTCGGAGAAAACTTCATCATAACTTTAACCTATAAATTGCATATCTCCTAATTTGTTCATTAATTTTATAAAAAACAAAAACTTACCTGTTATATTAGCAGTAATTCATTTCCTACTAAGAATAAAACAATAATAGCCGAAGATAAAAGCGTATTAAAATTCATATACAAGTAAATACAATCCCTGAATAAAACAACCACCTTTGTACATGTACACTTCACTCAGTTCAGAAATCTGCCACCAGTGGCGCATTGTAATTTTGGAAGCCCAATACCTTTACAATATTTAGGCTGTGTCCGATGTCGCATTTTGGCATTTAGTATTTGGGATTTAGGTCTTCTTCACATAAATACAACTCCGAATGGCACAATTATGACATGCATTGGTTTGTATGGCAACACTTTGAACAACAAAAATGAATTATTCAATTTGATGCTTGAGAGTAAATGTTAATATTATATTTCATAAAATAGAAGCTAAGAGCTATTCTTTGACAGTAAATTTGACGTTTTGTACAATTAAAGCAACGAATATGATTTGTTTAATTAGTGTGCGTCAACTTCAAGGCATAGTGTTCTCCTGCAAATCTCGAGTTACAGATGTTTGAAGTTACATGATTCTTGTGTGTGTCTTCAATAATACAGTAACTTCAAACGTCCGTAACTCGAGATCCGATGGAGTAAAAAAATCGTAAAAATACATATATTTATATTTCTCTATCTTTAACTCTGTAGGACATATAATAAAAATTTTAAATGTATCCGATAGAGATTTTTATATTCTAATATTTGTAATAAGTAAATTTTCAAAAAATAATATTTAGATTTTTTTTAAGAAACTAGTACTTTCGGTTGTCCAGTTGTTACCAAAATAGTTCTAACATCCACACGTACACACACACACACACACACACACACACACACACACACACACACATACACACACGCACGCATCATCGTAAAAATGTTAAAATCGGATTATAGGAACCTTAAAATATGCGATTTTTAGCATGAAAAATACCTTTTTGCCCTCCTGAAGTGTAATGGGAACTTTACAATTGTATCCACAGCAAGTGTAACAATCTACATTTTACGCTTACTGTGTTGTAACTTGTCTAACTATGCGGTAAAATAATCAAAATACACTGGACGTTTAGAAAAGAAATCATCTTTACTATAATAAAGTTCATGTAAAAAAGTACTACCTACATAAGTTATTTTTTTACTTTAACATTTCCTATATTTAAAATTAATTTATATAAACCAAAATCACGGCAGCGACATCTGTCATTATTGTAAAAATCCGCCATTACCGACATAGTCACCGATCGATATACCTGTCAAATACGCGAGGCGAACATTGCTGAAATGTCAAATATCGACACCTACCTATTATTTATTACGAAGAAAACATGAGCAAATAAATATATTATCACTCATAAACAACGTCTATGTATTATTACAAATAAATTTTAGCTAGAAGAAGTACTCTAATGAAGGCAAGTAAAATCAAATTTGGAAATTGACTTAACCCCAGTATTTTAAACTAACCCTTTTCAGAAGTACGACCTATCTCATTAAAAAAAGTGATTTTCATTATCGTCGGACAAAAAGTTTGATACAATTCTCGTGCGTGTAAGTTGTATTTTACAGCGCTCCAGCTAATAAGGCACTCGCCTTAAGGGCTCGTGCCTTAAACAAAGCTGTCACGCTGTAAAATACAACTTACACGCACTCGAATGTAAATAACTATTAAAGTTATTAAGGGTGAATCATCTTAAGCGCGCCACTCTGTATGTAATATATGTATGTATCTATAATTTTAATAAATATAATAATAAAATAAGAAATATTAAATGTATTTCCCAGAAAAAATCTTTAGTAATGTATTTAGATTTTTGACACATTTTCCGCGTGCCTGAGTGTCTGGTCGCGAACCTGGGGGAACCGGGTTCGATCCCGACAGACGCCAAATATTTCCAATTTTAAATGGCACAAAAGTGATCCCTGTGGTGCACTCTCCACACCAGCTATGAGTGCCCGTGAGGTGACGCCTGGTAAGCGCCCACACGGTAAAATATATCGTCATTATTACCGATGTCTACATTTGTTGTAGATACTGGCACACCCAGAAATGGGTAATATGCCGTGATGATATATTTATTTATTTATTTATTTATTTTTCTGACAATTACTAACATTTTAATTTTTCAACTGATTACGTGGAGTTATTTGGGGTGTGATATTCACTACAATATTTGTAAAAACATAAATTTTAAATAATTATATTTAGAGTAAACAAAGCTGTCGCGCTGTAAAATACAACTTACACGCACTCGAATGTAAATAACTATTTTTAGCGAGAGGTAAAACTAAGGTTCGCCGTCTATGACATATAAAAAGTTAGTCAATAAAAAATGTGTGATTTGATTGTCATTAGAGAAGGCGGGTTCTGTCTCTAAGTTCGTGGGCCAGAAACCAACACCATCAAAAGATCAACACTAGCTCCATCTCCTCTGCAGAGACATTGACACGCACACATCATTATAGCACTTGTTTCCCGTGCATAAAACACGTTCGCACTCGATTCTTTCTATCTTATATGAGCGGAGTTATCTGAATACAACGGTCGTATCGCAGCGACGCCTCACAAAACGGACATAAAATACAGGACAGGTTTGGCACAAACGTTCACTCCAAACAAATGTCAAAGACGTTATTTTATGGCCACAAATATCTTTGTTTCGAACAGATAAACATGCAGGGTAATTATGCACTTATTTTCATTTTATAGTTATTACATACGATCGTCTCATTCTAAATTATATGTTGCACATTCGAATAAAGCTGTGAGAACTTGTACAATTTTTTGTCATGATTAAAACAATAAAATTTAATTGATATGAATAGTATGAATCCATTTTGATTTTTACCTTCCGTCACCTTTAGGTAAGGAAGGTATTGTCTTTGGTCAAAAAATTCGGTGGTGACTTTAATCAATATTTCTCTATACGAAGAGGTTTTTGGATGAATGCTTCATTTATTTCAACATAATCAAAATTTACAAATTTCACAACTGCGACGTTTCGGTTCTGTTTAGAACCATTTTCAAGCTAACAATAAATTATTTATTTGTTAAATACATGTAATTATAATGTATAATTGTCAAACTTACTAATAAATAAATTATTAAAACATTTGAAAATATTACATTTAAATTATAAACGATTTTTTAAAAAAAAAAACCAATGAGTTTAAAGACTACATGGTTAAAAGTCAACTAAATAAATAAATAAATTAATTAGAGAAGCCATTGAGATTTATAAAACAAGAAATATCAATCTCAATCATTGTGACAGATTAGAACTTAGTCGCGCATGGCTTCCAATATTAAATAAGTTGTAATTTGTAAAATGTATACAATTTTTTCTAAACTTTTTCTAACATCTGTTAATAAAGAGTACGGCTGCGGTATTTCGTTACCGATAAAGCGTCTCTGAGTTATACAGATCACTTCTCTGCCAGTTTTTGGGACGTTTTTTCCTCTGGCAAAAGGAGATTTTTTCCTAAAATGATGCATGTTCGCCGTCCATGTTATTGCCGGGCATACATATATTGTCTAGAAAATTGTATACATAAAAAAGGTAACATTTCTTGTTACCTTGGTTATTTGTTGTTTTTGTTATTTCAAAAAATATGTCATTGTATCCCCTGAAGAAGGCACCAATTTATGGTGCCGAAACGTTGGGTTAATATAATAAATTACAGAACTTAAACTAAAAATGGTAGTATTTTTCCAATTAATAATATGAGTTCTGAAAGATATTTTAATAATTTAAATTAAGGGTAGTTCTCATTAAACTAACATTTTTTTTTTAAGAAAAAAAAACAGAATGGATTAACTGATAAATAGCAACAATACTAGAAACTTTTCATGTAACAATATTAATATGAAAAAAACTTACCTTAAAAATCAATTGAAGAATAAACACAAAAGTCATAAATATTGTTCAAAATTGTCACCTCCCACAGCTACACACAATGCACTACGTTGAATTAATGAGACACTACATGCCAAGTTCATATGATTTTCTTGTTTAATAATTTCAGCACAGTTTTGAATCCGCATCCTCAATTCTTCAACAGTTTCAGGGGGGTTTTGATTATCATACACCAAGGATTTCAAATGACCCCACAGATAAAAATCTAAGGGATTGAGGTCAGGTGATCTTGGTGGCCGCACATTTCTTTAAAAATGAGGTGGAGCACCATCATGCTGAAACCATGCATGTTGACGATGGAGTAGGGGAACATCTTCTAATAATACTGGTAGAACATTTTGTAAAAATTCCAAATACTGGTAGATAAGATACCAGCCCAAACATTTAATGAAAATCTGTGTTGCAAACTACTTCTTACTACATGTGAATTTTCTTGAGCCAAATAATGCATGTTGTGGAAATTATGGACACCGTCACGTGTGAAAATTGCTTCGTCACTAAATATTATAAGTGAAGTAAAATTAAAATTTGCAGCATGTTGTTTGCAGAATCCACTGACAAAATATCGTTCTAGCTTGGTGATCAGCAGGCATTAATCCTTGAACACCTTGAAAATGTTATGGTTGATAATCATTCTTGTGTAAAATTTTCAAAACACTCGTGTGAGATATTTCTCCTACAACACGAGACACTTTTCTGCTACTAAGACCTGCTGCTAAAACCGCGTTTTGTCCCACTTCACCATAAATCAACAATATATCCACTAATTCAGGATTAGAATACATTTTTTCAACGAGAGCACAGCAAAAATCACTTGTCACTAACACTTCCGAGAATAATGAAATATTTTATGTACCTATTACACAATTATTTGCTACTATTGCTTATTTTCATCTTCCGATCCCAACAAGGTAGTTGGATTTATTTGCCTGACAAGTAAATACTTGAGAAAACATAAAAACGCAAAATTAAGATCATAGTTACCCGTGCTTCTGAGCTGCAACTGTCGTTGTATTACTACGCGTTCCGCGTCTCGTCTCGCAGTGTTTTAAAGTTTTTCATGATAAAATGATTGATATTAAAACTGAATTATATACCAGTCTATTCGGTATACTTTTACGGTTATTTGAGTATATAATTCTTATAGTGTATCAGAAAATTCCATGCTGTGTCAAGAAAATGAATTTACTAGCTGTTGCAATGGCGGACATGGTAAGAAAAATTCATTCATTTATTTTACATTTATGTTTCTGGGAATGATAGTCATAGACTGATAGATATTGCAAAGGAATGTAAAATATAATGAAATTAAACCAAATAATACTTGAATTTATTATGCCACACCAGAGAAATTGAAAAATATGTTGACAGACATATAGCATGCCAGTGACAATCAAAATTTTTATTAGTTATTTCATTAAATTGCTAATTATTGCTCACGATAGTTATTTTGTGACACCAAATATTAGCAAACTTGAGAACTAAATAAAATTAACATCTGTACGTCAATATTAAAAAAAAATATTACAGCTTAACGAATAACGATAAATTAAGAAAAATACAGATCACTTTAAATTAATAAAAATAAAAAATCTGATGTGGCCAACACAAAACCTCCCGCTATTTAATTTTTATTAATTTAAATACATACTTACGTATTTAGTAATGCTTCAAACTATATTATGTTCCATTGCATATAACTATTGCTTTATTTACGATTTTCTTTATTATTTAATATGTCACTATTATTAATTTGAAGTGATTAGTTTTTTGACAATGACGTTTACCTGTCAGTTACATTCATTTGAAAAATAAACTGTGTAACAAAGGAATTGTGTTTATCTTAGGCTTCGGGATTAAAAAAAGAAAAATGATTTTTAAATTAATCTGTAAAATATATAAAAAAAGTATTAATGTGTACCTGTACAAAATTCAATAATCTATAATTTTCTAATGACGTTAAATGCGTAAAAATGGCATTTAATGGTATTTTTTGAAGAAAAACTATTATGAGCTTCAAGTAAAGTACCATTTCCGTTTATCCGATTTACACCAAAATCTAATGGCTTCTATTCCTATTAGAATAGGGTAGAAATACAAGGTTTCAGAATTTTCTGAATGATAGTATTTGAGTTAGAGTGCAAACAAAATTTGTACACATACACACACACACACACACACACACACACACACACACACACACACACATACACACACATCATCGTGAAAATGTTAAAATTGGATTCTAGGGACCTTAAAACGTGGTCATTTACTAAAATCTCGATATGTGATTTTTAGCACGATCCATATCCCTTACCAAGGGTTAGCGGGAGGTAAAAATAGAAGACCCTATTATAATCCCCAATAACCAATATAAATTTAAATAAGTTTTAATTTCTATAGTCCAATTTTGTAAACTGGAATAACTTTGGATTTTGGATTAAGAAAATCTGATGTGGCCAGCACATTACCTTCCGGCAATTCTATGTATTTTGTACAAATCCCATACCAAAAGTTCCTTGGAAAAAATTCTATATATCCAGTTACATTTTAACATGAACATATACTATTTTCTACAAATTCCATACCCAAAGTTCCTTAGAAAAGATTCTATAATTCTAACAGCAAAATTGGTTGATTTTTGAAAGTTAATCTCTTTATAATTCTTTAACTCTATATTTATTGAATATGAAGGAAAATATATAATCAAACCGTATAGACAATAAGATATGTCAAAAAATGATATTTAACTTTTTTATCAAGAAAAACTGTTAAGAACTTCAAATAAGGGAACTTCCGGTTGACCAATGATAACCAAAATGAATTATAATTTTTAGAACACATACAGACATCATCGTAAAACTAGCAAAATCTTATTCTAGGGACCCTAAACCTTGCTTATTCATTAAAAACTCACTTACCTTAGTCCAATCTTATCAACTCTGGTTAAAGTTTTAACTACAAGTTAAATAAACAACATTAAATCGGATTATTTACAGGAACAAATTACAATAATAAAATAATATAAATTGTATTTTTCATATTATTTATTACAAAAAATATTTGTACATTCATACAAAAATTCTAACTTAACAGTAATTCTTCTTACGAAAGGTAAGTAACAAAAATAGTTATGTATACTTAAATAATACAAAGTTAATATCAAAAAATGTTTATATTTTAATTGGAACCACAGGCCAAAACGCAGATTTCTTCCTTCCCACAGTAATATCAAAATTTAATTGAACCGCGGTTTCCATTCCTCGAACAACACGCCAAGAAGAACCATACAACGCCTCCATTTCTTCTTCTTTATTCTTCTTCGAGCTATATTCATCAGGAGGAAGAGAATAATCTTCATCCCCATCAACTTTATCTTCCTTTTTAGTTTCGGTTTCATTCTCTGATTCTTCAGTGTCCATATCTTGTGTAGAATAATCATCGTATTCTTCATCTTGAGCGAGTTGTTCATTTTGGTTTATCATATTGATATACATTTGTCGAATATGTCTATGCAGCATGTTGTTTTCGAATTCTAAACTTATTGCGCGAGACTTCCAGTATCGGGCTTCGTCGATTTCGTCATTCTGCTGACATCTATCGGACGATACAGTAAGTTCTTGTGGATGATTGAGGTTCATTTTTAATGGTTTTTTACGATGATATAAAGAACAGGTGAAACGTTTTTGTTTAAAATATTTATCACTCTTACGTTTTGCTTTCGATTTGTTTTTCTTCTTTTTAATACGTATTTGTTTTGAGGTGCTTTTCAATAAATGACAGTTAATGTTGCCATTTTCCATTTTCAAGTTACTGCACAGCACATCCAAAACTTTTCTAAATTTAGAACAACATTTTTATGTTTTATATTATCAAATATACATAAATTATTATATAAATAACGTAGATATTATGATGTGTTAATGTTTAATATGAATAAAATAAAAGTTGGTACAAGATTTTAAGTTATATTATAATACAATAGTTCAGGGCCGGCTTGAGGCAAAAAAATTTTGTTCAATATTTTTGTATTCTTTAACATCTAAAGGCAGAAGTTATATTATCATATACCTCTTCAGTTTATAGAAAGAAAGATTTGATTACAACAATAAAATTCTTGATTACAATAATGAAAATGATTATTTGTCCTCCTGAAGTGTAATGCGAACTTTACAATGGGGGATTACGGCTCAATCGAATTAAAGGAAAATAGTAAAAAAAATACGAATGTATATGCTGAGTAACGAATATTAATAAAAAAAAAAATGAAATGGTATAATTGAGATATTTCGGAAATAAAGGGTTTTTTGTTATAGCGCTTCGACACTAATATGAAAATATTTTGATTGGCGACCGAGAAACCGCCTATCCATGCATTACAAATAGCGTGTTAGGAGGTGGGATTACTACCAATGGAAGTTAAGGAATTCAAATTCGAAAGGAGGGGCTAACATTCCTGTACTACAGTTTCCAAACAGTTTTTATTTTAACATAAATTTCTTGCATTAAACTTAATAATTTAAATACACCTGTAATTATAAAGTATGTATACTTATACAGTGTTATAATATCCATTTATTTTTATTTAAACTTAAAATAGCATATATTTCAAAAACATTTAGGTCCATGATGAAAACAGTTTGACATAAAAACACATAAATGTGACGTCACGTCAATCTTTTCAAAATTCGGGAGACCATAACTCGCTTATTAATAGGAATTTTTTCACCGGATTTTCATCAATAATCTTAGTTTTCCTAATATTTTCAGATGAAATTATAAAAAAAATGGTGTAATCCCCCATTGTATACACAGTAAGTGTAACCTACTTTTTACGCTTACTATATTGTAACTTGTCTAACTATGCGGTAAAATAATCAAAAAACACTGGATGTTTATGGACATTTAGAAAAGAAATCATAGTCACAACAAATTTCTAATTTGGCAATGGGGTATTCCACTCAATTTTTTTTATTATTTTAAATAAAACTTCATTCTGTTTTGAAGCAGTTCATAGTATTAAAAAATCTTAATTATTCCCAGTTTAACAGTATTTTATTTTCGAGAAATCAGTGTAACGTCACATTTCCCCTATACTTGTCTTTCTCACACACACTTCTCACAGTACGCTGCGAGAGAAAGATAACAATTGTATGACGTCAATTTTCCCTTTTAGCAAATGTGAAATATCTCGTAAAATAATTATTTAAAAAATGTTTTCATTGTTTTAACTATTATTTATTGAGCCATACTTTATGTTAAATTGAATTTTTTTAAATTTTTATGTTATGGTGGAATACCCCATTGGGAAAAATTGTGAATTCTCTGTCCTACTACGTTTGCAAATCGCTTAAAGACATTTTGGGTTGAAAAATCAATGTGTATTTATCTTGACACAAACTAAACAATTATGTTATTTTCAAAGGGCCTACGGTAAAATCGCACATGGCCAACAAAATATCAAGCCGGTCCTGCAACAAGTTTAGAGCCACTGCTTAATAAATACGTTAGCATACGCTAGGTTATGTTTTGTGTTCTGTCAGAAATAGATTGTTTTGTTGTCGTTATACCAATAACGCCTTTAAAATGTAATTTTTTCCAATAATCTACAAGCATCTTTTGTAAATATCTTCTCAGAGTTTTTACAAATGTAAATAGAAACTTACTGAGAGACAAATAACTTGCAATAATGGAAATTCCAATACAAGTTGCTGTGAGATTAAAACCCACAACAAACTTGAATGACGTTATTTGTGTTCAACCTGTGCCATATAATAATACCATACAAGTTGGCAATCATCAAAATTTTCCTGTAAACTATTGTTTACCAACAGATTGCACCCAAAGCTACATATTTTTAACAACGGTACAACCGTTGATAAATTGTTTCCTTGAGGGATGTGATATATCGATTGTTGCTCTCGGACAAACAGGATCTGGTATTTATTTACAGTTTTATAATAAATATAAAATTAATGCGCATATTTTTAGGCAAAACTCATACGTTATTAGGTCCAGGTTTACACTGCGCATACAGCGAAAGTGAACACGGAATTATACCTCGATTTATTCGCGAGGTATTTACGCGTCTTTCGCAACAACAAGAAAAAATTGTAAATATTAATATAGCTTGGACTCAAATATGCGGAGACAATATACAAGACTTACTCGGAAATGGAAGTATAGAGGTTTGTAATGTAAGCGACGCTTTTCACTGGTTACAATTAGGAATGAGCAATATGGCGCCTAATCACGCACACACTTTATTTACAATGACAATTGAACAACAGTGGGTTGTTGATTCGATAGTTGAGCATCGGATTTCCACGGCCAGTTTTGCAGATTTAGCAAGTAGTGAAAAAATATTAATAATGGATAATTTGGGAGAGGCGAAAACTATACCTAGTGATAATGGTTTGCTCACACTTCATAACGTGATAACAGCTTTAACTGAATTTTATACATATCAACAATGTGTTCCGTATAATCAATCAACATTAACAACTTTACTAAAAGATTCATTTGGTGGTCGCGCTAAAACTTTAGTCATATGTTGTATTTCATCTTTATTGCGAGATTACACCGAAACTTTATACACATTACAATTAGGGGTTAAAATTCAATGTATTCGTAATTTTGTTACAATGAATTCCTACACAAACGCTTACGTCGACAACACAGAAAATACCGGAAGTGAACAAGGTTCTGTTCGCAGCAATTATGGCGACATGTTTGGTCTTCAGTTCGCTGTTTCTCAATGGATGAAACTAGTTTCAAATGCTGAAAATCTTTTTAATAAACTTATAACAACAAAGGAAATTTCTGAGCAAGAAATTGACCAAATATCTGATTGGCTTTTGTTCAAACAAGAATGCGAGGATTGTCTGAGCAGCGAAGAAACTATTAGTATTGAGGTTATGGAACCTCAAAGATCACTAGGACGAATTGAAGAAGAAACTGAAGTTGATAACGAATCAAGTACGAATGTTACTTCACCTCCAAATGATTTGAGCGAATCAGAAACTGAAAGTGATATGGATCCTCAACGCCCAGATTTTCTAGACAAATTGGATTCTTGTATGCAAACTTTTAGGTTAGATACGGATCATATCGTTTCAGAAACTTATGAAGAACTTCTGGTAAATGGTTTTTGTGAGCTTAAACCGGATATTATTAGCAAAGCTAGTAGTCCAAGTGAAGAATTGCAAACAAAAGGAGCTCGAGGAAGACGCGCTAGTATTCATCCGGGAGATTCTCTCTTCCCAGAAAATACTATTCAATTAATATCAGCTGATCTTGAAAATTTAAATATAGGGCGGGAAATTGTCCCGTTAACAATTGTTAATGAAACTTTGGACCCAAGTAAACATTTGAAAACTTTAACAATAAACACGGAAGCCAAACAAAAGAGGATTCGGCAATTAATTGCGGATATGGAAGGAGCACAAAAACAAATTGATGAATTACAATATACAATACAAATAAAAGAACAACTAATAGAAAATATGATAAGAAACGGCGAAACAAGGACATGCGCAAAAGAAAAATTCCAGAAAAAACGCACAAAACTACAAGGGGAATATTTTAAAGCACGAACGCAGCTAGCGCAAGCTGAAAAAAATCTATTACATTGCCACACTTCCAGAAAGTTAGAATGGAAAGAAGAAGTCGATAAATATAAAAATATAGCCGCTTATTATGAAAAACGTTTAAAAGATATCGAAAGTATAAAAATAATAACGGAAGAAAGTGCAAGAAAAGTTTTAGAACTAGAAAACAGTCTTCATACATCCCGTAAACAATTAGAACGACTGAAAAAATATATGAGAAAAGAAGACAAAAGAAAACAAAATCTAGAACAGGAAATATTGGAAGACAAGCAAAAAATTGTCAACTTAGAACAATTTTCTCTAAAAGCAGCAACTGTAATCGCGAGTATAAACGAAACCGATTGTTTAAAAATTTCAAACATAGACAAATTAGATTTAATAGGAATTGAAGAACACGATGAGAAAGAATCCTTACGTCACGAAATAAGAAATTTGCGCAAAACTAGAGATTGTTTAGTAGACCAAAGATGTTATTTAGACTCAAAACTAAAAAAAGAAAAAATGTTGAGCGACCCTGAGGAAAGAAAACTTTTAGAGTGCGAAGAAGCGATAGAAGCAATCGACACAGCCATTGAATACAAAAACGAGTTAATTTGCGGCCGAAAACAACTCGACCAAATAAAAGTCGAAGGCGAAAAAGGCGAACACATGCTAATTCAATGCCTCATGAAATTATCTGAAAACGAAATGCGAACTTTGCTTTACAAATACTTCGAAAAAGTAATCGACCTTCGAGACAGCAGCAAAAAACTCGAAATGCAAGTCGTCCAACTTGAACGCGAATGCGAAGCCAGCGTTTGGAGAATCCAAACCCTAAGCCATCTTCTACAACAAGTCCGTCTAGAAAGCGAAAGAAGAGTCGTGTTACTTCAACAACAACACGAAGACAAACTAAACTTAATGATGCGCCATTTTGCTGACGAAACCAGCGCTAGCTCTGACCCCGACTGCAAAGTCGACTCCGTTATAGGGAAAATTTTGGAAGGGAGTCAGCTTTGTCAAGTGGCGGGGACCAGCCGACATGCTATTTGCAAACAAGGGAAGATAGTGGCTAAATATGCCGAAGAAAGCAGAGATAAGAATAAGTTAATAGCTAAATTTCAAGAACTTACTGGATATCATTCGGAGAAAAGAAGGCTGCATAATACGACCATCCCGCAGCAAAATTTGAAACAGTTGCAGTCTACGAGTGATTCGCCAGCGACGAAAGTCACTCGGCAGAAGAATAAGTTGATTATTCAACAAAGTAAAACGAAATAATATTTATTATAGCGTTTAATCCCGCGAGTTAAACATTCATTTTAACCGCGAGTGTAATACAACTGTTTATTCAATTTTGCCCTAATAAACTTCTCCGATTTGAGAGTAAGATTTTTATGAAATCAGAATCTTGAATGTCGCTAATTGCTTACGGTTATCTAGTCGCTGAGTGTGTTTTTTTATGCGTTGCCATAGTGATCTGTGGTTGCCATGGGCTGAATTGGTTATAATAGACTTTGAAATAAATTATTCTGAAACTGTTTTTTAGAGGTTAACATCTCAATATGACGTACAATATTTTATTCCAACAATCAAAGATAAACGTTATTACAAAATGGGGTCATTTAAAAAATAATAATTGTCGATTTTTTTTATAAAATCATGAAATCCATCTCATGATTTTTTTTATAAAATCATGAAATCCATCTCATTTAGTAAATATAATAATAGAAAATAATTTGAAATATGCGACTTTTCATTCATAAATTTGCTAATAAACTTTCGCGCTTTTAAACACGGACTAAATTTGTGACGACACAAATTCATACTCACACAAAGACAATTCTCTCTCACACACACGCTTCACAACATGAAACAGTAACCTAACCTAAAAGTGTGACAGCTGACAGCAAAGTATACAAGAGAGAAGATTATTATTACTTTCTATTTCTTTAAAAGTACTAGTGCCGTATAAGGTATGTAAATAAACCATTTATTTAAATAAATACGAAACCAAGTAATCATAGTTCTAAATTAAACCGGTAGAGCTCGACTGTCGCATCCGTGAATATGTGTTGTCAGCCGTTGAAATATTTGAAATTAAACGCAACTTTTAAAATATCATATCTCTGATTCTAAAAACTTGTAAGATGTAAAACATACACATACATGTTTAATTTGACCTATTTTTTCAAGAAAAAAATAAATCAGAAAATGTGAAATGACCCCATTGTAACATTCTTATTGTTGTATTATACCCAAATCATTCAAGCATCCAATGCACGCCATCACTTAGTGTAAAAACCTTAATGCATTAAAATCACTAATAGTGAATAATGAAATAAAATTTCAATCATTTTTAACCGTCAAAAAGTGTATAGCCTTATATAATTATTATTAAGATGAATAGTAGAGTTTATTACTTATCGTATATGACATGAATAATATATAAATAATGTACATCAACGTCGTTTCGTTTAATTGTTGCTATAGTTGGCAACATTGATAATTTGCATGTTTATACCGTCAAAGTTATTATTTGACAATTTGAAAAATATTTGTATCGTGTTTGAAACATTTTTGTTGCGTTGTAAAGGGTTATTTATAATAAAGTAATGGTAAACGCAACGCAACGACGCAACTTGACCGTTAAAGCAAACACAAAATCTGTGAATCTCCCAAAGGTAGCACTTCTAATCAATCAGAAGAATTCGGTATATTTCTTTGAAATTCAGCATTTATTGCCTTTATATGGCATACATAAGTATAAATAAGGTTAGTATTATAAAATATTTAAATAGAAATGGACAGTGACTAAAATAATATTTATTTTGTAGACGTGACAGTTCATTTGCATGTCGATAATACAGATTGCAATCTGTATAACTCTTTTCATAAAGATTCTAAAACCTCTACAAACGTACCAGTACATGACGTCACACATCTAGTTACTAAAATTCAATTTTAATTAATGACGTGCATTGGCTGCTTGAATGCTTTGGGTATAGCGAAATGGCGGGTTTACGTTGAATATTTGAATTTGTTCTAACAATTTTGGTTGACATTTTAAAACCACTAGTGACATAAAAAAATTTAAAACACTAGCGACATAATAGTATATTATGTGGCAAGTGTGTGAAGCTGAAATTTTTACATGAGGGTGGAGATTGCGACACGAGCCGAAGGCGAGTGTTGCAAACCACCCGAATGTAAAATAGGCTTCACACACGTGTTACATACTATACTTTTTCTACGACCTTGCAATAAAATATATTTTTTCTTCACATTGTTATTCTTTTAACGTAAAGCCTCTGTATTATCGACTTGTGTAACCATGGTTACCAACGTTACGGGTGTTTAACAGCTTTGTTTTATTAAAATACAATTCAGTTTGTAATATTTAAAATAATGAACGGTGCGTGAAGTGCTACTTCACGCACACTGTGCGTGAAATGTTACTTCACGCACTGTGTGCAAAAAATCAAACTTCACACATAAAAATTGATACGTGAAGTACTCACTTCACGCATGGGAGTAGAAAAAATTGTTTATAAAACACAACTTTAATAGTCCGTATACAAGGAAATAAATATGACTTTATAAGGCAAAATTGAATAAAAATACAAATTATACATATTCATCAATGTTTTTAACTCTTATCTATTGTATCGACTTGCTACCTTTTTCAAGATCCGGACTCATAATATTTCGTCCAAATTTTAAAACTTACACAAATGGCGAGAAATTCTATAAATTTATTTCGACTAGTTTAAATATTTTAAACTTACAAAAACTGAAAATGCTATTCAAGTATTCCACCATTTATTAATTCTAAAGCGTTTTCATTTTCATAATCAGATTTTGAAAAAATAGATTAGATAAAAATGAAACGAATTTAAATTTCAAGAAACTGTTATTTAATGAAAGTATAGTATCGCACAAAAGAGAGAGCGAGGAACCAATAAAAACTACTCTCCCATATTTTAAATATTGAATTTATATTCAAACTTTGTTATATTATATAAAGGAGACATATTTATAGAACCATATGGACGTTAAATGAGTAATTTAAAAGTATCGTACTAAATTTCGCAAGTACTTATGTATTTTGTTTTATTTTTTTGTCAACGTTTCGGAATTATTTATTCCTAATTAATTCTAATACAAGACTGTAGTCCTATTTATTTTAATATTTATAGTTTTTACAGTCGTTTATAAAAATAATATTATGTAATGGTTAATGGTTAAAAAAAATCGAGAACGTAATTTTTAAAACAAAACCGGTTTATACTTTACTTAACCGGTTTTTAAAACGGTTAGATTAACCGATTAATAAAATCATTCAGAAAAAAACACTAATATAACTTTTCTACATCCGTTAAAAAGTTTTGTTTTAGTGAAAAAAGAGTTACTTTTATTAGTAAAAAATAAGATTCAACATTCATTCAACACTCCCACACGGTTAAAAATAGGATAACGCGATTTCAAAATATAAATTCGGTACGAAATTCTATTATTATGTCGAACTATTATCACCCGTTATTTGGCCCCCAGTTTTTTCGAAGTTTTAAGTCTGTAATGGAAAGAATTTTGTAGAAATTTCTCGCTATTCGTGTAGATGTCGAACTATTGTTAGTTTGGGATCCTATATGAACTATTATATATCTTTGTATTTATTTTAAATTAGGATTAGAATTCTATTTG
The DNA here is from genome assembly GCA_943142095.1 of Ophonus ardosiacus. Taxonomy (NCBI): domain Eukaryota; kingdom Metazoa; phylum Arthropoda; class Insecta; order Coleoptera; family Carabidae; genus Ophonus; species Ophonus ardosiacus. Next base: position 87,263,562 of record OW964823.1, read on the forward strand.
TGATATTATGTATGTTTCTACGTAAATAAAAATAAATATGATTTAATTCTCGATATTTATTTACAAAAATACATGCACCATGTCGTCCAAAATATTTAACTATGTTTTTTTTTATCAATTATTTATACTAGTAATGTAACACCCCTATTTATTTGGACAGTATTTTTTTACAGTAATATGGTCAGTTTTTTCTTTTTAATAAATGATCAGTAAATATGAATATTTTGGGACTTGAAAATTATACATTTTACAGAATGAATTCACATGAATGAAAACTGATTTCATTTAATGGAAAATATAAATAAATAAATATATCATCACGGCATATTACCCATTTCTGGGTGTGCCAGTATCCACAACACATGTAGACATCGGTAATGATGACGATATATTTTACCGTGTGGGCGCTTACCAGGCGTCACCTCACGGGCACTCATAGCTGGTGTGGAGAGTGCACCACAGGGGTCACTTTTGTGCCATTTAAAATTGGAAATATTTGGCGTCTGTCGGGATCGAACCCCCGGGTTCGCGACTAGACACTCAGGAATAAAATAATTTTCCACATAATCATATTAAAATCTCTTTCTGCAGTTATAAAATATTAAATACTTACTTACTTAATCCTGCACCTTTCTACCCTCACGGGTGTAAGGCGTTCCCCCGGCCTGCGGGGGAGGGGGTTGAGTTCTGATTTGTTGGTCTTCTCCATATTTCTTTCCACTCTGCTCTATCTTGTGTTGCTGTCTTCGTTTCTTCCCAAGTTAGACCTCTTCTTTGCGCTGCCTCCTTTACTTCTTCCAGCCACGTTCTTCTTGGTCGTCCTCGTGGTTTCTTTCTTCCAATTTTTGCTTCAAACACTTTTTTAACTATTCTCTCCTCTCTCATCCTTTCTACATGCCCATACCATCTCATCTGTCCTTCTGCTATCTTATCTTCTATTGCTTTTACTTTTAAGTTTTGTCTGTAGGTTGTGTTTTCAATTCTGTCCAGTCTTGTTTTCCCCTCTATTTTTCTCAAGAATCTCATTTCGGTAGCCGTAATTTTTTCTTTTTGTCTTTGCGTTAATGTCCATGTTTCAGCTCCGTGTATGAGTATAGGTGTCACTACTTTCTTAAATATTTGTACCCTGGTCTCTTTCGGTATTTCTTTCTTTCCTAAGAAGCTGTGTTTGATGCTATTGAATATTTTGCCTCCTGTTGTTCTTCTTTCTTTTATTTCTTCATCAAATCTTCCATCTTCTGAGATCATTGCTCCCAGGTATTTAAATTTTTGGACTTGCTGTAGATTTTCATTTTTTAGTTGTATCGTGTGGTGTTGTTCATTTCTTCCTAGTATCATGGTTTTCGTTTTTTCTTTATTGATCTTCATGTTTAATTTTTGTAGCGCTTTATCATATATTTCTATATTCCTTATTAAGGTTTTTTCGTCTTCTGCTATGATGACCATGTCATCTGCATAGCATAATTCTGCTATTTCCACTCTTCTCAATTTCCAATTTCCTATGTAGTATTTCTTTACTTCTTTCTTTGTCTCTTTTATTCCTTCGTCAAGAATTAGCGTAAACAGAAGCGGGCTCAAAATGCATCCTTGCCTTACTCCGGCTGTAGTTTCAAATGTATTGGAGGTCTCTTGTTTCACTCTTACATAGCTCTTAGTGTTTGAATATAGGCTCTGAATTCCTGTTATTAACGTACTTGATATTCCCCTTTTTCTTAGCGTTTTCCATATGTCTTCTCTATTGATTCTATCAAACGCTTTCTCTAGGTCAATGAAGCACACATGTACGTTTCTCCCTTCTTTTATTGCCTTTTCCCCTATTTGTCTTAGTATGAATATCGCATCATTTACTCCTCTATTTGGTCTAAAACCAAATTGAGTTTCCTCTAAAGATTCTTCCAGCTCTATTCTTAGTCTACTCTCCAGGATTCTTGCATATATTTTGGCCACTGTGCTTATTAGGGTAATTCCTCTATAGTTCCGGCACTCTCTGCTATCTCCTTTTTTAAATATTGGTGTTATGATACCTATTTGCCATTCTGCTGGTGTTATTCCTTTTAGCGCTTCATTCATTATGTCTTTAAGTTCCTGTAGTGCTGATTCGGGTAGTGCTTTCAGCATGTCTGCTGTTATTTTGTCATGTCCGGGAGCTTTTCCTCTTTTGGTTTTTCTTATTGCTTCTATTATTTCTTTCAAGCTTATTTCTTCTTCTTGTGTTATTTCTGTTTCCTTTGTTCGTGTGCGATGGCTTTCTTGTTGTTCTTCATCTTTAGTATCATTTCCCTCTAGTAATTCTATGAAATACTGTCTCCATCTATCCATTATTCTGTCTTCTTCTGCTATCGTCTTTCCTTCCTTATCTTTAATGTTCGTAATTGTTGCTGTCTTCTTTTGTCTTATATTTTTAAGTGTTCCAAAAAATAATTTCTGGTTTTCATTGTATGCGTTTTTCATTTTTTCACCAAATTCTCTCCATGCTTTTTCTTTTTCTTCCTTTATTACTCTTTTTACTTTTTTCCTTTGTTCTTTATATTTTTCATAGTCAGTAGGTTCTTTCGTTTGTAGATATTTCTTCCACTTGTTCTTTTTTTCTTTCACTGTAACTTTTACCCTTTCCGACCACCATCTAGTTTTGTTTGTGTTTCTGTTCACTATTCTAGTCGTGCCGCAGCTTTTTTCTGCTGCCTCTAGTATTGTCTTTTTGAAGTTCTTCCATTTCTTTTCTATGTTTCCTTCTTTTTCTTTTGCTTTTTTCTTAAACTCTTCGTTGACGTTCTTTTGAAATTTTTCTTCTATCTCTTGTCTTCTAAGTTCATGGCATTTTATTTTCTTATTTACTATCTTTCTTTTGGTTTCGTTTTTTGTGATTACTTCTTGCTTTAGTATCATTGTTACAAGGAAATGGTCGCTTCCAATCTCTGGTCCTCTTTTTACTTTTATGTCTTTTACTCTATTCCAGCTGTCTATGTTAATTAGGAAATAATCTATAATCGATTTTTCATTTCTGCTTATAACTTGTCTTGTTATTTTATGTATTTCTTTGTGCTTGAAGTGTGTATTTCCGATTTTGAACTCATTCTCTAGGCAAAACTCTATTATTCTTTTCCCGTTTGTATTCGTCACATTCTCTCCATTCCTTCCTAAGCACCACTCTATTCCATCATTCTTATTTCCTACCCTCCCGTTAAGGTCTCCCATTATTATTACTCTCTTTTCACTTCTGTCTACTATTTCTTGTAGTTCTTTAAAGAAGTTATCTTTTTCTTCTTTTCTTGCGTCCTCGTTCGGTCCATAGCCCACAATTAGCGTGTATTCTTCGTTTTCGTCTCCTTCCTTAACATTTATTGATAGTAATCTTTCATTCAATAGGTTTTCTTTCGAAACATATTTCATCATATCCTCTTTAATTAAAATTGCCACCCCTGCCTTGGCGTTTTCTTTTTCCGATACTCCTACCCAGTACATCCAATATCCATTTTGTGTCTTTGTGATTCCTTTGCCTTTCCTCTTTGTTTCTGTTATACCCACGTAATCCATATTCATTTTTGCCAGTTCTTCTGTTAATTCATATTCTTTTCCTGTTAAACTTTTTACATTCCATGTTCCAAATTTTATTATTTTCCCTGGTTTATTTACTCTATTTTTTATTTTGCCCATCCCGTACTTAATTATATGTGTTTTGTTGTTCCTTATCGTATCCTTTTCCTTTGCTTGCGACGTCTTTCCTTTTTGTTGCAATTTTCCTCGTTTTTCCCTTAGTTTTTTGACGCAGTACCTCCTTCTTCTTTGACCTCTATCATCTTCTTTTGTGTTTTGTCCCATTTCCATTCCTTTCCATTTATTGTTATTTTCTGATAGCCTATCTTCAATATATCTCCTGCCTTTTTATTTTTCTCTGCTAACATTTTTATTTCCTTTTGTATTTCGCGCTCATTTCTTGTTAGTTCGTTGTTTATGAAGATTTTGTCCTTTAAGGTTCTTAGGTTCTTTTTATTCGCCATTACTTTTTGTTTATCTTGAAAATTTTCCATTTGTACCTTACATGTCTTCTCTCCTATCTTTATTGCTTCCTTCACTTGTACATTAACTCCAATTTTCTTGTGTATGAAGTCTTCCACGGTGTTTTTTAGGTCTTTTCTGCTGCTTGAGTCTGTTCTTAGCCCTACAATCACGAAATTATTTTTGATTTTTTCTTTATCTAATCTCTCGATTCTCTCTTTCATGTCGTTCAATTCTTTTTTTATCTCTATGTTTTCTTCCTTCAGCTGTTCATTTATCTGTTTCATTCGTAGTAGTTCCTCTTTATATTCTTTCTGATCCTGTTTTATCTCTTTTGTATCGTTCTTTATTTGTAATATAATTTTCATTAAATCTCTTAATTCTATTTTATCACTTCCTTCTTTGTTACTTTTATCATCTCTATCCGATGACATATTTGCAAAACTTTCCTGAGTACGGGCCTGACTAAAATTTTTATCTTGGTATGCAGGTTCTAGCTTACCGCCGCTAAACTACGCTTGCTTAGCGTTTATATGTACGTCCTTGGCTACTGTCTCACCGCTGTATACACTTTTTTACTCTAATTTAGAGCTTCTATGTACTTCTCACTTCACTTTCTTTATTCACAACACTACCTTGTTTCACTAGAGTTTAATTATTTCATATGGTCCGCGAATTAAAGCGTGATATCTATCGTTTAACGAATTTGACTATCGCCGCACGTTCGCACACAACCGTATTCTCTGCCTTTCACAACTCAACAAATATTAAATAACGAATGATATTTTTCAAAAACTTAAGTAAAGATTAAATTTGATTACAACAATGATAAAACTTGATTACAACAATTATGAAACTTGATTACAACAATGATAAAATTTGATTACAACAATGTTAACTACGATAGTACAATGCATTCCTCATTAAATAATATTAAATTCAATGTTATTATTATTTACAAACAAAATATTGTAAGAGAAAAATTAAAATGTTTTCATTTATTTGAATTTGAAATTAGTTTTCGTTAATATGAAATCATACTATAAAAAAAGTTATTTATTAACAAGTGCGGGAAATTACATACGTATAACAATTTTACATGGGTTTAAAATTATTTTTACAGCTAAAATTTACGAAATGTATTCTACATTTTTGATTTCATGCAGTTTAAACATCTATTACTTGGGCGAAAATAAAACAAAAATTCTTTGTTTTAGTTATTTCCTGCATTTTAAAAATTATATTATTATATATATTACTGTTTTTACAGTTTTTTTTTTTTATAATATTCAGAACCGTTAACGATTTAACTATTGATTTCATTGTGACTCAGGTGTTCTTTTCATTATGATACAGATTATCATTATGTTACACATTTTCTTTACATTATGATATAGATTATCATTATCATACAGATTAATTTTATAACCAATTTATCGGTTTAGAGTTTATTTTTTAAATTATTATGAATAGTTGTAGAAAAAATAATGTATGCAATTCGTGTATAATGTTTATTAATACACTTGAAAATTTACGATACGAGCCATGGCGTGTATTAATAGCTATCATTATAAACTGGTAGCATAATAATAACTTATAATCGTGAAACTAAACTTTGTCAATAATATTTTTATCTTTAAAAATGTAAGACCTAAATATTAAAAATTAGAACACATGGTTATACAGTGTGTCCCATTTAGAGGTGCCACCATTGGGATCTCGAGAACTGCAAGAGATACGATATTGGTTAAATGGAACTTTTTATGCGCCTTTGGGAGGCCATCTCAGATGTGCTTTTATTTTTTCAAAAATTCTCATAGGGCACTAGATAATGACGAAAAACTGAATATTGTTGATTTTTTCTTTTTCAAATAACTTCTAAACTATTAATAATTGAGAAAAAAGTTTCAAATATAAAAGATAGATATTTTTATTAACTAACCAGTGGCGTACGAAATTTTTATGTGTAAATTTTTGAGATATAACACAAACTTATATTTTTTTAAATGGAACCAATATTTGATTTTAGTCTCAAAAAAATAAATATTTTTTTCTGTTTTCAACGATGTAAGGGTTATTATGTTTTATATTTGTTTTGCCTTCAAAAATGATTATTTTTTCCTTATTTTGTATTAAATTTACAATTATTTTGAAAATATTGGTAGATTTCTATTTGGAAATAGACTTTGTATTTAAATAATTTATTTCCTTAAAAATATTTGCTCAAAATTCGTATCAAATTAATTTTTATATTTTGTATCAGGTCGCCCTTGGCACATCATAGTGTAATTTGTAATTATGAGAATGAAAATATTAAGTAATAAAGGCATAAAACAAATTATTTTGATCAAATACAATATAATTAATAAAAATAATAATGTTTTTCGGGGAAATAATTAGAAAATTCAGGAAAATAAAGAGAAAAATTAAATTTTAGGAGCAAAATAAATATAAAACATAATAACCCTTACACCATTGAAAAGAGAAAAAAATATTGATTTTTTTGAGACTAAAATCAGATATGGGTTCCATTTAAAAAAATATAAGTTTGTGTTATATCTCGAAAATTTACGGATATGAAAATTTATTTCGTACGCCACTGGTTAGTTAATAAAAATATCTATCTTTTATATTTGAAACGTTTTTCTCAATTACTAATAGTTTAGAAGTTATTTGAGAAAGAAAAAATCAACAATATTTAGTTTTTCGTCATTATCTAGTGTCCTATGAGAATTTTTGGAAAAACAAAAGCACATCGGAGATGACCTCCCAAAGGTGCACAAAAAGTTCCATTTAACCGACATCGTATCTCTTATAGTTCTCGAGATCCCAATGGTGGCATCTCTAAAGGGGACACACTGTATATCATTCTCAATTTTGTTGATTTTATTTCATAATTGTTAGCTGGCATGTATTATTTTTTTTGTTTTTTGAAGGTCAGAATTTACATTCATGTCTAAATCAACGCTATTTTCTTACAAGAAATAAACTATACTCACCTTAACATTCAATATTTACCTTTAATATAAGCATTTATTTAAAATACTGACCCAATAAATAGCAGCCTAATACAGATGTCTCAAAAATGATGCCGTGTTTTTAGAATTTGATTTATTATAAATCAAAAACCCGTTTAATAAAGATTAAATAACTTACAATTGGTTTCAGCCGAAATCAAATTACTAAAAAGTCGGTTGTTTCTTTTTTTCTTACCTGCATAACCTCAACAACACAAAAATTAGTTTTTCGTCCCAAATTTTTATTCCATTATATTAATTTTACTAATAAAAAACCTAAAACGGCTTAGAAAATTGTCAATACAATAAGGAATACTAATAATAACAATGAAATCTATTTACATTCTTATAAATTATTAACTACCGAACGTTAACATTTTTATAGTAAAAATATATAAATACATAAAACGTGGATACCTCAAGTAAATATTACTAAATCACAGTACGAATTTTACTATTATTGTTTTTTGAAACTCTTTAAAATAGGATAAATATTATCGAAGGCCTCATAAATTTCTTGTCGTACTTTAGCCCCAGTTAGTACCACCTTTCCAGAAACAAAAATCAACAAAACAATTCTCGGTTTCACCATCCGGTAAATTAAACCGGGAAACAATTCCGGTTCGTACGAACTGAAAGAACCGTGCGTCAAAACAAGCCCTTCTAATCTAATAGGAAACTTCACATCACAACTTCCGACCATGTTCTGTATTTTAAAGTCTAAAAATTTGGCGGGAAATCCGAGTTTTTGAATAATTCGCGCGTATTTCCTCGCGGCTAATCTGGAGTCTTCTTCACTTTTTGCACCAGTGCAAACCATTTTGCCAGAGGAGAAGATTAGAGCTGTTGTTCTGGGTTCGCGAATTCGCATAATCACGGCGGCGAATCGTTTAGGGTTGTATTCTGCATTTCTGGCGTGGAGGGCTATTTTCTTCAAGTCCAGTTTGCAGTTGAGGTTCACCGTCGAAACTATATTCCTGTGAATTTTTAACGATGTTAAATATTGATAATAAAGGTTAAAATTAATGCTAAACTTTAAACTACATGAAAATATAAATTGCTATAATTTAATTCAGTGTTGAAATACATCTGAAAAGTTTATATATAAAAATTATTTTGTAATTGAGGTTAAATTTTGAAGATACTAAAATATAAACCACCATTTTTTCTTTTTCAACAATGTAAAAGTTTGTATATCAAATATATGAAAAAATTCGAGAAAAAAGATAATTGAACACTATTAGAAATTATAAACAATTCATTTTTCCTAGGGTTATCGCTCAATTGCAGCTGTAGACACGTGTTTCGCTCTTATTAGAGCTCATCAGTACAGCATAGCTAGTTAATATGTGGACATGCTGTACTGATGAGCTCTAATAAGAGCAAAACACGTGTCTACAGCTGCAATTGAGCGATAACCATAGGAAAAAATCTGATGTGGCCAACACAAAACCTCCCGCTATTTAATTATTATTAATTTAAATATATACGTATTTACTAACGCTGCAGACTGTTCCATTGCAGAAAACTATTGCTTTATTTTCTATATTCTTTTTAAAATGTCACTATTATTAATTTGAAGTGATTAGTTTTTTGACAGTGACATTTAATTTTAAGGAATTGTGTTTATCTTAGGCTTCGCGACTAATAAAAAAAAAAAATTTAAATTTATCTGTAAAATATATAGAAAAAGTATTAATGTATTCCTGTAGAAAATTCAATAATCTTTAATTTTCATAAGACATAAAATGCGAAAAAATGGCATTTAATGGTATTTTTTGAAAAAAAAACCATTATGAGCTTCAGGTAAAGTGCCATTTCCGGTTATCCGATTTACACCAAAATCTAATGGCTTCTTTTCATATTAGAATAGGGTAAAAATACAAGGTTTCAGAATTTTCTGAATGATAGTATTTGAGTTAGAGCGAAGACAAAATCCATACACATACACACACACATACAGACATCATCGTGAAAATTGGATTCTAAGGACCTTAAAACGTGGTCATTTACTAAAATCTCGATGTGATTTTTAGCACGATCCCTATACCTGCCTTACCAAGGGTAGCGGGAGGTAAAAAGAATTGTTTACAAATTTTGCGCTCAAGAAATATTATTGTTTTCGTATTAGAAATTATGTTTATTCAAATATTCTAGTTGGCTATGTGAAAATAAACAAAATGTAACAATGAAAAACAACGAAATAAAACAGAAATACTTGTTTAAAGTGATTTCAATAATCAATCAATAAATTAACTTTTAAAATTAATTTTCACATAGCCAGCTAGAATATTTGAATAACACAAACTTTAACATTGTTGAAAAGAGAAAAAAATGGCTTGATTCGAAACTTATTTTTAGTTTACTTTCGATTGTTTTAAATCTTGTAGACCTTGACAATGAAGCAAAATCTATTTTTATTTCAAGCAAAGTACCTTATTTGGTCACAATACTCCAAAGTTTTACTAAGAATAACAAAAGCAGATTATATTTTATTGTTTTTGCTCGAAAATCTGAAAGAGTTCCAAGTTAAGTACTACATCCGGTTTATCATATATAATCAATATTTAATATTATTCTGTACAATATACGAGTTTTAAATACCAAATTTGATATTTTTCAGAGTTTCAAGTTTCCTCAATTTTAGCCAAAATCTAATATATTGTTTCCATTGATATAAAAGTCTTAAATAATAAATTGAAAAGTTTTGGTTTACATTTTAATATAATTTTTCGTTAAAAAATGTTATAGGATTCAAGTAAAGTACCATTTCCAGTTGTCTAATTTTACCCAAAATCTAATCAACACTTTTTATGAAAAAATTGTCACACATACACATATATACAGACAGACATCATTGTAAAAATAGTAAAAACATGTTGAGGGGAACCTAATTCGTGCTTATTCACTAAAAACTCACTAGAGAAGTTTTGGGCAGAAAACATTACCTCCCTTACTTATGTAAGTTGACGGGAGGTAAAATTTACGGGATAAGATTTTGTTTGAAGAAGAGATTCATGATTATTTTGAAAAAATTCCAAAAGAAAATTAGAAAAAAAATAATAGTAAAGTGTATTATTTTGATCATATTTAAAATAAAATTCTAAAAATATAAACTCTTATATTAAGTAACAATCTAAAATGTAAAAAAAAGATTGCCTCGACAATCAATGAATAAAAATCGTGAAAAATCTGTTTTACGCGAGTCAAATACGATACTTTATCTACAACTATGAACTACACAGATTATAAAAATTTGTAATAAATATATTTACTGTAATTGCGGTACAATTCCGGGGTCCGCAGAATGTGGAGTCATCGGTGTCATAGGTCCTGGAGTTGCGGGCCCCATGTTAGGTTGTGGGGTTTGACTCGCAGGGCCCCCAGTTGTCACAATAGGAGACATTAAATTTTGCTGAAAAAATATCATTTACACACAATCCCATTTACAAATATAGTATCATACTGGTGTTTGCGGCTGCATCATACTCTGTGGTGTTGCAAACCCTGGCACGTAAGTATGCATTGATTTCTGTGGAGTAGCTAGAACCGGCATGCCCATATTTAAATTATTGCCCATCGAACTACTCATGGGTGTCATCCCGCTGCCCATGGGCGCCAAGGGTGGTATTTGGACTTGCTGTCTCTCCAAAGCATTTGGAAGAATTTGTTGATCTTCTTCAGGTTGATGTAACGGTGTTCCTATACTTGGAATGCTAAAACCAGGACTTGGTAGCATTTGATCCATGATTACTGTTTTGATTTGTAGGTTAGAATGATGATAAAGTTTATTATAATTATCTAAAACGATGGTCTGATTAGTAATGCTGTTTTCTCGATATAAACTAGTATATTCATTTAATAAAATGTTTGTTTATGTTGTATTTAAATAATTACTGATTTGACAACAAGTGGAGTCCACTTTCTAACGTCGGAATTATTTTTGAAGCGAATGAAACAAACGCTGGAGTGCGCAAGTGCATGTAAACAAGAAAATAAAAAGGCGGGAATCGGGAATCATTATATTAAATTATCATTTTTAAATTTATTTATTTATGTAGGCAAATTTCTCGACTATGGTACGTAGATGGTGTTAACAATTATTACTTAACACTTACAAAAAAATCTGTTGTGTTCACAAAAACCTCTCGCCATTTCCATATTAGGCTATATAAATATTGTATATATCTAACATTTCTGGTACACACAAAAACATATCTTCTTTTTATATTTTTTAATTATCCGGTGGTCGCGTGCCTGAGTGTTTGGTCTCAAACCTGGGAAACCGGGTTCGATCCCGACCGACACCAAATATTACAAATTTTAAATGACACAAAAGTGACCCCTGTCGTGCACTCTCTACACGAGCAATGAGTACCCGTGAGGTGACGCCTGGTAAATGCCCGCACCGATATCTGCGATAAAGCAGATTGTGGCACACTCAGAAATAAGTAATATACCGTGATGATATATTTATTTTATTTTTTTAATTCATTCTTTGAACAAGTTTCCTCTTATTCTTCTTATGTTCGAGATCCTTCCAATTTGAAAAAATGATCTACAATTATTTGAAATAAATTAAAAATGCATTAAAAACATTATGTTCGATTTTCAAATAATTGGAAACTAAATTAAAACGTACTTTTCTTATAGCATGTAAAATATAGTATTTATTTTCTTCGTTTTTCTAAACATATACATCACTCTGTCATTACAACTTTTTTTTTTTCATATTGTAATATTTTTATGACGTACATAAATTTTTTACTATAAACATTCATTATTTAATTTTTTTTTTACAAAAAAATGAAAGAATATGAATGAAATAATGCTTCTACTAATTAACAGAAATTTTGAAATTTCTTTTTAAAATTGTGAAGGAAGTAGAGACATAATAAAAAATGTAAATTAATTATTCGTAATTTACGAAAATAATTATTAAATTGATGTTGAGCTCTCTAATTTAAACTTGAGTGGTACAATTTTGAAGAAAGAACATAGGTCTTTTATAATCTACCAAGTTTATATCTCTATCCATTTTTGAATTATTGCCCCAAAAGTCAATATACCCCAAATTTAGATAAAAACTTCAAAATTTACAAAAAATCTAATTTTTATGTATCTAGATACTTCTCAATGCGCTGATTCCAAATTTTGAAACCGCAGGTCGATATCTCATTTCGTTCTCGAGATATTTAGATTTAAAGTTTTACTCAAAACTGCCCATTTTTGGGTATTAACCCAAAAATGGGTAGAGATATGAATTTAGTAACATCGCCAATCGATTCTACGGACAAAAATACATAAGTATAGCAATTTTCATCATTTTTGTCCAACCGGTTCATTTTTTATGAATAAAAGTATGAAAACCCCCGAAAATGGCCAAAATCTGAAAAAATCCTAAGGGGTACACCTTAGATTTTTTGCGATTTTTGGTCATTTTCAGTTATTTTGCTTTAGAGATTGTATGCAGTGTTCAAAAATTCTGAAAATTGGTGTACTTATGTAATTTTGCCCGTAGAATCGAATGGTGTTGTCGCCAAATTCATATCTCGACCCATTTTTGGGTTATTACCCAAAAATGGGCAGTTTTGAGCAAAACTTTGAATCTAAATATCTCGAGAACGAAACGAGATATCGACCTGCAGTTTCAAAATTTGGAATCAGCGCATTGAGAAGTATCTAGATACATAAAAATTAGATTTTTGAAAATTTTGAAGTTTTTATCTAAATGTGGGGTATATTGACTTTTGGGGCAATAATTCAAAAATGGGCAGAGATATAAACTTGGTAGTAATATTATTTGATTGTAAAGAGATTGTTACATAAGTGTACGCATTTTTAAGGTATTTATATATGAGTATACATAATTTTATTGGATTTATAGAATATTTTCCAAGAAACTCTCTGTACGGAATTTGTAAAAAATTGTATTATGTTCGTGTTACAATTTTACTGGATATATAGAATCTTTTCCAATGAACTTTTGGTATGGGATTTGTACAAAATACATCAAATAACGGAAGGTCTTGTGCTGGCCACAACAGATTTCTTACCTTCCGTCACCTTTAGGTAAGGAAGGTATTGTCTTTGGTCAAAAAATTCGATGGGGAGTTTTAAATGAATAAGCACATTTTAATGTCCCTACAATACGATTTTACTGGTTTTACGATGATGTCTGTATGTGTGTATGTGTGTCCGTGTGTATGTAACAAATTTTTCTCCGACGATAACTCCAAAACTACAATTCTAAAAATTATGATTCTTTCGTATTATTCTTCCTTATAACCTTATATTGGTCAACCGGAAGTACCCTTATTTGAAGTTCTTAACAGTTTTTCTTGAAAAAACCGCAGTTAAAAGCATTTTCGATATTTTATGTGATTATCAATAGAAAGATTATCTTATTCTCTATATGGTTCGATTATACATTTTCCTTCATATTCAATAGATATAGAGTTATAGAGAGATTAAGGGAGATTAACTTTGAAAATCAGTCAGCTTTGCAAAAATTATGAAAACATCAGTGACTTGCATTTGCGGCCTTGCCTCAAGATAGGAATTTATAATACCAGGAGTACGAGAAAAGCAAAAGAGAAGATGGAAGGACTGTATAACAGAAGATTTGAGGGAGGAAGAACTGTGTCATGAAGATGCGTTGGACAGGAATGAGTAGAAGAGAAGAGTAAGAAACAGCGACTTCTAATAAAATAGGGAAAAGTTGAAGAAGGAGGAAGTGTTAAGTGCAATATATAATGTACATACGTTCGTATTCGTATTATAATTGTATTGGATTTTAGAATATTTTGATAGGAACTTTCAGTATGGATTTGTAAAAATAGTGTGTTGTTGTTACAATTTTGCAGGATATATAGAATCTTTTTCAAGGAATTTTTGGTATGGGATATTTACAAAATACATCGAATTGACGGAAGGTTTTGTGCTGGCCACAAAAGATTTTTACCTTCCGTCACCTTTAAGTAAGGAAGGTATTGTCTTTGATCAAAAAATTCGGTGGTGAGTTTTTAATGAATAAGCACGTTTTAGGGTCCGTGTGTGTGTGTGTGTGTGTGTGACAAATTTTTCTCCGACGATAACTCCAATACTACAATTCTAAAAATTATAATTCTTTCGTATTCCTCTTCTGTACATCCATATGAAGAGTTGATTAGATTTTGGTTATAATTGATCCACCGGAAGTACCCTTATTTGAAGTTTTTAACAGTTTTTCTTAAAAAAACGCAGTTAAATATTATTTTTTGACATTTTGTTATTATATATATTAAAGAAAATACTCTTCTCTATACAGTTTGATTATACATTTTCCTTCATATTCAATAGATGTAAATTTAAAGCATTATAAAGAAATTAATTTTCAAAAATTAGTCAGCTTTGCTATTTATCATGGAAACAGCTGACATAATTATTCAAAAAAATTTAATTGACAGATGTGTGTTGCAAGTGCAAAACCAAATATGGAAAAAAGTATAGGATCTAAAATTGGTATGTCATAGTGTTGCTCGCAAGTGACACGCAGAGAAAGGCCAAAGAGAAGATGGAAGCACATTACTTAGTGTAGTTTATGTTATAATTTTATTGGATTTATAGAACCTTTTCAAATGAACTTTTGGTATGGAATTTGTAAAAAATAGTATGTGTTTGTACATGATATTATATAGAATCTGTTCCAAGGACCTTTTGGTATGGGATATTTACAAAATACATCGAATTGACGGAAGGTTTTGTGGTGGCCACAACAGATTTTTTTAAGAGTATTGTTAGTACCATAATTATGCATCACCTTTCGTATGAGGTATGTAAATACATTTTTATTTGTTCAATGAAATAAATACATACAGTTTATTCACATACATAATAATTTTGTAATTCACCATTTACAACAAACTTCACTTACAATAAATCATTTTTGTTGCTCCCTTGAGGTTCATTACAAGTAAACATTACTGTAATATTAATCTATGTGCTATTTCTACGTATTTTAGAAACACCTATAGTGACAATGATTTCTAGAATCAAATCTAAAACAACTATGAATTATTTTCTAGTGCGTCACACTTTTTTTAATTGTACATTTATTTGTCTTCTGTTTTTTCCTTGTTCTCAGTTGTTTCTTTAATACTTTTATGCGGGCCAGTATGAGTAATAGGAATAACTCTTTCCTTATTTTCTTCCTCCGTAGTTTTCGGTGCTGTTATGGACAAAATTCCATCGGATGATAAATTTGACGCCACTCCCTGTAGATCGTACCCTTCAGGCAAGGTGTACTTGCGAATAAAATGTCTTGAGATTGTTCCATGCTCATCTTCTTTTTCTTCATGTTTGCCTTCCACAACAATGGAGTTATCCACGACTTTTACTTGTATTTCTTCGGGGGTAAATTGTTGAACGTCTAGATTTACTTGAAATTGATCCTTTGGAGGGTTGAAGATGTGAAAGACAAAAAAGAGAAAATTTGAAAATAAATATCTACATTAAATTTTTTTTTCCGGTATTATAAACGTCCAGTTAAAATATAAATTTATAGTAAATAGGCTATTCCACAGTAATCAAAAATAGTAAAAGTTTATTGAAAATAAGAATGATAATAGTTAAAGGATAAGGAAAACCATATTTCTTTTATTATAAATTATTCCGTCTAGAAGAGACGGGGAGTTTTGCTTTTGATGATGCAGGAGATGTGCCCGAGTGTTTGAGAAATAGGATCCAAGTATGACCTCCGATTTTGAGAAGCCCCGCCCTAAGTAAGAATATACTTCTTCGGGTGTGTCGGATTTGTTTGGTTGCTATTCGGGTGACGTTCTAATTTCTTTATTTTTATAAAATGAGAAAAAAAGTGAAATATATTAAGTGAAATAATTTATTTTATGTCTCTAATAATGAATTATAATATTACAATTTAAATATACATTATTTTGTAATTTGTTTAACAATTTTTCGTGGTTTGTGAACCAATGTTTGTTTACTTCTGGTATATCCACATTACCTACGTCACAAAGCAGATTTAAAATTCGGACCTTAATATCTCGCTTATTTGGACTTTCACATGTGGTCTTATATTTTTATGTATTTCAAGAAAAAATTTTTAAAAAAATGTCGTGGAATAGCCTATTTAATAAAATGAATAAATTCAAATCAATTTTCATATTTTTACCTTCCGTCACCTTTAGGTAAGGAAGGTATTGTGTTTGGTTAAAAAATTCGTTGGTGAGTTTTTAATGAATAAGCACATTTTAGGGTCCCTAGAATACGAATTTACTATTTTTAAGATGATAGTTGAGACCACAAAAATTGTAGTTATATTTCAAGTAGCAAATAAAAATTAACAGAACAATCTGACCATATTATAAAAAAATCTGATGTGGCCAGCACATGACCTCCCGCCAATTCCATGTTTAAAATAGTAATGAGCTTTAAGTAAAGTATCACTTCCAATTGATCGTTTGTGAACAAAATCTACTTTGTTGTTCCAATAAATAGAAAAGTTTGTAATACGAAATTTTGCATTATATTTTATTATGTTTTTCCTGAAAAATCTGTGAGCAAATACCAACTTTGCGAAGTTTTAGATCATTAATATATTTTAAGGAAAAATCGTTACATTATTGTCAAAATCAACACCAACTTCCTTATGCTCTAAAACGCAATCTGCGTAAATTCTTCGCCGTACATGATCCATTTCGTAAATGTGTAGTTGCAAACTATAATTTGACACTTTGAAATCACGTTCTTATTGAGAGCTGTTTGATATATAATGCTGCGAACATCAAACTTAAATCGAATTATCCTGTATATCTAATATTTATGTATGATGGAAAATATATTATTTTTACAAACCTTAATTTCATTACAATTCTTCTTAACACGGTTTCATCATTAATTTTAATATAATTGCTTCGTGACAGTGACATTTGTTTAAATATGTCAAATTTGTTATTAAAGTATTGTTTATTTTTTTTATGGGGTCCCGTGGCCGCGTACCTGAGTGTCTGGTCGCGAACCTGGGGGAACCGGGTTCGATCCCGAACCAGCGCCAAATATTTTAAATGGCACAAAAGTGACCCCTGTGGTGCACTCTCCACACCAGCTATGAATGCCCGTGAGGTGACGCCTGGCTAACGCCCACACGGTAAAATATATCGTCATCATTACCGATGTCTACATATGTGTAGATAATGGCACACCCAGAAATGGGTAATATGCCGTGATGATATATTTATTTATTTATTTAATTAAAGTATTGTTTTTGTTTGACGCAGAGGCAAAGTGATGTACAAAAATATTTTTTTTTATAATTCAATATTTAAAGTTATTTAAAGTTATTTACTAAATGCTTATCGTAGAATTGAAGATTGTGCCATTGTATTTAATTTGTATTGGTAAAAGTTGCTAAAAAATTATATTCAATGATTTTTTTGCAAGAAAAACTGTTAAAATCTTGTATAAATGATACTTCCGGTTATCCGATATACACTAAGAACTAATGAGCTCTTCCCACATTAGTATAGAATGAGTATACAAAATTTCAAATTTTTCTGATTGATAGTATTTCAGTAATCGTGTCCACACGATGCACACACACAGACACGCACATTCATACCTACAGACATCATTGTAAAAATGATAAAATCGGATTCTAGGGACATCAAAACGTGCTTATTCACTAAAATCTCTATATGTAATTTTTAGCACGATCCCTATACCTCCCTTACCTAGGATAGCGGGAGATAAAAAGAACAAAAGAATTTTGTTAAAAAAGAGAACATGTTCTCTTTAAAAGAGACCTGTTGGCAATCCCAAGTTACCTTGTTGCATTTGAGAACAGATCCACCGTCTTTATTCTGTCGAGTTACCCTCCATGGCCGGTAATAATTCGTGTTAATTTGCATTCGATGTGGAATCGTAAAAGGCGCCAAGAGTTCTTCTGGAGTAAGACTCAACCCAAAATGTTGATCCATCAGTTGAGATGGTCTTGCCATGCTGTCGAGGTCTCTTTGCCAATCACGGAATAAATAAATCGACATTCTTTTTCACTGTTGTAGAAATTTCAAGAACTTTACTGACCGACTTTAGAGTCACTTGTTGCTTACAGGGGTTGAAATGTTCAAATGGTTTCAATTTGTGAACTATCAGATATATAAAGCCCTAGAAATGGCGCAAGCGCACTCGTATTTCTGGAACGTATTTGAAAATAACCGGCAATATTGATTAGTCTGGTCGGTAACCTTTCCAGAAATTTGCTAGAAAAAATAAAATTTTCGTCATAGAATTGATGAAGAATCCAAAATTCTGATTCGATGATTCGACGGTTTTATTTCATGTATATGCAAAATGCCCGTCTATAGAAAATAAACCAGTAAATATCAAAAAATCTATTGTGGCCAGCACAAGACCTCTCGCCATTTCCATTTTATATTATATAAGTATTGTATTGCACTTCGCTATCGAACCGTCGTTTTATAACAAAAACATTACAGAACTTTACCCAAATAGTGTTTTATTGTATTTAACATTTCTTCTGCACACATACAATTCTAATTATATCTATTTTTCAATGTATGAAACAGTTCCTAAATGTCAGAGATTCTTCTAATTCATTAACCAGATTGGAAGTATTTCTAATGGATATATGCATTTTACATACAATTTTAAATATTTAATTAATAAAACAATAAGAAAGATTAAATGTAAAATGAAAAAGCTTTCAGAATGTCACTAAAACTGTTGATTTTTGACACTGACATCTGTCATTTATAAACTATGTTATAAACATTTCAATTTGTCAACTGGTTTCCTTAGTGCCTTAGCCTCTGCGATTATAATAGAACAGTTCCTTTATCTCTAAATTTATACAAGATATAATAAAAATTTTAAATGTATCAGATGTAGAATTTTATGTTCTTCGATAATAGTAATAACAAAAATTTCCAAAAAATAATATTTAAAAGATTATTATTTCCGCGAATGTCATCATCTTTACCGAAATTACGGTATAAATAAATAAATAAGTAAATAAATAAAATTATATATACACCATTCCATAGAACACGATGTGATTTCATCCTATGTACCTATATTATTATTTAGCTAGTGGACGTTTGTACTTGAACTTTTGATATAGATTTTGCCGATATATTTAGAAATTGATTTATAATTTCAACTTTAAACTATACAATTTTTAAAAACATAAAAGAACTGAAGGTATAGTGAAACACGACAAACTTACATTAAAAAGTATTTTTTATAACACATAATTTTTATAGTAAGCAAAATAAGTACCTACATGACTGAAATTCTTATTATTTATTTTATTTGAAACTTATTTGAACTTTTGTTATACACAGATTTTGTTATTATTATATTTGAAAATGGTTTTTTAATTTGATGTAGGTACCAATACATTTTTTTTAACAATAGAAAAATGACTGAAGTCAAATAATCAAAATGAAACACGGCATATTGACATTAAAAAAAAATATTATCATACAATTTGAGTGGTAGGAAAATAAATCCATGAGCAAAACATTACCTATTTTATTTGAAATAATAAACATTACAAAATAAATTAAAAGTGTAAGAAAATAGGACAGTTGTATTTTAAGTTTTAGGAGACCTATATGTATGTCCTTGCAATATCTTGTAATATTGATTTTGTAGTCCTAACCTACCCTAAGTAAAGTCAGAATCCAGGACCTACCCTATTAAAGTGCAACGTAGGAATATTTCCCTTTTAAAAAGTTGAAATGAGTTTTGTATAGTTATTTACATATAGAGGGTCGAAAGAAAAGGTTTACGCCTGCGGACGAAATTTGAAGCCCGACGCGTAGCGGAGGGTTTTTATTCGTCCAAGGGTGTAAACTTCTTTCGGCCCGAGGTATGTACAACGTTTAACGCACAACTGCAATCAAATGAAATGTTTTTAAATTATTTTTTAACTACATTTAAAGCTTGTTGCTATATAAAAATATTACGTGGCCAGGTGGCCATGTCACAAAACAATAAGGCGATGCGTTGCATTGCTAGCTATTTGGTTATATGAATATTTTTTTAAATGTCAAGCTTGAAGATTTGAGACAATTTCTGAAGTAATTCCTTAGGCAATTCTAATAAAATCTAGTGAAAATTTAGCGGAACTAATATCATTTTTTAAAAATAAGAGTCTTGATTACATTTCCAATTGTATTTTTGATGTTTTGTTTACCAAGAAGCGAGCTCTTTCTGTATTTTACCGCCCGCATATGTTACTTTACCGCCCGCAGGGTGTAAACTTTCAGTTTCCGCCATGGTAACTACGATGTAAACAAACAATTTTAAAGCAGATGTGCGTAAAAAATATTACACAACTGACAATAAAAGAAACAAGAATATATATATATATATATATCAATAATGATTTCTTTAAAATCAATTTATGAATTATTGACTTACACCCAATTTCTGTACATCAGAAGGAAGATCTATATCGGTTTCAGAACACATTTAGAACTCATTTTCAATGATGATAAAATTAAATTCATTCACCTAGAATTTGGAGTATTTTAAAATTATTTTGGCGGAATTAGAAAACAACAACATCACTCTTTTCGTCTTTTCATTACTGATTATGTAAATAACTATTAAATTATCACAAGCATAAAAAAAATTATATCACAGATAATTTTAGAAAAAATACAGAAATTTCCCAGAAACTTAATGTTAATATTAATAATTCAATGTTTTTGACCTAAATTAAGTTTTATTTTTAAAAGACTGTTGGATTTTCCATAACTGTTTTTACTATTTATGGTATTGTGGTCACAGTTTTCTTATTTTAGTAGACTTTTGTTACGCAACCTACAAGGTAAACTTTACTGTACGCACTGGATTTTTACAAACTTTTTACTTCCCGCTACCCTAGGTAAGGGAGTAGGGAGGTATAGGGATCATGCTAAACATAGCATATGGAGATTTTAGTGAACAAGCCCGTTTTGATGCTAATAAGGCACTCGCCTTGAGGGCTCGTGCCTTAGACAAAGCTGTCGCGCTATAAAATACAACTTACACGCACTCGAATGTAAATAACTATTACGTGAATTAAAAGGTGTATATCCGGTTAACAATCAAATAAATAAATAGAATTTAGTAATTCACTGGCAAAGGTAAATCAAACGCATTTATTTTTTGTCTATTCTTAAAACCCCCGTCACAGATTTTCGTGTGACTGTACAACTATTAATAATGTATAGATTAAAAGAATCCAGGATTAAAACTTGTTTTCCGCGGCTTACGCACCATAGACGCGCATAAATATTCCATTAACATTTTACAGAAGGTAAAAGTCTAAGGTAACTCTCGCGCGCCTATGTTTTAAAACATGTTCAACTTCATCAGCTATCCGCAGTGGTTCCCAAAATTTAAAAACGAATTTTCTCGCGACCCAAAGTGTTAAAAGAAAAAATAACACAAAACTCAATGGGCTACTTGCGTGGTACTGAAAATCCGATTTCTATCACTATACATGTAATGTTATTTTGAAAACATATAAAAATATAAATTTTATTTTAAAAAAATTATTATTTTTTTGTAAATTAAGAAAGAAAATTTTCTGTGACGTCATTATATTTAACTGGAGAACCATGTTTAAAAATGTAACGTATAGATGGCATGCGAGAAAGTTTTAATTTGAATTTTACATTAGTTCATTTTTCTGTCTCTCTGGTCTCTCAAATATATTAATTACTTCACAAATAAACACATAGGTAGTTACATGTAATTTAAAATATCGATACCAAAACGATAAATTAAAATACTAACCTCTAAACTATTGTTGAAACGTCAAACAGGAGATCTACATTACCTGTACAAACCTTGTACAAACAAACGCAATGGCTTTACGACCATTCATTGGTGCGGCGTAATTCTACGTCATACTTGGCGGGAATTCAAATAATCAAATTTCATTATTTTTTTTCTGGCTAATGAACATAAATTTTGTTAAAAGAAAAAATATGGGTAGCAAGTTATTATCTGCTCTTCAAAAATATTAAATAAAAAAAAAGGTACACAAGAAGCCCATTAAACTCAATATTAATGTTTTCGTTTTAATGAAATGTATATTAGTTATCCATGAAAATAAAAACAAAATAAATTAATCCAAAACTCAATGGCTTGTGATCTCACTTTTATTTTTCTAATTATTAAAATATCTTTCAGAACTCATATTATTAATTGGAATAATACTACCTTTTTTTTGTTTAAGTTCTGTATTTATTATTTAAACCCAACGTTTCGGCACCATAAACTGGTGCCTTCTTCTGGGGATACATTGACATAAATATGTGAAATAACAAAAACAACAAGTAACCAAGGTAACAAGAAATGTTCATAAATGTTACCTTTTTTATGTATACAATTTTCTAGACAATATATGCATGCCCGGCAATAACATGGACGGCGAACATGCATCTTCTCAGGAAAAAATCTCCTTTTGCCAGAGGAAAAACCGTCCCAAAACTGGCAGAGAAGTGATCTATATAACTCAGGGACGCTTTATCGGTAGCGAAATACCGCAGCCGTACTCTTTATTAACAGATGTTAGAAAAAATTGTATACATATTACAAATTACAACATATTTAATATTGGAAGCCATGCGCGACTAAGTTCTAATCCGTCACAATGATTGAGATTGATATTTCTTGTTTTATAAATCTCAATGGCTTCTCTAATTAATCTGTTGTTAAGTCGAATAGGTCTTGCAATAATTTTCGTATCTTCAAATTTAATTTGGTGGAATTCTTCCAAGGCATGTTCTGCAACGGACGATTTCTCAGGCTGGTTCAATCTGATCGATCGATGATGTTCGCTCAATCTTGTAGAGACAGTTCTACCAGTCTGGCCGATGTAAACTCTCCCGCAGACACATGGAATTCTGTAAATCCCTGATGAGTGAAGAGGGATGACGTCTTTCACTTGTTTCAACATATGACGAAGTTTAACATATGGAGAAAATGAAATCTTCATGTTCTTACGAAGAATTCTACCAATCTTGTCCGTTACGTTTTTCACATAAGGAAGCGATGCATATAATACGTTCTTTTCTTTTTCATTGTTTGCTGGTCTTTTTACCTTCCGTCACCTTTAGGTAAGGAAGGTATTGTCTTTGGTCAAAAAATTCGGTGGTGAGTTTTTAATGAATAAGCACGTTTTAGGGTCCCTACAATACGAATTTACTATTTTTAAGATGATGTCTGTATGTGTGTATGTGTGTGTGTGTGTGTGTGTGTGTGTGTGTGTGTGTGTGTGTGTGTGTGTGTGTGTGTGTGTGTGTGTGTGTGTGTGTGTGTGACAAATTTTTCTCCGACGATAACTCCAATACTACAATTCTAAAAATTATAATTCTTTTGTATTCCTCTTCTGTACATCCATATGAAGAGTTGATTAGATTTTGGTTATAATTGATCCACCGAAAGTACCCTTATTTGAAGTTTTTAACAGTTTTTCTTAAAAAAAACGCAGTTAAATATTATTTTTTGACATTTTGATATTATATGTATTAAAGAAAATACTCTTCTCTATACAGTTTGATTATACATTTTCCTTCATATTCAATAGATGTGAATTTAAAGCATTATAAAGAAATTAATTTTCAAAAATTAGTCAGCTTTGTTATTTATCATGGAAACAGCTGAGATAATTATTCAAAAAAATTTAATTGACAGATGTCAGTTGCAAGTGCAAAACCAAATATGGATAAAAGTATAGGATCTAAAATTGGTATGTCATAGTGTTGCTCGCAAGTGACACGCAGAGAAAGGCCAAAGAGAAGATGGAAGGACATTACTTAGTGTAGTTTATGTTATAATTTTATTGTATTTATAGAACTTTTTCAAATGAACTTTTGGTATGGAATTTGTAAAAAATAGTATGTGTTTTTACATGATATTATATAGAATCTGTTCCAAGGACCTTTTGATATGGGATTTGTACAAAATACATTGAATTGACGGAAGGTCTTGTGCTGGTCACAACAGATTTTTTCTTTTTTTTTCAAATAAAAACACAGAAAAACCATTCTTCATAAAAATATTTTTAACTTCATTCATCTCTTCTTTTAATTTATCTTTTTATTTTAAATCTGTTATTTCCAACCAAGAGATTGTCATTAAAGTTAGGAATGACGTATTTTCCAACCTCCAAAAGGTTATGAATCGGTTTATTATTGTAATGATTGTGCATAAAATCAAATTATTCGCGACCCACCAAAAATTACTTGCGTCCCAAAAGTTGGGAAGCACTGAGCTATCGTATACGATTCCACTCCAAGCGGAATTCCCTTCTTAGAAGAGATGATGACAAGTAGTGTTTGCTAGCTCGACAGCAAGCTAGTTGCTTTGTGATTTTCGTGGAGGTACAATGGCTGTTTTGTTTACTACAGCCACTATAGTTACATTCATAACAGTTTGTAGTGCATTGAATGAGAATTACGCAGGAGAATCGAGTAGAAAATTTGCAGCAAAGTTGTATCAGGTAGGTTTTACTTTTATTGCTTGCTTGTAAGAAATGATTGACCTTCTAATAAAAACCTGTAGTATAACATTTAAAATATGCAATTTGTACTAATTTCAAGAATGTTTTGTTTATATCTACAACAAAATTTTGTAGTAAACAACTAAAAAATATTTATAACCTTACAAATATTTAAATTAAAGTATGATGAAAAGTGATACTTATTTTTATAATTCTAGTGATAAAATCTATAAGTTAATTGCAAATTAATGACTGTTTACATTTTTATTTCACGCTTGTATAATGGTTCGTATTTAAAACTTTATTTTTATTTTCAAAATAATATACTGCACCATTCTTGTCTCTCATTGAAATCTCTCAACAATCTTCATTTGAAATGCTTTCAAAATAATTTCTGGAAGACTTAAAAACTGTCAAAGCTTTATGACGACGTAAAAACTGCCAAAAAAAAAAACTAATTTATGAAAGACTTAAATACTGTAAAAATTATCCCTGGTTAATGTCATAAGAAAAGTTTTGAGTTTTTTAGATAGGTAACATTTTTGGGAGATTCCACCATTTTTTTTTTTAATTTCATCTGAAAATATTGGAAAACTAAGACTATTGATGAAAATCCGGTGAATAAATTCCTATTAATAAGCGAGTTATGGTCTCCCGAATTTTGAAAAGATTGACGTGACGTCACGCATATGTTTTTTTATATCAAACTGTTTTCATTATGAACGTAAATGTTCTTGAAATATATGCTATTTTAAGTTATATTTACATAAAATAAATGAATATTATAACACTGTATAAGTCTACATACTTTATAATTACAAGTGTATTTAAATTATTAAGTTTAATGCAAGAAATTTATGTTAAAATAAAAACTGTTTGAAAACTACAGTACAGGAATGTTAGCCCCTCTTTTCGAATTTGAATTTCTTAACTTCCATTGGTAGTAATCCCACCTCCTAACACGCTATTTGTAATGCATTTATAGGCGGTTTCTCGGTCGCCAATCAAAATATTTTCATATTAGTGTCGAAGCGCTATAACGAAAAACCCTTTATTTCCGAAATATCTCAATTATACCATTTCATTTTTTTATTAATATTCGTTATTCAGCATATACATTCGTATTTTTTTACTATTTTCCTTTAATTCGATTGAGCCGTAATCCCCCATTACAAGTGTATTTAAATTATTAAGTTTAATGCAAGAAATTTATGTTAAAATAAAAACTGTTTGGAAACTGCAGTACAGGAATGTTAGCCCCTCTTTTCGAATTTGAATTTCTTAACTTCCATTGGTAGTAATCCCCACCTCCTAACACGCTATGTAGTATGTAGACTTATACAGTGTTATAATATTCATTTATTTTTATGTAAATATAACTTAAAATAGCATATATTTCAAGAACATTTAGGTCCATGATGAAAACAGTTTGATATAAAAACACATAAATGTGACGTCACGTCAATCTTTCCAAATGCGGGAGACCATAACTCGCAGGAATTTTTTCACCGGATTTTCATCAATAGTCTTAGTTTTCCTAATATTTTCAGATGAAATTATAAAAAAAAAATGGTGTAATCCCCCATTATACCTGTTTTCTAAAAATTAAATTTAGATGTAGAAAAATACGGTGTGCACTTTGTGCCCGAAATATGTTTAGTGCTCTCGAGTGGTTTTCATTTTAATGGAACGGGCAAATACATTGCTGTCAATCAAATATGAAGTCGTAACCATAATAATAAAAAATAATATATCATCACGGCATATTACCCATTTCTGGGTGTGCCAATCTGCTTTATCACAGATATCGGTAATGATGATGACATATTTGTACTGTGCGGGCGCTTACCAGGCGTCACCTCACGGGCACTCACTACTAGCGTGGAGAGTGCACCACAGGGTTCACTTTTGTGCCATTTAAAATTCGAAATATTTGGCGTCGGTCGGGATCGAACCCGGTACCCCCAGGTTCGCGACCAGACATTCAGGCACGAGGCCACGGGACCATGGATATGACAAACCCAATGTTTCACGTTAAAAAATACTCACGGTAAAACTAATGGTTTCCTAACGTTCTACTCATTTCGCATCCTTTAAATAAAAACAAATTCTTGTTCATTACCAGAAATTATGAATTACCTACTACAAAAACTTTATGCGTATCTTCGCGGTTATTCATTAATTTATAATGTGTACGTATACTGTTTTTGTACGGGATTTCCTGATTTTAAATCAATAATAAACGTTTTGCATCATTTCTTAGAGTTACGTAAATCACATAAATTATCTTTTTTTAGGAAGTGAGCCGAGAAGGTGGCGACGTATTAGTATCTCCTTCATCATTACAACAAGTTTTGGGGCTGTTACAACTTGGGGCTTACGGTGTAACTGCAGCTGAACTGGGCCATGCAATATGCTTTCCATCAAATAGAGAAGAATTAATGCAACATTTACACGCTATACCATCGACTCTTTTAAGAAAATCTGCAGTCGAAGTGGATTTAGCTAGCGCAATTTTTACCAGAAATGACGTCAAAATTTCACCACTTTATTTGATAGACGCAGAAAAAATAAATGCGTCTATAAAGCATTTACTTCCAAATCCTGATGACGCAGTTATTAATATTAACAATTGGTTTAATATAAGTACACGAGGGTTGCTAGGAGATGTTCTTAAAACTGGAGATATATCAATAGACACTGCTTTATTGTTAGTAAATGCTTTATATTTTAAAGGTCGATGGTTAGATGCATCATTTGTAGAAAAAGACACAGAGACTGCGCAATTTTATCGCCAAAACTTGAACACAGTGTCTGTAAATATGATGCGCTGTAACGACAATTTCGATGTTGGAAGAGACCGTGTTTTAAACGCAACTTATTTACAATTAGATTATGTTGGCAATGAATTTTCTCTTGTTATTGTTCTTCCTGATGAAGTCAACGGTTTGGACAGATTACGAGAAAATATCGACCATGTTTTGAACTCGCCACCACAGTTGCACCCCGAACAAGTGGACATCCGACTACCACGGTTCAAAGCGAGTGCTTCTATTAAACTAAAGTCGGTTTTACAGCGACTGGGAGTAAAAGAAGCCTTTGGAAACGCTCAGTTGACGGGTCTAACTGAAGATGGAAAACCGCTAGCTTTGAATGATGTAATACATAATACTTTGTTGGAAGTGAATGAGAAGGGCACTGAAGCTGCAGCGGCGAGTGCAGCGGGGATAATTGATAGGATTTTCAGCCCGCCTATACCGTTTTATGCTGATCATCCATTTTTATATTATTTACAACACAAACTTACTGGTATTATATTATTTATTGGAGATTATTCTGGTGCTCATTAATAGAGTAAGGTGAAAGATTTATATTTGTATTAAATGAAAACTTTAAATAAATGACATAAATTATACTTTTCTCTTTTTACTTTGCATAAAATACAGGGTGTCTCAATAAGCTTGCTCACTATTGGTAACTTTTTTATTTGAAGAGGTACGAGGTTGATTAAATGAGCAAAATTGTGCCATTTTATATTAGAAAATTGGTCATGTAGACAAAATAAAAATTGTGTCAGCGGTTCTCAAAATTTGGGACAATATATATATTTTTTAAATGGAACCATATATTTTTTATTATCTTATTAGAAAGAGTATTTTTTTCTCTTTCCAATAAAGTAATGTTGTTTATGTACAATTTTTTCATATAAACGAGTTAGTTACGTTTAAAGATAAAAATTGTCTTTTATTAGTTTAGGTCAAGTAAACTATGGAAACAATTGTCTTTTATAAAATTATTACTTTATTAATTTATTTTACAGTAATAACAAAACAAAGAAAATATTCAAATTGAAAGCCATTATTTCTTTCGCACATTTAAACTCTTTTGGAAAGAGAGCCGACCGTTCTACATAACTGGTGTCTAGATATAACTTTCCATATAGCACGATCATATCTAACTTTTCTTCATTTGTAAAGTTTTTAACCATTATTAAACACAGAGAACTTTACGGGAGAAATTATTAAACGTCAAACAAACAAAGAATCAATTGTTTCCATGGCTTATTTGACTAAAAAACTAATAAAATAGTTTACAAAATTTAAATTTTAACCTTAATAACTTGTTTATTTGAAAAAATTGTACATAAACAACATTACCTTATTGGAAAGAGAAAAAAATACTCTTTCTAATAAGATAATAAAAAATATATGGTTCCATTTAAAAAATATATATATTGTCCCAAATTTTGAGAACCGCTGACAAATTTTATTTTGTCTACATGACCAATTTTGTAATATAAAATAGCACAATTTTGCTCATTTAACCAACCTCGTAGCTCTTCAAATAAAAATGTTACCAATAGTGAGCAAGCTTATTGAGACACCCTGTATATACAGGGTGTCTTAAGACGAGCTTACGCTATCTATATTTTAAATACTATTTAATATAATTTAACGAAATTTGGTATCTAGGGGTTATCCAACATGCCCGTTTTAACTAAAATATTTTCAAAGCAGTAGCATTTCCGGTTTGACCGGAAATTGACCTCAACTTTCTTATTTTAAATGGAATACGCTATATTTTATTTTACCATTGAATGCAGCGGAAAATTTTACATATGAAGCAATAAAAACATTTTACTCATGATCAACTACTTCCGGCGTTATTCAACTTTTTTTGATTTTTTGTCTGAAATCCGGCACATTTTCAAAACTCTGTATATCGGGAACGAGATCGAATTTTTATAATCTGAAAAAAGTCTTTTATAAAGGAGACTTTAAGCTACATTATCCATAGAAGAATCCTCGATTATTTATAAAAATGTGACGGGTACGTTACACCAAAATTACAGTTGACAAACTTCAAAAAAGACAACCCTTTTTATTACATAAATGTGTACTACGACAAAAAATAAGGGTACTTTATGTAACATGTCCTATGTTGAAAGTTGATAGAATTTCAGTAAATTAGAAAAACATGTAATCTGGGTATAATTATTTTATTATTAAACTAAGGCGATCCGACTAAAACTGCGGCATCTAGGGAATTCGTGAAGCCTGGGACACCCTGTATAATTATTGCTGAAGATGGGCTAATTTTTGCCCGAAACGTACAGATGTATTAAATATTTAAATAAATATATGGAACATTAAGACCAAATTCACTCGACTATTATTTATAGGTAAGTTCATCAGGGTGAGTAAAATCTTGTAGATTCTTATACATAAATTAATGTACATATAAATTTATTCATTTAATTTTACAAAATCGTACAATAAATCGTTTGTTTGCAAATATTTAGAAAATAAATTATAAATGTTTATATACATTTTTAACAACACATTTATTTTTACATATTTATCAAGAGCAATATGTTTTATGAATAAACACATTTTTTTTTTTATTTTTAGTAATGTTGTATTTTATGATAGTCATAAATTTATAATAACAACCATCAATATTGTTGACAGATAATAAATAATAAAGTATAAAAAATTATTTAAAATATTAAATTATTACCCGAATATAAGGAAATGACAATTAATTATCTGATACGTCAATTGTTATAAATAAAAACGTAATATAAAAAATCTGTTGTGGCCAGCACAAGACCTTTCGATATTTCCATATTAGGCTATATGTATAAGTATTGTATTGCACTTCGCTTTCGAGCCGTCGTTTTATAACAAAATATAGAACATTACCCAAATATTGTTTTTTATTATATTTAACATGTCTTCTGCGCACATATAATTCTAATTATATCTATTTTTCATTGTATGAGGAAATTTCTAAATGTCAGATTGTTGCAGTTCATTAACCAGATTGGCGGTATTTCTGATGGATATATGCATTTTACCACAATTTTACCTATAATTTCGAATATTTAATTAATAAAACAATAAGAAAAATTAAATATACTTCCCAGTAAAAGCTATCAGAATGTCACTAAAACTGCTGATTTTTGACATTGACATGTGTCATTTACAAATTATGTTATAAACATTGGAATTTGTCAACTGGTTTCCTTAGTGCCGTAGCCTCTGCGATTAGTTCACTCTATAAATTATAGTGTCTTTATCTCTAAATCTATACAAGATATAATAAAATTTTTAAGTGTATTAGATGGAGAATTTTATGTTCTTAAATATTTAATAAAAAAACCTCCCAAAAAATTATATTTAGAAGAATTTTTCTAAGAAACTACTACTTCCGGTTGTTCAATTGTTACCAAAACCTTTTCAGCTCTTCCCAGGAATGTCAGATTGAGGAAACTGCAGTTAAATATTTTTTAAGTCTTATAGTTTTTGAGGAATCGTGACTACACATCCAGACATACATACATACATACATACATACATACATACATACACACACACATTCACACACACACACACACACACAGACATTTTAATAATGTTATAATCGGATTCTAGGGATCTTAAATCGTGCTTATTCAATAAAATCTGGATATGCGAATTTTAGCATAAATCCAATACCTCTCTTAGCGAGAGGTAAAAATACGACATATTATTGTTTAAAATATTTTGAAATTTGGAATTTAAAGTATAATTTTATTGTCATTTACCAGGCAATAAAGTTTGGGCCCATTCTCTGCCGGACGATGAAAATAAAATTTGTATCATTAAAAATTACCTTTCAGAGGTCATCTTAGATGTGTTTTTGTTTTTCACAAAAAATCGAATAATTGTACTAAGACAAAAGTTGTAGCGCCCTTGGGTAATATATAGTTTTCAAATAACTTTCATGTAATGTTATTGTTTTTTTTTATAGATATTTACTGGCATAAACAAAATTTTGTTCGACCATTATTAGTCTGTTTTTCTTTGATTCTAATACAAAATGGCCACTTTCTCGAAAACAGTTGAAGATCGGACCCATGTTTTAAACTTTTTGTACTCATTTTGGTCAGTACTATATGCCCTCATAATTTGACACACTTATTTTTTAACACCCTGTATAAAACATTAATTCCTAAATAGTGAAAATTTATAAATTATTTAACACCACAATTTTTACTACATTTTATTATGTACAATTAGCAAATTTTACAAAATTCACCAAATTGATTTTTACACAGTTCAAATTTAATAAAGTGTAAGCAAGCATATTTTATTTTAGTAAACAATATTTATAACATATTTAAAATTATTAATAAATAAAAAATAAATCTCGTAATAAACAACCATTTGCTTATTAATACGTATTATAAGGTGGGTACCCATACACATCATACTGCTGTTCCCAGAATTTCATCTCTTCTTCTTCTGGGTTAATAGATGGCACTAGTTGATTCCCTATATCCAAATAGTGCAATGTGGTTCCGCCTGTAGCATTAGCTATCGGCCATGTTACATTTACCTCCGGAGTAAATTCAGAAGTGGGATTACCAGTTTTTGCAAAATTACTCCACATTTGTACCATACGTTCGATGGTGAGACGTACAGCTGGTGATGACGTATTGAATGGAGTGTTCCACAAAAATGGTAACTCTTCGGCATGAGCTACTCCCAGAGGGTAAGCGCCTGCGTAACCGTGGAAGGAAAATCTGTACAGGTAGACAGAAGAGTAAGGGACTTCTAGGACGGTAGATTTCACGATTCCACGGACGAATTCGTTGTCGCTCAAATACTGAAACAAATATAATTATTTAATATTATTATTATTATAATTTATTGCCTATTTATCTAATTCTTATTTAAAAGGTTGAATTTTACCTTTATCTTAGTGTCCATTATGATTACTGGACTAGACGTAACTGAATACAGGGTGTCTCAATAAGCTTGCTCACTATTGGCAACTTTTTTATTTGAAGAGATACGAGGTTGATTAAATGAGCAAAATTGTGCCATTTTATATTAGAAAATTGGTCAGGTAGACAAAATTAAAATTGTGTCAACAGTTCTCAAAATTTGGGACAAAATATATATTTTTTAAATGGAATCATATATTGTTTATTCTCTTATTGGAAAGAGTATTTTTTTCTCTTTCCAATAAGGTAATGTTGTTTATGTACAATTTTTTCAAATAAACGAGTTATTTACTGTTAAAAATTAAAATTTTGTAAACTGTTTTATTATTTTATTTAGCCAAGTTAAGCCATGGAAACAATTGATTCTTTATTTGTTTGACGTTTAATAATTTCTCCCGTAAAGTTCTCTGTGTTTAATATTGTTTAATAACTTTATATACCGTGAGTATTTTTTAACGTGAAACATTGGGTGTGTCATATCCATGGTTACGACATTTGATTGACAGCAATATATTTGCGTGTCCCATTTAAAATGAAACATAGGGAACGAATTTGACAGAAGTATTATATTTAAATATTGTAAGAAATTTAATTGAGTCAGAAAACCACTCAAGAGCACTAAACATATTTCGGGCACAAGGTGCACACAATATTTTTTCTACAATTACATTTAATTTTTAGAAAACATGTATAATTATTTAAACAAAATTAACCTCTAATGACATCTTGTCAATGTGACATTTGATTGACAGCAATGTATTTGTCTGTCTCATTTAAAATAAAACATAGGGAATGAATTTGACAGAAGTATTTTATTTAAATATTGTAAGAAATTTAGCCAAGTCAGAAAATCATTAGGGCACAAGGTGCACACAATATTTTTTCTATAACTAAATTTAATTTAGAAAGCAGGTACAATTATTTAAACAAAATTAAACTCTATTGACGTCTTGTCAAATATCAAATTCGTTCCCTATGTTTCATTTTAAATGGGACACACAAATACATTGCTGTTAATCAAATGTCAAGTCGTAACCATGAATTTCACAAACCCAATGTTTCACGTTAAAAAATACTCACGGTATGAAGAAAAATTAGATATGATCTTGTTATATGGAAAGTTACATCTAGACACCAGTTACGTAGAACGGTCGGCTTTCTTTCCAAAAGAGCTGAAATGTGCGAAATGGTTTTCAATTTGAATATTTTCTTTAATTGCTTTGTTATTACTGTAAAATAAGTTAATAAAATAAAAAAATTATAAAAGACAATTATTTCCATGGTTTACTTGACTAAATAAACTAATAAAAGATAATTTTTATCTTTAAACGTAAATAATATATTTTGTCCCAAATTTTGGGAACCGCTGACACAATTTTTATTTTGTCTACATGACCATTTTTCTAATATAAAATGGCACAATTTTGCTCATTTTACCAACCTCGTATCTCTTCAAATAAAAAAGTTACCAATAGTGAGCAAGCTTATTGAGACACCCTGTATATTGGCATGGTAACGATAATTAAACTTACATTTGATAATTCTGGTTGCGTTGTAAAAGTCTGATTATTACGAAAGTAATAAGACTTAATACTTCGTCCGACAATTTCTCTTCCTTCATTACTTGCGTTCATATCAAGAGGCGTCAGTTGGCTGGGAAAGACATCGTATAGTGCGAACAACAAATTTGAAACCCAAGGGACTGTAAACGTATCATATTATAAAACAAATATTTGGTTTTCATCTTTTTAGAGTACGTGCACGTTAAGAACAAGACAGCTACGTCATCACTCGATTCCGATGACTGTCAAGTTGACACTTATTCATTTCAGGAAGAGGAGTACCGGAGCGATGGTTCGGTCTCAATGTATACCGCTGGTTCGATACGGAGAAGAAGACTTCTGATTGCTTCAGAATGTTAACAGCAAACAAGCATACGGTCGTGGTAACACTGAACAATCAATATCGATCGAGTAAAAACAAACCTGAGTTTATGACAACCGATTAATTAATTAATTAATATTAATTTATAGTGCTGCAAAATAGAGCAAATTTAAATCAGATCATCCTGTACATCTAACATTTATGTATATATTCTCCTTGACACGGTTTCATTATTAATTTTACTGTAATTGCTACCTGTCAGTGACATTTGTTTAAATATGTCAAAATTGTTATTAAAATTATGTTTTTGTTTGACGCATAGGCTGATGTGTGAAAATAAGTTATATTATAGGTATATTCATATTTAAAGTTATTTAGAGTTATTTACTAAATGTTATTATCGTAGAATTGAAGATTGTACCATTATATTCAATTTTAATTAGTAAAAGTTGCTCAAAAATTATATTCAATGATTTTTTTAGCAGAAAAACTTTTAAAAGCTTATGTAAATGATACTTCCGGTTATCCGATATACACTAAAAACTAATGAGCTCTTTCCACATTAGTATAGAATGGGTATACAAAATTTCAAAATTTTCTGATTGATAGTATTTGAGTAATCGTGTCCACAAGATCCACACGCAGACACACACACAGACACACATACATACGAGGGTCACTCCAAAATTATTGAGATGCTGGGAAACAGTTGGCTTTGGAAAATTTTTAGTGCACAAATGTCAAACTACAATTTATTTAAAATATCTGTCCAATAATAACATCTGGTTGAAGTGATTTATTGTGGTGGAATTCGAAGTGGAAATAAACTGCAACATGAAGTTAGGAAGAGAGCATTATCGCGCTATGATTACGTGAAGAACAGTGCGAGGAACGTCTACGATTGGCATTTGGAGATGAAGCTCCATCTCGAGCAACTATATTTCGCTGGTTTTCAGAATTCAAAAGAGGCCGCAATTTCTTGCGTGATGAGAAACACTCAGGGAGACCTTGTACAGCGGTAGTGCCAGAAAATGTAGCTGCCATCAGACAAATGATAAAGTATGACAATCGTGTCACCTATCAAACGATGGAAGATGCCCTTGGCATTGGATCCGCAGCAATAGCGAAAATTTTACATGAAGAACTTCGTGTTAGAAAAATTGTTTCTCGTTGGGTGCCACACAACTTAATGGAAGAACAAAAAGCCAAGCGTGTTACAATTAGTCGCGCCACTTTAAAACTGTTAAATAATGGCGGTCATCGTATTCTTTTTAAAATTGTAACTGGCGATGAAACTTACATATCCTTTTACGATGTTCCAACGCGTCAAGAAAGTAGGGTATGGGTGTTTGAAGATGACCCAACACCAGTTGCACTTAAAAAAGTTATGTACGCTGTATTTTTCAGAAGTACAGGTCTTGTGAAAGCAATTAGGTTAGAGGGACAGAAGACTTACTGCCAATTGGTACACACAAAAATGTCTACCTGAAGTTCTTCGCAATGTGAAAATTAAGGGATTAATGCTTCACCATGATAATGCGCCCTCCCATACCGCTGCGACAACTCTTAATTTTTTTAAAGAAAATGGTATTAAAGTCATTGAGCATCTACCATATTCTCCTGATCTTGCAATGTGTGACTTCTGGCTATTTTTAAATTTGAAAAAACATTTACGTGGTCGTCATTTTACGTCAGAAGAGGAGATTAACAACACCATAATGGAGTATTTTAATACGATTCCAGAAAATGAATGGCTCAAAGCTTTCCATCTCTGGAAAATTCGATTACAAAAGTGTATTGAAGCAGGGGGGTACTACTTTGAACACCAGTAAAACTACATGCTTCTCCTTCAAATAATATTTCTGTATCTCAATAATTTTGGCGTGACCCTCGTACCTACAGACATCGTTGTAAAAATGTTAAAATCGGATTCTGGGGACATCAAAACGTGCTTATTCACTAAAATCTCTATGTGATTTTTAGTACGATCCCTATACCTCCCTTACCTAGGGTAACGTGAGGTAAAAAAACGGTTGATGGTACTCGATGCACGTGGATCGATGGATTTTGAACAATGCAGTGTGACTGTTATCTAATGCTTGCAAAAAAAATCAATAGGTCTGTCTCACCTCTAATGAAGTGTCCATTATTTCAAATTTAAATTTGTCATTGAATCTCTACAAAATATTTTGAAATTTACGACCAAAAATATAGGCTCTATAGATTTAGATGGTAGCCAATCATAAACGTCAATGTTACTTTTTTTCCCCCTCCCACGCAACTGATGATTGATGACGCATTGGCCTTGTTTTTATCGTGTACGCACTCTACTACATAACTACATACAATGTACTGAATTAGCTAATTCTTTAGAATTAAATCCATGTAAAAGAGGCACTTGGTTAAAGTGGCCTTCTTCTTGAGCCACATAGCTAAATTTCGTGTAAACTGCTTCTTCAGATGGTCCTTCTAAATGTGGAGAAAACGGTAAACCATTTAGAGGATCAAACAGATCTAATAAAGCTGGCGAAGTTGAAGATTTTTGCAGTTGATAAGCATCAACAGTTCTTAATCTCTCAACTAAAGTTTTTGAGCTAAAAGTCCAAATACCATTTAGCAATCCTATACGGAACGCTAAAGTTCGTGCATTTCTCGATATAGTCCACGGATTCAAAGTGTTTCCGCTGTCAGCTATACATCGATGGAAAAGACTCCTTGCTCTTTTCGCCTGACGGAGATAATGCACGGAAGCAGCCCCAGCGCTCTCTCCAAAAATGGTCACTTTTTTAGGGTCCCCCCCAAAAAGTGCAATGTTTCTTTGGACCCATTTCAGGGCTAATACTTGGTCCTTCAGACCGTAGTTTCCGGGGACTACAGTATCCTCAGTACTGATAAAACCGAAGAAGCCTAAACGGTAGTTTATAGAAACCACCACTAAGTTTTTATCTACAAATCTGTCGGCTTGGTGTGGTTGCAGATTTCCAGAGCCAAATTGGAAGCCTCCTCCATGGATCCAGACCAAAACGGGAAGAGGTGTGTGAGTTTTATTTGTATCTAAATAAAATGAAAAGTAAAGAGACTTCATTATTAAAAACGGCTCATTTGTGACGACAAAAATTGTACATTTCTCTAAGGCTGTGTCCGATGTTGCACTTTTATTACCCTAATATCTAAATCCTAAATTTATATGCCCCAAATAAAGTCATTATTTAGGATTTTAGGAATTAGATTTTAGGGTTTTGCAGGAGCACATTATGCATTGAAGTGTACGCGTACTATTTAAACAAATTCCATTCGTTGCTATAATTTGTGCAAAACGTCAAATGGTTTTTATATTTGGGGTACTTACTGCCCAAGTATTTATAAAAATCTAGTGTGCCATTCTCGTTAAACTTATTTCTTAGTTCTGTATAGAGATGCACTCGATTTCGAGCTTTGGCCCGGTCCGGCTAAAAATCGAGGCGCGTCGGACTTTTGATTTTGGCCTGGCCCGAAAATTCGAGCTTTTCGGGCTGGCCCGAAAAATCTTATAATTCAATCAAAATCAAATGCACAGTTTCCTTAATATTTTAATGAAAATGGATAAAGTTAAAAAGGATCAAAATGATTTAATAATAACATACTTCACATATTAATAAATAAAAATGTATTATTTTACTTCAAAAATTCAAGGTTTCATTAAAGCATAATAATTATATTGTGATGTTGCTATTATTATTGTTATTACTTGTATACTTAAATAAAAATTATTTTTGTTCCTACCATAGTGATTTCTTGTCCTATTTTTGAGCAGAAACAAAGTTAGATAAAAAATCTTTATGTAAATTATATTTTTTTTATATATAAGATTTGTGAAAAAGTTGTTTATATCTTCGAGCGGTAAACAAAGTGTTAAATACTCGTAAGTCTGTAATTTTTATAACAAACTTACACTAGAAGGATCTCTTTTTTAACTACTTATATTAACTAATGTTGAAAGTTATAAGAATGTAGAGGTTTTTTATAAATTTAATACGAAAAAAGTTAAACATTTCGCTTTAACATAAAATCAACATTAGGAATGCCGGATGCACCCAATTTCGAGCTTTGGCTCGGCCCGGCCCGAAGCCCGGCCTGATTTCGAGTAAATTTTCGAGCCGGGCTAGCTAATTTTTTTGTCGAGTCGATCTTCGAGTCGGGCCGGTAATTTTTATTTTCGGGCCGAGTCGATCCAAACCTCAAAGCCCGGCCCGGCCCGAATGCATCTCTAGTTCTGTATCGCATTGCATTTATAAGTCCCCATCGACGTCTAATTTAGTCTCTATTTTGTAGTATCTAGTCATAAGTGAATTAAAAAAAATATAGCGTTAAGGCTGCGGGCCGTTTATAAATCTCTGGCGGGCCGTATACAGCCCGCGGGCCGCCAGTTTACGACCCCTGTTCTAAAGTGTTGCCATACAAACCAATGGATGTCATTAATGTGCCATTCGGAGTTGTATTTATGTGAAGAAGACATAAATCCTAAATACTAAATGCCAAAATGCGACATTGAGCACTCTCTAAATATCGGTACTGTCTTCTTTAATTATTGTACCTACATATTTTTATCTTACAAGGTTATGTCTATTTTCTACTTACTTGGTAGACTGGTCGTATACACATTTATGAAAAGACAGTCTTCGTTTCCAATTACGGTGTTGTTCGCACCAGGCTGTATACACACATTGCCTTGTTGTGTGGCATTATAAACACCTCTCCAAGTCGCCACTGGAACTGGTGCCCGAAATCTTAAATTCCCTATAGGTGGTTGGGCGTAACGCATTCCTACGAACGCGTAGTAGCTATTGTTGTTTTCAGTTTGAGATTGTATACCTTCCACTTGTCCATCGGGAATCGAAATTGTTAATAATTGGACCTAAACATTGCATTTAAAATTGGACATAGACAAAGGCAACAAGTGTTCATATTCCAATATGTGAAAATCTATTATTTTTGCTTATAAAACTGGACTTTCTGGGCAAAAAAAACTTTATAAGATACGAAAATAATTGCAAGACTGCAAGCAATTTTCGGTGGGTCGCGAATAATTTGATTTTATGCACAATCATTACAATAATAAACCGAT
This sequence comes from Ophonus ardosiacus, assembly GCA_943142095.1. Classification (NCBI taxonomy): domain Eukaryota; kingdom Metazoa; phylum Arthropoda; class Insecta; order Coleoptera; family Carabidae; genus Ophonus; species Ophonus ardosiacus. Next base: position 87,302,861 of record OW964823.1, read on the forward strand.
TCATAACCTTTTGGAGGTTGGAAAATACGTCATACCTAACTTTAATGACAATCTCTTGGTTGGAAATAACAGATTTAAAATAAAAAGATAAATTAAAAGAAGAGATGAATGAAATTAAAAATATTTTTATGAAGAATGGTTTTTCTGTGTTTTCATTTGAAAAATGTCTTAAAGAAAAAAGACCAGCAAACAATGAAAAAGAAAGGAACGTATTATATGCATCGCTTCCTTATGTAAAAAACGTAACGTAAGATTGGTAGAATTCTTCGTAAGAAGAACATGAAGATTTCATTTTCTCCATAAGTTAAACTTCGTCATATGTTGAAACAAGTGAAAGACGTCATCCCTCTTCACTCATCAGGGATTTACAGAATTCCATGTGTCTGCGGGAGAGTTTACATCGGCCAGACTGGTAGAACTGTCTCTACAAGATTGAACGAATATCATCGATCGATCAGATTGAACCAGCCTGAGAAATCGTCCGCTGCAGAACATGCCTTGGAAGAATTCCACCAAATTAAATTTGAAGATACGAAAATTATTGCAAGACCTACTCGACTTAACAATAGATTAATTAGAGAAGCCATTGAGATTTATAAAACAAGAAATATCAATCTCAATCATTGTGACGGATTAGAACTTAGTCGCGCATGGCTTCCAATATTAAATATGTTGTAATTTGTAATATGTATACAATTTTGTCTAGACTTTTTCTAACATCTGTTAATAAAGAGTACGGCTGCGGTATTTCGCTACCGATAAAGCGTCTCTGAGTTATACAGATCACTTCTCTGCCAGTTTTTAGGACGGTTTTTCCTCTGGCAAAAGGAGATTTTTTCCTGAGAAGATACATGTTCGCCGTCCATGTTATTGCCGGGCATGCATATATTGTCTAGAAAATTGTATACATAAAAAGGTAACATTTATGAACATTTCTTGTTACCTTGGTTACTTTTTGTTTTGTTATTTCACATATTTATGTATCCCCTGAAGAAGGCACCAGTTTATGATGCCGAAACGTTGGGTTTAAATAATAAATACAGAACTTAAACTAAAAAAAGGTAATATTATTCCAAAAAAACTTTAGTTCCTCAAGAAACGCCAAGAAAGATAATTTTGGAATTTAGCCTGGATTACACGATGAAGTTTTCATTTTCAAGTGACTTCAAAAAGTGTCTTTATAAGTGGCTTTACAAGTTTATTTCCACGATCAAGTTTTGCGTGAATTAAAATCCTTTGAGTGTCTGGTCGCGAACTTGAGGAACCGGGTTCGATCCCGACCCCGACCAACGCCAAATATTTCGAATTTTAAATGGCATACAAGCAGATTGTGGCACACTCAGAAATGGGTAATATGCCGTGATGACATATTTATTTGAGTGCAATAAGACACGTTTTACTCGAGTGCCGTAACGTTTCTTTATTTCACTCTGTAGCGATAAAAAAGTGCATCTTTTTTCACACTTTTATTTATAATATATAATTCCATTTTAATGATAAAAAGTGTACTTTTTTTAACAGACAAACAAATTTATATGAAATATGAAAGAAATAATTGCTTACCTGTTCCCAAGTCGATATGAAAAACAGGAAAAATAATAAACTGTATTGAGAGGACAACATTTTGAATATAATAGTTTGCACCTCAACAACATAGAATATATATATACATACCTATTTCTATTTTCTCTAATAGTAAAGTCGCAATATTTTTTAATTTATTAACATAAACAAGCGTTATCTATATTTATTTGTTGTACAGTGACAATAATTGTCATTAACAACAATTTGTTATAGATAATTAGGAATATGAATTATTATAAGTCTTATACAAAATTGACATTGATTAATTATTTAAATGAGGGTATATATATATATATATATATATATATATATATATATATATATATGTTATAGATTAGGGGTTAATAGTTTTTTAAAATCTCAGACCGGTAGTATTTACTTTTAAATAGAGTGACTATTGTAACAAATTCTGTTGTTTTTTAATCACCACCATATCCCGCAATGTGTTTCTAAATGGTAGTCATGGTATTAGTTAGTCAGGCTGACCAAAATTTATTATTCTAAACCAATTTTTCGTTTGTTTCTTAATAATTTTCATTTTTTTCACCCCAAAAAATGGGGTCCCGTGGCCGCGTGCCTGAGTGTCTGGGGGAACCAGGTTCGATCCCGACTGATGCCAAATATTTCCAATTTTAAATGGCACAAAAGTGACCCCTGTGGTGCACTCTCCACGCCAGCTATGAGTGCCCGTGAGGTGACGCCTGGTAAGCGCCCGCACGGTAAAATATATCGTCATCATTACCGATGTCTACATGCGTTGTAGATACTGGCACTCCCAGTAATAGGTAATATGCCGTGATAATATATTTATTTATTTTATATAAAAAATTAATAAATATTTTTTTATAAGTTTTTGTCTGTAGCTCAGAAACAAAAGAAGATCGAAAATTCCTGTGTTAACTATTAAACTTTTCCCAAAACATCGGAAATGAGACACCTGTACATAAATTCGTTTGTTTACGAATATTTAGAAAATATATTATAAATGTTTATATTTTTAAACTTTATAATTTATTTTTTACACGTTTATCAAGAGCAATATTTTTTATGAATCAACACATTTATTTTTTATTTTTGGGAATTTTGTATTTTATGATGCACAAATTTATAATAGCAACCATAAATATTGTTTATAGATAATAAATAAAAAATATAATAAATTGTTATCGTAAAATAAGGAAATGACAATTATTTATCGGGTACGTCAATTATTATAAATGATTTAATATAAACAATACGACTTTTTATTGTTTAAAATATTTTGAAATTTAGCATTAAGGAAAGTCACCAATAGATGACGAAAAGAGTATAGTAATAAAACAGTTATTTACAGTAAAATATTATAGATTATATTTTATAAATGAATTGGTACATGAGTTTTTATTCAAATATTTAATATGTATTATAAGGTGGGTATCCATAAGTTCCATATTGCTGATCCCAGAATTTCATCTCGTCATCTTCTGGATTAATAGATGGCACCAGTTGATATCCTATATCCAAATAGTGCAGTGTGGTTCCCCCGCTAGCGTTAGCTATCGGCCATGTTACATTTACCTCCGGAGTGAGAGGCGAAGTGGGATTACCAGTCTTTACAAAATTGCTCCACATTTGTACCATCCGTTGGATGGTGAGTCGAACATCAGGTGATGCCGTATTGAAAGGAAGCTTCCACAAAAATGGTAACTCATGGGCATGGCCTACTCCTATTGCCGGCGCTCCATCGTAGCCGTTAAAGGAAAAGCGGTATAGATAGACTGGACTGTAAGGTGCTTCTAGAACGGCAGTTTTGACGATGCCACGGACGAACATATGGTCGCTTAAGAACTAAAACAAATATAATTAATTTTATTGATAGATGATTGACGTTTTAACATAAATGCTATTTTTGTTTGATAAATTCCAACGACTAGTTTTTAAGGAATCATGATGCACACTTGAAAATTCAACCAATGGGAACAGTATTACACTGACTATTTCACTCATACATTTATAAACCAATCCAAATTCAGGTTTCTACCTAGTTACCAAGTTTCATTTTGACAAAACAATCTCACAAAAAAAATTTCGCACCCTTTAAGCCAATAAGATGCTTTATTTTTACAAGTGAGTTTTGATAAGTGAAAATTTTTTGACGTTTTAAGTGTTTTAAGAGTGCCTAGGAAATATTGGTTATACAGGGTGTATTAAGATAATGGAACAGTGCATTTTATTCGTGTATGTGAAAAGATACAGAAAAAAGTGATTAAGATATTTTGTAAGGCATAGAGGGGGACATATTTTAGCATAAACTTTATTATCTTAAATCCAGTGGTACTTAAACTATAGGGCAATATTATATTTTTTTTAATGGCATTATATATATTTTATTAACTCATTAAATAGAGAATTTTGTTCTGAATTCAACGATATAATAATATCATACCCTTACATTGCGAAAAATTTGATAAAAATTAATTCAAAGTTAATATTTAATTTCTACTTTATCTATGTAATCTGAGCAAATATTCAATAAATAAAACAAAATAAAATTTATTTTAGTTTTATTACGTTCAAGTAAGCTACGATTTTGGCAATAAATTCAACTTTTAAAATAATTTTTACCTTCCGTCACCTTTAGGTAAGGAAGGTATTGTCTTTGGTCAAAAAATTCGGTGGTGAGTTTTTAATGAATAAGCACGTTTTAGGGTCCCTACAATACGAATATCCCATTTTTAAAATGATGTCTGTATGTGTGTGTGTGTGTGTGTGTGTGTGTGTGTGTGTGTGTGTGTGTGTGTGCGTGTGTCCGTGTGTGCGTGCGTGTGTCCGTGTGTGCGTGTGTGTGTCCGTGTGTGTGTGTGTCCGTGTGTGACAAATTTTTCTCCGACGATAACTCCAATACTACAATTCTAAAAATTATAATTCTTTCGTATTCCTCTTCTGTACATCCATATGAAGAGTTGATTAGATTTTGGTTATAATTGATCCACCGGAAGTACCCTTATTTGAAGTTTTTAACACTTTTTCTTAAAAAAACGCAGTTAAATATTATTTTTTGACATTTTGTTATTATATATATTAAAGAAAATACTCTTCTCTATACAGTTTGATTCTACATTTTCCTTTATATTCAATAGATGTAAATTTAAAGCATTATAAAGAAATTAATTTTCAAATATTAGTCAGCTTTGTTATTTATCATAGAAACAGCTGACATAATTATTCAAAAAAATTTAATTGACAGATGTCAGTTGCAAGTGCAAAACCAAATATGGAAAAAAGTATAGGATCTAAAATTGGTATGTCATAGTGTTGCTCGCAAGTGACACGCAGAAAGAGAAGATGGAAGGACATTACTTAGTGTAGTTTATGTTATAATTTTATTGGATTTATAGAACCTTTTCAAATGAACTTTTGGTATGGAATTTGTAAAAAATAGTATGTGTTCGTTTTCGATTTTACATGATATTATAAAGAATCTGTTCCAAGGACCTTTTGGTATGGGATTTGTACAAAATACATGGAATTGACGGAAGGTCTTGTGCTGGCCACAACAGATTTTTTTGTTTTATTGATTGAATGTTATTAACAAATTGTACAAAATACTACTACTGTACTACTATACAGAGTTTTGAAAATGTGCCGGATTTCAGACAAAAAATAAAAAAAAGTTGAATAACGCCGGATGTAGTTGATCATGAGTAAAATATTTTTATTGCTTCATATGTAAAATTTTCCGCTGCATTCAATGGTAAAATAAAATATAGCGTATTCCATTTAAAATAAGAAAGTTGAGGTCAATTTCCGGTCAAACCGGAAGTGCTACTGCTTTGAAAATATATTAGTTGAAACAGGCATGTCGGATAACCCCTAGATATTAAATTTCGTTAAATTATATTAAATAGTATTTAAAATATAGATAGCGTAAGCTCGTTCTGAGACATCCTGTATATACTCACATTTGACATTCCTGGTTGTGTCAAAAAAGGCTGATTTTGATAGTAGAAAGATTTTATATTTCGTCCTACGATATCTTGTCCTCCGGGACTTGCATTCATATCTAAGGGGGTCAACCGGCTTGGAAATAGATCGTATTGTACGAACGATAAGTTTACTAGCCAGGGTACTGTAAATTACTCATATTATAAACCAAATATTTTAGTTTTGATTTTCTTGGTACTTACAAGAATCAAAATTGGATGCTTCTTTAGAATTAAACCCATGTAGAAGAGGTACGCGATTGAAGTTTCCATTTTCTTTGGATTCATAGCTGAATTTTGTGTAAACTGCTTCACGAGACGGCGGTTCCAAAGTTGGTGCAAAAGACAAACCATTTAAAACATCAAAAAAACCTAACGAAGATGGTAGATCTGACGATCTATGCAGTTGATAGGCTTCAATTGTTCTTAACCTCTCAACCAAAGTTTTGGAACTTAAAGTTATGATACCATTTACTAATCCGATTTCAAACGCTATTTTTCGCGCATTTCTCGCTATAGCCCACGGGTCCAACGTATCTCCACTATCAGCAATACATCCTTGGAAGAGATTCTTAGCTCTATCAGACTCCCGAAGATAATGCACAGAAGCAGCCCCAGCGCTCTCGCCAAAAATGGTCACTCTTTGGGGGTCGCCCCCAAAAGCTGCGATGTTTGTTTGGACCCATTCCAGGGCCAATACTTGGTCCTTCAGACCCCAGTTTCCGGGGGCTACAGTGTCCTCCGTACTGAGGAAGCCAAATGCGCTCATTCGGTAGTTCATAGAAACCACCACAAGATTTTGATCTATAAATCTGTCGGCTAGATTAGGTTCTAGATTTCCAGAGAAAGATTGGAAGCCTCCTCCATGGATCCAGGCCAAAACAGGAAGAGGAGTCTGTGTTGCGTTTGTACCTAAATAAAATGACAAAGTCTTCATCATAAATATAATGTCTACGAAGTTGACATCCTCCAGATGTCTCGATGTGTAAGGTCAAAAATATTCCCAGTAATGTTACACAGTTTGTCAAACTAAGCTCTGTATTTGAGTTGCGCAAAAATTAACATGCAATAGTAAGATGACGGGATCGAACCCGGTTACCCAGATTCGCGAGCAGACACTCAGACACATGGCCACGAGAGCCCATAAGGTAGATAATGGTCGCGTTCAGCATTTACCTATTAACTAATATATTGCTAATGCTCGTATCTTTCCCATAAGAGTAGATGAAGGGAACACTGTGAAATGAAAATATCATTTCTGCATAAGTCTATCTCTCACAAACACCCAACCGGCAATTATGCGCATGCTCGGAAACCTTGACTATTATTGGCTAACGCTGACAGCGTCGCTGGCTGGGCTGCGTTCCAAAATCCTACTCTTCGAGTACGAAATTATTCAAAGTTGTTTCAAAACTAATAACCTTACTCTCAGAGTTTACTCAACCTGTTCCAAAACAGCCAGAGTTTACTCCAAAGTGATGTTCTACTTACTCTACTAACGAGGAGGGTATACAAATTACTCCACAATATTTTCAAACGTAGATGCTTACGATTCTCAACATATGAAAGTAATTTGCCTTCTTGAGGAGGAAAACATGCTTTTGGTTGAAAATAAACATAAGTAAATACTTTGGCGTGTATTACGAGCATACTTTTATAATAAAAGCGCTTTTATGGAGCGTACTTTCACATTATATTGAGGAGAGTGCTCCATAAAAGCGCTTTTATTACGGGCTTAACATTAATGTTGTAATTATAAGTAGTTTTGTTAGTTTTTTAAAATTATTTTTAATTTAGTTTCAATTTTTTATTTCAATAAAACTCTCATTCGTTCCAAAACACAACACATCATACTCTACGCTAAAACTCGGTATTCTTGGTTTTGGAACGCTGCCCTGGTGATGCAGCGAGCACATGGTTTGACTTTGACGTTGATTTCATTTCTGTTTGTAGTTGCACTTCGAAAGTATTTGCTTTGTATTTCATACAGTAATTTATTGTCTCCTAAATAAATTAATCCTGACCAGATTGTATTCCTATTATTTTTACAGTACAACAAAGTAAATTATTTAATTCAAATTTAGCACTAGAATATGTCAATGTTTTTTTATTATTACTAATATTTAGATTCAAGAATGTACATACAAAATAAATAGTAGGTATATTATTTAATTTCTCAAATTTAAATTTAAAATTTCTCGCGCTAGTCGTTAATAAACAGAACTCTGTGATTCGCAAAAAGTGATCATGATTTCCTCGTTAGCCAATAGTAGTCATTGATAGTACTCTAGATAAACGAAAGATGAAGATTTATTTATTTTTGGTCTCGACCGGGGTTTCGGTAACACTTATATACCACGTTTTTATAAATTTTCAACTATGTTTTACTTTGTTAAATATTACGGTTGTTAATTTTTGTAAATTTCATCTATTTCTGATGAAGGCATAAGTGGTGCCCAAAACCGGTCGAGGCCGAAAATAAATAAAATTTTGACTGCATATCTAGGTATTTTTTCAACCCTAATAATAATTTCCCTTTCATTTTGCTATTTATATTTATTGCCTATTATATTTATTTTCTACTTACTTGGTAAACTAGGAGTATATACATTTATAAACAGACAATCTTCACTACCAATAACGGTATTGTTTTCAGTCTGTATACAAACGTTTCCTTGTTGTGTGGCATTGTAAACACCTGTCCAATTCTCCACTGGTACTGGCGCCCGAAATCTTAAATTTCCTACAGGTGGCTCTGCGTACGGAATCCCTAAGAACTTGGAGTATGTAGTATTGTTTTCAGTTTGAGATTGTAGACCTTCCACTTGTCCATTTGAAATCGTAATTGTTATTAATTGGACCTACACATTAAACATTAAAATTATCATCTTGGCATATTACCCATTGCTGGGTGTGACAATCTGCTTTATACATATATCGGTAATGTTGATGACATATTCGTACCGTGCGGGAGCTTACTAGGCGTCACCTCATAGGCACTCACTGGAGTGGAAAGTGCACAATAGGGGTCATTTTTGTGCCATTTACAATTCTCAATAATTTTTACAAACAAAAAACTTACCTGTTTCAAAGTTGATATGAAAAACAGGAAAAACACTAAGAAATACTGAGTGTACAACATTTTGAACATAACAGTTTGGGCCTTATTCCATAGAATATATACTATTCTCTATTAATGACGTACTATTTTTTAAAGAGGCATAAGATATTAACAACTATTTGTTAAAGATAAATACTGCTATTAAAAATATTATACAAATGTGACATTATTACAAAAACAATGTTGGAATATCCAATTTTTGGAATATAGAGAGGATATTTATCTTAAAGAAATTAAATAACAGGCGGAATTTTCGATTTAAATTGTAAAATAAATACGAACATTATTTAAATAAATGATATATTAATTTTTTGATAAGAATTAAAAAAAAATAATAATTTTACATAGATCTATTAAAACACACACTATGTATTTTGTTTATATTTTTTAACAACACTTATGTTAATTTATTTTTAGATTTTTGACACAAATAATATTTTTGTTGAATAAATGAACATATTTTTGTTTATTTTTAAAAATTTCAAATATTTAATTAATATAATTTTTTTGATAAGAATTTTAAAAATATGATAATTATGCATAGATCTGTTATACGTATTAATTTGTGAAAAATATTTACACAATATGTGCATGTTTACATTTTTTAACAATAGTTATGTTATTCTTATATACCGAGAGTTTTTTTTATCAGTGAACATGGGCGTATGTCATTACCATAGTTACATTTAAAATGATTGACAGCAATGCATTATCGCGTTTTTTTTAAAACTGGACATAGGACGTGACATTTAGTATATCTGTCAATGTCATCAAATTGTCATACTTGAAAATGAATACAGTTAAAGAAAAGTTCAAATTGTAAATTGGAGTAATTAAAACGAGTCTACAACAAGTTTCTGACTTATGTGCATTAACTTTTAATAAGCGACCCAGTCCAACAACTATAAGAAAAATTTACAATGACTACAGAACTAAAGGATGCATCAATAAACAGCACAAGAAGAAAATCAGACCAAGTACTATAGTTAATAGTAAGAAACAAGAAATTATGCAATTAATTGAAAGTGACAAGAACATTTTAAGAGTTTTAAATATCAAAATCACCAAGGCTGGTAGTGCGAGCTCGGTTTTAACTAAAACGCTGTTTTAAGAAATGTCAAATTTCATTATTTAATAATAAAAATAAATAATATCAAATATATCAGAATGTGATTTTTAAGCAGAACATAGTTTGTATTCAAACAAATATTTTTTTAAAAATCGTTCTTCAAACATAATGGTGAAATTAAATATTGAAATTTGAATTTGACATTTCTTAAAATAGCGTTTTAATTAAAACCGAGCTCGCACTACCAGCCCAAGAGTTTATTACACAACGATATAGAACGAAGAAATATCTTTTGCGAAGATATGATGAACAAAATTAACAGTGGGGAAATATTACTGGATCGAATTTTATTTACGGATGAAGCGACATTTTATATTAATCGGGAAGTAAATTCACAAAATTGCAGGTATTGGAGTCGTCAAAATTTTCACTTATATCTGCACCAGGTATTCCCCCAACGCTGGATAGGACATGGTGGAGAAGTGGAGTGGCCTGCAATGCCACCAGATCTTGCACCAAACGATTTTTTTTTCTTTGGGGCCATTTAAAAAATTGTATTTACAATGGTGACAAAATAAATATTGATCAATTAAAAAATAAGGATAAAATATAATTTATATTAATTATTTCTTGCCTTAGGCTTATGACAAAGTATAGAATTATACCATACAATTTGAACTTTTTCTTCAACTGTATACATTTTGAAATATGACAATTTGATAACATTGACAGATATACTAAATGTCACGTCCTATGTCCAGTTTAAAAAAAAACGCGATAATACATTGCTGTCAATCATTTTAAATGTAACTATGGTAATGACATACGCCCATGTTCACTGATAAAAAAAACTCTCGGTATATATTCTTAAATAACTGAAAATGGCCAAAAATGGCAAAAATCTAAGGTATACCCTTTGCCATTTTTTTTTAATTTTGGCAATTTTCAGTTATTTTACTTTAGAAAATGTACACATTGTTCAAAAAATTTGAAAATTTGTATACCCATGTAATTTTGCCCGTGAAGTTTCCAGGCTTGTATCTCCACCCGTTTTAGGGTTATGGCCCAAAAATGGGTAAAATATGAAATGTAAATATCTCGAGAATGAAAAGATATATCGACCTGCGGTTTTAAAATTTGAAGTCAGCGCGTTGAGATGTACCTACATGTAGAAAAATTGGAATTTTGAAAATTTTGAAGATTTTGAAGAAAATGCGGAATATGGGTTTTGATGCCTTATAACCTGACTGGTGTAAAATTGTAACACGAACATAACTATTTTCTACAAATTCCGTATCGAAACTTTCTTGGAAACAACTTACCTGTTTTAAAGTTGATATGAAAAACAGGAAAAACAGTAAGCAGTACTGAGTGTACAACATTTTGAACATAACAGTTTGTGCCTTATTTCATAGAATATATACTATTCTCTATTAATGACGCAATATTTTTTTAACCTATTACAAGCGGCATATTTACAACTATTTATTAAAGATAAATAGTGCTATCAAAAATATTATTCAAATATGACATTATTACAAAAAAGTGTAAAATATATTTTTTTTGGAATATGAACAGGATATTTATCTTAATAGGGACTAAACAACAGGCGGAATTTTGGATTTAAATTGCAAAAAAAATAAATGACATTTTAATTTTTTGATAAAAATGAAAAAAAATGTAGTAATTGTATATACATCTGTTAAAATACACACTACATATTACAAAATATGTCTATGTTTACATTTTTAACAGCACTTATGTTAATTTATATTTACATTCTTATCACAACGAATATTTTTGTTGAATAAATTAATATATGAGGGTCACTCCAAAATTATTGAGATGCTGGGAAACAGTTGGCTTTAGAAAATTTTTAGTGCACAAATGTCAAACTACAATTTATTTAAAATATCTGTCCAATAATAACATCTGGTTGAAGTGATTTATTGTGGTGGAATTCGAAGTGGAAATAAACTGCAACATGAAGTTAGGAAGAGAGCATTGTCGCGCTATGATTTACTACGACTTTACGTGAAGAACAGTGCGAGGAACGTCTACGATTGGCATTTGGAGATGAAGCTCCATCTCGAGCAACTATATTTCGCTGGTTTTCAGAATTCAAAAGAGGCCGTAATTTCTTGCGTGATGAGAAACACTCAGGGAGACCTTGTACAGCGGTAGTGCCAGAAAATGTAGCTGCCATCAGACAAACGATGACAATCGTGTCACCTATCAAACGATGGAAGATGCATTGGATCCGCAGCAATAGCAAAAATTTTGCATGAAGAACTTCGTGTTAGAAAAATTGTTTCTCGTTGGGTGCCACAGAACTTAACGGAAGAACAAAAAGCCAAGCGTGTTACAATTAGTCGCGCCACTTTAAAATTGTTAAATAATGGCGGTCATCGTATTCTTTCTAAAAATTTAACTGGCGATGAAACTTACATACCCTTTTATGATGTTCCAACGCGTCAAGAAAGTAGGGTATGGGTGTTTGAAGATGACCCAACACCAGTTACCGTGAAAAAACAACGTGCACTTAAAAAAGTTATGTACGTTGTATTTTTCAGAAGTACAGGTCTTGTGAAGACTGTTACTGCCAATTGGTACACACAAAAATGTCTACCTGAAGTTCTTCGCAGTGTGAAAATTAAGGGTTTAACGCTTCACCATGATAATGCGTCCTCCCATACCGCTGCGACAACTGTTAATTTTTTGAAAGAAAATGGTATTAAAGTCATTGAGCATCCACCGTATTCTCCTGATCTTGCAATGTGTGACTTCTGGCTATTTTTTAATTTGAAAAAACATTTACTTGGTCGTCATTTTACGTCAGAAGAGGAGATTAACAACACCATAATGGAGTATTTTAATACGATTCCAGAAAATGAATGGCTCAAAGCTATCCATCTCTGGAAAATTCGATTACAAAAGTGTATTGAAGCAGGGGGGGACTACTTTGAACACCAGTAAAACTACATGCTTCTCCTTCAAATAATATTTCTGTATCTCAATAATTTTGGCGTGACCCTCGTATTTTTGTTAATTTTTAAGAATTGCATAGATTTAAATAATATTTTAATTTTTTGAAAAGAATTTTGAAAAATGTAATAATTATACATACATCTGTTAAAACACACAGCATATACTTTGTGTTTTATTTATATTTTTTAACATAGGTTAAATTATTCTTTATGTATCAACTTAATATTCAAATATTTTTTAAAATGATATTCGTTGCCGCGGTTACGCTACCGTTTCTACATATTTCATCTTTCGTCATTATTTGGATGAAGATAGCATATACCCCTTTGTAACATGTACGATAATACGACAAAGATGCTAGATAAAAATTTAGTAATTCTTGCAGGAGAAATTGATAATGCGAGTATAAATTCAAGCTGTCAAATATGTCTTGAACGAAGCATAAAAAGTAATTCATAAGTTTTCTCACGCCACCAAATCCATATTTAAGTGGAATAGAGTATAGGTAAATAAAATAGTTATTTACAGTAAAATACTATACATTATATTTTTTAAATGAAATGGTACATGAGTTTTTATTCATATATTTAATATGTATTATACGGTGGGTATCCATAAGTTCCATACTGCTGTTCCCAAAATTTCATCTCTGCATCTTCTGGATTAATAGATGGCACCAGTTGATACCCTATATCCAAATAGTGCAATGTGGTTCCCCCGGAAGCATTAGCTATCGGCCATGTTACATTTACTTCCGGAGTGAGTGGCGAAGTGGGATTACCAGTCTTTACAAAATTGCTCCACATTTGTACCATCCGTTGGATGGTGAGTCGAACATCAGGTGATGCCGTATTGAATGGAAGCTTCCATAAAAATGGTAACTCATGTGAATGGGCTACTCCTAGTGCGGGCGCTCCATCGTAGCCGTTAAAGGAAAAGCGGTATAGATAGACTGGACTGTAAGGGGCTTCTAGAACAGCGGTTTTGGCGATGCCACGGACGAACAGTTGGTCGCTTAAATACTAAAACAAAAGTTATTTACATAATCAGTTATGAAATAGTTATTCAAGATTTGCTGTGTGTGTGTGTCCGTGTGTGTACAATTGTAACCTACATTTTACGCGTACTGTGTTGTAACTTGTCTAACTATGCGGTAAAATAATCAAAATACACTGGACGTTTATGGGCATTTAGAAAAGAAATCATCTTTACTATAATAAAGTTAATGTAAAAAAGTACTACCTACATAAGTTATTTTTTTACTTTAACATTTCCTATATTTAAAATTAATTTATATAAACCAAAATCACGGCAGCGACATCTGTCATTATTGTAAAAATCCGCCGTTACCGACATAGTCACCGATCAATGTACCTGTCAAATACGCGAGGCGAACATTGCTGAAATGTCAAATATCGACACCTACCTATTATTTATTACGAAGAAAACGTGAGCAAATAAATATATTATCAGTTATAAACAACGTCTATTATTACAGATAAATTTTCGCTAGAAGAAGTACTCTAATGAAGGTAAGTAAAATCAAATTTGGAAATTGACAACCCCAGTATTTTAAACTAACTAAAAGGCCAACAAACTGGTGATTCTTTTCGTTTTTGTGAAATAGGTTTGCATTCTGACCAATCCTAAGGCAGAATCTAAACCAACGCTATTACAATTTCGCTGAGGAAATCTGAATTACCGACACAAAGTATTTCAGTCACTTTAAACTAGATGGCGCACCGAATTCTTGATATCAAAAATTCGAATACTGGACATGTTATTTACGGAGATGTGATATCCATAATTCAATTCTTGATATCAAAAAAGAATTTAGGACGTCAAAAATTCGAATTCTGGACATGTTATTTACGGAGATGTGATATCCATAATTCAATTTTTGATATCAAAAATTAATTTAGGACTTCAAAAATTCGAATTCTGGACATGTTATTTACGGAGATGTGATATCCATAATTCAATTCTTGATATCAAAAATGAATTTAGGACGTCAAAAATTCGAATTCTGGACATGTTATTTACGGAGATGTGATATCCATAATTCAATTTTTGATATCAAAAATTAATTTAGGACTTCAAAAATTCGAATTCTGGACATGTTATTTACGGAGATCTGATATCCATAATTCAATTCTTGATATCAAAAATGAATTTAGGACGTCAAAAATTCGAATTCTGGACATGTTATTTACGGAGATGTGATATCCATAATTCAATTCTTGATATCAAAAATTAATTTAGGACGTCAAAAATTCGAATTTTGGACATGTTATTTATGGAGATGTGATATCCAGAATTGAATTTTTGATATCCAAAATTCAATTTTTGATATCTTTAATTCAATTTTTGATATCCTTAATTTAATTCTTGATATCCTTAATTCAATTCTTGATATCTAAAAAAGAATTTTTGATATCTATAAATTTAAAACATCTTTAAAACAATTTGGATATCAAAAAATATTATAAGAACATCCAGAAATGAATAAAGACGTCTTTATTTCATTTAATGACGTCTTTATATAATTTAACATATCTTTAAATATAGAATAAGTATTAAACCGGCGTTCCATACCGGTATATACTCACATTTACCATTCCCGGTTGTGTTAGAAAAGACTGATTTTGAAAGTAAAAAGACTTTACATTCCGTCCTACGGTATCTCGTCCTCCGGGACTTGCATTCATGTCTAAAGGAGTCAAGCGACTTGGAAACAGGTCGTATTGAGCGAACGTTACATTTAATAGAAAAGGCACTGTAAATTAATAATATTATAAAACAAATATTTTAGTTTGGATCTTCTTGGTACATACAGTTTTGAAAATTGGATGCTTCTTTAGAATTAAACCCATGTAGAAGTGGTCCATGATTGAAGTTTCCACTTTCTTGGGATACATAGCTGAATCTTGTGTACACTGCTTCAGCTGACGCTGCTTCCAATGTTGGCGCAAAGGGCAAACCATTTAAAACATCAAATACACCTAATGAAGATGGTACGTCTGACGATCTATGCAGTTGATACGCATCAACTGTTCTTAACCTCTCGACCAAAGTTTTGGAACTTAAAGTTATGATACCATTTAGCAACCCAATTTGGAACGCTATATCTCGTGCATTTCTCGATGCAGCCCACGGGTCTAATGTACTCGCACTATTAGCTATACACTGTTGAAAGAGATTCCTAGCTCTATCAGATTCCCGGAGATAATGCACAGAAGCAGCCCCGGCGCTCTCGCCAAAAATGGTCACTCTTTGGGGGTCGCCCCCCAATGCAGCGATGTTTGTTTGGACCCATTGCAGGGCCAATACTTGGTCCTTTATACCCCAGTTTCCGGGGACTACAGTGTCCTCCGTACTGAGGAAGCCAAATGCGCTCATACGGTAGTTCATAGAAACTACCACAAGGGTTTGATCTATAAATCTGTCGGCTTGATTTGGTTCTAGATTTCCAGAGAAATATAGGAAGCCTCCTCCATGGATCCAGACCAAAACAGGGAGAAGATTGTTCGTTGTATTATTACCTAAATAAAGTGACAATGATTTTATCAATACAATGGTGAGACAATGTTTAATAAATTATTAGAAAAACAGGGTGTCTCTTAAATAGGGGGACATGGCCACAGATTCCTGAGGCTAAACTAAGACGATTTAACTAAACTTGCTTGTACCGGAAAGTGTACCATTTAGCCAGAAATCTGCTTCAAAGTTCTTTAAAAAAAATTAATTTTGCTTATAATAACAGAACGCTTTATTCGATTTGGATGAAATTTGGAATGACAGTTCATATGGTTATAAGTCATCTTTTAAGGTGATACTTGTTATTATTAGTGAACCACTAGTGTATTAAACTTAGGTGTCCCAACATTGATTAGACCGTAACTTTTTAATGGCCACGCCGATAACATAAAGTTATTTTTTTTTTCAGAAAGATACATTCAATAGTAAACTTTTCTCTCTCTGTTTATTTTGTGATATCTGTTACGATTCAGGTAGAAAAATATAAAACCTGAGTGACTGCATCGTGAATTTTTAAAAATAAATTTAATCTAGCAGTCTATCCAAATATCAAACATCTAATTTTTAATGACAGTAACGAGTTGTCAATCTTCTCAACTTATTTTGAAGTTAACATATTTATTCGTGTTATTTATAATAATGGTAGTAAAATACTATTAGGCCGAACAAACAGATATTACTAGTTTCTGAATATTGGGAAGGAATTTTTTGACAACCCATAAACAATTGTTACTGTCATTAGAAATTAAGTGTTTGACATTTGGATAGACTGCTAGATTAAATTTATTTTAAAAAAATTCACGATGCTGTAACTCAGGTTTATTTTTTCTGTGTGAACCGTAACAGATATCACAAATTAAACAGAGAGAGAGAAAAGTTTACTATTGAATGTATCTTTCAAAAAAAAATAATTTTATGTTATCGGCGTGGCCATTAAAAAGTTATGGTCTATTCAATGTTGGGACACCTACGTTTCATACACTAGTGGTTCACTAATAATAACAAGTATCACCTTAAAAGATGACTTATAACCATATGAACTGTCATTCCAAATTTCATCCAATCGAATAAAGCGTTCTGTTATTATAAGCAAAATTAATTTTTTTTAAAAGAACTTTGAAGCAGAATTCTGGCTAAATGGTACACTTTCCGGTAGAAGCAAGTTTAGTTAAATCGTCTTATTTTAGCCTCAGGAATCTGTGGTTAAGCCATGTCCCCCTATTTAAGAGACACCCTGTATAACAAATTTAAAAAAAGAGTAACTAATGATGCAATGACAGTCTACTAGGCAACAAGTGACAAGGGAAGAAATTGTGACATTTCCGTTGAATTAGTCACTAAACAAAGTAACTGGAAATGGTATCCTAGTAAACTGTCATAATGCATTAAGCCTTATGCACTAATTAATATGCATTAAGCATTAAAACATTCGGTAGAAATGAGCCTTTATTCTAATAATTTATCATGATTACGAAGTTGACACTCTCTACTCTACTTACCAGGTAAACTAGGCGTATACACATTTATAAACAGACAATCTTCATCACCAATAACGGTATTGTTTTGAGTCTGTATACAAACGTTCCCTTGTTGTGTGGCATTGTAAACACCTGTCCAATTCTGCACGGGAACTGGCGCCCGAAATCTTAAATTTCCTACAGGTGGCTCTGCGTACGGAATCCCTAAGAACTTGGAGTATGTAGTATTGTTTTCAGTTTGAGATTGTAGACCTTCCACTTGTCCATTTGAAATCGTAATTGTTATTAATTGGACCTAGACATTAAACATTTAAATAGGATATAATACGAGTCTCTAAGACAAGACAGGTATAGGATTCATGCTCTCTCTCTCTCTCTCTCTCTCTCTCTCTGTATGTATGTGTGTGTGTGTGTGTGTGTGTGTGTGTGTGTGTGTGTGTGCGTGTGCGTGTGTGTGTGACAAAAATTTCTCCGACTAAAAATGGGGTATTACGGCTCAATCGAATTAAAGGAAAATATTAAAAAAATACGAATGTATATGCTGAGTAACGTATATTAATAAAAAATTGAAATGGTATAATTGAGATATTTCGGAAATGAAGGGTTTTTTTGTTATAACGCTTCGACACTAATATGAAAATATTTTGATTGGCGACCGAGAAACCGCCTATACATGCATTACAAATAGCGTGTTAGGAGGTGGGATTACTACCAATGGAAGTTAAGAAATTCAAATTCGAAAGGAGGGGCTAACATTTCTGTACTACAGTTTCCAAACAGTTTTTATTTTAACATAAATTTCTTGCATTAAACTTAATAATTTAAATACACCTGTAATTATAAAGTATGTATACTTATACAGTGTTATAATATTCATTTATTTTTATGTAAATATAACCTAAAATAGCATATATTTCAAGAACATTTAGGTCCATGATGAAAACAGTTTGATATAAAAACACATAAATGTGACGTCACGTCAATCTTTTCAAAATTCGGGAGACCATAACTCGCTTATTAATAGGAATTTTTTCACCGGATTTTCATCAATAGTCTTAGTTTTCCTAATATTTTCAGATGAAATTATAAAAAAAAATGGTGTAATCCCCCATTATAAAATTGTCAAAAGGGTGTCTAGTAAAGACACCTGGCGGAAGAAGTTGGAATTAACGCCTTACCACCCGCCAGAAAATAAATCCAATTTTTTGGTACCTTCCCTGTATGTATGGGATTTTATTTTGGGATTTTAACAATTTTCGAACAACTTACCTGTTTCAAAGTTGATACGAATAACACAAAAAATATTAAGCGGTATTGAGAGTACAACATTTTGAACATAATACTTTGTACTTCATTATTACATAGAATATATACTTTTTCTCTTGTAGTAATGTCACATTATTTTTTAATTTATTAAGAGAGGCATGTGATATTATTATCAACTATCATAAATGTTATACAAATATGATATTAATACAAAAAAAGTATATTAATGTTGATTTTAGTTTTAAATTGTAAAAAAATACGAATAATATTTAAATAAATGATATTTTAATTTTTTGATAATTGTACATAGATCTGTTAAAACCAACACACACTATATGTCCATGTTACATTTTTTATACAACACAATGTTAATTTATTTTTACATTTTTATCACAACTAATATTTTTGTGAATAAATGAACATATTTTTTGTTAATTTTTAAGAATTGCATATTTTATGGTATTTAGTTGCAAATTTATAATAGCTACCATAAATAATATTGTTGATAGATAATAAATTGTTTAACATTGTAAATTACTACCACAATGAAAGGAAAATTTATTTTCTTGATAATATGAAAAAACATAACCAAATCATTTTTAAAAATAATCTATTTCATGTTCATTTTCTTCACAAGTGTCGACAACTATGCATTTACATGTTTTGCAAATTAATTTGCCTACCTACTATTATTATTATTTATTATTATATTTATTCTTGCTTAACCAGCTTAGAATCTATATATTATATATATTCTACAATAAATTATGGTACTACATCTAAAGCTTTTCTTTTTGAATCTTATTTAAGAAATAGAACTTAATTAAAAAACGGCAAATGGCAATATTCTTTTGCTGCCTGTTACAATGAATTACACGATCAATTTTGGCAACTTGGCTTTTGAATTGAATAATGATGAGACACGTTTCTCTATTCATAGCCTACTCCCAGTAGTAATCTATGATACGCATATGCCTATTAACTAATATATTGCTAATGCTCGTATATTTCTCATAAGATTAGGTGAAGGAAACACAGTGAAATGGAAATATCATTTCTGCATAAGTCTATCTCTCACAAATACCCAACCGGCAATTATGCGCATGCTCGGAAATCTTGACTACTATTGGCTAACGCTGACAGCGTCGCTGGCTGGGCTGCGTTCCAAAATCCTACTCTTAGAGGACGAAATTATTCAAAGTCGTTTCAAAACTAATAACCTTGCTCTCAAAGTTTACTCAACTTGTTCCAAAACAGCCAGAGTTTACTCCAAAGTGATGTACTACGAGGAGGGTATAGAAATTACTCCACAATATTTTCAAAAGTAGATGCTCACGATTCTCAACATATGAAAGTAATTTGCCTTCTTGAGGAAGAAAACATGCTTTTGGTTGAAAATAAACATAAGTAAATACGTTGGCGTGTATTACGAGCATACTTTTATAATAAAAGCGCTTTTATGGAGCGTACTTTCACATTATATTGAGGAGAGTGCTCCATAAAAGCGCTTTTATTACGGGCTTGACATTAATGTTGTAATTATAAGTAGTTTTGTTAGTTTTATAAAATTATTTTTAATTTAGTTTCAATTTTTTACTTCAACAAAACTCTCATTCGTTCCAAAACACAACACCATACTCTACGCCAAAACTCGGTATTCTTGGTTTTGGAACGCTGCCCTGGTGATGCAGCGAGCACAAGGTTTGACTTTGACGTTTGATTTTATTTCTGTTTGTAGTTGCACTTCGAAAGCATTTGCTTTGTGTTTCATACAGTAATTTATTGTCACCTAAATAAATTAATCCTGACCAGATTGTATTCCTATTATTTTTACAGTACAACAAAGTAAATTATATAATTCAAATTTAGCACTAGAATATGTCAATGTTTTTATTATTACTAATATTTATATTCAAGAATTTACATACAAAATAAATAGTAGGTACATTGTTTAATTTCTCAAATTTAAATTAAAAATTTCTCGCGCTAGTCAGAACTCTGTGATTCGCAAAAAGTGATCATGATTTCCTCGTTAGCCAATAGTAGTCAAGGTTTCCAAGCATGCGCATAATTCGCGATTGGGTGTTTGTGTGAGATAGACTTATGAAGAAATGATATTTCCATTTCACAGTGTTTCCTTCAAGAAAAGCAAAGGATCCGCAATATATTAGTTAATAGGTATATGATGATACGACGATTTCATGCAATAGCAGTGTTGCCAACCTTATGATTAATTTAGGCAGGTGTACAATGTACAACAGAAGATTTGTACGTAAAATAACAAAAACATGTGCAAGAAGAACGAACTAAATAATTCTAATGATTGTACCTATTGAATATTATAAAAATATTGTGTAGTAATGAATATACCTACACAAAAATAAATTACATGCTATATTTCATGATTTCAGTTTTCGTCTCTTTGTACAACAGCCTGAAAAACTGCAAGGATTGAATATGCTGTTTTCACTAACTACAAAAATTCCAAAAATTAATTTTTAGGCGAATGTAGTTATAGTATTAACTTGTAACTTACCATTATGTATGTTTCTAAAGAAATTGTATGTATAATTCCAGTAGATAATGTTATAGGTTTTTTGCTACGTTCGACAAGAATAAGTAAATTTTTCTTTACTTGAGGACTGAATTCGTACCAATTACTTTGCGAAACCGCAGTCCCTACATTTTTACTCTAAAATATTAATTCATTTATTTATTCGTATGTATAAAACAACAGTAAATTATTACTTGCTCTATAACTTCATTTCCAAACCAAAAATAGTACAACAATTGCATTAATAAATAAAATAAATACATGAACTCCATGACTTGGTGAAGTATTACATTATCCTAAAAAAAATCATTTATGTGCTGCACTGTGAAATATATTACTTCACGTACAAATAATATTCTAATAGCAACATTACAGAGAATTATGGCAGTTACCACAAATGTTATATTAGACAATGGCTTTAAATAGGAATCAATAATATTAAAATACCTGAAAAACTCAAAAATATTAAAACTGAAAAATATAGTGACCGAACAAAATTTTGTCGGTCAGTGAATAGATTATAAAAATTCTGTTGTTGCTAACACAAGACCTCTCGCCATTTCCATATTAGGCTATATAAGTACATATTGCGGTACATACACAAAAATTCTAATTATTAATATATTTTTATATTCTTTAATTCATTCTATAATAAGTTTCTTCCTACTCTTCTAAATGTTCGAGATTCTTCAAATTCATTGACGAGTTTGGCGGTATTTCTGATGTGTATATATGTATCTACTTATAATTTTAAATACTTAATTAATAATAAAATATTAAATGTACTTCCCAGAAAAAACCTTCAGTAATGTAAATGTATTTTTGACACTGACAACTCACATTCTGTCAATTACAAACATTTAAATTTTTCAACTGGTTTCCATGGAGTTATTTGGGCTACTGGATACATTACTCTAAAGATGCGTACACTTACGTTACATTGTCTCTACAAGCAAATAATATTACTACCAAGTTTATATATCTACCCATTTTTGAATTATTGCCCCATAAATTAATATACCTACTCCATATTTAGATAAAAACCACAATATTTTCAAAAATCTAATTTTTATGTATCTAGATACTTCTTAATGCTCTGATTACAAATTTTGAAACCACAGGTCGATATCTCTTTTCGTTCTCGAGATATTTACATTAAAAGTTTTGCTCAAAACTGCCCATTTTTGGGTAGTAACCCAAAAATGGGTCAAGATATAAATTTGGCGACACGACCATTCGTTTCTACGGGAAAAATTACATAAGTGTACCAATTTTCATAAGTTTTGTCCAACGGGTTCATTTTTTATTAATAAAGTTTGAAAACCCCCTAAAATGGCCAAAATCTCAAAAAATCGTAAGGGGTACACCTTAGATTTTTGCTCATTTTCAGTTATTTTGCTTTAGAGATTGTATGCGGTGTTCAAATATGAAAATTGGTGAACTTATATATTTTTTCCCGTAGAATCGAATTATGATATCGCCAAATTCATATCTCGACCCATTTTTGGGTTACTACCCAAAAATGGGCAGTTTTGAGCAAAACTTTGAATCTAAATATCTCGAGAACGAAAAGAGATATCGACTTGCGGTTTCAAAATCTAGAATCTAGAATGAATTTGGCCATATCACCATTCTACGGACAAAAATACAGTATAGCAATTTTCATAATTTTTGTCTAACCGGTTCAGTGTTTATGAATAAAAGCTTAAAACCCCAGGAAATGGCCAAAATATGAAAAAATCGTAAGATTTTTGCGATTTTTGACCATTTTCAGTTATTTTGCTTTAGAGATTGTATGCGGTGATCAAATATTATGAAAATTGCTGAACTTATATATTTTTTCCCGTAGAATCGAATGATGATATCGCCAAATTCATACCTCGACCCATTTTTGGGTTACCAAAAATGGGCAGTTTTGAGAAAAACTTTGAATCTAAATATCTCGAGAACGAAAAGAGATATCGACCTGCGGTTTCAAAATCTGGAATCAGCGCATTGAGAAGTATCTAGATACAAATAAACTTGGTAGTAACATTATTTGATTGTAACGGATTATTTTATATATTTATGAGTCTCTATCTCTAAATGTATAGAAGATATAATAAAAATGTTCAATGTATTGGATAGAGAATTCTATGATCTTTAATACTTGTAAAAAAAATTTTAAGAAACTACTACTTCGGGTTGTCTAATTGTCACCAAAACCTTTTCAGCTCTTCCCATTAATGTCAGATAAAGGAACACGTAGTTAAATTATCTTTAGTCTTATAGAATTTGAGAAACCGTCCCTCCATCGTAAAAAAATATTGAGCAATTTTTAAAATAAAGATTCGATAAGATATACTCACTCAATAACGCGATAATGATGCTTAACAATATTTATAATTTCCTTTTCTTGATTATTTGGAGTCAAATCTATAATTGCCTGTTGAATAATTTCAAATTGTCCTAATCCAAAAATTATTAAACTGACATAAAATGCGTCTGCTACCAATAGCAAAAAAATAACTCCCCCTGCTATTATACTCGAGTATAAAAAAGTTGCGTAGTATAGATTGTTATTTGTAAGGTTCCAAGGAACCCAACCCTTAATAGGAATAGGGATTCTTTCTTCAGGATATACTAATACGAACATTATAGGCCCCATAACGAAATAATAAATGTTTGAAGCAGTGAATATACGCCAATATAATGAAGTTATTTTTCTGTTTCGTCTAACCCAAGCTAAATATATTTCTTGCTCCTTTTTATGTCTTCGATGTATTCGATGTTCTTCATAGCGAATTCTATCGATTATCTCTTGTACTTTTCCTTGTGGTAAACGTATGAATCCTATTTTTACCAGTACCAGAAAATATTGGGCAATTGCGTGTATTGTCTCCATTGCTTCAAAAGGATCATTTAGTATGGTAAGTAGATATAATATTATTTGCAATAAATATACAATTACGATATATATCAATAAGTTTTTCCGAATATAACGAAACATATCTTTTAGCGAATTAGATTTATTTGTTTCTTTCCAAATTCCGAACATTTTCAAAGCAGCGATATTTAGTTTTAAGTAGTCTGCCATTTTCGTTACTATAGTTCGTTTGACGTAAAATAACTAAATAAATCCTGCGTCTGATTCACAAAGTTACAAAAACGAAATGCTTATTTTTTATCACGTGCAGAAACCGATATCACAAACAGCACATATTTGCCTGGTTGCTCAACGCGTATTTACGTGGTTGCTACCACAAATATAACACAGTTTTGACATATTACAGTTATATAATTTGTATTAATTTGCCCATAATTCCGAATTCAGTGTTGTATCAGTTTTTATGTCTAAATGTTAATTTGTTTAATAAAGTATTAGAAAAATATTTTGTTTAACAAAGTTTGGTTTCAAGAATTTAAAATATTTAACGTATGTATATAAAGTATATAAAGGAAAATATGTCTTGCAGGGCTTTTTATACCAGTATTTCATATTTTAATTATACATAGTATGTTTTTGTGCATATTAATTAAATCAGAACATTTTATTTGAAATTACAGATTCAATTTGCTTTGCTCTTTCTTCATATATTATAAGTAGAAATTATAAGAAAACCATTTAATTAAAAATTATAGATTTTCTTAGAAAATGGTAATTTATTTAATAAGTAATTAGCTTTATTAATAATGTAGTATTAATTAGCAAGATTAATAAAATATAAAGATATCTTTTAATTTTTCTCCATTTTGATAAAGATGACCTTGTTTTTATGAATATACAAAGTTAACATTAAAAAATCTGTTGTGGCCAGCACAAGACCTTCCGTTAATTTGATGTATTTTGTACAAATCCCGTACCAAAAATTCATTGGAAAAGATTCTATATATCCAGTAAAATTGTAGCACGAACATAATACAATTTGTTACAAATTCTATACAGAAAGTTAATTGGAAAATATTCATAAATCCAATAAAATTATTACATGAATATACATTATGTATACTCATATATAAATATTCTAAAAATATTATTACTACCAAGTTTATATCTCTACCCATTTTTGAATTATTGCCCCAAAAGTCAATATACCCCACATTTAGATAAAAACTTCAAAATTTTCAAAAATTTTATTTTTATGTATCTAGTTCGCTTTTCAATGCGCTGATTCTAAATTTTGAAACCACAGATCGATATCTCTTTTCATTCTCGAGATATTTAGATTCAAAATTTTGCTCAAAACTGCCCATTTTTGGGTAATAACCCAAAAATGAGCCGAGATATGAATTTGGCGACATCATTCGATTCTACGGACAAAATTACATAAGTACACCAATTTTCATAATATTTGAACACCGCATACAATCTCTAAAGCAAAATAACTGAAAATGGCCAAAAATCGCAAAAATCTAAGGTGTACCCCTTACGATTTTTTCAGATTTTGGCTATTTTCAGGGCTTTTCAAGCTTTTATTCATAAAAAATGAACCGGTTGGACAAAAATTATGAAAATTGCTATACTTGTATTTTTGTCCGTAGAATCGAATGGTGGTGTCGCCAAATTCATATCTCGACCCATTTTGGGTTAATACTTAAAAATGGGCAGTTTTGAGCAAAACTTTAAATCTAAATATCTCGAGAACGAAACGAGATATCGACCTGCGGTTTCAAAATTTAGAATCAGCGCATTGAATATCTAGATACATAAAAATTCAATTTTTGAAAATTTTGCAGTTTTTATCTACCTAAATGCGGGGTATATTGACTTTTGGGGCAATAATTCAAAAATGGGTAGAGATATAAACTTGGTAGTGATATTATTTGATTGTAAAGAGAATGTTACGTAAGTGTACGCATTTTTAGAGTATTTGAACAACTGTGTGAATTTTTAGAAATAAAAGTATTGAAATAAAAATGGATAAATGCTGTAAAAAGGTCCTTGGAAAAGATTCTATATATCCAATAAAATATAACACGAATACATACTGCTTTTTACAAATGCTGTAAAAAATGTCATTGGAAAAGATTCTATATATCCAATAAAAATATAACATGAACACATACTATTTTTTACAAATTCCATACCAGAAGTTCTTTTGAAAAGATTCTATAAATCCAATAAAAATATAACATAAACATGATATATGAATAATAATTATTTAAATCTGATTAGTGATTTAGGTGTAGAATTTAATTCTCTGCAACACTTATTTGATACATTTTTGTCTAAAATTAAATGGGAAGTTTTGCGGAAGGAAAACTAATTTCTCATGTTAAACCCCTATGGTCCGGTTTTTCAATAACTTCCTGTATATGAAATACTATAAATGTAAAATATGTTATTTACATACCTTTGCTAAATACTTATATAACAAATTTCCACCATAACCCAGAATTGTATTGTTGGTTGCATTTTTCAAACAAAATTTTTGCAGAATTATTGATGCATTTATTGCATTTTGTTGGAATTTCCTATGAATAATAAAAGCAATGCATCCTTTATGTAATTAATGATTATATATCTGATTATTGACGGTACTTATTATAGCATAATTATGATTAAAAATCTAAGGTTTCAAGATTATATTTATTGTATTTTAATAAGATGTGTTTTTTTAACATTCTATGCACATAAATGATTAACATATGAACGGAGAAATGCTTTTTAGTAGAGTATTTTAACATTGATACAGTATTGAGTATTATACATTATTTTAAGTCAAAAAAATGTATGAATAATTTAAATTTAAGAAAACTTTGAAGATACAATTTTGTTTTGTGTAGTGTAGACGCTTTTTCAATAGTAACAAATTGTTAATATTTATTTTAAACAAAAGTAAATATTTTTTTCTACGCCAATGTATCAATCGTCAATGCTAAATCAAACAATGACAATTATTTTGAGCTCTTTAGTCAAAGAATCAACTTGAAGTGACGAGTGTCGCATGGTCGCATGTATCAGTTTATTTTTGTAATTGATGATTGTCAGATGTGTGTTCTTTACTCACGATTGTGGTTTGTTGTTTAAATACAGCCTACTATCACGTTTTCTGATTCATTGTAATTCACAAATGTCAATGCTACTCTGACATCTGATCCCGGAAAATACATTTTTAATTATATGTAGGTAAGTAGGAAGTACGCTTATTTTCAATTTGTCAAATAGGAAATACAGAAATGCAATTGTATTGTGAATTTTCCACGTATTATTATAGTTTTTATTAATATCATAATTAAATGATTTGTAATATTCATAACTGAAAATCCTTGGACGATTATTTTAATGATAAAAACACGTAATGTATCACAAATAAGTTTTCTACAATGGAATTCAATTGAAATTTTGTTTTTCATTGAATTTATTAGTAGGTTATGTTTATGTATAGAAAATTGTTCATTAATGACCCCTATTACTGCATTATTATTACCTCTCGCTAAGAGAGGTATTGGATTCATGCTAAAATTCGCATATCCAGATTTCAGTGAATAAGCACGAGTTAAGGTCCCTAAAATCCGATTATAACATTTTTAAAATTATGTCTGTGTGTGTGTGTGTGTGTGTGTGTGTGTATGTGTGTATGTCTGGATGTTGTAGACACGATTCCTCAAAAATCATAAGACTTAAAAAATGTTTAACTATGGATTCCTCAATCTGACATTCCTGGGAAGAGCTGAAAAGGTTTTGGTAACAATTGAACAACCGGAAGTAGTAGTTTCTGAGAAAAATTCTTCTAAATGTAATTTTTTGGAAATTTTTGTTATTAAATATTGAAGAACATAAAATTCTCCATCTAATACACTTAAAATTTTTATTATATCTTGTATAGATTTAGAGATAAAGACACTATAATATATAGAGTAATTTAATCGCAAAGGCCAAGGCACTAAGGAAACCAGTTGACAAATTCCAATGTTTATAACATAGTTTTTAAATAACACATGTCAGTGTCAAAAATCAACAGTTTTAGTGACATTCTGACAGCTTTTTCTGGGAAGTATATTTAATCTTTCTTATTGTTTTATTAATTAAATATTTGAAATTATAGGTGAAATACATATATCCATCAGAAATACCACCAAGCTGGTTAATGAATTGGAAGAATCTCTGATATTAAGAAACTTCCTCATACAATGAAAAATAGATATAATTAGAATTATATGTGTGCAGAAGACATGTTAAATACAATAAAAATCAGTATTTGGGTAATATTCTGTATTTTTTTGTTATAAAACGACGGTTTGAAAGGGAAGTGCAATACAATACTTATATAGCCTAATATGGAAATGGCGAGAGGTCTTGTGCTGGCCACAACAGATTTTTAAATATTAAGAAACGATTTTAGTGGGTAACCTTAGATACCATATACTATTGCTGAACAATTGTCAAAACTTATGTGTCAAACGTTTCTAACCTCTCGTTAACATGTTAAAAATCGCAAATCCAGATTTTAGTGAATAAGTACGTTTTAAGGTCTCTAGAATCCGATTATAACATTTTTACTATGATATGTATGTGTGTGTGTGTGTGTATGTGTGGGTGGAAATGTGTGTGTCTGGATGTTGGAGGGACGATTCCTCAAAAACTATAATACTTAAGACCTGTTTAACTACGTATTCCTCAATTTGACATTAATGGAAAGAGCTGAAAAGATTTTGATAACAATTGAACAACCGGAAGTAGTAGTTTCTTAAAAAAAATCTTTTAAATAATATTTTTTGAAGATTAAGTATTGAAGAAAATAAAATTCTACATATAATACACTTAAAAAATTATTATATCTTCTTCTAGATTTAGAGACAAAGAAAATATAATATATAGAATAATTTGTTGCAATAAATCACACAGTCCAGACTACACCAAGGAAACCAGTTGACATATTCAAATGTTTGTAGTTGCCAGATAAATTTTAGTGTCAAAAATCAACAGTTTTATTGACATTACTGAAAGATTTTTTTGTCATGGAATAAAATTTAATTTTCCAATTTAGAGAAAAACGGTCACCGGAAAAATATTGTAAGTTTATCTTTAACAATCGTGTTAATTGGCGATTAATGTTCTTAACGATTAACGCGTGAGAGTAGCGACCGCGTTAAAATGTGTCAATCATTAATCGCACTCATTAGCATTAATAGGATATGTTAATTAAAAAAAAATCATTCATTAATGACGCCCATTACTAAACGATTTTAGAGATGTTTCTCATAATTTTTTTAGAGTGCCACTAAAATTCTTCGTATATTATTAGAGCTGCACTGAATTTAATAAAATTAATTAATTATTATTTATTATTTTTTCGTGGCCGCGTGCCTGAGTGTCTGATCGCGAACCTGGGGGAACCGGGTTCGATCCCGACAGATGCCAAATATTTCCAATTTTAAATGGCATAAAAAGTGACCCCTGTGGTGAACTCTCCACACCAGCTATGAGTGCCCGCGAGGTGACGCCTGGTAAGCGCCCACACGGTAAAATATATCGTCATCATTACCGATGTCTACATATGTTGTAGATACTGGCACACCCAGAAATGGGTAATATGGCGTGATGATATATTTATTTTATATTTTATTTTTAATTAATTATTTTAAATAAACAATTAAAAGTTAATAAACAATTTAAGATAATAGGTAACTATTTTATTAGATATGTATGTATATACAAATTTTGTTTGTAAAATAAGACAATTGTTTTTAGACATGACAGTGTAGTGTCATTTTGTATATATAGCGTTTATTCCCCTAAATGCAAAAATTAAAAATAAATGTTTTCAAAATTTTCGGTAAGGCATAAACTTTTTATTAATTCAAAGTACAAAAACAGAATATTGATATTAAATACTTATGAAATGCATAACTTACATGCAAACATTAACGGTACAAAAAACCTGAATTATTATTACAGGATATGAATTTATAATTATTTTAAAATACCTTCTCACCTTTAAAGGAATTCTATTTTAAAATAACAGTCGGAAACTATACATATTCTTCATTAAATATCATTACTATTCTACTATAAAAAATTCATTATCTATGATTAAAATAATAACGGCTTGAATTATTTAATCATTAGGAATTTCTTTTATACATTTTCCAACACAATAACTCACTTTGTTTGTGGTCAGTTGAATTAATCGATGATTTAATTTGAAGAATTTGTAATGAGAGTTGAAGGTAAAGACTATTCACTATGTATTAGTTTTTTTTTTTACTCATGAATACATCAAATAATTGATACCCTTTAAACGATTATTAGCCCAAAAATCATGGGAACATTTGTTCTATTGTTGTTTTTTTAACAATATTAAAACAAATTTCAAATTTATCATTGTTGTCAATAATTCGGTTTAATAATGGCTATTTATCTGGAAGTAACTGCCCGTTTCTTGAAAAAGTTTAAGCTTGGATCAGCGAATTGTATTCTAATTTTGACAATTGGACAACCGGAAGTAATAGTTTCATTAAAAAAATATTCTAAATATATTTTTTTGGAAATTTTTGTTATTATAAATATTGATGAACATAAATTTCTGCATTTAATACACTTAAAAATTTTATTATACCTTGTATAGATTTAGAGGTAAAGACACTATAATTTATAAAGTAAAATAATCGCAGAGGCTAAGGCACTAAGGAAAGCAGTTGACAAATTCAAATGTTTATAACATAGTTTGTAAATGACAGATGTCAGTGTCAAAAATCAACAGTTTTAGTGACATTCTGAGAGCTTTTTCTGGGAAGTACATTTAATCTTATTGTTTTATTAATTAAATATTTAAAATTGTAGGTAAAATGCATATATCCATCAAAAATACCGCCAATCTTGTTAATGAATTGGAAGAATCTCTGACATTTAGGAACTTCTTCACACAATGAAATATAGATAAATATAATTAGAATTGTATGTGTGCAGAAGACATGTTAAAATTCGCATATCCAGATTTTATTGAATAAGCACGATTTAAGGTCCCTAGAATCTGATTATAACATTTTTAAAATGATGTCTGTGTGCGTGTGTGAGGTTGTGCGTATGTGTGTGTGTGTGTGTGTGTGTGTATGTATGTCTGGATGTTGGAGGGACGATACCTCAAAAACTATAAGACTTAAGACCTGTTTAACTATGAATGACATTCCTGGGAAGAGCTGAAAAGGTTTTGGTAACAATTGGACAACCGGAAGTAGTAGTTTCTGAGAAAAATTCTTCTAAATATAATTTTTGGAAATTTTTGTTATGACAAATATTGAAGATCAACATTCTCCATCTAATAAAATTTTTATTATATCTTGTATAGATTTAGAGATAACTATAATGTATAGAATATTCTAATCGCAGAGGCTAAGGCACTAAGGAAACCACTTGACAAATTCCAATGTTTATAACATAGTTTGTAAATGACATATGTCAGTGTCAAAAATCAACAGTTTTAGTGATATTCTGATAGTTTTTTCTGGGAAGTATATTTAATCTTTCTTATTGTTTTAATAATTAAATATTTGAATTATAGGTGAAATGCATATATCCATCAGAAATATCGCCAATTTGGTTAATGAATTGGAAGAATCTCTGGCACTTAGAAACTTCCTCATACAATGAAAAATAGATATAATTAGAATTATATGTGTGCAGAAGACATGTTAAATACAATAAAAAACAATATTTGGGTAAAGTTCTGTAATTTTTTGTTTTAAAACGACGGTTCGATAGCGAAGTGCAATACAATACTTATATAGCCTTATATGGAAATGGCGAGAGGTCTCGTGCTGGCCACAACAAATTTTTTTTGCTTTCCTGAATCATCAAGAAGTCTGGACAATTTCAAAGTCGGGGCGGATTAATTCTGACAAAAGCCTAAAAATCCGGGTATATTTGGACAAATCCGGACGTTTAGTAACCTTCAGAAAATGATTTTACTAAAACGTGCATTTTTGCCTCGCCAAAGTAAATTCCCTAAAACGACAATAACTCACAATAATCAGTGTAAACCTCTGTATTATTTGAGGGTTGAAATTGTAACATCAAACCAAATAAATAAATAAATAAATAAATAAATAAATATAAATATATCATCACGGCATATTACCCATTTCTGGGTGTGCCAGTATCTACAACACATGTAGACATCGGTAATGATGACGATATATTTTACCATGTGGGCGCTTACCAGGCGTCACCGCACGGGCACTCATTGCTGGCGTGGTGCACTCTCTCAACATCAAACCAATTTTTGAAAAAAGTTATTCCTTTTTAAAACGTAGTTTTTAATTCTTTATTATTTCTGACTTATACTTTTCAGTTTCAGGAAGAGGTGCAGTTAGGAGTGCATGCATAATCATCATCATCCAGCACGGTTCGGTTTGTCATGCTCGCGGATCTGGGAAGTAACGGATGACGCCATCGGTAGCGCATAGGATGTTGTGCGGCTATGGAGGAGGCGTTGGAGGCAACCGAAACCGAAGCCCGCAGTCGCAGTGTAGCACGGCCATGCTGGCTGTGTTGAGCAGTGCGCTTCTGCTCGTGGCTACGGCCCTTCACGTACAAGGTGGGTGGATCACCTGTAATCCTGGGGCGCTTTTAACCTATCTCTGGAAGAACTGTAAGTTGCTAAATTACATATATTTATTAATTGTGTTGTGGTTGTGATCGTTTATCGTTTCCACTTTTAAACTTTCGTGCAAAATATCAAAAGTATTCAAATTTGAAAAGGATTTTCTGTTCAAAAATACTTAAAAGGTATTTGAAAATATAGGTACAAATTTAAATAAAAATATATAAAAAATATAGAGTGTGTAAAAAAAGTTAATCAACATGGGTCGATCTTCAATAGTTTCCAAGATATAAGGCAGTGAAAAATGAGTTTTTTCGGGGTTTACCTCTGCTATCTTGAAAACTATAAGAGTTACGGTTTTGATTAAATGAGACTTTTTGTTTACCTTTCGCCCAATATTTAGTTTTCAAATAACTTCGATTCTAATACAAAATGGCCTCTACAAAAACAATTGAAGAACGGACCCATGTTGATCAAACTTTTTTTACTCATTTTGGTCAAGTACCATATGCCCTCATAATTTGTTACACTTATTTTTAACCCTGTATTATGGTCGTTTATCATTTCCACGTTTAACCATTCATTCAAAATACCAAAAGCTCTTTTTTATTAATTTTACATCTATGTAGTTTAAAGTACAAAGTTAGGGGCGAAGTAAAATGTCACTTTTTGGTCCTGAATTCTACTTTCGTCAATATACAGGGTGTTGATTAAAAAGCGGGCCATATGGAAAATCAGTTTTTTCTTGCACAAAACTTCCCATTTAATTTAAGATAAAAAATAGATGTTGCAGAATATTAAAATTACTACTAAGATTTTATTTCGCAATTTAGTAACCTTTAAAAACTAATTTGAAATTTTATTAATAACACTCATTTGTAGTGATGGCCATGGAATTTAAACAAAATTACAAACAAATGCATATCGTTTGAACTGTCAGGAATTCGATTTTAAATAAAAATTTCAGATAATTATATTCTACACGTAAGTTCCTAAAAATATTTTTTTTATAATCTACTACTAAATCACTGCAAATATTTTATTTATTTTTAATTTGTAACCTGCAAAATCGAAATTTTGACATTTCAAATAACATGTATTTCTTTGTAATTTTGTTTAAATGTAAGTAGTTTTTTTTTGTCCATAATTGCATAGTCACTTTATTTCTCCTAGAAAATATAAATAATGAGCTAGCAAACCAGACTTATCGCGATTTCATGCAGTTTTTGAATATAAAATAAATGTAATTTGGACATGTTAGTTTCGTAGATGATGCTAGAAGTTTCGTTATTAGTCGAATTATTTATCAATAAAATTATTAAATGTTAACATTGGATGTTCTTTCATTAAACCATAGATAAATAACATTTATAACTCATCAATTTTGACTGAATTCCGAGCTGAATTCAAATTTGACAATAGAGTGTAAAGCTAATAAATTTTTAAAAGTGGAATCAGATTTTATTATTACTCAATAATCTAAATAAAAGGTATAATTATATAAATTGTATAATCTTATATTAATTTAATTTATCCATATAACGTATAACATGACGCTTTAACCATATTTAAAAAATAATAGACTAATATAATATATCACTTGATACACACCGATTTTTCACATTTGACCGATACGACATAGTTTGATGTTCGTATATTATTGTTTATCTCTGTCTTACTTATGGTTTCCTACATTCTGTCTTCGATACGTATATCTAATATACGAACATGACCAATGACGTAACGGACAAGTGTGAAAAATCGGTGTATATGTAAATATAGTAAATAACACCTTCGCTGCCATGGCGGACATCGTGATATTTCGTTGTGCGCCAAGGCGGACACCGGTGTTCGTCAGCGTTTTTTTCGCTTTACGCCACACAGTTTTAGAAATGTGTCCGCTATTTGTGTACGCTCTGGCGCACAGAAGATAAATTAATATTTTTATTTTAAGAGGCCAAGCAGACACGGTAAAAAAATCAGGTTATACATATGTGAGTAAATCAGTATTATAAAAAGCAGTTTGTGAAAAATAAATATAAATTCTTTATTAATAACATTACAATATTATACAAAATAAGTTATATTAAAAGGAGAGAAGGCATCTCCATAGCCATATTTACAATTTTTTCGCACGTTCTGACATGATTTAGATATAACCCTAATGACAGATTATATTACTCTGATGATAAGAAACTTACAGAATACAACAATTCAACATTATTGCGCATATTGTCCATATAAGTTTCTTCGTGTCCGCCGATTCCTTTGTGTCCGCTAAAGGTGTCTGCTGTGGCGCAGGAAAAAAAAAATGTGTGCGCTATGGCGCCTTGAGATCTAAAAGCCAGTATGTAATAATACTGCGCCAACGGCAGACACCGGTGTCCTCTCTTATTTTTATTAATAACTAATTACTGAATAAAGATAAAATAAAAATAAAACTACCAAACTACATAGAATTAACCCTGTTATAATGTACCAGTTCTGGTCTTCAGGGACAATTTTGAAATGACCGCTTGGCAGCGAAGGTGTTAATAGGCCAATTTTGAACAAATCTGTAAGTCTCACAGATCTGCAAATCTGTAAAAAAAAAACTGACAAAAACGCATCTACTTTTATTGATTAATATAAAATAGTGGCTGGTTTCACTGCGGTTTTGTTCATTATTTACAGATTTATAGATCTGTAAGACACAGTTTTATTCAGAATCGGGCCATTAATCGTCTAAACTACGAAGGCTGTTCGAAATAATATTATGGGATTTTAAAAACACAGTTTGGTTTCTTTGAAAAATCATGAAATTTAACAATTTTGAAACTGGTTTCAAACTAATTCGGTTTTTTGGGTTCTGCGAACAATTTTCGTTCATCCATTTCATGTTGCACATCTAACTAACCCTCAGATTTACGACAAATTTAATTTAATTTAACAATTTTAAAGGTGGCAACAACCGAGGCATCAACGTAGGAGGTGGCACCGCGGATCGCAACAGCGGAATCAGTGTTGGCACCCCCTGCCCGTCTGTCTTCCAGTACGAATGGGATGGCATAGAATGGCACGGAGTCATCAACGCTCCTAGCGTTCCATACGGCACTCCCGCCCGTCTTGTGGCACGCCTTTCCATTGGCCGGGCTTTGCCCTCAAAATACGCCGGATCCCTCGAACTTGTCGGGGCCAGAGCAGAAGTTCTAAATGCTATGCTCAACGAACAACCGATACGATATAGGGTACATTTTCCCGTTCCGTATCCAATACCTGTTGTCACAGCAATTACTTTGAATGAAAGGTTAATATGTTCTGGACCTGCTGTAGTTGCACCGGTAGTAACTTCAATTGTACTTGAACACACTTTGTATCCTCATGGACAACCATTAAATAGTGGTATACCACAACAAAATCCTAGATTAGGTAATAATAATTTTGGACGAGACACTATTGATGATGACACGCCTACTATTGTAGCAGTAGAAGTACCAACTGCACAAAACAATAATCCTAACCCTACTTTAAACACAAATCCAGACAGAGATGATCAAACAGTGCAACAACCAAGTTCTACAACAATAAATGCAGTAGAACAAGGAGTATACAACGATGTTTGTGGTAACCCAGTAACAGTTCGGGCTTTGGTAGCAAACGGAGAAGCTACAAAACGCGGTAGCCATCCGTGGCTTGTAGCTCTCTTCGCGCAAAAAGCTTTGGGGTTAGAATTCACATGTGGCGGCACTTTAATCAGCACAAAATTCGTTATATCCGCTGCTCATTGCATCCGTTATGGCGAAAACCGTGCATTAACACCTGACGAATTGTTGGCAGTTTTAGGCAAGTACAGAATTCGTCGATGGACAGAGCAAGGTTCGGTCGTACGCGACGTAAAAAGTATAAATTTACACCCAGATTATGGTGCATTAAGTGGAGACGCAGATTTAGCTGCTATAGAATTATCCCAGCCTGTAACTTTTACTGACACCATACGCCCGGTCTGTGCCTGGCCGCCAAATAATCAAAACACCAACGAAGATATCGCTGGAGTTGAAGCAACAATAGTCGGCTGGGGACGGGATGAAAGTGGGCAAAAAGTCACTCCAGAACCAAGACAAACGAAAGTCAGGGTTGTATCTCAAGAAGAATGCCTAAGATCGCGTTTGGAATTCAGGTATATAACGTCGAATCGTACTTTATGTGCAGGTGGAATAATCCCCGAATCTGGACCATGTAGTGGTGATTCAGGAGGTGGTTTGTATTTGCAGAATCAAGGACGGTGGTACTTAAGAGGTGTTATTTCGATGTCTCTAGTTGATTCAGAAACTAAAAGTTGTGATTTAAACAGTTATTCTGTATTTGTTGACATGGCCAAATTTGCTATATGGCTTTCCCAGTTCCTGCACTAGGTACTTTAAAAA
The DNA here is from genome assembly GCA_943142095.1 of Ophonus ardosiacus. Lineage (NCBI taxonomy): Eukaryota > Metazoa > Arthropoda > Insecta > Coleoptera > Carabidae > Ophonus > Ophonus ardosiacus. Next base: position 87,340,348 of record OW964823.1, read on the forward strand.
GAAGAAGAATTCATTTATAGAAAAATTATGAATTAGTGTTAAAAAAATTAACTCGGAGTAGGCTATGAACACAGAAACAAACAAAAGATATTTAATTAAATGTCAATTTGACACGAAATATTGTAAATTATTATCTAATCAAAGTTTTCGTTCTTGAATCTTATTTTAGAAATGAGAATAAATTAGAAAACGACGAATGGCAATATTTTGTTTCCGTCTTTATTATCTTTTCTCCTTAAAATTACATATCAAGATAAATTTTGACAACTTATTGACTTTTGAATTAAATAATGTTCAGACATACGTTTCTCTGTTCATAGCTATAGTGACTGTATATACATAGTGTGGCCAATAGGGGGATCGATTTTGATTGGTCGGCGCGAATTTGCCTAAATATGGCGGATATTATGGCGACAAAGTGACATTTTGAGATTTATTACGTGAATTGATGGTAATTATATTATATTTATATTTTAGATAGTGCAAATAATTAAATTACACGTGCATTTGTATATTTATAACACAAAGTAATATGTACATATTTTTTAACATCACATCTTTTTTAGGTTAACTGTCAAAATTACTAAAAATGTTTAATATTAATGTTTATATTTTAGATGCCTGGTTGCGTGGCGGTTGGTTGTGAAAACAGTTCCTCGAAAGGATTTAAAATGAAAATAAATATTTTATTTTCATTTAATATGCTCTTTCATTAATTGTTTATCGAATTTTGTTTAGTTATCACATCATATGAATTCAAATTTCCCGCGCATTTTGCATAAATATGGCGGCGGTTGGCCACACTATGTATATACAGTCACTATATTCATAGCAAATCTGAGATAATTTTTTTTAACACTACTTCGATTTGGAATCTTGATAATACCTCACTAGAAAATTTTGGAGAGCTTTGGAATGTTTTCATACATCGAAATAAATGATAAGTTTTATTTTTATGCTCCTAAGAAATTCATATAAAAATCTTTTTTCAAAAAAAAAAAGAATTACCCAAAACAGGCAGACTATATTTGAAAAATGATAGTTTTTTCTTTTTGTGTAACATTGTTATTAAAGGATCTGGGCAAACAGGTGACTTATGTGACCTTGAAATGCATGAAATCAGCTGTTTATGTGCGCCATTTTGATTTGAACTGCTATTTGACAATTTTTAGGCAATACAATACAAGACATGAACTTAAAACCCAAATAATAGATATTTTTTAATTTCCTTCCTCAACCAGGGTAGCCAACAGACGGGAAAAGTCAAGAAATCATTGAAAGGTTAGGGACTTTAGTATTACTTGGAAAAGTCATGCCGTGTTGTCGGAAAATATTATTTTTGTCTTGATGCTATCAAAACAATAAGAAATTTTTAATATTTTTCTATTTTAAATTAAAGATTTTAATTACACTTTATCAAATTTTTGTCTCAGTAACCATCGATTTGATTGTCTGAATGGCTCCTAAGTTGTTTTCTCTGTCTTTACTCTTTAACAATTGTTTAAATACTTGATCATGTTTAAAAAATTTCAAGATTAAAATGACATTACAAATTTCTGAAACAATGTTTATAAGAAATTATGTTATGCAAAAAAAAATAATTTCGTCAGAGGAAGCCAGGAAACTGCCAGGGAATTTCAGTCTTTCAAGTTTGAAATTGTTGGCCATCTTGTAAATCTACTACAATTTCACTCAAGTAAGAGCAATAAAGTTTTTTTTTTACAATATTTATGCAATTAATAGAAATGTGTATAAATATCTTGTTCTATATTTTACAAAAAAAATATTTTGAAGTACCTACCTGACTCTAAAAAAATATATATTAAAAGAGCAAAATGAAATTGTGCGGTGATTAAGGCACACAAACAGCTGATTCCACGAATTTCAAGGTCACTCGAATACAAATGAAAACCAATATGGTCTTAGAGGGCACTGCTATTTAATTATGAAATAAATTTGGCTCATACTTTTGTGCTATATTAATAATAACAAGGCAATATAAAATGAAAAGAAGCAGTACTGTGATTGAAAAACTGTCAAACCAGTTGTACACCATTTTGGACTGCATTTGTTCTGTTCTGCCGTTTTAAACAAAAAACTGTTGAATTCTCTTCTTTATTACTTTGCACTAAAAGTTATTTTAATCTTAATGAACGACAAGTATTGTAAATACAAATTAGTGATAGGAATAAATATTTTAATTGTACTGTTGTAAATAATTAAAAAAATGAATTATTGACCGAATGTCAAAAAGCTTATTTACACTCTGGAGTTGCAAACAAGATTATTTATATTACCTTAAACAATATTCCTGAAACAAATTAGAAATTTGACAGATGGATAGATAATTTGAACACACCAAATACTGAGTTCACATTTGATAGATAATAGACCTGAAGTTAAATACTGCAGTACTTAGACAGTGTTACCAACTTGTATGTACAGAAAAAACTAAATGCAGGTAAGACAACTTAAATGCTACACGTGTTTTCATGGTGATATTTCTGTAATGTATAAAGTAAATAAAATACAAAAATCGTGTAGTGTAAAGTTCCAAGTTTACACATCTAAAATATGCATGCCCGGCAATAACTTGGACGGCGAACATGCATCTTCTCAGGAAAACTCTTCTTTTGCCGGGCATGCATAATTGTCTAATAAATTGTATACAGTAAAATTTTTGAAAGAAGTCCGATCAAGGCCATCTACGAATTGTATCTATGAATTAAGATTGTGTGCTGTCAAATTTAGTAGTGTCTTTTACATAGTTTTTATGAGGGTAAATAATATGTTGTGTACCTTATAAAAACTATATAAACGACACTACTAAATTTGACAGCATAAAATCTTAATTCATAGATGCAATTCGTAGATGGCCTTGATCGGACTTCTTTCAAAAATTTTACTGTACATACGTACACTTTTGCTTTTTTAACATATTATATGTCAATTTTCCCTGAAGAAGGCACCAGTTTATGGTGCCGAAAAGTTGGTTTTTAATAAAAAAAAAAATACAGAACATAAACTAAAAATGTAGTATTATTCTAATTATTAATATGAGTTCTGAAAGATATTTTAATAATTTAATAATTCAAGTTCTAGTAATGTTGAAAACAAATGAATGTAGACTTGTTATACATCGTTGAAAAGCTTATAAAATAAGTAAAAATTATTAAGTTTTAAAAAAGTATAATTACACCACATTATTCTACGTAAAAACCCGTACAAAATATATCTAAATATTCTTTTTGTCCTCCTGAAGTGTAATGGGAACTTTACAATTGTATACACAGCAAGTGTAACCTACATTTTACGCTTACTGTGTTGTAACTTGTCTAACTATGCGGTAAAATAATCAAAATACACTGGGCGTTTATGGGCATTTAGAAAAGAAATCATCTTTATTATAATAAAGTTCATGTAAAAAAGTACTCCCTACATAAGTTATTTTTTTACTTTAACATTTCCTATATTTAAAATTAATTCATATAAACGAAAATCACGGCAGCGACATCTGTCATTATTGTAAAAATCCGCCGTTATCGACATAGTCACCGATCGAAATACCTGTCAAATACGCGAGGCGAACATTGCTGAAATGTCAAATATCGACACCTACCTATTATTTATTACGAAGAAAAGATGAGCAAATAAAAATATTATTATCAGTCATAAACAATTTCTATTATTACAAATAAATTTTCGCTAGAAGAAGTACTCAAATGAAGGTAAGTAAAATCAAATTTGGAAATTGACTTAACCCCAGTATTTTAAACTAACCCTTTTCAGAAGTACAACCTATCTCATTGAAAAAAGTGATTTTCATAATCGTCGGCCAAAAAGTTTGATACAATTCTCGTGCGTGAAGTATTTTACAGCGCTCCAGCTAATAAGGCACGCGCCTTAGGGCTCGTGCCTTAAACAAAGCTGTCGCGCTGTAAAATACAACTTACACGCACTCGAATGTAAATAACTATTCTGTAACTCTTATAATAAGCGAGATATGAGGTATTTTCAAAATAAGCGAAAAACATGTTTTAGCCTGTAGCTCAAAAACAAAAGACGATCAAAAATTCCCGTGAAAAGTTGGTCCACAAGGACCTACATCAATTTTCTATAGCGTGCATAATAAGAAAGTTTTTTTTTTTTTTAAGGAACTCGAATTTGTTTCACCTGTACTTACCTTCGAATTTTTTGACCAAAGACAATTTTATCTAAAGGTAACAGAAGGTAAAAAATAATAAAAGAGTAAATTTTAATTAAATGCATTTATTGAGAAACATGTCAACGATCTTGAACTAGTTTAAAGTATAATATGTCACGGATACAGAATATCATAATGCCCCGGGCGGTAAAGTAAATGGACGGTTGGATCAACCCGATCCGGAAACTCATGAGCGATAACCTGCCCCCCATCCCCCCTGTCCATATACTCCACCCGAACTCCCACGGAAAGAGCCGAACACAGTGCAATTATATGAATGTGGTCACTCTCTTTATACATTGGTTCCACTTCTTGGTGGCAAAAGTCAGTTACAGTACGCTCTCCTTCAATGAAGTTCTGGTAGAACGATTCGTCTTTTTGAAGCTGGCCACTGGTTATAAGACGGAGGTATACAACCATGTAGTCAGAGTAACCTTGCTCGTTTAACAGTTCGTGGAGTAGGGAGAGGCCAGTTGGTTCGTCTGTACATGCGTCGATTCGTTGTATTACATCCATGAACTAAGCAAAAGATTTACATGTCAGGGAGGAATATAGTAGAGCCTCGATATTCCGAACACTTCTGCCCGTATTTACCAACATCAAATAAATCTTCGAATAGCTTATTCATTGAGTAAGAGAAAAATATCGCATCGGTACCATAACACAAATAAGGTATTTATATCCAAATTATTCAAACAGCCAATGCACGTCATCACTTATGCCCGGTTTCTCCAGAGCAACTTACGACTTAAGTCGTTGCTTATTCCTAAGTTCCACCTTAAACTGTTGCACCACGCAAAAATGTCAAAATGTGAGACGTAAGTAGCACTTAAATGTAAGTCGAAAAAATCGGTGACTTATGTGGTTATGTGTCATATGTCAACTGACATATCGGTAAGTCGCGGTAAATTTGTTTCGTTTTGGTCCGTTACGGCAAGAAAATTAGATGATGTAAAGAAGAAACGATTAAATTATAGCAAAGAGGAAGAAAATTGGTCTGTGAGATTGTAGAAACAAAGATTTAAAGAGAATATTGAAAATTAAAAAATCATTGTGGTGTCCGTGTCCAATATTCAAAAAGATAACACCTGGAAATTAATTGCCGCAGCATTGGCAATAAAATGTGTGCAAATATGGAGACTGACGCAAGGAAGACGACATCGAAGAAAAAGGCTTCAGTTTATAAGACTGGCGGTGGTCCACATAAAAATATTAAAAATAAATAATATATTTGGAACAAATCAATTCTGTTACTTATTTGTCGCGGAGTCCTACCATTTTCGACAATATCGACTTAAAACACAGTATCCACGACGTTAACGTCGTCAAAATTAGGGAAATCCTGTAAATCCATATCGAATATTGTTGAATGAATACAAATATAAACCCTGTTAAACACATTGACAGCTTTGACATTTGACAGCCGGTATTTTATTTTGAATCGCTAAATTTCAAATTGATCAATCGTAGAATAACTTTACGCTGTTGCCAATGTAATTTGTGACATAAGTTAAGTTTGCATTTGAATTTGCTGGTGCAACGCAATTGAGATATAAGTCCTACTTACAATTAAGTAGCACTTTAATAGTCAACAACTTAAGTTGCTGTGGAGAAACCGGGCATTAGTGTACAAACCTTAATGCATTAAAATCACTAATAGTGAAAAATGAAATAAAATTTCAATCATTTTTAACCGTCAAAAAGTGTATAGCCTTATATAATTATTATTAAGATGAATAGTAGAGTTCATTACTTATCGTATACAGGAGTCTCAATAAGTTAGCTCACTATTGGTAACTTTTTTATTTGAAGAGGTACGAGGTTGGTTAAATGAGCAAAATTGTGCCATTTTATATTAGAAAATTGGTCATGTAGACAAAATAAAAATTGTGTCAGCGGTTCCCAAAATTTGGGGCAATACAGGGTGTCTCAATAAACTTGCTCACTATTGGTAACTTTTTTATTTGAAGAGATACGAAGTTGGTTAAATTAGCAAAATTGCGCCATTTTATATTAGAAAATTGGTCATGTAAACAAAATAAAAATTGTGTCAGCGGTTCTCAAAATTTGGGACAGAATATATATTTTTTAAATGGAACTATATATTTTTTATTATTTTATTAGAAAGGGTATTTTTTTCTCTTTTCAATAAGGTAATGTTGTTTATGTACAATTTTTTTAAATAAACGAATTATTTATGTTTAATGAAAATTAAAGATTATTAAATTTTCTACTGGAATACATTAATACTTTTTCTATATATTTTACAGATAAATTTAAATATAATTTTTTTTATTAGTTGCGAAGCCTAAGATAAACACTGTCAAAAAACTAATCACTTCAAATTAATAATAGTGACATTTTAAAAAGAAAATAGTAAAAAAAGCAATAGTTTTCTGCAATGGAACAGTTTGCAGCGTTAGTAAATAAGTATGTATTTAAATTAATAAAAATTCAATAGCGGGAGGTTTTGTGTTGGCCACATCAGATTTTTTTAATTTATATGTTACTGTAAATGATAATTATTGGCAACTGATAGCAATAAAGTCCTCAACTATAGTTAAAAATTAGAAAAAGGGTTATTTATATTAAAACAAAACCTTAAAACTGTATAATAACAATTAACAAAGTTTAAAAAACGTTATCAGTTTAGAAAATATTCAAATCTGTTCTATTTTGAATTCTGTTGTAGTAGAATATGATAAATAGTAGAATATGATGAATTTGCAAGTTTAAGAATGTAATATAAATGGCACAAAAGTGATCCCTGTGGTGCACTCTCCATGGCTAGCAATGAGTGCCCGTGAGGTGACGCCTGGTAAGCGCCCACACGGTAAAATATATCGCCATCATTACCGATGTCTACATGTGTTGTAGATACTGGCACACCCAGAAATGGGTAATATGCCGTGATGATATATTTATTTATTTTATTTAAGAATGTAATTTACACATTGACAATCAAAAAAGGAGATAAAATAGTGTTCGAATTATCGAGGTTCTACTGTATATTACATGTATACATACACACATATGTTCAGAATTCCCTGTAAGGAGCTGACATTGTCATATTATATTCCTATAGAAGCTTTTCTTACACATTTAATAATATCGTTCTACTTACGCACCAACCAGCCAAATCATATCAATTTCGTCATAATTCATACTTCCAATCATTCCTCACAAAATAGCACAAAAATAGTCTTACCGTGTCGTAAAAATCTTCTACGGTAAATTGTGGGAACCCTAGCTGTATGAGATCTTGATGACTATTTTGTACACGATTAATGAACTCTTTAAATTCGATTTTATTCTTCACAAGTCTTTCTAAATACGCATAGCAAAACGCACGAAAGAAACAGTTACCATCGGGTCTAGTACGACGCATATATTTATATTTCGAGGACAAGTCTTTAACTTTTAGTTGGTAAATATCATCTCCTAGATATTCTTCTTTTAAACTAGATACAGGGTCCTGATTTCCTACCAAAACAATTGTATCTGAAATCTACAATTGCGTTAGAGGGAATATATAACCTAGAAATGCGGGCGATGACTTACTTCTTTTTCTATTTGTCTTTGTTGTTGCAATATTAATTCATCTTGATTGATATTCATTTGTAACGTCATATTTTTATTTTGATTTTCACTCTCATCTCCCATATTTCACAACACAAATAATTATTTTTTAGCACTTTTTTTAATATTTTAGAAACTAACCAAAATCAAGTGTTATGGAACTTTCTTTTTGTTGGATATATTTAATATTTCATGAGTGGTTACTAAAAATAGTTCTGTGTTTCCAAATTCTTTTAAAACAAAACAAATTTACTATCGTTTAGCTGTCATCAAATCAATATGATGGTGAAGCTTGCTTCACATAAATAAACCCGTTTGGGTTTTGGTTTTACAGGGATGCCAGAAGATATTTTTTATTTGAAATCGTCACTAAAAGTGCACAAAAATCGGCGACACGCGCATCGTTTACAGTACGGATATGTCGCCCTGTTTATTTATTGTTTTTGTTCATGTTCAGAACGTTCAAATCTTGACCATGAAGTTGGCGGCTATAAACTTCGCGCGTCTACATTTTAGAAAATACAATCTGCAGTATAAATAGACCTTTTTAATTTAACAGTTATCTTTTCTCTGCACATAGTAAATAAAATGGCACTTGTAACCATATACCTATTAGAAAATATACCGCTGACTCAATCTTCTCAGCATGATCGACATCAGAGTACAGAGATATATATTTCTATCTCAACTTGTCCCCTTATTCAATTTGCGCATGCTCGAAGTCTGAATATTCTATTGGTTAAAATGCTTGAATTCTAATGAAAAACCGCGAATCTTTGAATGTAATTTTATTCGTAACAAATAAAATTTAAATTAGAATTAACAAAATACATTTAAATACATTAAAATGATTTCCATTTGTATTAATTTAAACATTTCAACAAAGAATAACAAAATTTTTGCTTGAATTTCATTTATTAAATAGTTTGTTCAAAATAAATAAAGTTCTAATTAATGGGTTATGCAAATATTAGTTAAAAAAAAGTAGCTTGAAAATAAAAATTAAAATAACGAAAAAGTAAACATACAAGGAACGGTAAAGAAAGATGGGCCAGAATACAGATGTCATTCATATTTATTATTATACAATATATTTAATATTGTATTTTTTGTGGATTACGAATTACAGTAATAATTATAATTTTACAAATACATTACATTTTTTATTGATTTTTAAATATAACAATATAACAATATTTATTTCTTATGTAATTGTGTTTCTGGGAAAATATTTTTGTCTCATGGATAATTCTAATTTTAAAATATATTTCAATCACATGTTTAATCAATTGAGATTTATGATTATCAATGAAATCTTGGTCCTTAAGGTGATCTATAAAAAAACAAACATCAATACAATATGGTTTAATAATACTTACGAATGCAGAGTAACTGCTGGATTTTTTGCACTGCACAAATAACACTTCCGAATAGCCATTTGTCTGTCACACATGAACACGAACAAAACTGAACCAAACACGTGGACAAACTGGCAAAGAAATTTTCTTCAACTTCAAGTTACCGCCAGCCAGATCTACCACTGATCCGAGCATGCGCACATTTAAAAAGGGTGCAAAACGAGATAGAACTATCAATATTGCTGTCGCTCTTTGCTAATCATGCCCACCACTCATTGTCAGAATACAAGCATTAGCGGTATATTTTCTAATAGGTATATGCTTGTAACTGCCTGCTGAGCTGTCAAATGAAACGTAAAAAATATTGCAGTCACTGATATACCTGTATTCTCAATGAAAATTTGTATTGTGTGACATTTTAGCTTCAATAAAGCTTTTATATATTTTTTTAAAAAAGTTTTCAAAGACTCTTTACTCTAAAGTCTAATGCCGATATTCATAAACACTCGTAAAGTATCAAAACGGCTCGTTATAATTTTTGACAAATAGAATCAAATTTGACAAATAAAATTTTGATTTTTCTTTCAATGTCGACTGTTTTTATTGGATAGATTATGTTTACGTTTGTTAGCTATAATTCTGCTGATACGCTTTCGGGCAATGCGCGATTCTGTGTTTGAATATTCGAGATTTGAATGATTCTGTGTATGCATATTTTACTTTTGAAATTTCTGGTTTATAATATTCTAGTTTTGAATATTCGGGCGTTGAGTATGCACCCTTGCGTAAAAGTAGGTTTGATTAGTTGGTAGGAATTTTATTTACAATTTGTTCTGCGGAGTGTACATGTTAAACTGTGAGCGCTCGAAGATAATCTCGTTAATCTGCGCCAACTTCATGGTCAAGATTTGAAAGTTCCAAATACAACGATTTCTTGCAAATGTAGTGTTGCCAATGTTTTGATAATTATTGTACATATAATATATTTTATTTTGGGTAGGTGTACGATGTACAGAAGTAAATTTGTATTTATAATAACAAAATATGTGCAAGAACGAAATAAATAATTTCGAAGAAGAAGTTTCAGATAAGACAAAATTTGAGTGTTCATTGCGAATGTCCGGAGGTTCGCAACACTGAACATAAGTTCGTTTTGATGTCAATATAACCTATAAAAATAGTCATCCTTCAATTTCAAATAAAATTTAATATGCACCTCGGCGCTGTAATTCTTTTGTATCATTCATATGGTTTATTTTCCTTGGCCTTGCGGTCTCTGCAACTACATTCCATATTCGTCATAAAAGAACTTCAGTACTTTCAAATTAAATAAAAAGCAATAATGGTACAGCCTAATTTATTTCTAAAATTAATACATTTGAGCGTACATAAAATATTAACAAAATATATTATTATAAATATATAAAAAAGTAAAATATCAAAAGCAGTAAAATCTTTTCATTTATTTGTTTAAATTATTGTTGATAGCTGAAGCGGGATGAGAATCAACCACAGCACCATTTTCCTCTTCTGGTTTTTCGTTTAACCATCCACTTGCATTTTCAGCATTAGCTTTCCTCTCTTTTTGTATCCGCATATATTCATCTAATTCATACTGATATTTTGGAGTTGTTATGCCCAAAAAGGAAGCTAAAGCCTCCCCTACATAATCGCAAACTGCAAGAGTTGTGTTTCCAGTTCGAATAGCTTTGTACACCAACCATGGGCCCCACCCCATCTTCGCCTACACAAAAATATGCTGTTTTTTTATATAAATTTATAATAATTATGATTCTTACTGTGTCTACAACATCTTCTGTCTTTACAACTTGTTGTTCTGCTTCCTCAGAATCGCTGTATTCTTCAAGGGTTCCATCGCTAAAATGTAGAATTCTTTTTGGGCGTTTGACTGTCACGTCACATTCTTGCGGCCGTAATTCCATGGTACTCTTCGATTCCATTTATTTAGTTTATATATTACTTCCAATTTTAAAATTAACAATAACTTTCTGTCAACAGATGCAAACAACGTAGTGAATGTTTTTGGCACAAGGACGACTCTTGACGTTTAATGTTGACCTACCTTAACCTCAAATTACGGACTGCGAATTTCGAACTGAGTGTCTCTAAACCTGTTTACATAAGAGTAATGTTGGTGTGACTATTTCACAAATATTTGAAATGTAAAATTAGCAAAATAAACTTTGAATAAACAAAAGATTTTCGTCTGATTTTGTAACTTTGAAATTTACTGTAGGAAGGTTTTACATTATCTATGGAACAGTTTGTCAATCACTGGTTTGTTAATGGGAACGTCTATTTACAGTATCGGTCACAAAATGTTGTACATACATTAATTTTTTTAAGCACATAAAATGTATAAATATGTTAAAATAACCCTTGTTGTCAATAATTGGAAATATGGGTGGATAATAAGTAATTTAATGTCATTATTAATAAAAATACTAAGTATATATTATAGTCCAAGTTTGGTTACCACTGGTAGCCTATATCATTCAACATATCTTTTACGCTTGTAAACTAGTATTATTTGGTTTATTTCTGTTGTTTTATTGTTATTTTCTGCATTTATATACTTGCAAATGGATTCCGTATTTCAAAAAGGCGATAGCAGAAGATATGAAAGTAGCAAGAATTTGGAATAGAATAAATGTGTGACGTAAATATAAGAAATGGTAATAAAAACTCGATTATTTTAGAAACTATTTTTAAACTTTGATAGTCCTTAATAAACAGTTTTAAGGTATTGAGATAAAAAATTTAATTTACAATTAAAAAAAGTCGTCATTGAGGATCAATTCGTTACAAAACTAAATCTAAATTCCAATTTTCATAATTTCACTCCGCCTAATAAACATATTTATGTATCACATGCTTTTTTAAATTTTTTATTTTTTTAAACATACATTTATTTACAAAGATTCAAATACATTTAAGTCCATTTATGAATATTTACAAAAAATAAAATTAAAAGTAGCTTCTAACAAAATACATTACAATAATCACTTTATTTTAAGAATAAACATTTTGAAATCATTTTTATGTACAATAGAAATACAGTTCGTTTGTCTAAATCAAAATTTCAAATAATTTAATATCGTAGAACCATTCTGTAGTCTTTGTGCAATCCATTCATTAAAATAAAAACTCTATTTGAGATCTATTACGGTGGAGAAAACTTCAAAATATACTTTTCTTGAGCATTCAGATAATACAATAATTCATATCTTTAAAGCTTAGTCTTTAAAGTATATGAATATTGAGTATTATAGTATTTTACGCATAGTATAAAAGTACAAAAAGTCCACATACATAAGTACATAATATTAAGTACAGTAAAACATATCATGTATTCACTTCTTCCAATAATAATTTGGCACGCATTTGAATCATTATTACAGTTCTCGGGATAAAATAAAATAAGGAATTAATTGTACAAATTTTGAGTAATGCAATAATGATTTCAAAGTAAAAGAACTATATTCATAAACTTTTTTATGAAGATAGAACAATGGGAAGAAATGAACACATGACATTTTTTAAAACATTAAAACTTACATTACAACAAATTATTATAACAAAATGAGACTTAAATAATTGCAAATTGTTTCAATCACAATACATGTCGAAAACTTTTGCTTTCTTTTATTGCCATGGCAACCATTGCCTTTATCCCAAGTTTCACACCATAAAAGTCCATGACGTAACACTCTGTTGACAATATTTTAAAACTTGTTTTAAAGAAGCATAAATTTATTTTTGCCCTCCTGAAGTGTAATGGGAACTTTACAATTGTATACACAGCAAGTGTAACCTAAATTTTACGCTTACTGTGTTGTAACTTGTCTAACTATGCGGTAAAATAATCAAAATACACTGGGCGTTTATGAGCATTTAGAAAAGAAATCATCTTTACTATAATAAAGTTCATGTAAAAAAGTACTACCTACATAAGTTATTTTTTTACTTTAACATTTCCTATATTTAAAATTAATTTATATAAACCAAAATCACGGCAGCGACATCTGTCATTATTGTAAAAATCCGCCGTTACCGACATAGTCACCGATCGATATATATGTCATATACGCGAGGCGAAAATTTCTGAAATGTCAAATATCGACAACTACCTGTTAATTATTACGAAGAAAACATGAGCAAATAAATATATTATCAGTCATAAACAACGTCTATTATTACAAATAAATTTTCGCTAGAAGAAGTACTCTAATGAAGGTAAGTAAAATCAAATTTGGAAATTGACTTAACCCCAGTATTTTAAACTAACCCTTTTCAGAAGGAAATTGACTTAACCCCAGTATTTTAAACTAACCCTTTTCAGAAGTATAACCTATCTCATTAAAAAAAGTGATTTTCATTATCGTCGGCCAAAAAATTGGATACAATTCTCGTGCGTGAAGTATTTTACACGCACTCGAATGTAAAAAACTATTACGTTTTGCTGTCAATAACTTGTTTCCAACGTCATAATTTTGCTTAGGGTGCTATGGTAAAACAAATTTGAATTGGGCATTAAGGTTGAGCTTTATATGTCGCTAACAAAGAAAGTAAAACTTTATTAATTAATAACTTGTTGAATTTTTAAAGTTCATCAGGAAAAAATATTTGAAGCAATATTTACACCGGAATAAATAGAAAAACTTTGTAACAAAAAATCTAATAGCAAATAATACTTATTTTGAGGTCATGCACGACTTTTTTTATAACTTTAATCGATAGGGTGGTGAAAAATAATAGACCCGTATTTTTTATTATTCCTTAAATAGATTTTTAATAATGAAAAATTTGCGATTTAAAGTGACGTTGTTAAAAACACGGCTGCTAGACCCCCGCTTCGTTCTTTGCCCATTGTCACAAGTTCGCAGCGACCATTTTGATTTTCACACTGTTTAAACGTCACAGTGACATTTAAAGATAACCTGAAATTTTTGAAAGTGAACATGTTGATAAAACGTTGCTTCGTGCCAAATTAAGGAATAAAATAATATTCTGCAATATATTCAATGTCTCACATGCGTTTATAATCTAATCTCAAATCAAAAGTGAAAGAAATATCTGATGTAACGTGTAGATAAGTTCACGCCAAATGAAAATTATATTTATAAAAATTAATAGAACGACGTTATATTAATATATTATAGCATATTTAGATACGTAATCCTCAATTTATATTCTATATATATTAAAAATTCTGTGTCCAAATAAAATGTCTGTTTGAATTTGAATGAGTCTGAACTTAGGTTAAAAATATACTTTACACCGATTTTATACAACAAAAAATGTAAATAAAAAATAATTTAATCATACTGAACGATAAATTAGACCATCCTTCTTTGATTTAAACAGAAAAAAGGTACAATTTTTTTTTACATGACATTATTTCCGTCTATAACTGTAATTTGACTATACTGCTTTATGAAGGGCAATTTTACGCCATATTTTTGTGAGGAGTCTGCTCCATAAAGCGTTTTTATTATAAAAGTGCGCTCGTAATACAGGCCACTGTTATCGACATGTTCATGCAAAAAAGTTACAAATATTATTGACTGGATATATTTACTCAACGAACTAATGGGGTAATTTAAAAAAAAAATTGTCGATTTTTTTATAAAATCATGAAATCCATCTCATGTAATAAATATAGTAATAGAAAATAATTTCAAATATGCGACTTTTCATTCATAAATTTGCTAATAAACTTTCGCGCGGACTAAATTTGTGACGACACAAATTCATACTCACACACACACGCTTCACAACATGAAACGGTAACCTAACCTAAAAGTGTGACAGCTGACAGCAAAATATACAAGAGAGAAGATTATTATTACTTTCTATTTCTTTAAAAGTACTAGTGCAGTATAAGGTATGTAAATAAACAATTTATTTAAATAAATACGAAACCAAATAATCATAGTTCTAAATTAAACCGGTAGAGCTCGACTGTCGTATCCGTGAATATGTGTCGTCAGCCGTTGAAATATTTGTAATTAAATGCAACTTTTAAAAAATCATATCCCTGATTCTAAAAACTTGTAAGATGTAAAACATACACATAACATGTTTAATTTGACCTATTTTTTCAAGAAAAATATTAATCAGAAAATGTGGAATGATCCTATTACCAGGCCTACCATTTAAAAATACATTGTAATGATTAAAAAACAAATGTATTTGTTAATCACCCCTGATTAAGAGTAAATACTACCAGTCATTACCTTTAAAATGCTACTAGCAAAATTTTTAATTTAACATCTTTATGGTTATTTAAAACAAGCTAATTTTCATTTTGTTTCGTCAATATCAATTAATTTTTAAATGCAGTCTTCGTTCAAACTCCATTTAAAATTTAAATGGCACTTAGACATTGTCAAAACAAACTCACAAAGGAGTGACGTCACATGGATTTCATCAAATAACCCTTTTGACATAATCTACTAATAGGTTGATTAAACTTCGTTGATTTGATGCATATACCTATTAACTAATATATTGCGGATCCTTTGCTTTTCTTGAAGGAAACACTGTGAAATGGAAATATCATTTCTGCATAAGTCTATCTCTCACAAACACCCAACCGCGAATTATGCGCATGCTTGGAAACCTTGACTACTATTGGCTAACGAGGAAATCATGATCACTTTTTGCGAATCACAGAGCTCTGTTTATTAACGACTAGCGCGAGAAATTTTAAATTTAAATTTGAGAAATTAAACAATGTATCTATTATTTATTTTGTATGTAAATTCTTGAATATAAATATTAGTAATAATAAAAAACATTGACATATTCTAGTGCCAAATTTGAATTAAATAATTTACTTTATTGTACTGTAAAAATAATAGGAATACAATCTGGTCAGGATTAATTTATTTAGGTGACAATAAATTACTGTATGAAACACAAAGCAAATGCTTTCGAAGTGCAACTACAAACAGAAATGAAATCAAACCATGTGCTCGCTGCATCACCAGGGCAGCGTTCCAAAACCAAGAATACCGAGTTTTGGCGTAGAGTATGATGTGTTGTGTTTTGGAACGAATGAGAGTTTTGTTGAAGTAAAAAATTGAAACTAAATTAAAAATAATTTTATAAAACTAACAAAACTACTTATAATTACAACATTAATGTCAAGCGCTTTTATGGAGCACTCTCCTCAATATAATGTGAAAATACGCTCTATAAAAGCGCTTTTATTATAAAAGTATGCTCGTAATACACGCCAACGTATTTACTTATGTTTATTTTCAACAAAAAGCATGTTTTCTTCCTCAAGAAGGCAAATTACTTTCATATGTTGAGAATCGTGATCATCTACGTTTGAAAATATTGTGGAGTAATTTCTATAACCTCCTCGTTAGTAGAGTAAGTAGAACATCACTTTGGAGTAAACTCTGGCTGTTTTGTAACAGGTTGAGTAAAATCTGAGAGTAAGGTTATTAGTTTTGAAACGACTTTGAATAATTTCGTACTCTAAGAGTAGGATTTTGGAACGCAGCCCAGCCAGCGTCGCTATCAACGTTAGCCAATAGTAATCAAGATATCCGAGCATGCGCATAATTGCCGGTTGGGTGTTTGTGAGAGATAGACTTATGCAGAAATGATATTTCCATTTCACAGTGTTTCCTTCACCTACTCTTATGGGAAAGATACGAGCATTAGCAATATATTAGTTAATAGGTATATGATTTGACGTCACTCCAATGTATGAACTATATCAACATCGCCAACAGAGCTACCATGAACAAATTGTCAAAATAATATCTCGTATCGTTAAAATGTTCATTTTATCACAACATATAATCATCTCACACGTAACATTCACACAAGGCAGTTAACAAAATTCAGTTTGTCCGGTGATGCATGAAAAAATGACAAAAACACTGACGCCGTGATGACAATGATCTTTCTCTCAGTCCCTCAGGTACGTACATCGGCCACCAAAACTGCAGCAAGAGAGAGGTTTTCGGGTATTAGACAATGATTTCGCGAATAACTCGCCGTGTTCGTGAATTAGGAGTGGAGTAACCACTTTCAAGGCTTTCTTCGTAACTGAGAGACATGTGTTGAGGGGGTTTTTCATCGTCCATCTGCTCTAAATATGGGTCTGGGAGACCACTTACGTCGTGGTAGGGGGAATCTAAAAACATAATCGGGGAAAACAAATAAATAAAAATAAATAAATAAAAATACTTAAAGTAAAATGGAATAACAAGAAATTAATGATATTGGAAAGAAATTATTGAAATTATATCTGTAATAATAAAATAAATGTTAAACTTGGTTATTTGGGGCGTCGTACATGTAAAACTTGTTGATACTGTATAAATTTACAGATACTTTTAATTATTAAGTGCAAATTAGTTCCAAATATGTTTAATGGGGAAGTTTAATCCACAGATAAATATGAAATAGGTGGCAGTTTCAAATGGAACTGAAAGTTTTATGAATCGATTATAGGTATTTTGGATATTTCTTGACAATACTAAATTTATAACAATTGTAAATAAATATTTTGAATTATTGCCTCAAAAGTCAATAAACTCCATTTTCAGATAAAACGAATTTCCATATATCTAGATACTTCTTCTTGTGCTGATTCTAAATTTTGCAACCGCAGGTCGATATCTCTTTTCGTTCTCGAGATATTTATATTCAAAGTTTTTCTCAAAACTGCCCATTTGTTATAACCCAAAAATAGGTCGAGATATGAATTTGGCGACAACACCATTCGATTCTACGGGCAAAGTTACATAAGTACACCAATTTTCATAATTTTTGAACACAGCATACAATCTCTAAAGCAAAATTACTGAAAATGGCCAAAAATCGCAAAAATCTAATTCAGATTTTGGCCATTTTCAGGGGTTTTCAAGCTTTTATTCATAAAAAATGAACCGGTTGAATAAAAATTATGAAAATTGCTATACTTATGTATTTTTGTCCGTAGAATTGAATGGTGATGTCGCCAAATTCATATCTCGACCCATTTTTTGGATTAATACCCAAAAATAGGCTGTTTTGAGCAAATCTTTAACTATAAATATCTCGAGAACGAAAAGAGATATCGACCTGCGGTTCCAAAATTTGGAATCAGCGCATTGAGAAGTATCTAGATATATAAATTAGATTTTTGAAAATTTGAAGTTTTTATCTGAAAATGGGGTTTATTGACTTTTGGGGCAATAATTCAAAATATTTAATTACAATTGTTATAAATTTACTATTTTCAAGAAATTTCCAAAATACCTTGAGTATTTTTAACGTGGAACATTGGGTTTGTAATATCAATGGTTACGACTTGACATTTGATTGACAGCAATGTATTTGTCTGTCTCATTTAAAATGAAACATAGGGAATGAATTTGACAGAAGTATTATATTTAAATATTATAAAAAATTTAGCTTAGTCAGAAAATCACTCGGGCACAAGGTGCACACAATATTTTTTCTACAACTAAATTTAATTTAGAAAACAGGTATAATTATTTAAACAAAATTAACTTCTATTGACGTCTTGTCAAATGTCAAATTCGTTCCCTATGTTTCACGTTAAAAAATACTCACGGTATGTTTATTTGCAAAACAAAGATGTAAAAACAAGTGTTGTGTATTCTTTTTCAAACTTATGACTTTGAGTAGTCTAATGCCCATATTCATAAACAGTCGTAAAGTTTTAAAATGGCTCGTTACAATTTTTGACAAATAGAATCACTTGACAAATGAAATTTCCATTTTTCTTTCAATGTCGACTGTTTTTATTGGATAAAAATTATAACGAACCGTTTAAAACATTACGAGTGTTTATGAATACGGGCATAAGTGAATTCAACATTTATAAGTGTACGTAGCTAAACTTCCCCAATGTCAAATAATCAGAAAATCAATTTAGAAAAAAAAAATCTTGAAAAATTTATGAAGTGGAAATATAGCAAATACTCTAGAATGGTCTTTCCGAAAAACATCGCCGAAATAAAATTTACACCCAAAAAACTGCTGATATGTTTAGTCTGAAAAGAAATAAATAATACATTACAAATCTCCTCCAGGCTTCAAATTTCTGTACAATATATACACAGTCAAAGTAGGACACTTCAAAAATACACAATTTATCAAATCGTTATCGTTATAGAATAGTGTAAAACGGCAAACATCGTGAGCTATACGTTCTATTGACTGCAGAATACATAGGCATGAAAATTCCATTTTAACTCTGGTGCTCAAAATAAAACTCACCAATATGCGTTTCAATACGTTTCTTGGGTTTGTGTACCGCCGCGTAAGGATCACTGCAATATTCTTGCCTCGAGGGATTGTTACTATTGCGCATGTAATCGTCGCCATGGTTACTCTGAGTTGTTATGTGCGGGTAAGGTGCGTAGTCGTCTACTGCACCGTAACCTCCATGAGTTAGTGGATCGTAACCGTAAGAATTTTGACGTTCCATGTGGTGTGGAGGCATTTGATTTACTGAATTGTTAGCAGCGGCGGCCATCTTCATCTGCCATAACGAGTCTTGAGAGTTGACGCTGCCTCCGTTGTTAGAATTCGAGTAGCTGTTTTCTAAGTAGCCCATGTTCACCCCTGGAAGATAAAATAAGAGGTTATGTAGCAAATAATACCCATATACTTATTAACTAATATATTGCGGATCCTTTGCTTTTATTGAAGGAAACACTGTGAAATGGAAATATCATTTCTGCATAAGTCTATCTCACACAAACACCCAACCGCGAATTATGCGCATGCTTGGAAACCTTTGCGAATCACAGAGTTCTGTTTATTAACGACTAGCGCGAGAAATGTTAAATTTAAATTTGAGAAATTAAACAATGTACCTACTATTTATTTTGTATGTAAATTCTTGAATATAAATATTAGTAATAATAAAAAAACATTGACATATTCTAGTGCTAAATTTGAATTAAATAATTTACTTTGTTGTACTGTAAAAATAATAGGAATACAATCTGGTCAGGATTAATTTATTTAGGTGACAATAAATTACTATATGAAACACAAAGCAAATGCTTTCGAAGTGCAACTAGAAACAAAAATGAAATCAACGTCAAAGTTAAACCATATGCTCGCTGCATCACCAGGGCAGCGTTCCAAAACCTAGAATACCGAGTTTTGGCGTAGAGTATGATGTGTTGTGTTTTGGAACGAATGAGAGTTTTGTTGAAATAAAAAATTGAAACTAAATTAAAAATAATTTTATAAAACTAACAAAACTACTTATAATTACAACATTAATGTCAAGCCCGTAATAAAAGCGCTTTTATGGAGCACTCTCCTTAATATAATGTGAAAGTACGCTCCATAAAAGCGCTTTTATTATAAAAGTATGCTCATAATACACGCCAACGTATTCACTTATGTTTATTTTCAACCAAAAGCATGTTTTCTTCCTTAAGAAGGCAAATTACTTTCATATGTTGAGAATCGTGAGCATCTACGTTTGAAAATATTGTGGAGTAATTTTTATACCCTCTTCGTTAGTAGAGTAAGTAGAACATCACTTTGGAGTAAACTCTGGCAGTTTTGGAACATGTTGAGTAAACTCTGAGAGTAAGGTTATTAGTTTTGAAACGACTTTGAATAATTTTGTACTCTAAGAGTAGGATTTTGGAACACAGCCCAGCCAGCGACGCTGTCAGCGTTAGCCAATAGTAGTCAAGATTTCCGAGCATGCGCATAATTCGAGGTTGGGTGTTTGTGTGAGATAGACTTATGCAGAAATGATATTTCCATTTCACAGTGTTTCCTTCATCTACTCTTATGGGAAAGATACGAACATTAGCAACATATTAGTTAATAGGTATATGATTACAAAGATAATGGCAAAATTACGCTGATCTGCTAATAGACACACAATTGCAATTTGCAAGAGCGCATTTTGCGGCAAAGCGTAGAACTAAAGGTTACTATGGTTACCACTACCAAACAAAGATCTGTCATCAGCCATACACTCCAGCCACCGTTTTAGTTGAATAATCAAATGATCTTCAATATTATCAAACAAAAAAAGTTGCCTCACACACATCGTGTGGTTTTAAGCTCATTTTTATTGAACACATCGAACAAATCACAAAGAATTAGATTAACACTGAATGGGGTCATTTAAAAAAAAAATAATTGTCGATTTTTTTATAAAATCATGAAACCCATCTCATTTAATAAATATAGCAATAGAAAATAATTTGAAATATGCGACTTTTCATTCATAAATTTTCTAATAAACTTTCGCGCTTTTAAACACGGACTAAATTTGTGACGACACAAATTCATACTCACACAAAGACAATTCTCTCTCACACACACACGCTTCACAACATGAAACAGTAACCTAACCTCAAAGTGTGACAGCTGATAGCAAAATATACAAGAGAGAAAATTATTATTACTTTCTACTTCTTTAAAAGTACTAGTGCAGTATAAGGTATGTAAATAAACCATTTTTATAAATACCAAACCAAATAGTCATAGTTCTAAATTAAACCGGTAGAGCTCGACTGTCGTATCTGTGAATATGTGTCGTCAGCCGTTGAAATATTTGAAATTAAACGCAACTTTTAAAAAATCATATCTCCGATTCTAAAGACTTGTAAGATGTAAAACATACACATACATGTTTAATTTGACCTATTTTTTCAAGAAAAAAATAAATCAGAAAATGTGAAATGGCCCCATTGATAACGGACAAAATTACGCTGATTTGCTAATTGAAACAAGCAATAAAGAGAACAATGGACCAAAGGCTGCTCTATAAGGACCTTGGCTTCCAAATTTCAAATCACCGTCCAGACTAAATTAAGAAAAAAAATGTTGAAATACTTACACTCTCCATTGATGTTCTGGTGTCCAGGGTGCCCCTGGATGTTAGCATTCGGCACATGGTATCCATATCCATTCTGCGTCGCATACACTGGATTCTTCGGGTCCTCCATAGCAAGCGCCAAGTCCATCGAGTGTTCCAGAGCCTTATTTTCCATTCCAGTCGTCGCGTAATACGGAGGAGGTGCTTGTGATTGCTGTGTAACAATCGTTGGTCTTGTTTGGTCCATTTCATAATCTTTTGACGCACTTTTCTTCGTTTGGTTTTTCTTACAACGACAGAACATCAAAAGAAGACTGACGAATAGGATGAATACTATACAGGAGACTATAATTGCGATTAGGGTTGGTGTTGGTATGGAGGCGACATCTTTAACGGTTGTACCTACTGATAACAAAAAGTGTTAATTATTTAGAGTGTCAAAAAAATTGTTGGGACTTACGTTCGGCAATAACATAGTCTCCACAGTGTTCATGGTGAGCCTTTAAACAAAACTTTACCCTAACTTTAACATCAAAATCGTCTGAAACACCAATTGGTTCTTCATCAACCAACGATCTTCCAGAGCTTTTATAAATTCTGTTCGCACTAATGCTCTCCAGAGGGACTTCTTTGTAAGTGGGACCAGATCCAGAGTTTTGTAGAGGGACGGTAGTGACATATTGCCATGTTGGAATAGGCATATTTTCATTGGTCATCGATTCAACAACTGCGTTTAAGGCTAAACAAGTAGGAGGAATGTTTATTGAAAGACCTCTTGTGGACGGATCGTACGCAGCTCTATGAGGAATTGGAATTTTATCGACTTTGGTTATTGTGGAGTATTCTTCGGAATTTTCGCTCTTTCCTTTCGTGTTCAGAGCCTTGATCTGAAAGGAACGTTCATATTAGCAAAAGTTAACAAACAGTAATACTACCGACAATTTAAGGGTACTTTTTTTTGGTGAACATATACATATGTAACTAAAGAGTTAGTTAGTTAGTTACTTTGAGACTAAACATTTTGGAAGACCAGGAGTGGGATCACGTAACTGTGAAAACGATATTGCGACTGTTGACAAGTTAAAACGTGATCACGTAAATAATGAAAACCGAAAACGATATCGTTTTAGACTGAAAAAAATGTGAATTCTAGTCGACACTCTCAAAGCATGTGAAAACGATAGTCGTTTCTTACGTCTCTTTTTATTTTATACATTTGGGTATAGGTATATCCTTTTCTTATTTACTTGCACTTAGGTAAAAGAATGTAGTGAGCAGTGAGTTGAATTTGACGTTTTGGAAAGAATGAAAGAAATGTCATTATAAATTATTTAAAAATGAATTAATATTTTAAATTTGAAAGGTATTTTTTATTATTTTATTTAGTAATGCGAAAATGAAATAATTGTGATAAAATACGATAATTATAAAATGAAAATTGATTACAAGAATGAATCGAAGAAAAAAATTCATGAATATTTTAATAAGCATGTTGCGAAGAACCAAATGCTTATGATTTACTATATATTTTTAACTCTTTTGAAATCTATGATAGAAAATTGAAATCTTAGTGATTTGATATTTTCTTATTTCTACTGAAATTTCCCTGATTTACTATTAAAATTTAGTGAAAGAACTACCCAAAAGAAATATTTTCGGGCAATATTGATATTCCAATAACTGTAAAAGTGTTGATTACAACAATGCATATTTTGATTGATTACAAGAATAAATCCAAGAAAGAAAATTTTATTAATATTTTAATAATATTGTATTCTGCGAAGCATCAAATATAACGATTCTAGCTTGTTTTGAGAATAATATTTTGTAGTTTTTACATAAAATTAAAATTTGTGAATTGATCATTTTCTGCAGCCCGTCGAAGGTTGTGCGCTGTTATTTAAATGTGGCCCATACTTTATTTACTTGAAATACAAAACTTAATAAAAACTAGATTACTTTAAAATAACAATCTTGTATAATTGCGGTCTTAAAAGGTCTCTTGAAGTTTTAATTATATATTTAGAAATATTTTTGTTTACTTCATAAATTTTTCTTCTGGAATATCAAAAGGAACAAAATTAGATGATACATGGCATCTGTAACTAATTGATAATAATTCATATAAATTATCTGTCAAAACTACTATTTAATACAAAAACATTAGTCTGTAAACGATCGTTTTCATAAAACGTAGTCACTTTACGGAAATAACCGAAGTTGAAAACGTAGTGAGTGACTAATTTTACGTGATCGCTAAGGAAACGAATGTCGTTTTCACTTCTCGATAATCGCAATATCGTTTTCACTTTTATGTGATCCCACTCCAGTGTTGATCAGAGAATCAAGACTTGATTCACGGTTGGTGAATTTGGTGGTCAATGTATCAAGTCTGGCTATAGATTTGTTTTGGTTGTTATTCATGTCAAACTGTCAAATATTCTATAACCATATTTTTTACAAGATGTTAAGGAATCATGTTTGTATAACTCCAATAATATGTAGGTATATATTTAATAATATTATTGAATTAATGTTTATTGTCATATACATTTTGATTATTGTAATTGTAATTGTTGTTGCTGTTGTGATATAAATAAAATAAATATACCATCACGGCATTTTGCTGAGTGGGCCAGTCTACTTTATAGGAAGATATCGGTATTGCGGATGACATATTCGTATCGTGCGGGCGTTTAAGATTCGTAATATTTTTGGCTTCGGTCGGGGTCGAACCCGGTTCCCCAAATTCGCGACCCGATACTCCGGCGCTACGAGACCCCAGTTATTATTAATTATTAAGACATGTGTACTTATCTTCTATGATTAACATTTAATAATAAATATATTTAAAATGCTATTCTTTTATTTTCCATTTCAATATTTCATTACGTTTCACAATATTTCTTTTAATATAAATATTTTTGACGTTTCACTATGCTCTATAAATACAGTCAAGATTTTGGCGCTGTAAGATTTATAGAAATTTCTATAAGACTATAGCCCTTATAGTACTGTAACCTAGTTACAGAATAGCTATTTTCTTACATACTATAACGTCGGTTGTTTATAGAGCCTATAGAGCTTATAGAACGTTACAGAGTAGCATCATTACTTAAAACTATTCGTATTTAACTACTTCTTTAATTTTTATAGGCATTCAAATTTTAAGCATCGCCCCAGATTTAGAATTGTGGTTAATCTTACCTTGAAAACATAGCTCTGGTGCTGTTCCAAACTAGTAACATTACACGGTATTCTCTGCTGACAATCAACCTCCGACCAATCTTGCGTTTTGGGTACTACCCCGCATCCTTCTACCATGACGTCATCATTGGTCGGAACTTTCCTAAATGAGATAAAAAATTTCGTGTCGACTATTCCGCCATTAAAACCAGGCACCCAAGTAAGCGAAACATAATTGTGTCCAACTTTCTCTGCATGGAGTTCTCTGGGACGTTCGGGGGGTCCTTTAGGTTGTAGTCGGATCTTAGCCTCTATTGGTCCTAAATTATTTACGACCTGGCAATTGTATTCTCCGTAATCGTGGGTTTTGATGTTGGAGACTTTCAGGATGCTTGTGTAAATGTCGTTTTCATCGACACTGGTGTTTATTTCGTAATGACCTTCAGATGACATCTGGATTGGGGAACTGCTGGTTTCGAAAAACCACTTGAATTCGGGTTTGGGGTATGCTTGGATTTTGCAGAGAACTTCGGCGGTTTCGTGAAGGTCGTAAGCGACTTTGTTGTACTGGTGCAATACTATTGGTTCGTCTGCAAGGTAAAAATAACACTTTTGTAAAAATCTAATGTAAGATAGGTATAGTGAAAATGAAATGGCAGAAGACCTACGTCATAGATCTGAAAAAAACTTTATAAAACCAAATATAACTTGTAAAAATTATTTATTTTTAAATAGAGAAGAAAGAAAAATACTAGTATTAAGAAACGTATATATTAATGAAATTTACTAGTATTTTTAAGTTAATCTCTTTTTCTTTTACGCAATTTGAAATTATTTGAAATAATTGTAATTCATTTTTATACCGGTACGTTGGCATGACAATGTTTACATTAAATTTTATATCGATCGAATATCTATCCTGTCACTATTGTCACTTGGTTGTCAGTTTACATTCATATAAAGCTTAAAAAAGCAATTTCAGAAACTAACCTTGTCATGAACTATTTCGAATGGGAATTGTGGGCCATTAATTCCGTTGAAAGCCGTTCAAAAGGTATTTTTTTTTTCTAATATTTCTCTTGTTATCAATGTTTAAACTATGTATTTTTAGAGAGGAGCAAATGCCCTGCAAATAAGCAAATCTTGACAAGCAGATATGGGCACGCGTTTCAGAATGACAGCTAGTAAACATGTACATAACTTACAAATGTCATAAATTTTAATTCAAAATATCAAGATTTTGTAAGTTCACGTGGTTTCTTTGTCACCAGGTGCGTGGACTTTACTTAGCGAGTTACATAAATCACATGAAATTTGGAATGAAAAATATTGACATTTGACATTTATGTATGTACATGATTACTGTTACTGTTCTAAATAATTTTCATTCTTTGACCTCGGATTTTCGCCAAACATTTCCAGATTGTCTTTATCACTAAAAGAAAATTCCCCCGATTCATACGACTCTTCAGATGAAAATTCGCCAATCATATATATAACAGAAAATGACGCCAAATTACAAGGTTAATTTTTAACAAAACAGCTGACCAAAATCGTATAACTGCGCAAACTCGAATCATTAGTAAGAAGATAAACCACCTGAAATTGGAAAATATCATGAAATTTGGAATGAAAAATGATGACATTTGTCATTTATATTACTAGCTGTCATTCTGTCACGAGTCCCCATATCTGCTTGTCAACACAGAACACTAACCTAAACTTGTCAAGAAAGACGAACAAAGTGACATGACTGCTCGCGCCTTATAAATTAGTATCCTATGTAAAGTTAGTAGTATATGACGTTATTACTTTAGGGATACTTTTTGATGACGTAAGTCTTCTGCCATTTCATTTCTATCATATTAAAATTACTTACGTTCGATTCGTAACTGCATAGACGATTCAGCATGTTTCACCACGTTGGTAAACCTGCATGTATAGATGCCTCTATCTTCTGGTAACAGTTTATTACCTTGTCGTTTCGATCCAGCAAACCTCAACTGGCTCATAATAGTAACCACCCCATTGCTACTTTCAGACATTTCCGTTCTAACCTCATACAAATTCAAATCAGCTGTAATTTCTTCTCCGTTTTTCAGCCATTTAACATGGGGCTTTGGTTTTCCTTTCGCATGACAAGCAATTTGGAAGTTAGCCTCTCCAACTCGTTTAGTCTCTAAGGGGGCTAACTTCTGTAAAAATCTCGGTGGTTGGTGAACTTCTAAGCTTATAGAAGACATTTCTCCGTGGCCAAGTTCGTTCGTTGCTTGACAGTTGTATATACCTTCGCTTCCAAGATGTGCATTAGGGATGGTGTATTTGGTACCAGTTGCTAGGACAGTTTGAGGGCCGTCTTGGTTTCCGATTTTGAACCAGCGGTACTGAGGGGCCGGCCAGCCTGGTGGGGTCGCTGTGCAGGTTAAAGTGACTCCTGAGCCTTCAATGGCTATTGGTCGCTCGGGAGTTATTCGGGCTTTGCCTGGTCTATGCCGAATTAGTAAAGCTATTGAGGAATTTCCTACTTTTTCTGTACGTTTTATCGGTGAAGAACTTGGGGTTATAGTATTGGTAGCACGGCAAATATAAGTACCAGAATGTTCTGCTTGTACGTGACTTAAACGTAAAGTGTCACCGGCTTGACGAAATTCTGGTTTACCTTCTTTTAACCATTCAATATTTGAAGGAAAAGGATTTGAAGTTACGTTGCATTTAATTTGAACATGTTCACCTTCCTCAGCTTCTTTTGTTTTTGATTCTAAAGTAACAATTGGTCCATACAAAACATCTAAAGTAATTTCTTTTTCCCCAAGTTTCCCCAAACTGTTATCTGCTGTGCAAGTATATTTGCCTGCGTCTTGTAGACTAACTCGATGAAGAACATGGTTATTAAGGTTGCTTATATATCTTCCGTTCCGTGTCCATTTCACTGACTGTACTCTTGGTTTTGCGTCCACTGTGCATTGGAGCGTAGCGGTGGAGTCGCGTTCCACCCTTAAGGGATTCTCTGGCCCGACTTCTACTCGGGGGAAATCTAAAAACAAAGAAAGAAAAGTCTGAGATTACGCAGACGACAGTAGATTTTATTAACGTAAAAAGTATTGGAGATATATTTAAACGGTGAAGAATTTATCAGTAAAGCGCAGACACAGGAAGTAAGTGCTGACCTCTGACAAGAAAGTCGATAATGGGAGTAGGGAATTTTGTATTGCTTCGAATTAACTTGAAGGGAAATCCGTTTAAATTGTTGACCTGTAAGTGAGTACTCAGCAGATGTAATACTTCTTTTGAAACCTCACAAATATTAGAGTAATTAGGAAAGTAAGAATTCTTCGGACTTGCAGTCAAGAGTAATTGCCTTATATTTTCTTTTTTTAAACTTTAAACATATAATGATAAAGTTTAATTTTTTAAAGATGTCTCATGTACAAAAAAGATTTCTTACATTTTTTTACCTAGGATGAACTATCAAAGAGTTATGTTTGTTAAAAAATAGTTAACCAGAATAACAATTTATGAAATTTAAAATACTCAAAAAATAAACAATATTATATAATAGGTTTTACTATTTGTAACAGTTTACATTAGTTGTGGCATCGAAAAAATTAAATTATCGATGATTTTTGCCTCCCGCTACCATTGGTAAGGGAGGTATAGGGATCGTGCTAAAAATCCACATATCGAGATTTTAGTAAATGACCACGTTTTAAGGTCCCTAGAATCCAATTTTAACATTTTCACGATGATGTCCGTATGTGTGAGTGTATGTATGTATGTGTGTGTGTGTGTGTGTGTGTGTGTGTGTGTGTATGCATGTGTGTGTGTGTATGTGTAGGGATTTTGTCCTCGCTCTAACTCAAATACTATCATTTAGAAAATTCTGAAACCTTGTATTTCTATCATATTCTAATATGAATAGAAGCCATTAGATTTTGGTGTAAGTCGAATAACCAAAAATGGCACTTTACCTGAAGCTCATAATGGTTTTTCTTCAAAAAATAGCAGTAAATGCCATTTTTTCGCATTTTTGTCATTATGAAAATTAAAGATTATTGAATTTTCTATAGGAATATTTTAATACTTTTTCTATATATTTTACTGATAAATTTAAAATCAATTTTTTTTATACATCCCGAAGCCTAAGATAAATACAATTCCTTTGTTACACAGTTCATATTTCAAATGAATGTAACTGCAGGAGAATGTCACTGTCAAAAAACTAATAACTTCAAATTAATAATAGTGACTTTTTAAAAAGAAAATAGTAAATAAATTAATAGTTTTATGCAATGGAACAGTTTGCAGCGTTAGTAAATACGTAAGTATGTATTTAAATTAATAAAAATGGATAGGAATGTGTGGCGAAGGATGATTGTTGCGTAACTGTTATTGTGGTCCGGATGTGGTTATTGTTACCGAAAATCGGTCACTTTAATATGTTCTTATGTATAAATGCTATTATGATTGTGGACAAGGTGAAAGAAGAATGTTGTTAAAGAGTGAAGTGAGTTAGCAGAGCTCTTACTCTTATCCCTTTTCTTATTGTTACTATTGTTTCCGGGTTTTTGCTAACCCACTCAGTGGAAAACGCGTGATTTTATGCATGTATGTATGTATGTATGTATGTATGTATGTATGTATGTAAAAATTAAATAGCGGGAGGTTTTGTGTTGGCCACATCAGATTTTTAAATATTTTTGTCAACGATTTCCCAGAAATTCATCCAACATACTTAACCGGTTAAAGATAGGATAAAATTTGAATTCGGCATGAAATTTTCCTTCATAACATGTATCACACGATTTTTTCTGATGAACGATTCATATGATGTCTGTATGTGTATATATATATATATATATATATATATATATATATATATATATATATATATATATATCATAATGATTTTTCTTCAAAAAATACCATTTTTTCGCATTTTATGTCTCATGAAAATTAAAGATTATTGAATTTTCTACAGAAATACATTAATACTTTTTCCATATATTTTACAGATAAATTTAAAAATATTTTTTTTTACACAGTTCATATTTCAAATGAATGTAACTGGCAGTACATGTCACCGTCAAAAAACTAATGATTTCAAATTAATAATAGTGACATTTTACAAAGAAAATAGTAAATACGTAGGTACGTATTTTTATTAATAAAAATTAAATTGCGGGAGGGTTTGTGTTGGCCACATCAGTGCTTTTGCTAAAAATACCGTTTAAATTTATAAAACTATACGTAAATGCACGCTTTATAATAGTACTATTATTATAACGTGTTGAACCCAAAAATAAAAGTAAATCTTTCACTCACTCATTTCCAGAAATTTATCACACCTTATTCTAACCCTCGTACGATGTAACGATTACGATGTTTGTATAATGTGTACATGTAGTTATTTACAACGCGTGTGATGACAAAGATAATACCGCAGCGAGATTAGAGAATTTACTCATTCTTGGAGAAGAATATATAACGACATGCTTGTACACTAATTAATCACAAAGCGCGTAACGAGCCTAACTTATAATATATGCAAATATTCATATCCACGTCCGAGCGAAAGTTTGGAAACTTAAATAAGGTTAAATTTTTCCTTGCTCAGTTTATGCATATTTCATTAAACAATGTCCAAAACAGCAATTAACTTTCGTCATTCACGTTCGCCATTAGATATTTAAATTCTCATACGTGCGCGATAAATGACACAGTAGATACAGTTGGCTATGGATGGCCACACGTCAAAACACAAAAAAAGATAAAGCATACAAATGCACTGCCATTTTTTGACCAGTTAAATGGAGACATCTGAAACATTGTGTCGTTTTGTTAATTTTTCGGATGTCCGACATTTTACGCTTTTTCAGATAAGAATTCTCGCAGAGTAATTTTTACTATAAATGTAGAATAATTTACCAATGTAAAAGACGTTCGTTAAATTTAATTGTGATTAAATGGGCCGTAACCCAACGCATTAAAAGACTGAAAATTTTTACCTCTCGCTAATAGAGGTATTGGAATCATCGCACACCCAGATTTTAGTGGATAAGCACGTTTTAAGGTCCCTAGAATCCGATTATAATATTTTTACGATAATGTGTGTGTGTGTGTTTGTATGTGTGTGTAGATGTTGGAACCACGGTTTCTCAAATACTATTAGACTTAAGACATGTTTAACTGTAGTTTCCTCAATCTGACATTACTGGGAAGAGCTGATTAGATTTTGGTAACAATTGGACAACCGGAAGTACTAGTTTATTTAAAAAAAAAATTCTAAGTATTATTTTTTAAACTTTATGTTATTATAAATATTAAAGAATATAAAAATCTCTATCCAAAACATTTAAAATTTTTATTATATCTTCTATAGTCTTACAGATAGAGAAATATCAATAATCACTGTTTTTACCTCTCGCTAAGAGAGGTATTGGATTCACGCTAAAATTCGCATATCCAGATTTTATTGAATAAGCACGATTTAAGGTCCCTAGAATCCGATTATAACATTTTTAAAATGATCTCTCTCTCTCTCTCTCTGTGTGTGTGTGTGTGAGCGCGTGTGCGTGTTTGGATGTGTGTGTGTGTGTGTGGATGTGTGTATGTGTATGTATGTCTGGATGTTGTAGACACGATTCCTCAAAAACTATAAGACTTAAAAAATATTTAACTGCAGTTTCCTCAATCTCACATTCCTGGGAAGAGCTGAAAAGGTTTTGGTAACAATTGAACAACCGGAAGTAGTAGTTTCTTAGATTTTTTTTTCTAAATATAATTTTTTGGGAGTTTTTTTTTTTATTAAATATTGAAGAACATAAAATTCTCCATCTAATACACTTAAAAAATTTATTATATCTTGTATAGATTTAGTGATAAAGACACTATAATTTATAAAGTAAACTAATCGCAGAGGCAAAGGCACTAAGGAAACCAGTTGACAAATTCCAATGTTTATAACATAGTTTGTAAATGACACATGTCATACTCAAATATCAACAGTTTTAGTGACATTCTGATAGATTTTTCTGGGAAGTATATTTAATTTTTCTCATTGTTTTATTAATTAAATATTTGAAATTATAGGTAAAATTGTGGTAAAATGCATATATCTATCAAAAATACCGCCAATTTGGTTAATGAATTGGAACAATATCTCTGACATTTAGAAACATTCTCAAAAACAATATTTGATTAAAGTTCTATAATATTTTGTTATAAAACGACGGTTCGAAAGCGAAGTGCAATAAAATACTTATATAGCCTAATATGGAAATGGCGAGAGGTCTTGTGCTGGCCACAACACAGATTTTGCAATGTTATTATGTCAGAAATAAAATATATTTGAATAAAGTATTAGGATATCGTCTTGTGTATTATTGAATTACTACTTACTATACAAGGACCTAACAGTCTTGGTCCTCCAACTTTATGGAGAGAAGTATCCTCATTTTTCTTTTGTTTTAAGGTATTTTCAAATGGTTGAAGTAAAGCTATGTATTTTCGTGTCGTTCTGAAAGTACATTTTGAAACTAAAAATACCGATGCCCTATGCTAGATTTAAAGTGATACAATGCCGGACATTCGCCGTATATATTGACCAAAAAGTATCAATAAAACAGAGGACTAAATAAACTTAATACATATAAATTTACATAACAAGACAACTATAAAATGACATTTCCGTTCGAGATTTCTAAAACATAATTTGTCGATTTCAAATGTTATCGCCTAACTAATTCTCTTCACACTTTCGTAAGTCGATTTCTAAACTTTAAATTGGATGGCATTCCAAATAGGTTTTGAATTTCATGGAGATGTGAGTTGTGCGTCTTCGTCCGAAGATTTATTTTGAACTTGAAATTTGATACTAATTATAGTTTAAATTTAATAGTGCGGAGAAACTAATATTATACACTTCGACTATTTTGTGAAATTTGTCAGAAGGTATTTCAAGCTTAAAATGCTACGTTGTCAAATTTGTTCAAGAAGAAGAAAAAGCTTTTGAAACATATCGCAGTGGAAATTGAGATATTTAATTCTGTAGAATAAAATTAAATAAAAAATAAATCTGCTTTATCGCAGATATCGGTAATGATGATGACATATTTGTACCGTGCGGGCGCTTACCAGGCGTCACCTCACTCATTGCTGGCGTGGAGAGTGCACCACAGGGGTCACTTAGTGATATTCTGATAGCTTTTTCTGGGAAGTATATTTAATCTTTCTTATTGTTTTATTAATTAAATATTTGAAATTATAGGTAAAATTGTGATAAAATGCATATATCCATCAGAAATACTGCCAATCTGGTTCATGAATTGGAAGAATCTCAGACATTTAGAAACTTCCTCATACAATGAAAAATATATATAATTAGAATTATATATGTGTGCAGAAGACATGTTAAATACAATAAAAAACAATATTTGAGTAAAGTTCTGTAATATTTTGGTTGGGGTTACGTTAATAAATACCCAGCGGGAGGTTATGTGCTGGCCACATTAGATTTGTTTTTAAAGATTATGGACCCAGAAGAACATCGGTGTTGTAAAAAATATAGATGCTGTTGACTAGAATAATTTACCCATATTACCCATTAACAGTGTAGACTGTGGAATGTCAAATAACTCTTGGTATTATTAACAATAAAATTTCTTGTTAATTTTAAATCACCAATTACTAAAATTACTGATTGTTCTTGTATGAAATCAGACATTAAATTAAACTATTTAATGTTAAAATTTCACTGTAACAGGGCTGTAGTTTTTTTAATCAAAACGTTTCGTTTCATGTCATCCAGCAATTTAAAATTCGATCAAAAATCTCATTCCATTTCAATTTCAAACGCAAAACTAAAAACGATTAACGTCTAAAATGAATCTATATATTTCTATATTGAATCATAACTTTTGATAAAAACCATGATAGTTTGTATAGGGAACTATATTTAGTTGAACAAATAAATTACATCTTATGAAGATATTATTAACGTAAATACAAGTAGCATAGCGTAAACATCGTCTGGCAAGCCATATGGCCCACTAGATAAAAAAGTACATAATGCAGTCTAAATTTAGTCAGGAGAAACAAGCTTTCGTGCATTCACTCGATAAGTCTCTCGCTAATCTTTCTGCAACTGAAATTGAGTTTACTGTTAGTGTATTACAAATTTTGTTATGACATGTGATGATGTAGGCTTCCTGTAAATTTGTAAATATTATCTCAGGTTCGACTCTATAAATCTTTCAATTTGCACATGTGTTTAATGAAGCAATCATAATCATAACTTTATGTTGAAATATAGGTTAGTTTCATTTATATCACAAACAATTTATTAAAAATTCTATTTTCACCGCGGTAGGAAAACGTAAAATGTTTATGGCAGAATTTTGCAACAAAAATGTTTTCAACAAGACGATTAAAATTCATGAACAGATGAATTTCCCTGCCTTGATAAGTAAATATATTTTTGCGCTCCTGAAGTGTGATGGGAACTTTACAATTGCATACACAGCAAGTGTAACCTACATTTTACGTTTACTGTGTTGTAACTTGTCTAATTATGCGGTAAAATAATCAAAATACACTGGACGTTTATGGGCATTTAGAAAAGAAATCATCTTTACTATAATAAAGTTCATGTAAAAAAGTACTACCTACATAAGTTATTTTTTTACTTTAACATTTCCTATATTTAAAATTAATTTATATAAACCAAAATCACGGCAGCGACATCTGTCATTATTGTAAAAATCCGCCGTTACCAACATAGTCACCGATCGATATACCTGTCAAATACGCGAGGCGAAAATTACTGAAATGTCAAATATCGATACCTAACATGAGCAAATAAATATATTATCAGTCATAAACAACGTCTATTATAATAAATTTTCGCTAGAAGTACTCTAGTAAAGGTAAGTAAAATAAAATTTGGAAATTGACAGGGCAGTAAAGTGATATTTTACAGACTGTTAGCTGTCAAAATATCGCACTTTTAATGTCAATCAGCAAAAAATATATTAGTACCTCTTGCTAAGAGAAGTATTGGATTCATGCTAAAAATTGCATATTTAAATTTTAGTGAATAAGCACGACTTAAGGTCCCTAGAATCCGATTATAACATTTTTTACGATGATGACTGTGTGTGTATGTACGTATGGATGTTGGAAAAACTATAAGACATAAAACCTACTATTTAACTATGAATTTTAAAGTCCCTATAATTCGATTTTAATATTTTCACAATGATATGTATAGTATATATGTATATGTATGGGGTCCCGTGGCCGCGTGCCTGAGTGTCTGGTCGCGAACCTGGGGGAACCGGGTTCGATCCTGACAGACGCCAAATATTTCCAATTTTAAATGGCACAAAAGTGACTCCTGTGGTGCACTCTCCACACCAGCTATGAGTGCCCGTGAGGTGACGCCTGGTAAGCGCCCACACGGTAAAATATATCGTCATCATTACCGATGTCTGCATGTGTTGTAGATACTGGCACACCCAGAAATGGGTAATATACCGTGATGATATATTTATTTATATTTTATTTACAATGATATGTGTGTGTGTATGTGTGTGTGTGCGTGTGTGTGTGTGTGTGTGTGTGTGTGTGTGTGTGTGTGTCTGTGTGTGTGTGTGTGTGTGTGTGTGTGTGTGTGTGTGTGTGTGTGTGGGTACTTGTGCATATTGGAAGGACGATACCTCAAAAACTATTAGATTTAAAATCAGTTTAACTATGAATTCCTCTATCTGACATTCCTGGTAAGAGCTGAAAAGGTTTTGATAACAATTGGACAACCGGAAGTAGTAGTTTCTTAGAAAAATTCATGTAAATATAATTTTTTGGAAATTATTGTTATTACAAATATTGAAGAACATAAAATTCTCCATCTAATACACTTAAAATTTTTATTATATCTTGTATAGATTTAGAGATAAAGACACTATAATATATAGAATAATTGGATGTAATACATCGCAGAGCCTAAAGCACCAAGGAAACCAGTTGACAAATTCATATGTTTATAACATAGTTTGCAAATGACAGATGTCAGTGTCAAAAATCAACAGTTTTAGTGACATTCTGACAGCTTTTTCTGGGAAGTACATTTAATCTTTCTTATCGTTTTATTAATGGGGTATTCCACTCAATTTTTTTATTATTTTAAATAAAACTTCATTCAGTTTTGAAGCAATTTATACTATTAAAAAAATCTTAATTGTTCCGAGTTTTTTTTCGAAAAATCAATGTAACGTCACATTCCCCCTATACTTGTCTTTCTCATACACACTGCTCTGAGTACGCTACGAGAGAAAGATAAAAATTGTATGACGTCAATTTCCCCTTTTAGCAAATGTGAAATATCTCGTAAAGTAATTATTTAAAAAATGTTTTCATTGTTTTAACTATTATTTATTGAGCCATACTTTAAGTTAAATTGAAAGTTTTTTTATTTTTTTGTTATGGTGGAATACCCCATTATACAGGGTGTCTCAATAAGCTTGCTCACTATTGGTAACTTTTTTATTTGAAGAGATACGAGGTTGGTTAAATTAGCAAAATTGTGCCATTTTATATTAGAAAAATGGTCATGTAGACAAAATAAAAATTATGTCAGCGGTTCCCAAAATTTGGGACAAAATATATATTTTTTAAATGGAACTATATATTTTTTATTATATACTTCCAATCTGGTTAATGAATTGGAAGAATCTCTGACATTTAGAAACTTCCTCATACAATGAAAAATAGATATAATTAGAATTATATGTGTGTAGAAGACATGTTAAATACAATAAAAAACAATATTTGGGTAAAGTTCTGTAATGTTTTTGTTATAAAACGACGGTTCGATAGCGAAGTGCAATACAATACTTATATAGCACAAAATGGAAATGGCGAGAGGTATTGTGCTGACCACAACAGATTTTTGGTATTAGACTAATGTAAGTTTCAACACAAAATTGTTGCTCCATATATTACGTTTTAAATAATTGATAAATTAAACTTAGAACAAATTTTTTGTTAACACACCCTTATATCAGGCAATTAATACAGTTTTTCACAAAAAATTATTAATGAAACGGTATTGTTTACAATATTGACAGGTAGAAATAACGAAAGTGTGTCATTCTTGTTCAAACAAAAGAAATTTCAATTCGGCACGTAATTGATTACCAGTGCGCTGTCAAAATCGAAACCGGAACGTGTGAACATCGCCAGTTCATTTTTTCACAAGATTAAATTGTCTTAGTGGGTTTTGTTCTCACATAAATGTTGAATGTCCCAGCCTACTTTTAGATTTGCGTGCTGCTAACAATGATTCTAATTGAAAGAAAACTTCAGGAGTTGCGGTAATTCATATTATTACATAAAATTGAATAACTAATTTCAGGAGGGTAGTATTTCATAATAATAGTAACAAGTACTCCAAGTAGAGAACATAAATATCCACCACTATACATGTGTCTCTTAAATAGGGGGACATGGCTTAACCACAGATTCCTGAGGCTAAAATAAGACGATTTAACCAAACTTGCTTCTACCGGAAAGTGTACCATTTAGCCAGAATTCTGCTTCAAAGTTCTTCGAAAAAAAAATTAATTTTGCTTATAATAACCGGTATTCGATTTGAGTGAAATTTCGTATGACAGTTTATGGTTATAAGTCATATTTTAAGATGATACTTGTTATTATTAGTGAACCACTAGTGTATGAAACGTAGGTGCCCAACATTGATTAGACCGTAACTTTTTAATGGCCACGCCGATAACATGAAATTATTTTTTTCAAAAAGATACATTCAATAGTAAACTTTTCTCTCTCTGAGCAATTTGTGATATCTGTGACGGTTCAGACAGAAAAAAATAATACCTGAGTGACTGCATCGTGAATTTTTTTAAAATTAATTTAATCTAGCAGTCTATCCAAATATCAAACAATTAATTTTTAATGACAGTAACGAGTTGTCAATCTTCTCAAGTTGTTTAGGAGTAAGCTATTTATAATAATGGTAATAAAATACTATTAGGCCGAACAAACAGATGTTACTAGTTTCTGAATATTGCGAAGGTATTTTTTGACAACTCATAAACAATTGTTGCTGTCATTAGAAATTCGTTGTTTGACATTTGTATAGACTACTAGATTAAAGTTATTTAAAAAAAAAAATCACGATGCAGTCACTCAGGTTTTATTTTTTTCTGTCTGAACCGTAACAGATATCACAAATTAAACAGAGAGAGAAAAGTATACCATTGAATGTATCTTTCTGAAAAAAAATAATTTCATGGTATCGGCGTGGCCATTAAAAAGCTATGGTCTAATCAATGTTGGGACACCTACGTTTCATACACTAGTGGTTCACTAATAATAACAAGTATCATCTTAAAAGATGACAACCATATGAAGTGTCATACCAAATTTCATCCAAATCGTATACAGCGTTCTGTTATTAAAAGCAAAATTATTTTTTTACGAAGAACTATGAAGCAGAATTCTGGCTACATGGTACACTTTCCGGTAGAAGCAAGTTTAGTTAAATCGTCTTATTTTAGCCTCAGAAATCTGTGGTTAAGCCATGTCCCCCTATTTAAGAAACATCCTGTATACTTTCAAATTAACGTACCAGTAATAATTAGAAAACATATTTATGTCAGTGTATTATTAAAAAGTAAAAAGTCTAGAATATCTTAGTATGATCTTGTTATAAATAAGTTTACTAGTTGAAAATTGCAAAGTGGAGCAAATTTATTTTTCCTATCGAAGTTGCAAACTATCAGAATGATTCCACGATCCGATTTAACTTACGTAAGTTTGATTCTGAACTTATAATAAACTCAACAGATTTTAAAATTCTTTCTTTAAAATTGCCAAGATACAGGAAATAAAAACTTGTTGTATCATGTTAAGCCTGTTTTAAATTTGTCAATTTAATGCCCAATTGCACCAACATGAAATTAAATTTAATCACGTTTAATCTACGTTTAAACAAAAAAATGCAAATAGAAATTTTGACAGCAATATATTATAATTCATTTGACATTTCATTTCGATGTAATTGTCAATTTAAACCGTGTTTAATATTTTATTCAATTTCGACGTTTTAAACTGTCATTATTAACTCCATAGCAACAACTATAAGTAACACTTTTTTCACAAGTGAATTAAAATTATTTAAATCACTCTCACATTTTTTTAATTCACTCTGCAACAAATAATGCATTTAAAGTAACATCAGGTACGAAAATAACACCATAATATTTATCAGACATTATCAGCCATTTTCATTATTTTTCACGGCATAAATGATAGACAAAGCATTTTAAATAGATGACTTGACGTCTATCAGCGACGATTGTCATGCTCAGCCTACTAACTTATCATTTTTTTATTTTTTCAAAATTAAATATTATAATGGTTTTTATTATTATTTCGTCAAAATTGAATAAAATATTGTGCAAACCACGTGAGCTAAGAATGTTTATTTACTCGAAAAAATTAACTAAACTTTCTTCTCAAGAATAAACATTACCTTAGCTCACTTGGGTGCAAATATCTATAAGATAAGTTGGTGCAATCGGGCATTACTGTCAATTTTAAGAATTAGGTTAATTCAATGAATTTAACTCAAAATTGTATAATAAATTTACTTATTTCTAGATGGCCGTTTATATTTATCAATTTTTACCTCTCGCTAAGAGAGGTTTTGGATTCACGCTAAAAATCATATATACTGATTTTAGTGAATAAATACGTTTTAAGGTCCCTAGATTTTGAATATAACATTGTGTGTGTGTGTGTGTGTGTGTGTGTGTGTGTGAGAGAGAGAGAGAGAGAGAGAGAAAGAGTGTGTGTGTGTTTGTGTTGGAACCACTGTTTCTTAAATACTATAAGCCTTAAGACATGTTTAACAACGGTTTCCTCAATCTGACATTCATGGGACGAGCTGATTAGATTTTTGTAAAAATTGGACAACCGGAAGTATATATTTTTTGAAAATTTGTGTTATTACAAATATTAAAGAATATAAAAATCTCTATTGAATACATTTAAATTTTTTATTATATCTTCTACAGATTTAAAGATATATAAATATATAAAATAATAATATGTTGTAATGAATCTCACAGCACAAACAACTTCACAGAAATCAGTTAAAAAATTAAAATGCTTGTAATTGACAAATAAATGTCAGTGTAAAAAATCTAGAGACATTACTAAATACTTTTTCAAGTACATTTAATATTTCTTATATTATTTTAATTAATTATTTTAAATTATATATTACATATATCTCATCACTGAATTGGAAGAATCTCGAACATTTGGAAGAATAGGAGGAATCTTATTTATAGAATAAATTATAAAATATAAAAATATATTAATAATAGATGTAATTAGAGTTGTTGTGTGTGTACTAGAAATGTTAAAGACAATATGTACTTATATAGCCTAATACGGAAATGGC
This sequence comes from Ophonus ardosiacus, assembly GCA_943142095.1. Classification (NCBI taxonomy): domain Eukaryota; kingdom Metazoa; phylum Arthropoda; class Insecta; order Coleoptera; family Carabidae; genus Ophonus; species Ophonus ardosiacus. The sequence continues at coordinate 87,381,021 of OW964823.1, forward strand.
GAGAGGTCTTGTGCTGGCCACAACAGATTTTTTGTCATACTGAAATATCAAGTCATTGATATGTAGCAGTCTAATAATTCAACTGACACTAAGTTCTTAAAATTGACGAAAAAAAAATGTAAAACAGACTAAGTTTCAATTAATATAACCAAAATTTGATTTATATGAAATACTCTAATCGTATTTGAAAAATAATTTTAGTTTAATTGAGTTTTGCAACATTTATTGCAAATTATATGAGAGAAACAATTCCAGTACTTTTACTCTTATTTTTGTACGGTACTGTACATGCCACATTTTGTTGAATAAGCTTGTTAATTTAGCTTTATAAAGCGCAAAAAATATGAAAGCTTCGTTTGAAAAATGACGAACTATCATATTTTAAAACATCTCTTTGATGTTTGAATATTTCTGTTACATTGCGGTCAAATGTTTCTGTCCACTATTTTTAATTTGTCATCAGCAAACATGGATGATTGACTTGCTGCGTGATTATTTTTCTGAAATATTCAATTTTCAACTGTAATCTATATTGTTAATTGGAGTTCATTTCGTTTACACCACAATAGTTTAATCGGTTTTAGGTTAATTCGGTTGGAAACTAATTTTATTGGGAATTTAAATTGTGTATTTGAATAGATTTATTTGGTTGTGGTTTGGGATGCGTTAAATAAATGATATATTCTTGTCTGTTTAGAGTAAATTTATCTAAGCCGTAAACTGTAAACGATTAGTAATTACTAAAAGGTACATCTGTAATTTATTTTATCCCAACCTTTCAGGTAATAGGTTTAGTGACTGTATATACATAGTGTGGCCAATCGCCGCCATATTTAGGCAAAATGCGCGGGAAATTTGAATTCATATAACAAAATTCGATAAACAATTAATGAAAGAGCATATTAAATGGAAACAAAATATTTATTTTTACAAAAATACAGCACTGAATTACAAATAGAGGTATTATATGATATTTTTGGATAATTCATCTCTAATTATACAAATATTTACATACAAATAATAAATATGTACATACGCCGCCATTTGAAAATTAACACACGCTTTAAAATTTAAACTATACTTTTGATTCTTCGAAAAATGCTAGTTTTAAAATATTGATGAAATTTCCTTTGTTAGATTCATTCTTGTAATCAACATTATTTGGTTATAATCAACATCCTTTGTTGTAATCAACAATTTTACAAGTTTAATTTGCAAAATAACAATGCCAGAAAATTATCCGTTTGGCAGGATATTTCTTTTACTTTTTTATACTAAATTTTAATAGTAAATAAGGGAAATTTAATATCGGCAGAACAGAAAAATAAAAAGATCTTACCTTCACAATTATTATTTCAATATAACGAGAATAAAAAAAAATATCCGTTTTTACTTATAACTACTATACATTAACTGTGTTTTGTTGTTTAGTATAGAGAACAGGCCCGTATCCAGAATTTCATTTCGGAGGGGGTTCTGGTTATATAATTATATTATTTTTCAAGGAGATTAACATGAGCAGTTTTTTGCAGACTGTTATCCCTGTTTTGATTGATTACCATGGTTGTGGAATCAAAATAAAGATAAAAAATTTCTGCATCAAATGACAAATTTAATAATTAATTTATGGGACTAAAATATTACATAATTTACATTTATTTGTCGTCATTTGATACAATTTTTATCTTTCTACTGATACCACAACTACTGTTGTCAGTCAAAACGGGGCGCAACAGTTTGCAAAAAAACTGATTTCTCATTTTAATCTTCTATGTACACCTTTAGAAAAACACCCGGTATACAATTCTCGGAGAAATAATAAAATAAAGGGAGTGTCACCGGCACTGTCCAGACAGAGCAGCAAAAAAAAAAAAAAAAAAAAATTAGTGAACCAAACCCAAAACAATACCTAACTGACAATTCTTAATTGGTAGTCAGTGGTTTTTAGACAGATACGAGAAGTGGCCGCTAGAATTGTCCGCTAGATTCCGTTTAGGTGCGACAGTTCACAAATTTTTATTGCGGCTCTGTCTGGAGAGTACAGTAGACACTTCCTAAAATAAAACAATATTTTAGCCTTTACGTATATCTTTATTTAATTGTAAAAAGCAATTGGGAATGTTATACTCGCAGTTTGGGACGCGTGCTATGATAGCGATAATATCTTGGTTAGACTTCTTTAAATTTTTTGGTATTTTATTTTACATTTCAGGGGGGGTTTGAACCTCCAAATCCCCCCCCTTGGATACGGCCTTGATAGAGAAACATATTAATACAAATCGTGTTAATAACAACTTTGTATTGATACACTTAACCTAACCAAACACTTTTGAGTTACAAATACACATATAATTTATTTATTTACACTATTGGAATTATAAATATAGTATAATTACTTTAAATTTAGATATAATTCACAAACAATATCTTAAATTTCACTTTTCTGAACTTAATGCATGTAAACAATATTTGAGCTTAGTATAATATCCGCTATATTTAGGCAAATTCGAGCCGACCAATCAAAATCGATCCCCCTATTGGACACACTATGTATATACAGTCACTATAGTAATAGGTATTGTTCCATAAAGTATTTTTGGCCTCTAATATCAATCAATTTAAATTTTATATTATGAAAATTTATCTGTTTTAAATATCTTCAAAACAGAACACTGTTTTGCTTTACCTATAAAATTTTGAAAACGAGTTGACCTCATTTCAAAATAAGATATTCATAATATGTAAGGGATACTTACAGTTGACGGAGAGGGTGACAGTCGTTTCTAGTTTGATTCCTTCGGGCATGGCTCGGTTTCTCACGACACATCGGAAAACAGCTCCATCGTCTTCACGAGTCGGAGAAATCACCAAAGTAGCTGTGGTAGCATGGTCACGGGAACCACCGTTCTTCAAAGCTGCTTCCAGCGGGTACGTCGTTCCTGAAGAAGAAGAAAACAATGTTAATATCAATAAACTAAATACATCAATTTCTAACATGCGAGGAGTGGCAATAAAATAACGGATTTTTTTTCGGTTTATAAATTTGGCAATATTAAAGAGTGTGTCACATTAATTTGTCATCTTTCCTCCATTCTTGGTTAAAATTTCAAGATAACTGCAGTTTCCTCAATCTGACATTCCTGGGAAGAGCTGAAAAGGTTTTGGTAACAATTGAACAACCGGAAGTAGTAGTTTCTTAGAAAAATTCTTCTAAATATAATTTTTTGGGAGGTTTTTTTATTAAATATTGAAGAACATAAAATTCTCGATCTAATACGCTTAAAATTTTTATTATACCTTCTATAGATTTAGAGATAAAAACACTATAATTTATAGAGTAAACTAATCGCAGAGGCCAAGGCACTAAGGAAACCAGTTGACAAATTCCAATGTTTATAACATAATTTGTAAATGACACATGTCAGTGTCAAAAATCAACAGTTTTAGTGACATTCTGATAGCTTTTACTGGGAAGTAAATTTAATCTTTCTTATTGTTTTATTAATTACATATTTGAAATTATAGGTAAAATTGTGGTAAAATGCATATATCCCTCAGAAATACCGCCAATCTGGTTAATGAATTGGAACAATCTGACATTTAGAAACAGGGTTGGCCTGATGTAAATCATTTGATTTAAATCATGATTTAAATCACGATTTAAATCAACTGATTTTTTTTTTAAAATCACTGATTTTTATTACAGATGAAAAAAAAAAAATTCAAATTGTAATAAAAATGAATTTTTTTTTGCTACAAAAGTAAAAATAAGAACAAAATATGGACTGTATTTGAATTCTAACAGATTACTGATTACATGTTTTGACCTATTTTATTTAGGTATGTATTGTTTAAAAAGACACGCGCGCGTGGGTATGTTATGTACTAAATTTATGCAAAAATTCAAATTCATTTTTTAGGGTTTATTACAGATTTCGTTTTCGTTTATGAAATAAAATATTTATATTCCTTTAAGAACAATTAAAAAAGTACAATAACACCACTAGATCTTTAAAAATAGAAAAAAATCAAAAAATCATGATTTATTTGATATTTTTTTTTAAATCAATGATTTTTGATTTTTTTAAATAAATCATGATTTTTTCCAACCCTGTTTAGAAACATCCTCATACAATGAAAAATAGATATAATTAGAATTATTTGTGTGCAGAAGACATTTTAAATATAATAAAAAACAATATTTGGGTAAAGTTCTGTAATATTTTGTTATAAAACGACGGTTCGAAAGCGAAGTGCAATACAATACATATATAGGCTAATATGGAAATGGCGAGAGGTATTGTGCTAGGTTCGATGAAAATTATTTCAATTAGTAACGTATATTTATTGAAGCTACTGAATATTTATTTTATGATGAACAATTTACCTCGTTCTGTATATTCCCAATACACAAAACAATTAATAAATTGCTATTTTATATGTACGAGTAACCTGCCAACACATATTTTTCATATTTGTACGTTTACAAATAAAAATCCCCCCCACCCCCCCATTTGTAAGCAGAAATTAGTTCTTCTCCTTAGAGAGAACAGGAAGCATATCCTCCATTACAACACTCGCAATCCCAGGATAATATCACGTGATTCCGTTGTCCCGTATTTGCCGAGATTTTAATAACTCTTAATACGTTGGGCAAACTGCAGAGCGCGTGGTGAAAAGTTGAAACTATATTACTAAAGGAGACGGAAAGAGAATAAGAAATACAAATAAACGCAGGAAGGTGTGTTGTTCTTGTCTGTTGTGTTTACTTCCAAGTTTGTTCGAAAAGGAAAACTTGAAACCGGGAAGGGGGAAAGATGACGTGATTTTGACCAGTGGTGTAGGATTTTTACTGCTTACAGACAGAGGCAAATAGGGACATTTGTTTTACCGTGTATACAAATTTTAATGTCCACGTACATTAGTCATTCGGCCTTATTCTGGTGACCATTGTATCCGAAGCAATATTGTAATCTATACAATAATGATTTCAATGTTCTATAAGACATCGTATAGATTTGGTATTCTGGTGTCCACATTGTAATCCTATGAAAGTGGTATTGTAATGAATACAATATTATATTCACCTGTTTGCAGTGATGTCACTCTATGGAAAATTGTAATAAAATCTTAATATTATTTTATTTAAATAAATAAATTTTACAATGTTAGTACATTTACATTCGCAGGATTGATATTTGAAGTAAAATAACGCAAATATTAATTTGTATATTGATAAATTTTATTAAATAAATGTGATGAATTTCATGCGACAATTGGTAACAGTGACTGACACCTAACCTAGCATTTGCTTACATTTTGACGTTAGCGAATGACAAAAGTGTATCAAGTGAAACATCCACAAAGAGAAATGTGTGTGTAATAATCTAATCATGAGTTCATCTAAAAAGAAGGTTTCTAAAAGACAACTTCAAATTTATTTATCGTATCCAACAATTACAAGTAGTATAAACGAGTATAAAAGTAATATCAAAAGCGAAAGAAAGAAATATATACAAGTATGTGAAGATAAAATTTTGGAAAACATATTGAAGATGAAATTGACAGCTGTCAAGATTAAAATGTACTTTGAAATGGGCCGTGCAGAAGCGTAATCGTCGCGGTTCTGAATACGGGTATTTAATCAGTATCTACAAATTCTGCATCTACCAGCCAAGTAGAAATTTATTTATATTATTACGAAAATAACAGTTAACCCCAGGGATGCCTCAAAACGTACTACAAAACTCAGATGTTCGACAATAATTTGTGTCACTTCTTTTATGCTGCGACTGACGGACGCCTAACTCATAGAAATTTAAAAATCTTGGCCAACTGATGGTAGATTCCTTGACCATAAAATTGTAAAGCTTTTAGTATCTTTATATTTGTAGGACTCGCAATTTCTTCACGCTCCGAAGTAGGAAAGAATGGATCCAATTCTATAATAAAATCAGAAACTGACGCGATAGCCTGAAGATTCTATTGAACACATCACATTCTCTGAAAGAGTTAAGGGATCACTAGCATCACGCAAAACTCTACTATTTATATGTAAATCATGTCTAAATAAAAATATTTTTTATAGCAAATTACATTTTTATTAATTAATAACTTACCGATTTCTTTCATTTTCAAGCATGTCAAAAATTAAAATAAAACCATTATTATCCATTTTTATTATTACCATTTCTTTATTAGTTACTATTTTTTCACTAAACTTTCCAAAAAAATACTGTTACCGAGTAAATTTCAGGAAATAGTAGAACTTTTCTACTATACAATGTTCATAACGCGAACTGAAATTTGACTTTACCAAAACCATGAATCTATACGATAATTGCTTTGTATACAATGACGTTTTAATAATAAATGGTTACCTGAATACTAATTTCATACCATATCGTATAGAATATAATTATTGTATTGGAAACAACATTGTATTGAAACCAATGGTTACCGGAATACCATTTCGGAAAATTATTGTATTGAAAACAATAATGGTATTTTATACAATATTGTATTCAATACCATGGTCACCAGAATAAGGCTGATTAGCTAGTAGCATAAAAATCTGTTGTGACCAGCACATTTTCATTTTATCATAAATATTGTATTGTACTTCGCTTTCGAAACATCGTTTTATAATAAAAAGAATTCAAAACTTTATACTTTTATTTGTAGGATACATTTGAAACATTTTGATATTTATTAAATATATATACTTATAATATTATATATATAATAATTTGTACATTTTATACAATATTTTTTTAAAAAATAACTGCCCAAATATTGTTTGCTAGGAGAGGTATTGGATTCATGCTAAAATTCGCATATCCAGATTTTAGTGAATAAGCACGATTTAAGGTACCTAGAATCCGATTATAACATTTTTAAATGATGTCTGTGTGTGTCTGTGTGTGTGTGTGTGTGTGTGTGTGTATGTCTGGATGTTGTAGACACGATTCCTCAAAAACTATAAGACTTAAAAAATATTTAACTGCAGTTTCCTGGGAAGAGCTGAAAAGGTTTGGGTAAAAATTGAACAACCGGAAGTAGTAGTTTTTGAAAAAAATTCTTCTAATTATAATTTTTTGAGAGTTTTTTTATTAAATATTTTTTGAGGAATCGTGACAACATCCATACATGCATACATACATACATACATACACACACACACACATGCACACTTCCACACACCCACACACACAGACATCATTTTAAAAATGTTATAATCGGATTCTAGGGACCTTAAATCGTGCTTATTCAATAAAATCTGGATATGCGAATTTTAGCATGTATCCAATACCTCTCTTAGCGAGAGGTAAAAATTACCGAACTTTACCCAAATATTGTTTTTATTGTATTTAACATGTCTTCCACAGACATATAATTCTTATTATATCTATTTTTCATTGTATGAGGAAGTTCCTAAATGTCAGAGATTCTTCCAATTCATTAACAAGATTGGCGGTATTTCTAATGGATATGTATTTTACCTATAATTTTAAATATTTAATTAATAAAACAATAAATAAATAAATAAATCTATCATCACGGCATATTACCCATTTCTGGGTGTGCCAGTATCTACAACACATGTAGACATCGGTAATGATGACGATATATTTTACCGTGTGGGCGCTTACCAGGCGTCACCTCACGGGCACTCATAGCCGGTGTGGAGAGTACACCACAGGGGTCACTTTTGTGCCATTTAAAATTGGAAATATTTGGCGTCAGTCGGGATCAAACCCGGTTCGCCCAGGTTCGCGACCAGACACTCAGGCACTTCCCAGAAAAAGCTTTCAGAATGTCACTAAAACTGTTGATTTTTGTCACTGATATCTGTCATATACAAACTATGTTATAAACATTATTATGTTAAAAACATTTGAATTTGTCAACTAATTTTTTATCTCTAAATATATATATACAAGATATAATAAAAAACTTGAAGTGTATTAGATGGAGAATTTAATATTCTTCAATATTTGTAATTGCAAAAATTTACAAAAAAAAATTTTTAAGACAATATTTCAGGTTGTCCAATTGTTACCAAAACATTTTCAGCTCTTCCCAAGAATGTCATATTGAGGAATTCATAGTTAAACAGGTCTTAAGTCTTATAGTTTTTGAGAAATCGTCCTTCCAACATCCACACACACTCACACACATACACACACATCCAAACACACAGACATCATCGTAAAATGTTATAATTGAATTCTGGGAACCTTAAATAGTGCTTATTCACTAAAATCTGTATATGCGATTTTTGGCATGAGGTAAAAAGTATCACTTTTTTGACGTTTGAAAAACGTCCGCCATTTCTGGCCAATCCTGTATAAGCGACTTCAGTATACGGATATTTATTTAAACTTATCAAGTTTCTTCAAAGTTACCACCCTCAAAAGATGGGTAACTTACTGGTAATTATTTATTTACTTGTATATGAGTTTTATGAGTATATTTACACTTTCAATTATTAATGAAGAAGCTACTTGTATACTTATAATGTTATAATAAAAACTTAATGCCATAAAATTGCAAAACAACATTAAATTTCTAAGTTTACGACTGTAACCTATGAATTATAAACTTTTATGTGGACGATTAAAAACAAAACCATATTTAACTACTTTTCATATGTTTTCTCATTTTTAAATAAATTGCGTGGTATTTAATTACATTTCCCGTGAAAAAGTTGGTTGAGCAACTAACATTAACATAATTTAAAAGAGCGTTCGTACTTTCGTTGGTTGTAGTTTGCATTTATTTCAAAAGGTAAACGAATCGCGTCGTTTAAATAATTTCGCAAATTACAAGTCTGAGTTTCAAGTGTGAATCTTGACAATTTGCTCAATTAAGATGTCCTCAGAAAGTCTCATTTTCACACACTTACACTTGTGGAGTCAAGGGTTTTTTTTAGATATGCGTTCGTGAACGAACATAACCTGAAATGTACTCCAAGTTGGAACACATTACATTACGTTAGACTTCGCTCATTTAACAATAAAAAGTGGTTTAGGTTATGGAAAATGTGTATAAATGAAACAAAGTCAATTATAAGACTTTTTATTTTACTGGATAAAATGGGGGTTCTCTGCCATAGTAACAAATACGCCATAATTTTCGCAGTAGCACGATTAGGACGATTTAAAAGTCATTTGTTCAAATGATTGCCTACTTTTTATTTTTACAGACAATTTGTACCTCTCGCTAAGAGAGGTATTGGATTCATGCTAAAATTCGCATATCCAGATTTTAGTGAATAAGCACGATTTAAGGTCCCTATAATCCGATTATAACATTTTTAAAATGATGTCTGAGTGTGTATGTCTGGATGTTGTAGGGACAATTCCTCAAAAACTATAAGACTTAAGAACTGTTTATCTATGGATTCTTCAATCTGACATTCCTGGGAAGAGCCGAAAAGGTTTTAGTAACAACTGAACAACTGGAAGTAGTAGTTTCTTAGAAAAATTCTTCTAAATATAATTTTAAAAAAATTTTTGTTATTAAATATTGAAGAACATAAAATTCTCCATCTAATATACTTAAAATTTGTATTATATCTTGTATAGATTTAGAGATAAAGACACTATAATATTCTAATCGCAGGGGCTAAGGCACTAAGTTGACAAATTCCAATCTTTATAACATGATTTGTAAATGACACATGTCTAAAGTGTCTAAAATCAATAGTTTTAGTGACATTATTCAATCTTTCTTATTATTTCATTAATTAAATATTTGAAATTATAGATAAAATGCATATATCCATCAGAAATACCGCCAATCTTGTTAATGGATTGGAAGAATCTCTAACATTTAGATACTTTCTCATACAGTAAAAAATAGATATAATTAGAATCGTAAGTGTGTAGAAGACATGTTAAATACAATAAAAAACAATATTTGAGTAAAGTTCTGTAATTTTTTGTTATAAAACGACGGTTCGAAAGCGAAGTGCAATACAATACTTATATAGCCTAATATGGAAATGGCGAGAGGTCTTGTACTGGCCGCAACAGACTTTTTTATTTTCTTTCAAACGACGATGCTCAAATTTTTATATCACTGTTAGATTTCGAATTATGATGTCAAAGTTGTGGTTTTTATATGAACGACATAATACTGGAAATTTACAGCATTGAAAAGAGAATACTACTTATCGATGTTCATTTGTTTAACACACCAAAAAGGCAACAATTATAAAATATACACCGATTTCTCATACTTGACCGTTGCGTCATTAATTGCTGAACAGCAAAATAACAAGTAAATTGTATGTTTATCTCTGTCTTACTTATGGTTTCCTACATTCTGTCTTCGATACGTATATCTAATATACGAACATCAAACTATGACGTAACGTTCAAGTGTGAAAAATCGGTGTGTACCTACACCTATATACGATCATATTTCGAAAAACGAAAGTTTGTTTCGCTACTATAGCTATTTGTGTATTAAGAGCGCAAAATGCGACATTGTCGATTGAGAGGTTGTTCTCTCGAAATCGACAATGTCGCATTTTGCGCTCGAAACACACACAAGATTTTTTCTACAGTCGCCACAATGGGGTCCTCCACCATAACAAAAAATAATAAAATGTACACTTTATACTTACAGTACTGCTCAATAAATAACGATTGGCTAATACAAAAGATACGGTTTAAACTTAAAAAGGCTTTTAAATGATTATATCGTTACATTAGCCATCTATTCCACAAAAAAAAACCAAAATTAGAGCGTGGAAGCAAGGATTTGTGATGATTTGATGAGTTTTTGTAGCAAAATGTGTGGTTAGTTGTCACGCCTATCATACTGAAAAAATTAACAAATATTTCAAGGAATTTGTGATTATATAGACATGTATGTGCATTGACTGACTTCTCGCAATTATTTAAGTAACGAAATAACTAATAACTTTATTGTAATCAAAATAAATAGTTAACTAGAGATCAGATGTCAGTACGACTCGCAACTATCCTACCGCCATCTGTGTACAATCATTCCTATTACTAAACATAACTGTTCACACAATTTATTTTATATTTAATTTTATTTTATCGTTATTTTCCATTCTTCTTGAGTTTTTATTCAATCTAATCTAAGCATTTTATACTTTTGTTTTAGTAAATGAATGCCCTATTTAATTTTCACAGCAGTGTGGCATTTTGTTAGGTTATGTTAAATACCGACAGAACATATGTCAAATTGACTTGTGAACGTGATAAATGTGTAATTACAGTGCCATTAGTTCCTAACTAAACATTTTCATTAAGAATGTAGACAAGTGACATTTCTCAAGATTGAATAGTTAGAAATTTGGACAGCGAGCGTTTTTTCTACTTTGTCGTGCATGAGCGGCAAAGTGACATTTTGCGTTGACAAAAGAGAGCGCAAATGGCTACTTCCTATAGTGACTGTAGAAAAAAATATTTTCATTGTCATACTTAGGTTCCCTTAATTTAAATGTTCAATAATTAAGTTCACCAACTATGTTTATTCAATAAAGGCTGGTAAATCTTTGCTCATTCTCAATAAGAGTGCAAGCTATGGCAAGATGGCGTGCGTTACCACATTGCAATTAAAATTTAATTAGCATTAGCGTACAAGTATTTGAACAGTATCTTAATCTCGAAGCTCTTATGAACATTATCTTCTCCATCTGCAGCTATGGAATGAATTTTTGGTCACATTTGCTAGCAGCAACAGTAGCTCTGTATTGCTATATTATTTCACAGCGTGGCGTTATCATGGCGTGTGGAAATATAACTGGGTCATGCTCATACAGAGCTATAGTCTTTCATGTTCTTACATTGTTACCAAACACAATGCCTGCTGCCGCTGGAAATGCTACTTGCAGTTGATATTGTTTTCGCGAAACCCTTTGTTAACTGACGATTACAAGTTTGCGCGTTTTGGTTAGTGTTTTCGATAAATAATCGAGAGAATCGATAAGATTTTATTTCTGTGGTTGTTTCGTACAAGAAATCTGGTGTATTTGCGTTATAGATTAATTACTTTGATAATGTAATAGCGACATTAAATGTTGTTTTGTTTATAATCTAAATTATGAACAAAGAAACTTTATTTCGTAAGTAAATTTTAGCATTATGTAATTTTGAACTCTTTGAATATGATTTTACTAGATTTACGATGATGTTTGTCTGAGTATGTGTCCGTGTGTGATATATTTTTCTCCGACGATAACTCCAATACTACAATTCTAAAAATTATGATTCTTTCGTATTCCTCTTCTTTACATCCATATGAAGAGCTGATTAGATTTTTTTTATAATTGGTCAACCGGAAGTTCCCTTATTTGAAGTTTTTCTTGAGAAAACGCAGTTAAATATCATTTTCTGACAAATATAAAACATAATAACCCTTACAATATTGAAAAGAGAAAAAAATAATTATTTTTTTGAGACTGAAATCAGATATGGGTTCCATTTAAAAAAATATATGTTTGTGTTATATCTCGAAAATTTACGGATATAAAAATTTATTTCGTACGCCACTGGTTAGTTTATAAAAATATCTATCTTTTGTATTTGAAACGTTTTTCTCAATTACAAATAGTTTAGAAGTTATTTGAAAAAGAAAAAATCAACAATATTCAGTTTTTCGTCATTAACTAGTGCCCTATAAGAATTTTTGGAAAAACAAAAGCACATCTGAGATGGCCTCTCAAAGGCGCACAAAAAGTTCCATTTAACCGACATCGTATCTCTTATAGATCTGGAGATTCCAATGGTGGCACCTCTAAATGGGACATACTGTATAAGTCTGCTATTTTATAATATGTTATTTCGTTAAATATAAACTGTTTATATTTCAATTTGTAGATTATCAATTTAAATTTGACAGCTGTTGGAGGTTTTTAATAATTTTATTCTATGGCTGTGTCTGATGTATCAATTTGGCATTTATTATTTAGAATTTAGGTCTTCTTCACATAAATATAACTCCGAATGGCACACTAGTGATATACATTGGTTTGAATGCAACACTTTAGAACAACAAAAATGAATTGTACAATTCAATTCAAATTGATGCTTGAGAGTAAATGTTAATATTATATTTCATAAAATAGAAGCTAAAAAGCTATTCTTCGACAGTAACTTTGACGTTTTGTACAAATTATAGCAACGAACATGATTTGTTCAATTAGTGCGCGTCAACTTCAAGGCATAGTGTGCTCCTGCAAAACCCTAAAATCTAATTTCTAAAATCCTAAATAATCACTAGATTTAGGGTGTATAAATTTAGGATTTAGATATTAGGGTGTTAAAAGTGCAATATCGGACACAGCCTTAGGTTATCTGGTGTATTTATAATGGTTTCTATTTTACAAGTTACTTCTTATTCGCTCATTTTATATAGTTGCTATGGATATTTATTTATTTCATTTCTACCTTGTGAATCAAGTGACAAAAGATGTCATTTTTATGTTTGAAGAAAAAATATGTTTTTGCTTCCAAAATGAGTAAACAGAAACAATTGTTTATAATTTTGTAAAGTCTTTGTCATGTTACATTACGTGTATTCTTTTTAAAATGGCTGTATTTTTTTTCTTCTATTTTCTCGCGCTTCGTCCCTGTTGTGCTCAAGGAGCGTTAACTCTAAGAGGAAGTCCGTAATCACGTGGGATAATTAATTCTCGTGTGGTTCCCTTCAGACAAACAACTGTATATTTATGATTCATCTGTTTATGTAAAATACATGAAACCGTATATTGTTTCCACGTTCATTCCCATGGATATTTTCCCTAACACTGTAAGCAATCTTTTGTTTCGTGATTCTTCTTTCATTAAAACGATACGGAAGCTACCTAATTACGTTCGCATCAAGAATACGAGCTCTTAATATGTGACTCAGTTCACACTTAGTCATCTACACAAAATGTACCTGTTTTTTTTTATTGTTTACCTTGAATTTACAATGAAATTTTACTAGGCTAGATGTAAACTTATAAGACACTGCAAAGTTATAATTTACGTAGCCTGATTCTTTTTAGAATATTCGATTACTATACTCGCCGTCAAGGTCACTTTAATATGTTCTTATGCTCTTATGTATGAATACGTTTATGAATGTGGCTGAGGTGAAAGAAGTGTGCATGGATAGGAATATGTGGCGAAGGATGATTGTTGCGTAACTATTATTGTGGTCCGGATGCGGTTATTCGCTATCGAAAATCGGTCACTTTAATGTGTTCTCATGTATGAATGCTATGATGATTGTGGACAAGGCGAAAGAAGAATGTTGTTAAAGAATGAAGTGAGTCAGCTGAGCTCTTACTCTTATCCTTTTTTCTTATTGTTACTATTGTTTTCGGGTTTTTGCAGTCAGTACTTGAGCATTACTCAAGGTTGCTTGGAACTCGCCTCAAGTAAACCTTCGATCGAAGTACGAGTGAAGAAACAAATAGCGACTATGAAACGAAATCTGGTACTCAAGGCAGACTCAAGTTTGAGTCGAGGCGAAGTACTGACTAGTGGTGGGATCCGGATCCGGATAGTTTCGGTTTCGGATCCAAAAATATCCGGATATTCAGATAATTGAATGTTAACTATCCGGATCTCGGATCCAAAACTCAGTATCGGATTTTGGATCCGGATCTGAGTATAGGATTTTGGATTCAGATCTGAGTATAGGATTTTGGATTCAGATCTGAGTATTGGATTTTGGATCCGGATCTGAGTATCGGGTTTTGGATCCGAATCTGAGTATTGGATTTTGGATTCGGATCCGATTATGAGTATGAGTATCGGATCTTATATATGGAATTTCAGTATGCGCATCGGTTCTCGGATTCGAGTACCTATTCTCAACCAAATAAATTTGATTATGAAATAATCCACTATACATTTTTGTTTGATGTAGTTAATAGTCGATATATTTTCGATGTTAAACTTTTAGCATCCGCTAAGAAGGAAATTCCTCGATTCCACAGAACAATAAGTAGGTAACAAAAACAAACCCTTTTATGTGAAACACACGCACGATATAAATAAATAGGTATTTCGACACCTGCAATGAACCTGTAACCATTATTTCTCAAATTTAATCTTAATTTCGTTTTCTTTGAAGTATTTGTTATATTGAACGTTAAAATTTTAGAACTACAGAATTTTCAATATTCTATTTGCACCAACTACCTGGCTATTTTAGAGGGGTATTATAAAATTTATTGCTGATTACAGCCCGCTGTCTCTACAACCGTCTACATTCAAATGTTTGCCTTTACATTCAAAATGATGAAACGGATCCAGAATTAAAATTCGGATCCGGATCCGTGAACAACACATCGAATCCGGATCCGAATGGGATATGGTACCCAAACCAGGATCCGGATCCAAATCCGAATTAAATTTACGGATATCCGCTTCAATATCCGAACATCGGATATCCGAGGAACCGGATATTTTAAAATCCGGGTACTCGGATCCATGTTTTGTCGGATCTTCACAGCACTAGTACTGACTATGAATACGGGCATTAGGCACGCGGCCAAGGAACAAATATACGTGTATGTCATATGTCTTATAATTTCAAAGATCCCTTGAAAAACGGACAGCCATATAAAATAATATTTTAAAAGTATCAATAGCTTTTAATAAATAAACTTAATTAATCAAATGTAACAGGTATGTTTGTAAAAATAGATTATTTTTTGGCAAATATAACAAAACGTTTAAACAAAACAATCAAATGCCGAAACGGATATGAATAAATGATAAAATTACAAATACAATATTAAACAATTCATGCAAAATTAATAAATTTTACGGAAATCCTACTATATTATGCATTTGAATGGAGGATACAGTAATATGCTGTACGAAGAGCCGAGTAAATTGCAAAATAATAGAAAACACAATTGTAAAATTTGAATAATAGTTCAGTACGCGTACATTTCCACAAAAGCAGCATTTGCCTAATTAGCAGCTGCTGCCCAGAGAGGCAAAGTAAGTGTTTTCCACAAGAGGCATAGTTCACAACTTCAGATAACTAAACCGTAAATCGTAGCAGGCGCTGGACGGTACATTAATGCTCCCATTTATGTAGATCATTTATAATCATATTTTCATTACATTAACAATGAATCGTGCGTGAAGCCGGCCCGCCGCTAGAGATGGAACCAGAACTAGGGAAGTTTGATTACTGGACATGCAAATTTACTGCTTGGAGCTACAACGGAGCTTGTAGTTGTAGGAAGTAGCACTGTGGCGCTGGACGCACCCAAGGGGATTCCCCGCAGTTGAAGTGAGGATTATTAGCAATTTGCTACACTTTGGCAACACTGCATATGGGGAATCAATAGTATATACTTTAAAACTTTGAAACTATTTGTATTTTAGAATAGAATTCAAGTAGTTTTCTGCTGACGGCTATAAGTTGTTCCAACTTTTAGTGCTATTGATCGCATATCCAAATTTTAGTGGATAAGCACGTTTTAAGGTCCCTAGAATCCGATTATAACATTATTGTGATGATGTCCGTGTGCACGTATATACAGTGTGTCCCATTTAGAGGTGCCACCATTGGGATCTCGAGAACTATAAGAGATACGATGTCGGTTAAATAGAACTTTTTGTGCACCTTTGGGAGACCATCTCAGATGTGCTTTTGTTTTCCAAAAAATCTCATAGGGCACTAGATAATGAAAAACTGAATATTGTTGATTTTTTCTTTTTTAAATAACTTCTAAACTATTAATAATTGAGAAAAACGTTTCAAATACAAAAGATAGATATTTTTATTAACTAACCAGTGCCGTACGAAATAAATTTTTATATCCGTAAATTTTCGAGATATAACACAAACTTATATTTTTTTAAATGGAACCCATATCTGATTTTAGTCACAAAAAAATTATTATTTTTTTCTCTTTTCAACGATGTAAGGGTTATTATGTTTTGTATTTGTTTTGCCTTCAAAATTATAATTTTTTCCTTATTTTGTATTAAATTTATAATTATTTTGAAAATATTGGTAGATTTCTATTTAGAAATACTGCTTGTATTTAAATAATTTATTTCGTTAGAAAAAATTGCTCAAAACTCGTATCAAACTAATTTTTATAATATTTTGTATCAGGTCGCCCTTGGCACATCATAGTGTAATTTGTAATTATGAGTCTAGAATGAAAATATTAAGTAATAAAGGCATAAAACAAATTATTTTGATCAAATACAATATAATTAATAAAAATAATGTTTTTTTGGAAAATAATAAGAAAATTCAGGAAAATAAAGAGAAAAATTAAATTTTAGGAGCAAAATAAATATAATACATAATACCCCTTACATCATTGAAAAGAGAAAAAAATAATTATTTTTTTGAGACTAAAATCAGATATGGGTTCCATTTAAAAAAATATAAGTTTGTGTTATATCTCGAAAATTTACGGATATAAAAATTTATTTCGTATGCCACTGGTTAGTTAATAAAAATATCTATCTTTTATATTTGAAACGTTTTTCTCAATTACCAATAGTTAAGAAGTTATTTGAAAAAGAAAAAATCAACAATATTCGGTTTTTCGACATTATCTAGTGCCCTATAAGAATTTTTGGAAAAAACAAAAGCACATCTGAGATGGCCTCACAAAGGGGCACAAAAAGTTCCATTTAACCGACATCGTATCTCTTAGAGTTCTCGAAATCCCAATTGTGGCACTTTTAAATGGGACACACTGTATGTAATTTGCCGCATCCCTAAAAAAAATTCAATACTATTTTTGCAAAAATTTGATTTATTACTCCAGCTTATTTTGAAACAAAGTATAGTAATAATTTATTACGCAAAATATCAGTCGAAACATCGACAAAACTTTTTTTAATACCCGCAAAATTAAATGAAACTTTTATCTAACATTGTGTACGAAATTTACAACACCAATATTTAATATTTGACTTCATTTTTACCGTTTGTTCCAATATTTGACCACAACTGTTTTGAAGGTATCAAATGTTTAGCAAATATGTATTTTCCCCTATATTGCGTCCATTTTAAAATATAGTAGTTTTTTGAAATCAACAAACTTTTTATAGTAGTCGCGGGTTTAGTTGACACTAGACTGACTATCCTAGCCAACCTGAAAACATCGACACATACATTACATCATTAATAGCCAATAGGAAAATAGTTTTTCCATCACCTACGTTTATTTATATTATTTATATAAATAAACTTAAGCTAAAGTTTGTCACATGTTAATAACAAAATCTTTTAATTTGACATTTGACGCTGACATTGCTCATTGTAAATGAATAATAAAGTAATAATGGCTAATTCAAATTACACACAAGCTAAATCGGACAATTAACCGAAGGTCGATAACTGGATGATGGTTGAATTTATATCAGAACGATTGTTTTACTACTACCGAAATAAGAGTTGAGGTAAAATAAAATATAAAAACTGAATTTATTATATAAATTGATAATATATTTTACTTTAAAGTTTTGGTCGTGATTCTTATTTGACACTTGTTTGACAACTTTGACAGTACATTTGATACCTTAGAACCGCTGAAGATGTATGTACTCTGACGTCACATTCTGTTTCAGATCACGTGACTTATTCAAAATTTTATCCAAATTTCAAAAATTAATTGTAAAATATCTAAAGGATATTTCGTGATATTTTCAAATTTGAGGCTCTTTAAAGAACAATATCTTTTCAAATTTAATACTTAGAAGTCATATAAAAATTCTTGCAACAGCCCTATTTAAACTAGTATTATTTGGTTTATTTCTGTTGTTTTATTGTTGTTATTTTCTGCATTTATGTACTTGCAAATGGATTCCGTATTTCAAAAAGGCGATAGCAGAAGGTTTGAAAGTAGCAAGAATTTGGAATAGAATACATGTATGACGTAGATATAAAGATGAGGAAATGGTAATAAAATCTCGATTATTTTAGAAACTAATAACTATTTTTAAACTTCGATAGTCATTAATATTCAGTTTTAAGGTTTAGTTTCAATATAACTGACCCTTGTTCTAATTTGTTACTACGGTGGAGGACCCTATGCCGTTTACCTAACTTTTTGATGTTATGAAATATCACCATCAACTTACCATCTCGGTACCATCTGATGAGAGGATCAGGACTCCCACCAACACTTGAGCAGGATAACTCCTGTCGTCTTCCTTCCGTAGCAGTAACTCTAGTTCCGGGAGACACTTGGGGAGCCTGAGGGACAGTTAAAACTGTGAGGGAGTAACTCTGAGAGTGCAAAGAAGCACCACTTCCTCCAGCCTTAACTCGACATTCAAATCGACCGTTGTCTCGCTCGTAACTGGCGTTGGAGATCTTCAGGTCGTACCGGCCGGCCTCTGGGCGGTAGTCCAGCCTGGAAAGAAGAATAGTGTTACATTTATCATGATATTGACAAATATTTCTTAATGGGGTCCTATACCATAGTCATATTTCAACTATCTTAAATAAGATGACGAAAATATACATAAATTAATGAGTATTAGTGAAAAAATTTTCTTTGAATATTGACTAGGTCACAAACTATAAGCGATTGAAGCTGATTACTAATTGGATATGACGCGTTAGGTACAAAGAATTTGATTGGTCGCCTGATTTTAAAAAGGAGATTCGCGCGTCTGTAGTGGTCACCTTTAAATGTTTATGAAATGTCATGTTGTTCTATAACCTAACAAAACATTTAACAATTTTGTGTTTGATGAATTTGTTTAATTATAACATCTAGTAATATTACCAATAATAATATATTTATAATTAAATCAATTTGTAATATAAATTAAATTAATAATAATATTAATTAAATTAATATTGAAACTTCAAAACAGGCCAACACTAGCGCCATCCGTCGTCATACTTTGTGTAATAATATTGTCAAACTATTTCAATGTTCTATAATTTATTAGGAAAAAAATGCTTATTATTTACGTCATTTATAAATAATAATAATTTCTTTTTGAATATAACGTATAAGTTTTTATATACAAACATTTCAGCTATGCAAACATGTAAAAATAGTTCCCTCTATAACTAACAGTTTGTCCCATTGTTTGTCGATCACTTGTTAGTACCTGCTACGTCACGCACAAATTCTTAAACTTTAAAAATTCATATCTCGCTTATTATGAATTGCTTTAAAACCGAATGAAGTTTTATTTAAAATAATAAAAAAAATCTGTTGTGGCCAGCACTAGACCTCTCGCTATTTCCATATTAGGATATATAAGTATTGTATTGCACTTCGCTTTTGAACCGTCGTTTTATAACAAAAAATTACAGAACTTTACTCAAATATTGATTTTTATTGTATTTAACATGTCTTCTGTACACATATAATTCTAATTATATCTATTTTTCATTGTATGCGGAAGTTTCTAAATGTCACAAATTCTTCCAATTCATTAATCAGATTGGCGGTATTTCTGATGGATATATGCATTTTACTACAATTTTACCTATAATTTCAAATATTTAATTAATAAAACAATAAATATACTTCCCAGAAAAAGCTATCAGAATGTCACTAAAACTGTTGATATTTGACAATGACATGTGTCATGTTATAAACATTGGAATTTGTCAACTAGTTTCCTTAGTGCCTTAGCCTCTGCGATTAGTTTACTCTATAAATTATAGTCTTTATCTCTAAATCTATACAAGATATAATAAAAATTTTAAGTGTATTAGATTATAGATTTTCTTTAAGAAACTACTATTTCCGGTTGTTCAATTGTTACCAAAACCTTTTCAGCTCTTCCCAGGAATGTCAGATTGAAGAAACTGCTGTTAAATATTTTTTAAGTCTTATAGTTTTTGAGGAATCGTCCCTCCAACATCCACACACACACACACACACACACACACACACACACACACACACACACACACACACACACACACACACACACACACAAACATACACACACAAACATACACACACACACACACACACACACACATCCACACACATAATTTTAAAAATGTTATAATCGGATTCTAGGAACCTTAAATCGTGCTTATTCAATAAAATCTGGATATGCGAATTTTAGCATGAATGCAATACCTCTCTTAGCGAGAGGTAAAAATTGAGTGGAATACCCCATTCAGCACATATCACAAGAAAATTCCTTTTTTAAGAAGACATTAACAGTGTTAGTTTAGTTAGTCTTTCTTGTCGTAGTTGGGATTGTGTAGAAATCTATAAATGTCACTTTGTCTGCAAGTGCATGAAGTAATTATGTTATCGCAACACAGCTCCTGTTTTTGTTGTCCTTACAACCGTCTTTCTCTCTGATGAACTGAGTTCTTCTTCGTCTTAATTATACTAATTATATTACTCTACACAGACGGAGTACACACTTAGAATAAGACAGAACTTTTCAGAATCGTTTTTCTCGCTTTTTACATAGTTTCAGTGTTAAATTGCATTCTTTCGAAGTGAGTTATAGCAATTTGGTATTAAAATGTCATTACAGGTTCATTATTTCTTGGAGGTACAATGAAATTTGAAACTTGCGAGATAATAGGTTTAGTTGCAAACTTATCTTTTAACGAATATTGTTGTAATGAAAGATATTTTTTCTCAATGTGAAAGCTATCACGGATATTCGTTTCCTGTTCTAGTTTTACATATTATTTTACAAAGTCGACATCGTTTTATTTAGATCTGCATTCTAGTATATATCGTATAACTTCTTATCATCATTTGATAAATGAATATTAATGAATAAAGCAGAACCCCCTCAACTGATATCAGATTAAGAGTAAATCATGTATTTTATATCTTCTGTATGAACCAAAAAGCCACTTGTAGAAACAACCCGAAGAACGATTAATTAATGTAAGACTACCAAAAAGGTTATAATTTATGAAATTCAAAAAAAAAAAAAAATCTGTTGTGGCCAGCACAAGACCTTCCGTCAATTCGATGTAATTTGCACAAATCCCATACCAAAAGGACCGTGGAACAGTTTTTATATAATATCATGTAAAATCGAACACGAACACATACTATTTTTTACAAATTTCATACCAAAAGTTCATTTGAAAAGGTTCTATAAATCCAATAAAATTATGACATAAACATACACTAAGTAAAATGCACTTGACACATTTTACTTTTTGTTTCAGCTTTCCCCTATTTTATTAGGGGTCGCTGTTTCCTCTTCTCTTCCACTCATTCCTGTCCAACGCATCTTCTTCACACAGTTCTTCCTTTCTCAAGTCTTCTGCGATACAGTTCTTCCATCTTCTCTTTAGCCTTTCACTGCATGTCACTTGAGAGGACCACTATGAAATACTAATTTTTAATCCCATACTTTCCATATTTGGTTTTGCACTTGCAACACACATCTGTCAATTAGAATTTTTGAATGTATCAGCTGTTTCTATGATAAATAGCAAAGCTGACTAATTTTTGAAAATTAATTCTTTATAATGCTTTAACTCTACATCTATTGAATATGAAGGAAAATGAATAATCAAACCATATAGAGAAGAGTATTTCCTTTAATAAATATAATAACAAAATGTCAAAAAATAATATTATATCTTCATATGGATGTACAGAAAAGGAATACGAAAGAATTATAATTTTTACACACACACCCACACATATACATACAGACATCATTTTAAAAATAGTAAATTCGTATTGTAGGGACCCTAAAACGTGCTTATTCATTAAAAACTCACCACCGAATTTTTTGACCAAAGACAACACCTTCCTTACCTAAAGGTGACGGAAGGTAAAAAATTGTTGTTGCCAGCACAATACTTCTCGCCATTTTTATTAGGCTATTTAAATGTATATTGTACATATTTAACACTTCTCGTACACACAATAAAATCGAATTACATCTCTTCTTTATGTATTTTTATTTTTTAAATTCATTCTATGAACAATGAACATGTTTCCTCTTACTCTTCTAAATGATCGAAATTCTTCTTTTTACCTCCCGCTACCCTTGGTAAGGGAGGTATAGGGATCGTGATAAAAATCTCATATCGAGATTTTAATAAATGACCACGTTTTCAGGTCCTTAGAATCCAATTTTAACAATTTCATGATGATGCCTGTATGTGTGTGTATGTGTATGGATTTTGTCTTCGCCCTAACTCAAATACTATCATTCAGAAAATTCTGAAACCTTGTATTGCTACTCTATTCTAATATGAAAAGAAATTCTGCATTCATAAAAACCAATTTTGTTGTTTTATATATGAAAGTTCTCTCTTAGAATACGAAAAAGCAATTGTTTATCCAAGCCTACAGTTATGAAGTCCTCACAGTACCGTTTTTTCTTGTTTTTGTTCTCGTTTCCGTTTCGCGTTGCCATTAATGTCCGATTAAGAGAACGATGAAATATAGTACCGACACTTTGGAAATGTCCTTCTTAAGAAAGATGTCCACTTCTAACAAATGCCCATTAAGTAGAATTTATTACAACACCTTCTACTATTTTTTCAGATTTTGCTCTACTTATCCTTCATATATTTCAGCCGCTGAAGCTGAACTTGTATTGATACATGAGATATATGTTTACACCCTCATAAACTTGGACAATAAAATTGGAGTCAATGAAATGTACACAACAGAGATGGGTCGTAAATTATTGATTCGATATGGACAAATTTGAATGCAACATTTATGCATGCAATTAAAAATGTAAAACGAATAGTTTGTACAGAAATCTATCGTTATGGCTCTCTCAGCAGGCCTACTGTTCGGGCTTTAAATTTGATTTATGGCGGGCAAAGAACAGGTACGTATTAAATGTTTTCCTATTTTATTTTAATTTATTTTGTAATAAAGAAACACATTTTTTTAAAACTCCTTTAATGATAATGAAACAAATAATGTACAGGTGTCTCTTAAATAGGGGGACATGGCTTAACCACAGATTCCTGAGGCTAAACAAAGACGATTTAACTAAACTTGCTTCTACCGGAAAGTGTACCATTTAGCCAGAATTCTGCATCAAAGTTCTTCGAAAAAAAATTAATTTTGCTTATAAAAACAGAACGCTTTATTCGATTTGGATGAAATTTGGTATGACAGTTCATATAGTTGTTATAAGTAATCTATTAAGGTGATAATTGTTATTATTAGTGAATCACTAGTGTATGAAACTTAGATGTCTCAACATTGATTAGACCGTAACTTTTTAATGACCACGCCGATAACATAAAATTATTATTTTTCAGAAAGATACATTCAATAGTAAACTTTTCTCTCTCTGTTTAATTTGTGATATCTGTTACGGTTCTGACATAAAAAATAAAACCTGAGTGACTGCATCGTGATTTTTTTAAAAATAAATTTAATCTAGCAGTCTATCCAAATGTCAAACAAGTAATTTCTAATGACAATAACAATTGTTTATGGGTTGTCAAAAAATTCCTTCGCAATATTCAGAAACTAGTAACATCTGTTTGTTCGGCCTAATAGTATTTTACTACCATTTACTCCTAAACAAGTTGAAAAGATTGACAACTCGTCATTAAAAATTAGATGTTTGGCATTTGGACACGATTTAAAAAAAAATCACGATGCAGTCACTCAAGTTTTATTTTTTTTTTCTGTCTGAACCGTAATAGATATCACAAATTAAACAGAGAGAGAAAAGTTTACTATTGAATGTATCTTTCTGGAAAAAAAAAATAATTTTACGTTATCGGCGTGGACATTAAAAAGTTACAGTCTAATCAATGTTGGGACACCTAAGTTCTATATACTGGTGGTTCACTAATAATAACAAGTATCATCTTAAAAGATGACTTATAACGATAAGAACTGTCCTACTAAATTTCATCCAAATCGAATAAAGCGTTCTGTTATTATAAGCAAAATTAATTTTTTTTTCGAAGAACTTTGAAGCAGAATTCTGGCTAAATGGTACACTTTCCGGTAGAAACAAGTTTAGTTAAATCGTCTTATTTTAGCCTCGGGAATCTGTGGTTAAGCTATGTCCCACTATTTAAGAGACACCCTGTATAAAAAACAAAACTTGAGACAAAATAATAAAATTCTATGTATTTTGCACAAATCCCTTAGTGAAAGTTCCTTGGAGAAGATTCTATATATCCAGTAAATTGTAACATGAACGTAACTATTTTCTACAAATTTCATACAGAAAATTCCCAGAAAAAGATTCTATATATCCAATAAAATAATAACACGAACATATACTATGTAAATTGCACTTTGTTATTATTTTATTTTTGTTATATCTGCATCGTTGATTATCCTTTTAATATTTTCGACTTTTCTCTGTATTTCATCTAATGAAACCTACCATAACTAGGTTGAGAAAGGAAAAGAAATGAAAGAGAGCCAACTTTCATGAGTGAAAGAATTTCTCTTGCGTACAGGGAGCCAATTAGTGTTTCATTAGTGTGCGTTGTAGCTGGTTATTGGGATGAAATAAATTACGTATAGCCTGTGGTGATAACCGCACGTATTGCTTTTGGTTAAAGACGCCGAATATCTCTTGCAAAGGTTCATGGATGAAAAACAATAGAAACATGAATCTACAAACAATTAGGTAGCGAACACATGTAGATATAGTAAGAACAATAACAAAAATTTGTTGTGACCATTTTTATTTTATCTTGGCGCAGTATTATTACATACCGGCTTTTAGATCTCAAGGCGCCATAGCGGACACATTTTTCTTTTTTCCTGCGCCACAGCAGACACCTTTAGCGGACACAATGGAATCGGCGGATACGAATAAACTTGTATGGATAATATGCACAATAATGTCGAATTGTTGTATTCTGTAAGTTTCTTTTCATCAGAGTAGCATAATCTGCGAATAGGGTTATATCTAAATCATGTCAAAACGTGCGAAAAAAATTGTAAATATGGATATGCATATGCCTTATCTTCTTTTAATATAACTTATTTTGTATAATATTGTAACGTTATTAATAAAGAATTTATATTTATTTTTCACAAAATGCTTTTTATAATACTGATTTACTCACATATGTATACCTGATTCTTTTACCGTGTCCGCTTGGCCTCTTAAAATAAAAATATTAATTTATCTTCTGTACGCCAGAGCGTACATAAATAGCGGACACATCTCTAAAACTTACTATAAGACATATCGAAAAACCAAGATAGTCAATATATTCTAAGGCGCCACAGCAGACACATATTCAATGCTTCTTCCAATACATTTTGTCTGCTTGGCGTAAACTGAAAAAAACGCTGGTGGACAACGAAATATCACGATGCCCGCCATGGCAGCGAAGGTGTTAAAAGTCATTTGTTCAAATGATTGCTTTACTAGCTATACGACGAAAAACTACAAATGTATAAAGAGGCGAAAATAAGGTCTATTGAATTAATAAACATAAAATTAGAGAAATTATATGTCAGCGTATTTAAACATCAAACAACTGTCGGTTTTCTTTTCGTGTTATTATTTCCAATGTTTGGAATCTTATTTACATTTCCTTCCTGTCAAAAATAATTGCATAGTTAGGTCCATGAAATATTAGTTTTTTCAGTCGATGTCAATATCATTATGATTATCAAATATCAAATAATACGTTTGACAGTGTAAACTGTTTGTAAGGACTTGGTAAATGGATTCATTTTGTTTGTTTCAAGAGCAATTTATATTAGCCTATATTTTCCAACTATTCAAACCAGTCATAAACAAATTAACTGTAATTTACCTCAAATCATGAAATTATACGTTGTGGTGTTTCATATTGAGGTTATGTTTACAGCAAATAGCAGAGAGGTTTTTTTTATTAGCATATTGATAATTCCATTATTTATTTTATGAACATTTTTGTTATTATAAATTTTAACAAAATTTTAGTTTAGTTTATTTATAATTATAGGAAAAGTTTTAATTGAATACACAATTTTATATAAATAATAATTATTGTAAAACATAATAATTAAAAATGCGTTGTGTAGTGGAATAATTATATATAAATACAATTTGTTCTATATATTTATTGCGGTATAGTTATTTATAGAATATAAAATAATACATATTTTAAACATTTCGTATTACAATATTTTAAGAAGCAGGTCTACACATCATTTAATTATTTCGAAGAATTTTACCGTATTACATTTATAAGTACATTAATAGGTTAAGTTTTAATAAATTTCTTAATGCTTCCTAGTATTCCAATAACAATACAAAAAGACCTAATAATGTTGTCTGCAACTTGAAAATCCAGGATTTGAATAGTTCCCAGAAAATCAAACAAATCTCATTGTTAGAGTTTAGATCTCTCTATTGGAAATGTCTTTATGGCTTAAGGCTTAATGCAAGTACAATCAGTGAGAAATTTGACATTTTGCGCTATTAATGTTGATTACAAATGTCACTAATTCTGTGATTTAAACTTTAACAGCCCGATTCACAAAGAAGTTTAAGCTAATCCTCATTTTTGGATTAGTGAATTCTATTCTATTCCGGTATTTAAAATTTAATTTTCATGATATTATCAGAAATACCGCCAAACTCGTCAATGGATTTGAAGAATCTCGAACATTTAGAAGAGTAGAAGGAACCTTAATTATAGAATGAATTAAAAATATAGAAATTTTGTGTGTGCACCAGAAATGTTAAATACAATATGTACTTATATAGCCTAATATAAAAATGGCGAGAGGTCTTGTACTGGCCACAACAAATTTTTTTAAGTGGTTTCATACAGATTTCATAATAATAAAATTGAATATCAATCGTTGTGGTTCCTTGTGGAAAAATCAATGTAAGTTATCGATATATGTAGTATAAATTTTAATATTGTAAAATAAGTACAATCATGTATAACATCGTTTTAAAATTTATGAACACAAGCGAATTAAAATTTTAATGAATTAATACATATTCATAGAATAAAAATTATCTGAAAAAGCTGTAAACATATTCATGGTTTTCCCTATTTATAAAATGCTGTCACAACAACGAAATTTTATCGGACTATCGATAGGAAAGTTTATTAACATTTTTGGCTACAAATTAAACATTTTCACAACATGGCGAACATTGATATTTTGTATATGGTGTCATCATTCAAATTTTATACATTTATTAAAATGGTAATATTGGCCTATAAATTCTACTCAAAATTATGCAATAAATTTACTAATTTCTAGAAACCATTTACATATATCAATCTTTACCTTCCGTCACCTTAGGTGAGGAAGGTATTGTCTTTGTTCAAAAAAATTGGTGACGAGTTTTTAATGAATAAACACATTTTAGGGCCCCGAGGATACGATTTTACTAGTTTTACGATGATGTCTGTATGTGTGTCCGACGATAATTCCAATACAATTCTAATAATAATAATTCTTTCATATTCCCCTTCTTTCTATCCATATGAAGAGTTGAGTAGATTTTGGTAATAATTGGTCAACTGGAAGTTCCCTTATTTGAAAGGTGTCATTCAGGCTTATTCTTGTGACACTTGTAATTGTAGCAAGATGGCTAAAATAACAATTTTCCTAACAAGGCTGTTAGCAATATTGTTTTGATTTTGTATTCAGGTGGCACCCTTGTTATTGACGTTCAACAATTTCAGTATTACTTAGCAATGAATTTAGGGAAATTTTTGATGAAATCTAGGGACCTTAAGCAGTTGACTGAATATATTAATCATTTGACGTTTAATCTAGTGGTTATGGCCCGTATTCTAACATCCTGAAATAGCACTATTTCCGAGAAATCGCTACTTCAACTGTCAAATGTGAACTTTAATATTAAAAATAAGAGAAATAAATTAAATTATAAATGCCACTTATTTCAAATATTATAGGTTTCATTGGGAAAGCCTTCGACACCCGAATATTCAAAATCAGAATATTTAACACCAGAATATGCACGCAAAGAATCATTTAAATCCCGAATATTCAAAACCGAATCGTGCATCGCCAGAAAGCGCTTTGCCCAAATGATTCATAAACCGAGTATGTGGGCGGGGCTAGAAGGAGCAAACGTTAGGTTATGTTTACGTTGGTTAGCGATGGTTCTGCTGATACTCTTTCGGGCAATGCGCGATTCTGTTTGAATATTCGGGATTTGAATGATTTTGTGTGTGCATATTCTGCTTTTGAATATTCTGATTTTTAATATTCTAGTTTTGAATATTCGGGCGCTGAGTATGCACCCGGTTTCATTTACAAAAATATGAAACCTATTTTTGTCTATTTATAAAATAAATCACGAAGTTGTTGTCATTCTAATCTTAAATTGTATCTGAAATATTTAAGTTCCAATAGTTAAATTACAAGAAAAATATTGATTATTATTTTACCTCTGTTCTTCGTTCTCAATTGCTTCCAAAAGAAAAACAAAATCTATATTTGCCATATTTATTCAAAATATACTGAACTTTAAAATATAACAATTGCACTCAGGCGACAAGTTTTAGTTCTCGCATGTCTAGCAATCAGAAATAATAATTCTTGTGGTAATAACAAAATAATAGAGGTCACAAGAATTAGGAGATTGCCAAAATAACAATATTATTATCAAGCGTAACAATATTGCTCAGCAGACAATTGCTAACAAATATCAATGATTACGTGAATACAAATTCATCATTGTATTGAAATATTAACAATATTGTTACATATAACAATTGTTATTCGCTTAACACGGCTCACAAGAATAAGGCTGATTATCTGCCTAGCATGTAATTGTCCGACTCGCTAGCGTTCGTCGTGCAAACTTACATGCTAGCCACACAAAGAATCACTTTTACTCCTAATAACACAATATACTATTACGTTATAGGGAAGAAATTTCGAAATGAGTACCCAGCAATACTACGTCCCTAAATATTACTAAATATGAACTTTTTCGTTCACGATGTGCAGCCATGCGCTTGTCTATACGATTTAATTTAAAATTGAATAAAAAAAATTATTGTAAAATGGATTAGCTCACATTGTACCTACATACGTATTTTCACACTAGTATAAAACGTGAAAATCTGAGGTATAATTCCCAACAATTTATCCCGGCAGCAGCTGAAAAAGGAAACACAACACGACAACAAAAACAGGAGCGATTGTGCTGCGCAGAGACTTCAACAGGCGACGTATTCACAATCCGCATTTCGGTTGGCAGACATGCTTTGTGCGTGCGTTCATATGTCACAGCCGTTGGGAATATTTCTGTGCTGTCAGTGGCTATTGTGAGCGGGACGCATTAACAGAATTCTGATGGGTTTTAAAAGCATTTTCTGTTGAACCTAATTCCGGTTTCACTACCGACGTTGATGCTTTTAAATGTTGGACGCAGTGTTGTCGTTCATTTGATGAGAATGGCGAACACGTACACCACACTAGGGGCGTTAATTGTCGCTGATTTTGTTGTTATTTTCAGAGGGATGGTTGATATTGCCAATACGCGTTGTCGATTTGTATGACCGGTAATTGATTTTAAATCAAACGAAATTTATTGACGAATATCTTTGTTTATCGCACTAGGAACAAATAAAAATTTTGAGGATGGAATAAGTGTCGGTTTCTACGGACGACAGACGTAAGTAGCTTCCTTACTTCCTAAGAAGCTTCCTTACGTTCCTATTTTGTGGAATACCAGCAACTATTTATATACGAGCCCTGTCCCATAAGTGACTGGGCAGTCATAAAAAAAATGCATTTCTTATACTTGTGTTCAACTGGAGAAGCTGCATCCAATTGCATTAGTTAGTGTAGATCAGTTATTTCCAGTATTTAAGGCATTAAGTTATATTTCAATGGAAATCAATTAGTAGGTGTTTTGATTTTTTGCTTAAATAAGTCATTTCCATGATTTTATGCAACTGGGCCAAAACTTATGGGATAGGGCTCGTATTATAAACTCAGGGCCGGCGCTAGGGGCCAGGCGACGCGACGTCCGCCTAGGGCGGCACTTTTTAAGGGGCGGCACTTTTAAAGTGCGGAATTTGAAAAAAAAAGGCCATAACTGTTCATTATTTCACTCGTTTTCGTTTAAAAAAGTGCACTTTTTTCACACTTTTAGTGTATACTATAATTGAATATTTTAGTATTCCCTAAACCACTCCTAATATTTTTATCACTGTTAGATTTTGATGTTGTACATCCTTAAAACGCTAAATAAATTATTTTCAATGGTGTAAATAGGGTCCTCCACTATATTTTTTTTTTATATTTTTTTACAAAACTTCATCTAAACTGAAAGTGATATGTAATTTTAGAAAGTCTTTATTGTTATTCGTTAAGCCGTAATATTTTTTTAAATATTCTGTGACGTAGACATAGAGATGATTTTGTTCTCAAACAGTGGATTTCGCTAATAATTGAAGTCACATAAATTTATTTTTTTCAGCACTTATAAAATGTATAAATATTTTAAAATAACCCCTGTGGTCAATAATTGGAAATATGGGTGGATAATAAGTAATTTAATGTCATAATTAATAAAAATACTACGTACTTATTATAGTCCAAGATTTGATTACCACTGGTAGCCTATGTCATTCAACATATATTTTACTTTCATACCAACGCTTGTAATCTATCATGGCATCGTAAATTTAAACTAGTATTATTTGGTTTATTTCTGTTGTTTTATTGTTGTTATTTTCTGCATTTATATACTTGCAAATGGATTCCGTATTTCAAAAAGGCGAGAACAGATGGTTTGAAAGTAGTAAGAATTTGGAATAGAATAAATGTGTGACGTAGATATAGAGATGAGGAAATGGTACTCGATTATTTTAGAAACTAATAACTATTTTTAAATTTTGATACAATTTTAAGGTCTAGTTTTAATATAACTGACCCTTGTTCTAATTTGTTACTACGGTGGAGGACCGTATTTCCAATATGGCGTCAATATAAAATGGTGCAACTGGCCATAATAGGGCAACTTTACCCTAAATTAAACGATTTCGTATTTCTTAGTTTCCAAGATCCTAATCCCCCCCTGATGGGGCGCAATAAAGAAAGTTCGCCTCGGGCGGCAAAATAGTTAGCGCCGGCCCTGTATAAACTTGTGTGAAATATACAGGTCTCAGATTTTAGAGTCTCGCCATTCGGTCCGGAAACTATAAGATACGAGCCCAAACTCATAATAATTCGACCAGTTTATATTTTTAACAAACTATAAAGCCTACAAAATGGTTAAAAATTTCTACAAAATTCTTTTGGCTATTTTATAGACTTAAAGTTTAAAAAATCTGATGTGGCCAACACAAAACCTCCCGCTATTCATATTTTTATTAATTTAAACACATACCTACGTTTTTACTAATGCTGCAAACTATATTATGTTCCATTGCATATAACTATTGCTTTATTTACTATTTTCTTTTTAAAATGTCACTATTATTAATTTGAAGTGATTATTTTTTTGACAGATATTTACCTGTCAGTTACATTCATTTGAAATATGAACTGTGTAACAAAGGAATTGTGTTTATCTTGGGCTTCGGGATTAATAAAAAAATTATTTTTAATTCTCAAACGACATAAAATGCGAAAAATGACATTTAATGGTATTTTTTGAAGAAAAACCATTATGAGGTTCAAGTAAAGTGCCATTTCCGATTATCCGATTTACACCAAAATCTAATGGTTTCTTTCCATTTTAGAATAGGGTATAGATATACAAGGTTTCAGAATTTTCTGAATGATAGTATTTGAGTTAGAGTGCCAACAAAATCCTTACATACACACACACACACACACACACGCATACAGACATCATCGTGAAAATGTTAAAATTACTCTTACCAAGGGTAGCGGGAGGTAAAAATCTGTTGTGGTCAGCACAAAACCTTCCGTCAATTCGATGTATTTTGTACAAATACCATACCAAAAGTTTCTCGAAAAAGATTCTATATATCCTGTAAAATTGTAACACGAACACACTATTTTTTACAAATTCCATACCGAAAGTTCTTTTGAAAAGATTCTATAAATTCAATAAAATTATAACACGAATGTACATTAGTAAATTGCACTTGACACTTATTAGGGGACGCTGTTTCTTCTTTTCTACTCATTCCTGTCCAACGCATCTTCTCGACACAGTTCTTCCTCTCTCAAATCTTCTGCTACACAGTCCTTCCATCTTCTCTTTGGCATTCATCGTACTTCTGACATTAAAAGTTCGTATCTTGAGGCGAGGCTGCAACTGCAAGTCACTTGCGAGGTACACTCTGTCACTTATATCAGTTTCTGATCCTATACTTTCCACTTTGGTTTTGCACTTAACACTGACATCTGTCAATTAGAATTTTTTTAATAGTATTATTATTATATTTATTCTTGCCTAACCGGCTTAGAATCTAAATATTATATAAATTTTACAATAAATTGTGGTACTACATCATAAATTAACCTCCCGTTTCTCGATGACTTCCTTTATCCAATCTTGTCCCGACCCTATATCGTCTAACAGAACAGTTTCTTTTCTTTCTTCTCTTGTAACTTCCCTGCACGAAATCCTTATATACCTGATGGTTTCCTCTTCTCTCCCGCATAGCCTGCAACTCCTCTCATCACTTGATAGCCAGTATTTATTGCTCCTCCCTACATTACCACATCTGAACCTGGCAAACATCTTGATGTTTTCTTTTCATCCATACCTTGGTATTGACATCGTTTGTATTGGTTCATATAACTAGAATTTTTTTAATATATCTGTTGTTTCTATAATTTTAGCAAAGCTGACTAATTTTTGAAAGTTAATATCTCCATAAGGAAAATGTATAATCAAACAGTGTAGAGAATAAGATATTCTTTCATGTTAGATAATCACATAAAATGTCGAAAAATGATATTTAATGTGAAAATTAGGATTCAGAAAACTGATCAAAGCTTGATTCATGGGAAAGGACGAATAAGTTGATCATTGATTTTGATTAGTAGATTAGCTTGATTTTTAATGGTGAATTGGATTAATTCAGAATCAGCGTTGATCTCTAGGTCAACTAACGATCAAGGAATGGTGAATTCGGTCGTCAGTTGGGGTTAAACTAGTCGAAAGAAATTTGTAGAAATGTGTATTATGAGTTTGGGCTCGTATGTTTATAGATATGCATTCGGGCCGGGCCGAGCCGGGCTTTGAGGTTTGGATCGACGCAAAAAAATTAGCTAGCCCGGCTCGAAAATTGACTCGAAATCGGGCCGGGCCGGGCCAAAGCTCGAAATTGGGTGCATCCGGCATTCCTAATGTTGATTTTTATGTTAAGGCGAAATGTTTAACTTTTTTCAACATTAGTTAACATAAGTAGTTAAAAAAGAGACCCTTCTAGTGTAAGTTTGTTATAAAAATTACAGACCTACAAGTATTTAACACTTTGTTTACCAATGAATTTAAACAACTTTTTCACAAATCTTATATAAAAAAATCTGATGTGGCCAACACAAAACCTCCCGCTATTTAATTTTTACAGACGTACATACGTACATAAAATCACTCGATTCCCACTTAGGGGGTTAGCAAATACCCGGAAACAATAGTAACAATAAGAAAAGGGATAAGAGTAAGAACTCAGCTGACTCTCTTCACTCTTTAACAACATTCTTCTTTCGCCTCTCCACAATCATCATAGCATTCATACATAAGAACATATTAAAGTGACCGATTTTCGGTAGCGAATAACCCCATCCGGACCACAATAATAGTTAAGCAACAATCTTCCTTCGCCACACTTTCCTATCCATTTTTATTAATTTAAATATATACTTACGTATTTACTAACGCTGCAAACTGTTCCATTGCATAAAACTATTGATTTATTTACTATTTTCTTTTTAAAATGACACTATTATTAATTTGAAGTGATTAGTTTTTTGACAGTGACATTCACCTGTCAGTTACATTCATTTGAAATATGATGTGTAACAAAGAAATTGTGTTTATCTTAGGCTTCGGGATGTAAAAAAAAAATGATTTTTAAATTTATCTGTAAATTATATAGAAAAAGTATTAATGTATTCCTATAGAAAATTCAATAATATTTAATTTTCATAATGACAAAATGCGAAAAATTGGCATTTAATGGTATTTTTTGAAGAAAAACCATTATGAGCTTCAGGTAAAGTGCCATTTCCGGTTATCCGATTTACACCAAAATCTAATGGGATCTTTCCATATTAGAATAGGGTAGAAATACAAGGTTTCAGAATTTTCTGTGTGATAGTATTTGAGTTAGAGCGAAGACAAAATTCCTACACATACACACACACACACACACACACACATACATACATACATACACACACACATACAGACATCATCGTGAAAATGTTAAAATTGGATTCTAGGGACCTTAAAACGTGGTCATTTACTAAAATCTCGATACATGGATTTTTAGCACGATCCCTATACCTCCCTTACAAAGGGTAGCGGGAGGTAAAAATGTAATTTAAATTTGCATAAGGATTTTTTATCTAACTTTGTTTCTGCTCAAAAATAGAATAAGAAATCATTATGGTAGGAATAAAAATCACTTTTATTTAAGTATACGAGTAATAACAATAATAATAGCAACATCACATATATAATTATTATGCTTTAATGAATAACCTTGAATTCTTGAAGTAAAATAATATATGCAATATTTTTTAAATATGTGAAGTGTGTTGTTATTAAATCATTTTGATCCTCTTTAACTTCATAATATTTTGATTAAAATATTAAGGAAACTGTGCATTTGATTGAACTATAAGATTTTTCGGGCCGGCCCGAAAAGCTCGAATTTTCGGGCCGAGCCAAAATCAACAGTCCGACTCGCCTCGATTTTTGAAATTGATTAGCCCGATTCGACCCGATAAAAAATATCTTCGGCCCGGCTCGATGATCGACTCGCAATCGAGGCGGGTTTCAGGCCGGGCCGGGCCAAAGCTCGAAATCGAGTGCACCTCTATATGTTTATATGACATTTAATAGACGCGGTATAAATCACCCGGTATTCAATAATGAATAATGAATCTTATCAAGATTTAAATGTATTTGTAATTGCGGTAACTTTCGAAGTTAAGCAGGCCTAAGTATAACAAATACAACTTTCTTCTATAGGTTAAAAATAAGACCATAAATACTCCACTAACTGAATGCCAAGACAACTTTTAAAGTATAATTTCATAAACTTTTCCCACAGAATAGAATAGTTTTTGCGCCAATCATTAAAAATATTACTGCACGCTACTGCATTTAAGCTGGCGGCCATTTTGTAGTAGCTAGAAGAAAGCAGTTAGCAGCAATGTTGATTGTCCACAAACCGGTTTGAGTTTTTTGTTTTATGTCAACTGCAATTAAATATGCCGTATTCACAGTTAGCTACTAGCTTGAAAGTAGCACGCTTAAGTATCCGGAGGAATTTCTCGGCGACTTGATTGAATCATTTAAATTCAAAAAGTTTCAAGAATTATTAAGTCTGTTTTACGTTCGACAGTTTTAAGAACTTGGCCAAGTTGTACAAATTGAGATATTACAATACTTCTTTTACTTCGTACAAGGAAGTAAAGGTGGGTTTATGCTGAAAAATTTAAGAATAGGAATAAAAATAAGAATAGTGTTAAGAATAATTTTAAACATAACGATAAGTGGTGTTTATGCTGCCAGTTATAAGAATAAGCGTAAGAATAAGAGTAGTGATATTAAAGTTTTTAGGTTAGTGAAAAGTAGTTACATTTATTATTCTCATAGTGGTAGCAGCGTTGATTTGACATTTATAAGATTTATAATTTTATTATTATTTTTTTTTAATTTGTTAAAATGAAGTACAATCAAAATATTATTTTGTCTGCACTAATTCAATTAATTGGGAAAGAAGAGAATCCATCACTAAATTTGACATAATTATGTTTCGCCAACACCGATTATTATGAATGAATAATGAATGACCATTGACGTATTATAACTAAAGTCAATGTGAATGACCAATTTTTTTGTTTGAAGTATTTGACAGTTGACACGCATGCGCACTTCGCTTATAGGAATAAGAATAAGGCGTAAAGTTAAAAGTAAACGAACTTTGGCTTATTCCTTATTCTTATTTCTTATTCCTTATTCTTATTTCTGCAGTTAACTTCCAGTTTGAAGAAAATCATGGATCAATGTATAATAGAATTATTGTTGGTGACTTTAATAGCCACAGTACATTATGGGGTTATCCTGAAACGAACATCGATGGTCATAAAATTGAAGAATGGGCAGAGTGTAGTTCTTTAAGTTTAATCCATGATGCTAAACTTCCGGCATCCTTTAATAGTAGACGATGGCAACGGGGATATAATCCTGATCTCCTTTTCGTTAGCAGTCACCTTAAGGAAAATTGTACAAAGAGAGTCCTTGAACCTATACCAAAAAGTCAACATAGACCAGTTATGTTAACAATTGGTGCAGTAATTACACCCATAATAGTCCCATTTAAACGCCGTTTCAATTTTAAAAAAGCCAATTGGGAAAATTTTACAGCGGATCTAGACGAATTAATAGATACCATTCCAGCTAAACCTACAAAGTACGGCGAATTCATCGAAATCATTAAAAAAGTATCTCGGAAGCATATACCCAGAGGCTGTAGAACAATATATAACCCGGGCCTTAATTCACAGCTTAAAAAATTATACGAAAATTATATAAAAAACTACGAAAGTGACCCTTTCTCTGAAGTAACAGTTAATCTTGGACATATTCTTTTATCTGAGTTGTCACAAAAACGCAGAGAAGAATGGCGGAAGGTTGTTGAAAGTATTGATATGAAACATTCCAGCAGATTAGCTTGGAAAAAGTTAAAGAAGCTGAACAATGATCACAAACAGGTAAAGGAGAATATCAATGTTTCTGCAAACCAAATCGCTCACCAGCTTATATTAAATGGAAAATCAAGCTACAAAGTAAAAAAATCTAAATTGTACAGACAATCGAAATATGAGACTACTGATTACAGTCACTCTATTTCATTGGAAGAACTCGAGACTGCTATGAAGACGCTGAAAATAGGAAAGGCAGCGGGTGTCGATGATCTAAGAAATGAACAAATAATTAATTTCGGTTCCAAGACAAAGGATTGGCTCCTAAGACTTTTTAATGAATGTCTCAGTACCTTTAACATCCCTAAAGAATGGAGGAAAAGCAAAGTAGTGGCGACTCCAAAACCAGGTAAATCACTCGACAATCCCTGTAATTTCAGACCAATTTCTTTGTTATGTACTTTGTATAAGCTTTTTGAACGAATTCTTCTAAACCGCCTATCTCCTCAAATAGACGAACAATTAATATCAGAACAAGCTGGTTTTAGACCCGGAAAATCATGTACTGGCCAAATTCTTAATTTAACACAATACATAGAAGATGGTTTCGAAGTTGGTAAGATTACAGGTACAGTGTTCGTAGACCTATCGTCGGCATATGATACAGTCAATCATCTTAAACTCTTTCAAAAACTGTACCATCTCACAAAAGATTTTCAATTTGTAAAAATTATACAATGTCTTTTGGTAAATCGACGATTTTATGTCACTTTGGGATCCAAACATAGTAGATGGAGAATACAAAAAAATGGTTTACCTCAAGGTAGTGTCTTGGCTCCTACTTTATTTAACATTTATACAAATGATCAGCCACTTACTTCAGATACTCGCAGGTTTATTTATGCAGATGATCTAGCGATTGCTGTACAAAGCGATAAATTTGAGACAATCGAACAATTACTTACTATTAGTTTAAATAATCTGTCAAAATATTATTTAGATAATTGTCTGCGTCCAAATCCAAGTAAAACTATCTGTAGTCTCTTTCATCTACGTAATAAAGATGTTAACCGTGAACTTAAAATCATATGGAATCAAGAATATATTAAATTTTGTAGAAACCCTACGTACCTTGGGGTAACTCTGGACCGCACGTTATGTTTTAAAGAACATATTATAAAAACAAAGGCAAAAGTAGCAACTAGAAATAATATTCTCCAAAAACTTACCTGTAGCAAATGGGGAGCTAACCCACACACACTCCGTACCACAGCATTAGCGCTTTGTTACTCCTGTGCCGAATACGCTGCACCTGTTTGGGAACGCTCAGTACACACCCATAAACTAGATACAGTTCTCAACCAAACATGTAGACTAATAACAGGTTGCCTTAAACCCACTGCCACCAGAGATCTTTATTTATTAAGTGGAATTGCCCCTCCAGAAATTCGTAGAAGAGTTTCAAGTATGAATGAACGAAAGAAGCAGTTATTAGATTCTAGACACCCCCTTTTTTTAAAACAACCAACTAGATCTAGATTAAGATCTAGGAAAAGCTTTCTAACGCATATAAAACCACTTACAAACAAAACATCAGATGAAAGAGTTCGCATGTGGAAAGAGTCATTAATTGATTTTGGAGAGTTAGCAGCCGAACCTAAAGAGATACTTCCACCGGGGTGTACTCAACCTTGGAATATTTGGAGGACTTTAAACCAC
Organism: Ophonus ardosiacus; assembly: GCA_943142095.1. Classification (NCBI taxonomy): domain Eukaryota; kingdom Metazoa; phylum Arthropoda; class Insecta; order Coleoptera; family Carabidae; genus Ophonus; species Ophonus ardosiacus. Next base: position 87,420,496 of record OW964823.1, read on the forward strand.
CTTCGTTCAGGAGTCGGAAGATGTGGGTACAATATGGTAAAATGGGGATATCGCCTCGGTACAGATTCTTGTTTGTGTGGTAGCCAACAAACAATGGATCATTTGTTAGTATGTCCAGCAATGATGCATCCATGTCAAAAAAAGGATCTGTTTGAAGTTACGCCGAACGCTGTCGCATGTGCGCAATATTGGAGCAACTATTTATAATTATCTTTAAATATCTATTTACATATTTATTTTAATGTTGCTTTTTATTATTGTATTATTTCTAATTTATTTTATGGATTAGACTCGAATAAATAAATAAATTTCTGCAGCATAAACCGAGTCGTATGTTATAACTGTTTTAACTTTATCACTATTCTTATTCTTATTTTTATTCTTAAATTTTGCGAGCATAAACCCACCATAAAAGTCTGATACAGACATCATAATAAAACTAGTAGAATTGTATTCTAGGAACCCTACAACGTGCTTATTCATTAAAAACTTACCACCAAAGACAATACCTTCGTTAATTAAAGGTGACGGAAGGTAAAAAAAATATCTGTTGTGGCCAGCACAATACCTTTCGCCATTTTTATATTAGGCTATTGCATCTATTCTTTATTTTTCAATTCATCCTATGAACAAGTTTTCTCCTACTCTTCTAAATGTTCGAGATTCTTCCAATTCATTGACGAGATTGGTGGTATTTCTGAAGGGTATATGATGAATTATATTTATAGTAAACGCGTATTTAGTTGACACTTGACACTGATACTGTATATACTTTGGCTTATAAATGAATCCCCTGTCTTTTTATACCAATTTTAGATGTTGATGGAGTCTTTTCCTCGTTATAACAACAGCATATTATATTTCTAATACATTTCCACTTGTCCATGTACGAATTCTATATCTAACTATAATTTCAAATATTTAATTAATGATAAAATAATTATTTTAAATGTACTTCCCAGAAAAAGTTTCAGTAATGTCTGGATTTTTGTCAATTACAAACATTTTAATTGTTCAACTTGTTTCCATAGGATAATTGATTCATTACAGAATGGATTATTTTATTTAATTTTAATTCAGTCTATCTCTAAATCTATAGAAAATATAATAACATTGATTAATGTGTTGAATAAAGAATATTATATTCTTTAAATTTTATATTATAAATTTTTAAAAAATATTTAAAAGATTTTTTTTAAAGAAACTATTACTTCCGGTTGTCCAATTGTTACCAAAATCTAATCAGCTCTTCCCAGGAATGTCAGATTGAGGAAACTGCAGTTAAATATTTTTCAAGTCTTATAGTATTTGAGAAACCGTGGCTCCAACATCCACACACACACATACGGACATCATCTTAAAAATGTTATAATTGGATTCAAGGGACCTTAAAACGTGCTTATCCATTAAAATCTGGATATGCGATTTTTAGCATGATTCCAATATCTCTCTTAGCGAGAGGTAAAAACATGAAGATGTATAACATTTTTATTCTTTGCGTTTTATCTTCATCTTTTCTAATCCCACATAATTATTTTTTCATCTGATCCTGACATCGTGTTAAAAATTTCATATCCATCATTATCTTCTTAATTCCTATTGTCTTTGTTCGTCACATTAAAAATGTATACAATAATTTACGAAATACTACAAAAGACGTATGTTTATTTAGGATAGAGTCTTTACCTTACAGATCTAAATTCATATTTCATGCATTAAATAAATAAGTAGTCAATGCTTTGAGGTAATCGATTGATACAGTACAATATTAATAAGTGAATGAAATATATAATGCATGCAGTAGATATAGGAATCAGGCTTATTACATTTTATTTATGTGCATAATAAAAATAAATTGTATTGTTTCACATGCTATTTCTTCAAGACTTCAAGTAAATTATTAAGAGGGATGCACCCCATTTCTAGCTTCGGTTGACATTTAAATTGTTTTATATATGTGATTTACTTTCGAGTCAATCGACTGAATAAACTTAAAAATAAAAAAATATAATTATCTATCTCTAAATCTATAGAAGATATAATAAAAATGTTTAATGTATCGGATAGATAATTTTATATACCTAATAATAATAATAATATATCATCACGGCATATTACCCATTTCTGGGTATGCCAGTATCTACAACACATGTAGACATCGGTAATGATGACGATATATTTGACCGTGTGGACGCTTACTAGGCGTTACCTCACGGGCACTCAAAGCTGGCGTGGAGAGTGCACCACATGGGTCACTTTTGTGCCATTTAAAATTGGAAATATTTGGCGTCGGTCGGGATCGAACACGGTTCCCCCAGGTTCGCGACCAGACACTCATATTTATAATACAAATTTAAAAAAAAAAACTGTTGTGGCCAGCACAAAACCTTCCGTCAATTCGATGTATTTTGTATATATCCCATACCTAAAGTTCCTTGAAAAAGATTCTGTATATCCTGTAAAATTGTAACCCGAACACACTATTTTTTACAAATTTTATACCGAAAGTTCCTTTCCCTATTTTATTAGGGGTCGCTGTTTCTTACTCTTCTCTTTAACTCATTCCTGTCCAACACATCTTCTTCACGCAATTCTTCCTCTCTCAAATCTTCTGCTACACAGTCCTTCTATCTTCTCTTTGGCCTTTCTCGTACTTCCGGCATTGAAAATTCAAATCTTGAGGTGAGGCGCAACTGCAAGTCACTTGCGAGGGACACTCTATCACATTCACATATAACTTTGGTTTTGCATTTGACACTGACATTTGTCAATTAAATTTTTTTGAATATATCTGCTGTTTCCATAATTTTAGCAAAGCTGACTAATTTTTGAAAGTTAATATCTCTTAATGTCTCTAAAACTCTATAATTATTGAATATGAAGGAAAATGTATAATCAAACCGTATAGAGAATAAGATATTCTTTCATATTGATAATCACAAAATGTCGAAAAATGATATTTAACTGCGTTTTTTCAAGAAAAACTGTTAAAAATTTCAAATAGGGGTACTTCTGGTGGATCAATTATAACCAAAATCTAATCAGCTCTTCATATGGATGTAAAGAAGAGGAATACGAAAGAATTATAATTTTTAGAATTGTAGTATTGGAGTTATTGTCGGAGAAAAATTTGTTACACACGGACACACACACACACACACACATTCTAGGGACCCTAAAACGTGCTTATTCATTAAAAACTCACCAACGAATTTTTTGACCAAAGACAATACTTTCCTTACCTAAAAGTGACGGAAGGTTAAAATAATTAGATTTTTTAGTAAACTATAACTTCCGGTTGTGCAATTAGTACGAAAATCTTTTCAGATCTTCCCATTAACATCAGATTAAGGGATCCGTAGTTAAATAGGTCTTTAGTCTTATAAAATTTGAGGGACCATCCCTCTAAGATCCAGTCACACATACACACACATCAATTTAAAAATGTTAAAATCAGATTCTAGTGACCTTAAAACGTATTTATTCACTAAAATCTGGTTATGCGATTTTTAGCATGAATCCAATTTTATAGCGAGAGATAAAAATAAAATACTTACGAATTAAGAAGATAACGTCGGGCTTTATGAATATTTCAACGTGATGTAGGATCATATGAGATAATAATTATAGGTGGGCTTTGGGATCTCAAAAAAAAAAAAAATGATTAGGTAAGTTTAATAAATAGTTAATAACCCAAGAAGGTTGAGCATCTATCCTCGCCTAAGCCGGAAGGAAGCGAAGACCTATGCTTGAAATTTATCGTCAGTATAAGTTCAGTAATATTATCCTAATTAGCACAGAGGAAACGATGGAATAGTAATTAGTATAGAATAATTAAACACCAAGGTGTTGCGTCTTGCTATTCCTGCGAAGGAGTAGCTATCGATCGCCGAATTATGAGATGTGTCGGTTATCAAAAATTAATTCGCTAACGGGAGAAATCGACTAGGAAACTTGTGCGTTAATAATTCACGTGCTTATGAGGAAATCCTCGAGCAAGCCTCCCACGAACTAAGACAACAAACTTGCCTCAACACTCACGCGCCTATTAGCTTTGACATACATTCAACGCAAACACGCGTAATCCAAACGTATTAAATACAAATACACTACCTTTGAGCCAGTCATCTACATACCATTCAAATCATCAACATGGAATTATTCATCTCGCCTCAAAAGGATACTTTTCTTTTAATGGAGTTCTCCACCGTAGTAATATGTTAGAAGATGGATCATTTATATTTAAACTAGAATTTACAGTACTACTCAATAAATAACGATTATATTTTAATTTATCGTTATTTTCCATTCTTCTTGAGCGATTGCTTCAATCTAATCTAAGCATTTTTTCATTTCGTTTTTGTTAATAAATGCCCTATTTTATTTCTGTATTCCTTTAAACAGCGTTACGGCATTTTGATTGGTTATGAAATACCTATACCGACAGAGAAGTCCTATGTCAAATTGATTTCTCAATATTTTATATAGTTAGAAATTTAGACAGCGAGCGTTTTTTCTACTTTGTGGCATTTAGTGGTATTTTTTGAAGAAAAACCATTATGAGCTTCAGGTAAAGTGCTATTTCCTATTATCCGATTTACACCAAAATCTAACGGTTTCTTTCTATATTAGAATAGAGTAGGAATACATGGTTTCAGAATTTTTTGAATGATAGTATTTGAGTTAGAGCGACAACAAAATTCATACACACACACACACACACACACACACACACACACACACACACACACACACACATATATATATATATATATATATATATATATATATATACAGTGTGTCCCATTTAGAGGTGCCACCATTGGGATCTCGAGAACTATAAGAGATACGATGTCGGTTAAATGGAACTTTTTATGCGCCTTTGGGAGGCCATCTCAGATGTGCTTTTGTTTTTCCAAAAATTCTCATAGGGCACTAGATAATGACGAAAAATTGAATATTGTTGATTTTTTCTTTTTCAAATAACTTCTAAACTATTAGTAATTAAGAAAAACATTTCAAATATAAAAGATAGATATTTTTATTAGCTAACCAGTGGCGTACGAAATAAATTTTTATATCTGTAAGTTTTCGATATATAACACAAACTTATATTTTTTTAAATGGAACCCATATCTGATTTTAGTCTCAAAAAAATCATTATTTTTTTCTCTTTTCAATGATGTAAGGGTTATTATGTTTTATATTTGTTTTGCCTTCAAAATTATTATTTTTTCCTTATTTTGTATTAAATTTATAATTATTTTGAAAATATTGGTAGATTTCTATTTAGAAATACTACTTGTATTTAAATAATTTATTTCGTTAAAAAATTTTGCTCAAAACTCGTATCAAACTAATTTTTATATTTTGTATCTGGTCGCCCTTGGCACATTATAGTGTAATTTGTAATTATGAGTCTAGAATGAAAATATTAAGTAATAAAGGCATAAAACAAATTATTTCGATCAAATACAACATAATTAATAAAAATAATAATGTTTTTTTGGGAAATAATAAGAAAGTTCAGGAAATTAAAGAGAAAAATTAAATTTTAGGAGCAAAACAAATATAAAACATAATAACTCTTACATCATTGAAAAGAGAAAAAAATAATGATTTTTTTGAGACTAAAATTAGATATGGGTTCCATTTAAAAAAATATAAGTTTGTGTTATATCTCGAAAACTTACAGATATAAAAATTTATTACGTACGCCACTGGTTAGCTAATAAAAATATCTATCTTTTATATTTGAAATATTTTTCTTAATTACTAATAGTTTAGAAGTTATTTGAAAAAGAGAAAATCAACAATATTCAGTTTTTCGTCATTATCTAGTGCCCTATAAGAATTTTTGGAAAAACAAAAGCACATCTGAGATGGCCTCTCAAAGGCGCATAAAAAGTTCCATTTAACCGACATCGCATCTCTTATAGTTCTCGAGATCCCAATGGTGGCACCTCTAAATGGGACACACTGTATATATATTTAAAATGATTGACAGCAATGTATTATCGCGTTTTTTTTTAAACTGGACATAGGACGTGACATTTAGTATACTGTCAATGTCATCAAATTGTCATATTTCAAAATGTATACAGTTGAAGAAAAAGTTCAAATTGTATGGTATAATTCTATACTCTGACATAAGCCTAAGGCAAGAAATAATTAATATAAATTATATTTTATCCCTATTTTTTAATTGATCAATATTAATTTTGTCACCATTGTAAATACAATTTTTTAAATGGCCCCAAAGAAAAAAAAAATCGTTTGGTGCAAGATCTGGTGGCATTGCAGGCCACTCCACTTCTCCACCACGTCCTATCCAACCTGGAGCAAATATAAGTGAAAATTTTGACGACTCCAATACCTGCAATTTTGTAAATTTACTTCCCGATTAATATAAAATGTCGCTTCATCCGTAAATAAAATTCGATCCAGTAATATTTCCCCACTATTAATTTTGTTCGTCATATCTTCGCAAAAGATATTTCTTCGTTCTATATCGTTGTGTAATAACTCTTGGTGATTTTGATATTTAAAACTCTTAAAATGTTCTTGTCTTAAAACCTTGTATACTAGTATTCTTAATTTCAGAAAAAAAAATTGTTGACAGGGTGTTGTCACTTTCAATTAATTGCATAATTTCTTGTTTCTTACTATTAACTACAGTACTTGGTCTGATTTTCTTCTTGTGCTGTTTATTGACGCATCCTTTAGTTCTGTAGTCATTGTAAATTTTTCTTATAGTTGTTGGACTGGGTCGCTTATTAAAAGTTAATGCACATAAGTCAGAAACTTGTTGTAGACTCGTTAATTACTCCAATTTACAATTTGAACTTTTCTTTAAATGTATATGTATATGTTTTTGGGGGGCCGTCAGATTCTGACAAAATGGCCCCCGACCCCCCCCCCCCCATGAGGGGTGGGAAAGGGGGTCAACTTAAAAATCTTAAATGGGACCCCCTATTTTTTATTGCAGATTCGGAAAGAGCGTAAAAAATATGTTGGTTTTATTCGGAAACTGTTTTTGTACTCCCAACAGGTGGCGCTGTAATCTGCCGTAACAGCTTATATATTAGAATGTTGAAAACGTCAACTTTATACAGGTTTTTATAAGAAACTAGAGGGTGGATTGTTTTTTTAATTTTTAGAATAAAGACATCTCGTCATATTTGCAAAATTTTAAACCATAAAGTTAGAAATTAATTTTTACACAAGAATCGATCCTTAAATATAGACTTAAAACTTACAAAAACTGGATCCAATGACGGTTGATAATTGTTCGACCGGTATTTAACGGATTATTTTCTATTATATGAACCTGGGCTCTTATATACTAAATTCGGGGTTCTCAATAAAAATTATAAAAAATTACTCACTTGTAGTTGTTGTCCAACGGTATTTCTCCAATAGCTACGTTGTCATGGACTTGCTTTATAGTTCTTGCCCACCAGTATGTGAGTGATTCTGTTGATCTAGCTTGCTGTGGATTAAACCGGCATTCCAAAGTAACGTCTTCTCCTTCTCGGGTGTCTTTGGCATCTTCGCAGTGAACAGCCACCAGGAGCAAACCTGCGAAACACAAAAACATTGATTTAGAATTGTTACTTTGTATTTATTAAATATGGGTGGAGTACTCATAGATTAAGTGGTATCAATTATTCGAAATCTGTCATACAGGTTTTATTTTTACAAAACCGATGTTTTGGTATATGAAATTGAAAATACTATTTCATAAAATTGTCAAAGTAAATAGTTAAAAAGTCAAAATATTTTGATATAATCAACAATACGAATTCTGCTATTATGTTGGTACCGTAGTTATTCATCTATTTTCAACAAAACATAGTACATAATGCATTTCTGGTATTTCCTACTCCATTATTTAAATGGGTACTGGCAAAAATTCTCAATGGGCTACTTGCGTACCTTTTTTATTTAATATTTTTGAAGAGAAAATAAAAACTTGCTACCCATATTTTTTCTTTTGACAAAATTTTTATTAATTAGCCAGAAAAAAAATAATGAAATTTGATTATTTGAATTCCCGCCATGTATGACGTAGAATTACGTCGCTCCAATGAATGGTCGTAAAGCCACAGCGTGGTGCTGTCCCATAGTAATGGTATGTTTGTGCGGGTAATGTGGATTACCTATTTGACATTTCAACAATTGTTTTGAGGTTAGTATTTTAGTTTATCTTTTTGGTATCGATATTTTAAATTACAAGTAACTACCTATGTGTTTATTTATAAAGTAATTAATGTATTTGAGAGACCAGAGACAGAGAAAAATGAACTAATGTCAAATTCAAATAAAAACTTTCTCGCACGCCATGCCATCTATTGATAACATTCTTAAACATGCTTCCCCTCCCCAGTTCAATATAAAGATTTCACAGAAAATTTTCTTTCTTAATTTAGTAAAAAACAAATAATTATCTTAAAATAAAATTTATATTTTTATATATGTTTTCAATATAACATTAAGTATGACAGAAATCGGATTTTCAGTACCATGCAAGCAGCCCATTCATTCGCTAGTCATACTATAGGTACCAATTTTTTTGAGTGTTTGTAAACTCTGAAAAAGATATAAGTATATATACTCTGTCTCATCGAAACCCAGAGGATCGTCATAAATCTCTGAAACGCCTTTCACTTAAGTTGACAAAGAAAACCCAAATTTCCATCCCTCATAAATAAGACTGTGAATACTGTCATTGCTCTATACATAGTGGACTCTCAATATTATAAAACTCGTATTTATTATAAATATTTAACATAATCTGCTGCGCATGTTCATGTAAATAAATTTTATTGAAACTAATTTCATCGACTTTATTGTGATGTCCCACTTTAATTCTATCTTCTTTTGGTTCATTTTCAAATATTGAATTTTTTAACAGAAACGTCCAGTTCATTAACATTATCTCTTGCATTAGCTACGTAACCATAATTTTAGACCCACGGTTGCCACATGATTATTTTTTTTTGTAATAATGTGAACTTTACCAGCAAAGTATAAAAATTAAGTTTTTCTTATAATGTATTTTATATGAAGTAAATCTTCGCTATCGAACCGTCGTTTTATAACAAAAAAATTACAGAACTTTACCCAAATATTGTTTTTATTGTATTTAACATGTCTTCTGCAGAAATAAACTCATCTTTAATTGGAATAATACTACCTTTTTTTACTTTAAGTTCTGTAGGTATTTATTATTTAAACCCAACGTTTCGGCACCATAAACTGGTGCCTTCTTCAGGGGATACATTGACATAAATATGTGAAACAACAAGTTACCAAGTATTAGTATCTTTAATATTCCCAAAAAATCTGTTGTGGCCAGCACAATACCTCTTGACATTTCCATTTTATGTTATATAAGTATTGTATTGCATTTCGCTTTCAAACCGTCGTTTTATAACAAAAACATTACAGAACTTCACCCAAATATTGTTTTTATTGTATTTATTTCTACACACATACAATTCTAATTATGTATATCTATTTTTCATTGTATGAGGAAGTTCCTAAATATCAGAGATTCTTCCAATTCATTAACTAGATTGGCGATATTTCTAATGGATATATGCATTTTACTTATTTTAAATATTTAATTATTAAAACAATAAGAAAGATTAAACGTACTTCCCAGAAAAAGCTTTCAGAATGTCACTAAAACTGTTGATTTTTGACACCGAAATCTGTCATTTACAAACTATGTTATATACATTACAATGTTAAAAAAATTGAATTTGTCAACTAATTTTCTTAGTGCCTTAGCCTCTGCGATGTACTACATTTACAGTGCCTTTATCTCTAAATCTATACAAGATATAATAAAAATTTTAGGTGTATTAGATGGAGAATTTTATGTTCTTCTATATGTGTAATAACAAAAATATCCAAAAAATTATATTTAGCATATTTTTTTAAAGAAACTATTACTTCCGGTTGTCCAATTGTTACCAAAATCTAATCAGCTCTTCCCAGGAATGTCATATTGAGAAAACTGCAGTTAAATATTTTTTAAGTCATATAGTATTTGAGAAACCATGGTTCCAACATCCACATACATACACACACACACGGACATCATCCCATCATCGTAAAAATCGGATTATAGGGACCTTAAAACGTGCTTATTCACTAAAATCTGGATATGCGAATTTTAGCATGATTGCAATACCTCTCTTAGCGAGAAGTAAAAACGATGTTGCCCAATATAGATAAATAATCTAAAATTAATATATCGATTTCTGTTATGGGCCATACCGCTAAATTTTTAATCTTTAGCTAAAAAATTAATTCAAAATTACAGCCTGATTTATAGATTGCACAGAATAGACTGGAATAGAATAGAATAAGGAATGGAATAGAATGAGAATAGAAATTTTTTAAGACCATTTACAGATTGCATAGAATAGAAGACTTGGAACAGAATGACGTCACTTTTTCACTAAATTAACTATATTTATTGGTGATTTGAATAATGTCATTGCTTGTTTTTGCAATAAAAATTAGTATTTCTGCAAAATAAATGTTGTCTACAGAAAGTTTTTACGTTACTGGATGGGCCAAAAGCAACGAAGTCACAACAAGTCTCTCTCATAGAATAGAATAAGAAATAAAATTTGGTTAGATCCTATTCTATTCCATTCTGTGCAAGTATAAATGGTTCCATACATTTACATTAGCTTATATTTCTATTCCCTGTGCTATTCTGTTCTATGCATTCTATAAATCAGGCTACGTATAAAAATCTTCATTTTAAATAAATAGTAGTAGTACTAGTTAAGTCACGATAAATGAACTTTAACAAATGTGTGAACTGATGTGCGACGGGGCTCGTATATAATAAATATAAAAACTATATATAAATTGGTTTTGTATTGAAATGTAACAAAATAATGACTAGTTTATTATTTTCGCCTGTAGTCGTACGCTTGCAGCCAAATATTTTGTCACACGCATGCTACCAAATTTTCGCTTTCTGGCGAAAAGTGAAAACAAATGCCTTATTTGATAGAATTCTAAAGTGCGTGCTGTCACTACTGTATGCTTGAGTTTTTGAGTAGGTAATTATTTATACTTAATAGAAGTACGTACTGATCAGTAAATAAATCCCTCGATAAATCCACATTTTTTGTAAGAAAAATAACACTTCACACAACACAAGACACCAACACTAGTAACAATAATTTTAAATTCACCAAATATACACTGAAACTATTAATAACTACGAAAATTTGTATAATTTTTTGACTAATTTTTACATACACTGTTTTGCGTTTCTTTGTTGACTACATTTTCGTTACTGCGAAGGGAGAGATTTTTCAAAATTCTAGAGCGTACGTTATCCCCACTACCAAAGGGCCTTATGGTAGGGATGCATGTATGTGCCTATAAGGGTGATATTGCCTTAGCAATACCTATATTCCTCGAACCACCATAGGGTCAGAAAACAGGTAAAACTTGGACCTTTTCATAGTAGGCGTTGGGTCTAGCAGATGTTATGTCGAAAAGTCGTATACAGTTGTTCCAATATTAAACAAACAAATTTAAAATTTAAATAAAGGACCTAGAAACAATCGCAAATAGTTTTAGTTATAACAATGAAATATGAATCAAATGCAGAAGTAGTTCAATATTGTTACTTCCGGTTTTCGAGTAATTATAAAAACAACCATAGTCAGATTTTAAAATAATATAATGGCGAATGATTAAAAATACAATTTTATTAAATGCAGAGGACCTTGTACTTATTTATTTTACATTACAATACAATAAACGTCAACTTTTATTCGCTAATCATATTCTATATGTACAATTTTTTACCATCAGAAGAACTTTAAGAACTGGTAGTCTTTGAGATTCACACTATGACAATACAGAAATAAACTCATCTTTAATACTCCCAAAAAATCTGTTGTGGGCAGCACATTACCTCTTGCCATTTCCATTTTATGTTATATAAGTATTGTATTGCATTTCGCTTTCAAACCGTCGTTTTATAACAAAAAAATTACAGAACTTTACCCAAATATTGTTCCTTATTGTATTTAACATGTCTTCTGCACATATACAATTCTAATTATATCTATTTTTCATTGCATGAGGAAGTTCCTAAATGTCAGGGATTCTTCCAATTCATTAATAAGATTGCAGGTATTTCTGATGGATATATGTTATATGCATTTTACCTACAATTTTAAATATTTAATTAATAAAACAATAAGAAAGATTAAATGTACTTCCCAGAAAAAGCTTTCACAATGTCACTAAAACTGTTGATTTTTGATACTGACATCTGTCATTTACAAACTATGTTATAAACATTGGAATTTGTCAATTGGTTTCCTTAGTGCTTAGCCTCTGCGATGTATTACATTAGATTATTCTATATAGTATCTTTATCTCCAAATCTAGTACCGTGAGTATTTTTTAACGTAAAACATTGGGTTTGTCATATCCACGGTTACGACTTGATATTTGATTGACAGCAATGTATTTGCCCGCTCCATTTAAAATGAAACATAGGGAACGAATCTGACAGAAGTATTATATTTAAATATTGTAAGGTGCACACTATATTTTTTCTACAACTAATTTTAATTTAGAATGCAGGTATAATTATTTAAACAAAATTAACCTCTACTGACGTCTTATCAAATGTCAAATTCGTTATCTATGTTTCATTTTAAATGGAACGGGCAAGTACATTGCTGTCAATCAAATGTCAAATCGTAACCATGGTTACGACAAACCCAATGTTTCACGTTAAAAAATACTCACGGTATACAAGATATAATAAAATTTTTAAGTGTATTAGATGGAGAATTTTATATATATGTTAAAAAAATTGAATTTGTCAACTAATTTTCTTAGTGCCTTAACCTCTGCGATGTACTACATTTACAGTGTCTTTATCTCTAAATCTATACAAGATATAATAAAATTTTTAGGTGTATTAGATGGAGAATTTTATGTTCTTCTATATTTGTAATAACAAAAATATCCAAAAAAATATATTTAGCAGATTTTTTAAAGAAACTATTACTTCCGGTTGTCCAATTGTTACCAAAATCTAATCAGCTCTTCCCAGGAATGTCAGATTGAGGAAACTGCAGTTAAATATTTATTAAGTCTTATAGTATTTGAGAAACCGTGGTTCCAACATCTGCACACAACACATTCACACACACACACAGACATCATCGTAAAAATGTTATAATCGGATTATAGGGACCTTAAAACGTGCTTATCCACTAAAATCTGGATATGCAATTTTTAGCATGAATCTAATTCCTCTCTTAGCGAGAGATAAAAATTATTATTAACTTGCACATTAAAATTGCGCAAGCAGAAACTATTGTATATAATCACATATGTTTCTGCACCACTAGAGTCCTCAGTTCCCTTCAGATTTAAATATTATAAAACAGTTCGGTTTGTGGGAATAATAAAAAGAATAAAACACGGTGAATGAGAAAGTTATAAGAGCAAAGACACAGGAAGCTACTTACATAACGCATCCGTTATTAGTGGAGATAGGAAAGCCGCGTTATCTGCTTTTAAATGGGGTAAAATCTAATTTAAAAGTTATTACCTATACGTACTTTTCTCATCAAAAACGAATTACAAGTTGGCTGTTTTTATCAGGGAAAATAAGCTCGTTGCAAAGTCACTAGTGTACTACTTCCTAATGCACATTTCATGAGTTATCTCAGATCCGCTGAATATAATAACCGTGTAATGTTACATTAATGCATAACGCAACACACTTTGCACTTCATATGCATTTTTATACTGTAAATCACTCGCAAACTATTTTTCATTTAAAATTAGTTTTACTGAATTTACATTACAGTTATTCATACACCTCTCTCCTAAAATGTAACACAATGGCTGGTAATATAACTGATTAAGGGTGATTAGTGAACAGTTGACTAGCATTTTTTACCACTCGCTGAAAGTGGTATTGGATTCAAGATAAAAATTGTATATCCAGATTATATATACTCGTATATATACAGCGTGTAAATTTTAAAACGGGTCATAGGGCTATAACATAGAAAAACAGTTTTTTAGACGCCAAAAGTTTCTATGTTAATTTATTGAAAAAAGAATTAGTGCATATTACAAAGAAAAAAATTACGAATTTTTTGATACCAAACACATTACATTTCTGTTTCACATAAAGTCAGAAAATAAATTTAAAAATTTGCACAATTAAGAAAAAAATCATTAGCCATGAAACTGACAGAAACAAAACAAAACAATTGTTGACTTAAGACTGTCATTAATAAGCGTTTTTGCACATTATTTGTTAAATTATTATTATTTCCGTCTTATTCAGGAGAAATCATGGATAATTTGTCTCATGAAGAGAAATTACAAATTATTAAATGGTTTTAATTGTTTTTGCTGTTTTTCTCGTTTCTTATAACTTATTTCCATGTACATCATCTTTAATTTGTATTATAATAAATAATGATTGTTTCTTAAATAAATATCCTAGTGTTTTTTTTTTATTTTGGGGCAATTTTATATTAGTTAATAAATTAATAACTTTAATATTTAATTGTCCTCTGTCATGTTAGTAAAAAATGACAATGTTTTGTTATTGTCAGTTTTATGGCTAATGATATTATTTCGTAATTGTACAAATTTTAAAATTTATTTTCTGGCTGTATATGAAACAGAAATATAATGTGTTTGGTATTAAAAAATTGGTATTTTTTTTTATAATATGCACTAAATCCTTTTTCAATAAATTAATATAGAAACTTTTGGCGTCTAAAAAACTGTTTTTCTATGTTATAGCCCTATGACCCGTTTTAAAATTTACACCCTGTATATATATATATATATATATATATATATATATATATATATATATATATATATATATATATTGTGCTGGCCACAACAGATTTTTTTTTACCTCTTGGTAAGAGAGGTATTGGATTCATGGTAAAATTCGCATATCCAGATTTTATTGAATAAGCACGATTTAAGGTTCCTAGAATCCGATTATAACATTTTTAAAATGATGTCTGTGTGTGTGTGTGGATGTGTGGATGTGTGTATGTGTGTATGTATGTCTGGATGTTCTAGGGACGATTCCTCAAAAACTATAAGACTTAAAAAATATTTAACTGCAGTTTCCTTAATCTGACATTCCTGGGAAGAGCTGAAAAGGTTTTGGTAACAATTGGACAACCGGAAGTAGTAGTTTCTTAGAATTTTTTTTCTAAATATATTTTTTTGGAAATTTTTGTTATTACAAATATTGAAGAACAAAATTCTTCATCTAATACACTTAAAATTATTATTATATATTGTATAGATTTAGAGATAAAGGCACTATAATATATAGAATATTCTAATCGCAGAGGCTAAGGCACTAAGGAAACCAGTTGACAAATTCAAATGTTTATAACATAGTTTGTAAATGGCATATGTCAGTGTCAAAAATCAACAGTTTTAGTGACATTCTAATAGTTTTTTTCTGGGAAGTATATTTAATCTTTCTTATTATTTTATTAATGACATATTTGAAATTATAGATAAAATGCATAAATCTATCAGAAATAACGCCAATCTGGTTAATGAATTGGAAGAATATCTGACAAATAGGAACTTCCTCATACAATGAAAAATAGATATAATTAGAATTATATGTGTGCAGAAGACATGTTAAATATAATAAAAAAACAATATTTGGGTAAAGTTCTGTATTTTTTTGTTATAAATCGACGGTTCGATAGAGAAGTACAATACAATACTTATATAGCCTTATATGGAAATGGGGAGAGGTCTTGTGCTGGTCACAACAGATTTTTTTCTCTGTCAATCGTTTGTGGATTACTTTAGAGAAAAATACTTCAAATAAAAAAATCTGTTGTGGCCAGCACAAAACCTTCCGTCAATTCGATGTATTTTGTACAAATAACATACCAAAAGGTCCTTGGAACAGATTCTATATAATATCATGTAAAATCGAACACCAACACATACTATTTTTTACAAATTCCATACTAAAAGTTCATTTGAAAAGGTTCTTTATATCCAATAAAATTATAACATAAACTACACTAAGTAATGTCCTTCCATCTTCTCTTTGGCCTTTCTCTGCATGTCACTTGCGAGTAACAGAATGACATACCAATTTCAGATCCTATACTTTCCATATTTGGTTTTGCACTTGCAACTGACATCTGTCAATTAATTTTTTTTGAATAATTATGTCAGCTGTTTCCATGATAAATTGCAAAACTGACTAATTTTTGAAAATTAATTTCTTTATAATGCTTTAAATTTACATCTATTGAATATGACGGAAAATGTATAATTAAACCGTATAGAGAAGAGTATTTTCTTTAATATATATAATAACAAAATGTCAAAAAATAATATTTAACTCCTTTTTTTTAAGAAGAACTGTTAAAAACTTCAAAAAAGGGTACTTCCGGTGGATCGATTATAACCAAAATCTAATCAACTCTTCATATGGATGTACAGAAGAGGAATACGAAAGAATTATAATTTTTAGAATTGTAGTATTGGAGTTATCGTCGGAGAAAAATTTGTCACACACGGATACACATACACACACACACACACACACACACACGGACACACATACATACACACATACATACATACAGACATCATCCTAAAAATAGTAAATTTATATTGTAGGGACCCTAAAACGTGCTTACTCATTAAAAACTCACCACCGAATTTTTCGACCAAAGACAATACCTTCCTTACCTAAAGGTGATGGAAGGTAAAAATTAATTGCAATAGGCAGTATAGTTCCTGTTGTTTCTAGTAGTTGTGTGCCTAGCAAAAAGGAATGAAACAAACGCATACATCATAATGTCTCATGGGTCATAATAGTATAATAGGCATCATAAAATCATTATCTGAGAGAAAGCCTCCGTATTGTACATACAAATTAACTGAGAAACTACGTAATGTCTCTGATGTGAATATAATGTTGGGAATTCATCTTCTTGGGGTTGGTACTTCTCATTCTCATCTCCCATCTCTCTCTGTACTCCAGGATGATAAAAAACATTGTGGTTTTGTTTCGCAGTTATTGTAATCAGATTTAAATTTTAAAATTGTTTGCCTTCTCGTTGTATTGTTTCAAATTATCATGAAATGTAAGATTTGCTAGATTACATAAAAGTGGTTTTTACAAGGTATTAAAAGATTACCTATTATAGCTGATGTAAATCAAGCCAGGCCTTGAATGTAAATATTATATTGTTATTTTTTCTGTTGTAAATGATTGCCTGCTGTGGTGTAATTGAGGCTTCTGAAAAAAGACGCTCAGGAAAAAGGTAAACGAGATTGTTCTTTTGTTTCTGTTTTACCATGCGATTCGTGTTTATTTTTGTACGTTTTTCGATAATCGCTCACTTCGATTGATTTTGTTTTTGTGTATTAGGATAGGACTGTGTTTACTCACAATCTTTCTACGATGTAAAAGAAATGAATTGTTTAGCGATGTTTTTGAGCAATAGTGGAAAACAAAGAATAATAATCATTTTTATACTACTACTATGTTTCACAATCTGTTTATTCTGCAAGAGTTTATACAGAAATGGAAACTCTTACGATTATAAACGCCTGCTTGTTTGTTTTCAATAAAATGTTACTGATACATTTAGAGATAGAGACTCATAAATATATAAAATAATCCCTTACAATCAAATAATGTTACTACCAAGTTTATATCTCTACCTACTTTTCAATTATTACCCCAATTTAGATAAAAACTTTAAAATTTTCAAAAATCTAATTTTCATGTTTCTATATACTTCTCAATGCGCTGATTCCAAATTTTGGAACCGCAAGTCGATATCTCTTTTCGTTCTCGAGATATTTAGATTCAAAGTTTTGCTCAAAACTGCCCATTTTTGGCTATTAACCCAAAAATGGGTCGAGATATGAATTTAGCGACAACACCATTCGATTCTACGGGCAAAATTACATAAGTACACCAATTTTCATAATTTTTGAACACCGCATACAATCTCTAAAGCAAAATAACTGAAAATGCCCAAAATCTGAAAAAATTGTAAGGGGTACCCCTTACGATTTTTTCAAATTTTGGTCATTTTCGGGGGTTTTCAAACTTTTATTCATAAAATATGAACCGGTTGGACAAAAATTATGAAAATTGCTATACTTATGTATTTTTGTCCGTAGAATCGAATAGTGATGTCGCCAAATTCATATCTCGACCCGTTTTTGGGTTAATACCCAAAAATGGGCAGTTTTACGCAAAACTTTAAATCTAAATATCTAGAGAACTAAACGAGATATCGACCTGCGGTTTCAAAATGTGGAATCAGCACATTTAGAAGTATATAGATACATAAAAATTTGATTTTTAAAAATTTTGAAGGTTTTTATCTAATTGTGAGGTATATTGACTTTTGGGGCAATAATTCAAAAATGGGTAGAGATATAAACTTGGTAGTAATATTATTTAAATGTAAAGAGAATGTTACTCCAAAAAATTAGGAATAGGTATATTACTATAATGATTTTGATTAAATAATTTAAACGTCAAGTTATATTCGCTGCTCTATACCTACGTAATATAACTTTTAAAATCTTCGGTCTTATGAAACTTGTACTTATTGTTGTTAGGTATTTTTCTAGAATTTCATGTTTTCTCGACATTTCCATAATTATTTCATTCCATTCTTGAGTTAACATCAAAACCAATCCAGAAAAAAACTAATTACTGCGGATAATCAGATTTTTCGTCACGGCATTTTAGTCACGAACAGATCAAGTAAACTATGAACTAATAGGCTCCACCGGCAATTGTTCGGAAGTCTTTTGTTTCCAAATTACCAAGCGACAATACAATGATAGTGCGACGTGATTTAGAAAGAGGGCGGCGATGGAATGACAAATGACGGTTGACCGCTGGAGCTAGAGCAAGTCATGGCCAACGCAAGAAACACTTCTTGAGTTGATCTCGTTCTCCAACTCCAGTTCTTATTCTCTTGGGCGGAGTTGACCGCACCCAACAGAAGTCGAGGTTACCGGCTAAAGATTAACGCGGACGAAATAGATTAAATAACGGGATTAACAAATATTGGAGCAACTATAACACGAAGAGAATTTTGAAACATAAATGCAACAATTTGGTACTTATATAAAACCTAGTAATTTTCTTTATAAAGCCATTTGAATTGTAATTTGATAAGAGAAAATTATAGACAACATTTAACTCAAATGTGAGTTGTGATGGATTTGATTCAGTCATTGTTCTACAATTACTTTTGAAACTTTATATTTGTTGTTCAAAACTTCAATTGTAGTTTCGTAACCTGTAATAAGAAAAGTCACATTTGAACTGCTAGAAGTTGATTTAAAGGGGTTATTCTTATAATTTACTAAATGAATAACTGAAGAAATATGTTTATGTGTACTTAAGTAGTCGAAATCTCACTCATATAGCATTTATTTTTACTAATGTGTCTCATGTTTTTTTTGCCTTCGATAACTCCAGTACCGCAATTCTAAAAATCTGTTGTGGCCAGCCCAAGACCTCTCGCCATTTCCATTTTGTGTTATATAAGTATTGTATTGCACTTCGCTATCGAACCGTCGATTTATAACAAAAACATTACAGAACTTTACACATACAATTCTAATTACATCTATTTTTCATTGTGTGAGGAAAGAGATTCTTCCAATTCATTAGCAAGATTGGCAGTATTTCTTATGTATATGCATTTTAAATACAATTTTAAATATTTAATTAATAAAACAAGATAAAATGTACTTTCCAGAAAAACCTTTCAGAATGTCACTAAAACTGTTGATTTTAGATGACATCTAACATTTACAAACTATGTTATAAACACTTGAATTTGTCAACTGGTTTCCTTAGTGCCTTGGCCTCTGTGATTAGATTATTCTATATATTACAGTGCCTTTATCTCTAAATCTATACAAGATAAAATTTTTAAACGTATCGGATGTAGAATTTTATGTTCTTCAATGATAGTAATAAGAAAAATTTTCAAAAAATAATATTTAGAAAATTAAAAAAAAAAACTATTACTTCCGGTTGTCCAATTATTACCAAAATCTAATCAGCTTTTCCCAGGAATGTCAGACTAAGGAAACTGCAGTTAAATATTTTTTAAGTCTTATAGTATTTGAGAAACGTTGGTTCCAACATCCCCACACAAATAGACACACACACACACACACACACACACACACACGGACATCATCGTAAAATGTTATAATCGGATGATAGGGACTTTAAAACGTGTTTATCCATTAAAATCTGGATTTGCGATTTTTAGCAAGATTCCAATACCTCTCTTAGCGAGAGGTAAAAATATTTCATGTTTCTTGGTTTTATATATATATATATATATATATATATATATATATATATATATATATATATATATATATAAAGCGCTGATTAGATTTTGATACAATTGGACAACCGGAAGTACCTTCATTTTTCGATTGATAGTATTAGAGTGTTAAGAGGATCCAAACACACACACACACACACACACACACACACACACATACACACACACGGTCATCATCATGATAATGTTATAATTGGATGCTAGGGACCTTGAAACATGGTCATTTACACCAAAATCTAATGGGTTCTTTCCATATTGAAATAAGTCCGAAATATATCGTACAAAATTGTCTCTCTCACACACGCACACACACACACACAAACGCGCGCACACACACACACACACACACACACACAAACACACACAGACATAATCTTTAAAATGTTAAAATTGGATTTCAAGGATCTTAAAACGTTGTCATGTACCAAAATTTCGATAAACGATTTTTAGCACGATTCTTATAAGGTAAGGGAGGTTACCATGGGTAGTGGGAGGTAAAAATACCCGACCTTTCGTGGAATAGAGTCTTATTTTTATACTCCATCACTGGACAAATAGTAAAATAATCTTGTTCTTCTTTTAACATAAATTTTGTTTGAAATAATGTTTAGAACAGCAGTTTTCATGCCTTTTAGTAATTAATGAAATTGATATTTGATATTCACTCTGGCACCATCTCTGTGCCAGTCCGATAACTTTTCGAACTACCTTCATAGCTATATTACAAAATTGATTTGTTAAGATTATTGTCTTGCTGAAAATTTTGCACAATTCTTTATATTCATTATACATAATTCTACAAAACACTTTTATTTTGTCCAATAAGAATATACTCATATATTATAACTTTATAATAAGTTTGAAGATATATTACAGCAGATTCAGGCTTCAGTACAACAGGATTATGTTTGAAAATGAAATATTTATAAACTGAATAAAACATGGCCATATCCTCAAAGCCCTCTAGTTCCATGAGAAAGAACATCTGTCAGTTTAAAAAATTAGAATTTTAAATTCCACGCCAATATTAATATATTAATTACTAAATCATTCTCTTAAATTATCAACAATTAGCTTATCCGCAGTCAGCTTTAGGAGCGTAATATCAGGAGAATGTAACCAATCACCGTGCAAGAATTCTTAAAGACATTAACAATACGCTTTCGCAACTTCAGAACCTTAGCGTTAACCTTTGACGAATCACAGAACCGGTAGACCATTGGCACGAGTCAGATGAAATAAAATAATCTACGGTGACCAATCAAAGGCGAGATCGCGAGATGCAGTCATGCTTAGCTGCAGAAGTTGGAGTTACATTTTTGCTCTCGATGGCGATTTTTTTGTGAAAGTTGCAATTATGGTCGTTTGTAAGCTTACAAAACGAATGAGCAAGAACTGCTTAAATGTAATGACTTAGTCATAGTTCGTGGTTAACTAACATTTTGCAAGAAATGAAATATTAATGTTATTTCCTTTTATATAAAAATGACTAACTCTTGATTTCTCATAAATGATATTTTGTGTCGTTAAAAACAGATAACAGTAAAAATAACTAAGCAATGAATATAGAAAAAACTTTTTACAAATGAGGAAAAATTAAATAAGAAATTCAAGTAAAGATTTAAAAGGAAAGTCAATTCTGGGTGTGCCAATCAGCATTTATTCTTAGATTTGGTAGTGACATTGACTGGTAGCATGAACTAACTAAAGTATCGTTCACAATAAAAAAAATCTGTTGTGGCTAACACAAGACCTCTCGCCATTTCCATATTAGGCTACATAAGTACATATTGTGTTTAACGTTTCTGGTACATACACAAATATTCTAATTATTAATATATTTTTTAATTTATTCTATAATAAGTTTCCTCCTACTCTTCTAAATGTTCGAGATTCTTCAAATTCATTGACGAGTATATATATATATATGTATATAATTTAAAATATTTAATTAATAATAAAATAAGAAACATTAAATGTACTTCCCAGAAAAAGCCTTCAGTAATGTAAATGGATTTTTGATACTGACAACTCACATTTTCTGTCAATTACAAACATTTTAATTTTTCAACTGATTTCCATGGAGTTATTTGGGCTACTAGATCGGTACATTACTCTAAAAATGCGTACTTATGTAAAATTGTCTTTACAAGCAAATAATTTTACTACCAAGTTCATATATCTATTCATTTTTGAATTATTGCCCCAAAAGTAAATATACCCCATTTTTAGATAAAAACTTCAAAATTTTCAAAAATCTAATTTTTATGTATCTAGATTCTTCTTAATGCTCCGATTCCAAATTTTGAAACCGCAGGTCGATATCTCTTTTCGTTCTCGAGATATTTAAATTCAAAGTTTCGCTCAAAACTGCCCATTTTTGGGTAGTAACCCAAAAATGGGTCGAGATATGATTTTCGCGACACGACCATTCGATTCTACGGGTAAAATTACATAAGTGTACCAATTTTCATAATTTTTGTCCTACCGGTTCATCTTTTATGAATAAAAGTTTGAACACCCCCGAAAATGGCCAAAATCTGAAAAAATCGTAAGGGGTACACCTTAGATTTTTGCGATTTTTGGCCATTTTCAGTTACTTTGCTTCAGAGATTGTATGCGGTGTTCAAAAATTATAAAAATTGGTATACTTATGTATTTTTTCCCGTAGAATCGAATGATGATATCGCCAAATTCATATCTCGACCCATTTTTGGGTTACTACCCAAAAATGGGCAGTTTTGAGCAAAACTTTGAATCTAAATATCTCGAGAACGAAAAGAGATATCGACCTGCGGTTTCAAAATTTGGAATCAGCGCATTGAGAAGTATCTAGATACATAAAAATTAGATTTTTGAAAATTTTGAAATTTTTATCTAAATATGAGGTATATTGACTTTTGAGGCAATAATTGAAAAGTAGGTACAGATATAAACTTGGTAGTAACATTATTTGATTGTAAGGGTTTATTTTATGTATTTATGAGTCTCTATCTCTAATTGTATAGAAGATATAACAAAAATGTTCAATGTTTTCCACACACACACGAACATACACACATCCACACAGACATCATTGTAAAAATGTTAAAATCGGACTCGAGTGTCCTTCAAACATGCTTATACAATAAAATCTGGTTATGCGATTTTTAGCATAAATCCAATACCTCTCTTAGCAAGAGGTAAAAATAACAGAACTTTACCCAAATATTGTTTTTTTTATTGTATTTAACATGTCTTCTGCACGCATACAATTCTAATTATATCTATTTTTCATTGTATGAGGAAGTATCTAAATTATTAAAATATCTTTCAGAACTCATATTATTAATTGGAAAAATACTACCTTTTTTTTAGTTTAAGTTCTGTAATTTATTATTTTAACCCAACGTTTCGGCACCATAAACTGGTGCTTTCTTCAGGGGATACAATGACATATTTTTTGAAATAACAAAAACAAAAGTAACCAAGGTAACAAGAAATGTTCATAAATGTTACCTTGGTTACTTGTTGTTTTTGTTATTTCAAAAAATATGTCATTGTATCCCCTGAAGAAGGCACCAGTTTATGGTGCCGAAACGTTGGGTTAAAATAATAAATTACAGAACTTAAACTAAAAAATCTGATGTGGCCAACACAAAACCTCCCGCTATTTAATTTTTATTAATTTAAATACATACCTACCTACGTATTGACTAACGCTGCAAACTGTTCCATTGCAGAAAACTATTGCTTTATTTACTATTTTCTTTTTAAAATGGCACTATTATTAATTTGAAGTGATAAGTTTTCTGACAGTGACATTTACTGTCAGTTACATTCATTTAAAAAATGAACTGTGTAACAAAGAAATAGTTTTTATCTTAGGCTTCGCGACTAATAAAAAAAATATTTTTAAATTTATCTGTAAAATATATAGAAAAAGTATTAATGTATTCCTGTAGAAAATTCAATAATCTTTAATTTTCATAAGACATAAAATTCGAAAAAATGACATTTAATGGTATTTTTTGAAAAAAAAAACCATTATGAGCTTCAAGTAAAGTACGATTTCCGTTTATCCGATTTACACCAAAATCTAATGGCTTCTATTCCTATTAGAATAGGGTAAACATACAAGGTTTCAGAATTTTATGAATGATAGTATTTGAGTTAGAGTGCAAACAAAATTCGTACACACACACACACACACACACACACATACACACATATACACATACAGACATCATCGTGAAAATGTTAAAAATGGATTCTAGGGAACTTAAAACGTGGTCATCTACTAAAATCTCGATACATGATTTTTAGCACGATCCCTATACCTCCCTTACCAAGGGTAGCGGGAGGTAAAAAGGTAGTATTTTTCCAAGTATCTAAACGTCAGAGATTCTTCAGCTCGTCATGACTCATGCTTATTTGCCTATTGACTATTTCCCTATGTACGGTTATTTTTGTTATGGCAGTCCTGAATCGCCCTGTATATGTATTGCTATAAAGTATGTGAAGTACATTTGATTCTCACTCTGTTACAAAGAGATATCTGTAGTCACACATGATCTACTTCTTAAGACATAAAAGAAAACTTAAACTACAGAGAAAGTGCCCTATTTGATCTGGTAAAAACGCCAAGATTTATCATGCTTTGTTCAATACGTCGACCACGTTTACAGCTCACAACATGTGGGTGTTAAGTTACCGGGAAAAATTCCTCGCCAAAGATCACGTATGAAGTTCTGGATTTCATGGCAATCGCTATTGAGACTGTATAAGGTGAACCACTGCAAACCGGTTTCAGTATAGCTGCACACAAATGCAATTAATATCAACTACACGACTAATATGACTTTCCTTTGTATCGGGAATAGGTTTAACGAACAAAGTTGCTATACATTTCATGCTCTCGTGAATAGAGGCCTATTTTTAGATCGAAATTCTTTGGAAATTATCGCGTCGAGCGAGAACCATCGAGAAAAATTAAGTGTATTGTGTAGAACATATTAACTGGCCACACATACTGCAAATTACGTTTTTTCAGAGAAAATTATTTTCTTTCAGGCTTACAGAATTAGTTCAAGACAATGAAACAGTAAGTAAGAGTAAAAGAAGAGAAGTTTTCGGCCTTGGAGTACTTACGGAAGCACTGCCATTGGAAAAATAATGCAAATAATTAATTTTTACCTTCCGTTACCTTTAGGTATGGAAGGTAATTCAGTGTTAAGTTTTTAATGAATAAGCATGTTTGGGGTCCCTAGAATATGATTTTACAAGCTTTTACCTCTCGCTAAAAGAGGTATTGAAGTCATGGTAAAATTCGCATATCCAGATTTTAGTGAATAAGCACGATTTAAGGTCCCTAGCATCCGATTATAACATTTTTAAAATGATGTGTGTGTGTGTATGGATGTGTGTATGTGTGTCTGTATGGATGTTGGAGGGAAATTTTGTGCCAGTAACTGCAACACATGTAGATATCGATTTATTTTACCGTGTGGGCGCTTACCAGGCGTCACCTTACGGGCACTCATAGCTGGCGTGGAGAGTGCACCACAGGGGTCACTTTTGTGCCATTTAAAATTGGAAATATTTGGCGTCTGTAGGGATCGAACCCGGTTCCCCCAGGTTCGCGACGAGACACTCAGGCACGCGGCGTTAAAGCAGATTGTGGCACACTCAGGGAAATTTTTGTTATTAAATATTGAAGAACATAAAATTCTCCATTTAATACACTTAAATTTTTTATTATATCTTGTATAGATTTAGAGATAGACACTATAATATATAGAGTAATCTAATCGCAAAGGCTGAGGAACTAAGGAAACCAGTTGATAAATTCCAATGTTTATAACATAGTTTGTAAATGACACATGTCAGTGTCAAAAATCAACAGTTTTAGTGACATTCTGATAGCTTTTTCTGGGAAGTATATTTAATCTTTCTTATTGTTTTATTAATTAAATATTTGAAATTATAGGTAAAATGGATATATCCATCAGAAATCCAGAAGATATGTTAAATACAATAAAAAACAATATTTGGGTAAAGTTCTGTATTTTTTTGTTATAAAACGACGGTTCGAAAGCGAAGTGCAATACAATATTTATATAGCCTAATATGGAACTGGCGAGAGGTCTTGTGCTGGCCACAACAGATTTTGTTTTTATGTCTGTATGTATGTGACAAATTTTTCTCCGACGATAACTCCTATCCTACAATTCTAAAAATTATAATTCTTTCGTATTCCTTTTCTTTACACCGATATAAAGAACTGATAAGATTTTGGTTACAGTTGGTCAACCGGAAGTTCCCTTATTTGAAATACTTAACAGTTTTTCTTGAAAAAACGCAGTTAAATATCATTTTTTGACATTTTATGTGATTATCAATATGAAAGAATATCTTATTGTCTATACAGTTTGATTATACATAATCAATAGATATTAGAGATGCACTCGATTTCGAGCTTTGGCTCGGCCCGGCCGAATCGGGCTAATCATTTTCAAAAATCGAGGCGAGTCGGACTTTTGATTTTGGCCCGGCCCGAAAATTCGAGCATTTCGGGCCGGCCCGAAAAATCTTATAGTTCAATCAAATGCACAGTTTCCTTAATATTTTAATGAAAATGGATGAAGTTAAAAAGGATCAAAATGATTTAATAACAACACACTTCTATTATTATTGTTATTACTCGTATACTTAAATAAAAATGATTTTTGTTGCTACCATAATGATTTTTTGTCCTATTTTTGAGCAGAAACAAAGTTAGATAAAAAATCCTTATGTAAATTAAAATTATATTTTTTTATATAAGATTTGTGAAAAAGTTGTTTAAATTCTTTGGTAAACAAAGTGTTAAATACTCGTAGGTCTGTAATTTTTATATCAAACTTACACTAGAAGGGTCTCTTTTTTAACTACTTATGTTAACTAATGTTGAAAGTTATAAGAATGTAGAGGTTTTTTATAAGTTTGACACGAAAAAAGTTAAACATTTCGCTTTAACATAAAAATCAACTTTAGGAATGCCAGATGCACCCAATTTCGAGCTTTGGCCCGACCCGGCCCGATTTCGAGTCAGTTTTCGAGCCGGGCTACTAATTTTTTTGTCGAGTCGATCTTCGAGTCGGGCCGGTAATTTTTATTTTCGGGCCGAGTCGATCTAAACCTCAAAGCCCGGCCCGGCCCGCCCGAATGCATCTCTAATAGATATAGAGTTAAAGAATAATAAAGAGATTTACTTTCATAAATCACTCAGCTTTACTATAATCATAGAAACAGCTGATAAATTCAACTAAATTTAATTGACAGATGTTAGTGTCAAATGCATTATATAGTATATGTTCGTGTCATAATTTTTTTGGATTTATAGATGTTCCTAGGGATCTTTCGGTATGGAATTTGTATAAAATAGAATTTTGTTTTCCACGGCCTGCGCGATTTTCGTATTCTCAACAATTCTTGTGAGTCTCGTACAGAGTTATAATACCTTCTCTTCTTGTTATTATCTATGCACACAGCGTATTAAGCAGGCATAAGGCACGAAAGTTTTTAATTCTTGTCTCGTAGTGTAAACACCAAGCTACGTCGACTGTCTGATGTTTATATGCCGAGCGTACCTTCCGAAACAATGGATGCATTAATTATTCTTCTTCATCAGCCCGGCCGTGGATGGAACAATGGAACATCGCGGGCGTTACTCTTTCATCTTACACCCTTGAAGTTTCATCCTTATGCTTGTTTTCCATCAAAGTGTAATATTTTTCTCCAGTTTTCCAATTGTTAAAGAAATTTGTAATGGACTGCATTTAATTATTTTGGAGAATTATATATAAATTATATATTATATTATTATATATATGAGTGCCCGTGAGGTGACGCCTGGTAAGCGCCCACACGGTAAAATATATCGTCATCATTACCGATGTCTACATGTGTTGTAGATACTGGCACACCCAGAAATGGGTAATATGCCGTTATGATATATATATATATATATATATATATATATATATATATATATATATATATGGTGTTAATTAAAAAGCGGGCCATAGGTATTTAACATGGGAACTCAGTTTTATTTGACTGTAACATCCCATTTGACAAAAATGTTTCATATAAATGTTCTAGATTAGAAAAATAAATTTCGCATCTATGTCATTAATCAGATTTTATTTTGCATCTTTAGTAACCCGTAAAATTGAAATTTTATAAATATTGCTCATTTGTGGTAATAGCCTTGAAATTTGAACAAAATTACAAAGAAATGCATATCGTTTGAAATATAAGAACAAGATACCTCATAAAGAATAGATATAATTATAATTATTTGAAGAACTGTTAACTTCGATACTTATGTAACAAAATAGAAATGGCGAGAGGTATTGTGCTGGCCACAAGTTATGAACCTTTGACCTGTTTCTATACCAACCTATACCAAAAACATAATTTTTCTTCATCGTTATGATGATCGTATATTGTTTTACAATAACTACTGCATATTTAAAATTTACAAATAACGCTAATATAATTACCTGAACCTTAAAATTCAATTTTAATAAAACTTAATACGTATTTCGAGAACTAAGTTCCCATCACACAAAAATCTGATGTGGCCAACACAAAACCTCCCGCTATTTAATTCTTATAAATTTAAACACATACCTACGTATTTACTAACGCTGCAAACTGTTCCATTGCATAAAACTATTGCTTTATTTAGAATTTCCTTTTTAAAATGTCATTCAATCCGAATAAAAACAGACCTAAAAACATCATCGTACGTTTTGTGTCCAGAATTAAACGTGATAGCTTCATTGCAAATGCACGAAAAATGAAAGATTTTAAAACAAATCAACTGAACTTCATGGAAAATAATCAAGTTTTCATTAATGATCATCTGAGTCCCCAAAACAAAATTCTGTTGGGTAAAGCGAAAGACCAAGCCAGGAAACTTAATTATAAATTTGTATGGGTTAAATCTGCAAGAATATATGTACGTAAATCCGAAACATCGCCTATCTCAATAATCAACAATGAAACAGACCTACATAAAATTAAATGATTTTTTAAAATAATAATTTAACCATAAATTAAGTGTAAATTCATCATGGACCTTAACATTTATTATCAGAACTTCAGAGGTATCAAAACTAAATTAAATAATATTTATAATAATTTAGCACTAAATTCTTATGATATAGTGATATTTACTGAAACATGGTTAAATGATACAATTTTAAATTCTGAAATTTGCAACGTAAATCAGTATTTGGTGTACAGGCGCGACAGAAATGACACTCGAACTCAAGGTGGCGGTGTAATGATTCTCGTTAGAAAATGTTTGAAATGTAAAGTGCAACAATCATGGTTTTCCTCATGTGAAGACATGTGGGTGACAATAATTTTTGAAAATATTAAAATACATTTATGTGCGGTATATATCCCGCCAGCCTCTCCTTCAAATTTATATATTGAACACTTTCAGAAATTGCAAGACATTTGTTTGAGTGAGTGCAATGACTTTATATTAAGTGTTGGTGACTACAATTTCCCTAATATTCAGTGGACCCCTTATCTGAATTATTTTGAACCATCAACAGTAAAATGTGACGATATTCATAATGAACTCTTACATACAATTAACTTTTCTAATTTATTTCAATACAATGGAATATTGAATTCTCACAATAAATTACTTGATCTTGTTTTAAGCAACAATCACTGTCAAGTTGGTCTGAGTAATTCTCCTTTATCAAATATCGATTCATATCATCCACCGCTTGATATACATATTTCTATACAAAATCATAAAAATTTAGAATTTAATAATGAACTTCGACCTAACTTTTATAAATGTAATTATGAAGAATTGATTTATAAAATGTCTGCAATCGACTGGAATGCTAAATTATGTCATAATGATGTGAATAAAAATTTAGATACTTTTTATGATATATTGGACAGTCTAATAATTAATTTTGTACCATTTAAGCAAATTAGAATGAATTCTCACCCAAAATGGTTTTCTAAAGCTCTTGTTAAAATGTTACGTGAAAAACAAAAATTTCATAAGAGATGGAAAAATTATGGGAGAATCTCAGACTATACTTCCTTCTCTCTGTTACGTAACAGGGTTAAAATTAAACAGCAACAAGATTTCTGTTTTTATATGCAAAATGTTGAAAATAATATTCACCGAGACCCTAAATCCTTTTGGTCTTACTCTAAAACAATGCGTAAAAAAGGTGGGATTCCTAACACCATGATTTATGGAAATGAGGAAGCTCACGATGGCCATTCGGTCAGTAATCTTTTTGCTGATTATTTTAAATCTGTCTTTGTAAACAATAATGATAAGAATAAGGACAATGTTGTAGAGAGTCCTACTAATTTACTTAATTTACATTCCATTGAGCTAAGTGAAGATGAAATTTTTAAGTATCTATTAAATCTCAACACTAACAAAGGATGTGGCCCCGATCAAATCCCAAGTTCATTCATTAAAACATGTGCAGTTTATCTAACGTCGCCTTTGCAAATTTTATTTAACCAATCTCTAAAGTCCGGTGTTTTTCCCGATAGGTGGAAACTGTCAAAGATTGTACCTATTCACAAAACAGGAGATATTAATAACGTCACCAATTACAGACCAATATCAATTATTTCAACCTTCGGTAAAATTTTTGAAGCCTTAGTAATTAATCAAATAAAATCTGACTGTCATACCATTCTTATTCCGGAACAACATGGATTCTGTTCAGGTAAATCTGTTTCAACTAATTTAATTCCTTTCATTACATTCTTAAGCAAAAACATGGACAGTAGAACCCAAGTAGACGTTATTTATACTGATTTTTGCAAAGCATTTGATCGGGTTCATCTCCCTACTTTAATACGTAAATTAAAATTATTAGGTTTTCATGGTTCCTTACTTCGATGGATAGAATCGTACGTTTCTAACAGATCCCAATTCGTATACTGCAACGGTTTTAAGTCTACTCTATTTTCTGTTCTATCTGGTGTGCCCCAAGGCTCACATCTTGGTCCTTTGCTGTTTCTTTTATTTATAAATGATATATACAAATGTTTTAAATATTGTCATTTCCTTCTGTATGCAGATGATTTAAAAATTTATAAGTCTATAAGAAATATTGAAGACTGCAAGAAATTTGAAGAGGACTTAAACCGTTTGCATGACTATTGTATAGATAATTATTTATTACTTAATATAACCAAATGCTACATCATGAATTTTACGAGAAATCGTCATAAAATATATTATAATTATGCAATTGATAATGTCGCATTGGAAAATAAATCAGTAATTAGAGATCTTGGAATTAACTTTGAACCTACAATGACTTTCGGATATCACTGCAACAAAATAGTAAAAGATTCCTATAAAGTTCTTGGATTCATTTTCCGTCACAGCAAACATTTTGAGAATCCAAAGTCTCTAATTTACTTATTTAATAGTATAGTAAGATCTAAGTTAGAATATGCTTCCATTGTGTGGAATCCGAATTACAATAACACCATTAACTTATTAGAAAATATTCAAAAAAAATTTGTTAGACTGTTGTGTATTAAATTTAATATCAACATTTCAGGTTATTCTGAGAGATTGCAATATTTCGGTATTGTATCACTTAGAAACAGAAGATTAGTAAACGATATGGTCTTTTTATACAAAACTATAAATAACAAGTATGATACATTAAATATACTGTGCCTGATTAACTTCCATATTCCGAGTAGAAATACTAGACAACAATCTTTATTTCATATACAACAGTCTAACACAAATAGTTCAAAGCACTCTGGAATCAACAGAATTATTAATTCATATAATTCATTGTTTAGTCATATAGATATATTTCACCTTTCTTTTCCGCAATTTAAAACTGCCATTATAAATGAAATCTCATAAATATTACAAGCACACGCACAATATTTCCCTTTTTTCATTACTTTTTTTTTATGTTGTATCACCTTATTTTCCGTGCAATTGATATTTTTATGTATATATGTATTTATTTGCAAAATTATATGTATTGTTCGTGAGAACCTGTTATTGGTCAATTGACTGTTGGTTCTCCTTGTACAGAAAATAAATAAATAAATAAATAAATTATTATTAATTTAAAGTGATTCGTTTTTTGACAGTGACATTTACTGTCAGTTACATTCATTTGAAATATGAACTGTGTAACAAAGGAATTGTATTTATCTTAGGCTTCCACATTTATTCTATTCCAAATTCTTACTACTTTCAAACCTTCTGCTATCGCCTCTTTGAAATACGGAATCCATTTGCAAGTAAATAAATGCAGAAAATAACAACAATTAAACAACAAAAATAAACCAATAGTTTAAATTTATGATGCCATGACAGATTACAAGCGTTGGCATGAAAGTAAAAGATATGTTGAATGACATAGGCTACCAGTTGTAATCAAATCTTGGACTATAAACATACGTAGTATTATGACTTTAAATTACTTATTATCCACCCATATTTCCAATTATTGACCACAGGGGTTATTTTAACATATTTACTTATACCGTGAGTATTTTTTAACGTGAAACAGTGGGTTTTCATGTCCATGGTTACGATTTGACATTTGATTGACAGCAATGTATTTGCGTGTCCCATTTAAAATGAAACGTAGGGAACGAATTTGACAGATGTTAGCTAAGTCAGAAATGTAGCTATCAGAAAACCACTCGAGAGCACTAAACATATTTCGGGCACACAATATTTTTTTTGCAACTAAATTTAATTTTTAGAAAAAAGGTATAATTATTTAAACAAAATTAACCTCTAATGACGTCTTGTCAATATGACAGATAACCGGTGAATTTTCCTATAAGTTACGACTTGACATGTGATTGACAGTAATATATTTGCCTGTCTCATTGAAAACATAGGGAATGAATTTTACAGAGTATTATATTTAAATATTGTAAGAAATTTGGCCAAGTTAGAAAATCACTCGAGCACAAGGTACACTAAATTTAATTTGGAAAGCAGGTATAATTATTTAAACAAAATTAACCTCTACTGACGTCTTATCAAATGTCAAATTCGTTCCCTATGTTTCATTTTAAATGGGACACGCAAATACATTGCTGTCAATCAAATGTCGAATCGTAACTATGGATATGACAAACCCAATGTTTCACGTTAAAAAATACTCACGGTACATTTTATAAGTGCTGAAGAATATAAATTTATGTGACTTCATTTATTAGCGAAATCAACTGTCTGAGAACAAAATTATCTCTATATCTACGTTACAGAATATTTAAAAAATTATTATGGCTTAACGAATAACAATAAAGACTTTCTAAAATTACGTATCACTTTCAGTTTAGATGAAGTTTTGTAAAAATATATAAAAAAAAAAATATAGTGGAGGACCGTAATGTGATTCATCTTTCAAACTTTTATATACTCTAATCTCCGAAGCACCAAGATTTGATTTCGCTAATCTTGCATCTATCCAGGATAGTAACACCAGCTTTTTGTTTTTTATTTTTTCTTGGTTTTGTTATACGCCATCAACATACTTACGACTCTTTATTGCTTTTCTTTTATTATTCTTTTTCCTTTTTGCTTTTTTCTTTCGGTAAAGTTACCCCTGCATTCATCGATGTACTGTGATTAAACTTGTGTCGTCTACCCTGTCAGCATATTGATTTTGCAGAGAGGGATTTAGGTTACATTTAAATGGATCAAAATATTTTCCCCGCCATTATTTTTTCAATTTGTACTTTAATTCAATCTGTTTTGCCAAGGATACAGTACTTGTATGGCGTGCGTTACTGTGATGAAAAATTATTTTTTACTTTAAAATACATTACCGGATAATATGAAATATTTGTTTACGACAACGAATATCAAATTGAAACTTACACAAAGTGTTTTATTTCTACTAAATTGTTAATTAAAATATTAACAATAATAAACCTTTCTTCATAAAATATTTTTATTTCAATATGAACATTTCGACTGTAAAGCAGTCATCATTTAGTGCTAAAATAAAAACACAATATTTATAAATATGTCAAAATTATTTCAAATTTTTATGCCAAAGTCACAATATTTATATCATACTTAATAATTTAATTATAAATTTAAAAATATGTTGTGGTCAGCACAAAACCTTCCGTCAATTCGATGTATTTTGTACAAATCCGATACTAAAAGTTCCTTGGAAAAGATTCTATATATCCTGTAAAATTGTACCACGAACACACTATTTTTTACAAATTCCATATTGCAAGTTCCTTTGAAAAGATTCTATAAATCCAATATAATTTTAACACGAATGTACATTCTGTAAATTGCACTTCACACTTCCTCATTCCTATCCAACGCATCTTCTTCACACAGTTCTTCCTCTCTCAAATATTTTGCTACACAGTCCTTTCATCTTCTCTTTGGCCTTCCTCGTACTCCCGGCATTGAAACTGCAAGTCACTTGCGAGGGACACTCTGTCACTTATGTTACTTTCTGATCCTATACTTTCCAATTTGGTTTCGCACTTGACACTGACATCTGTCAATTAGAATTTTTTGAATATATCTGCTGCGTCCATAATTTTAAGAAAGCTAACTGTTTTTTGAAAGTTAACCTCTCTTAATCTCTCTATAACTCTATATCTATTGAATATGAAGGAAAATGTATAATCAAATCGTGTAGAGAATAAGATTTTCTTTTATATTAATGATCATAAAATGTCGAAAAATGATATTTAACTGCGTTTTTTCAGAAAAACTGTTAAGAACTTCAAATAAGGGTACTTCCGGTTGACCAATTATAACCAAAATCTAATCAGCCCATTATGAGTTAACAAATTTTAGTATATATATATATATATATATATATATATATATATATATATATATATATATATATATATATATATATCATATGTTTTAATTTTAATATTAAGAATATTATTATGCAGATACACAGTAGGCGTTCAACAAAGACATCTTATAAAAATCTTATGATTATTCTTACTCTTGCGTCAGTTTTCCTACATACACAGTTACGTAACAAATAAGGAAACAGCATTATCATTTCAAAGACCTTCAAAGAAAAGATTATAATCTTGTTTATTTTTTCTTTTGTAGCAGTAATACACATTTATTTTCTCTTTTGACAATATTATTACATTTATAACTGAACCTACTGTCGTAAAATTATATAAATTTTTTGGAAAGTACCTAATACCAGGAGTACGAACCAACCCCGTAATTTTAAACCAAATAGAATTTCGCAGAAGGTAAAATTTGGTTGTCCAAAATCTTGGAAATGTGACAAAACCTAATAAAATCTTAAGCGCAATAGTGCTCTCAATAAAAACGAGGGATGTTCTCAAAATTTTGAACCTAGGTAGTATAATAAAACATGGCGAAATTTTATTGCATTTTCTTAAAATGTTTCCCATTATAGTCAATAAATTTTTGCATTTGAAGAAACCAATTTTTAAAACATTTTTTCCATATTTCTGAAGTTATGGTATTTATATTTGTTTTGAAAGCCGCAAATAGAGATGCATTCGGGCGGGCCGGGCCGGGCTTTGAGATTTGGATCGACTCGACCCGAAAATAAAAATTACAGGCCCGACTCGAAGATCGACTCGACAAAAAAATTAGCTAGCCCGGCTCGAAAATTGACTCGAAATCGAGCCGGGCTTCGGGCCGAGCCGGGCCAAAGCTCGAAATTGGGTGAATCCGGCATTCCTAATGTTGATTTTTATGTTAAGGCAAAATGTTTAAATTTTTTCGTGTCATACTTATAAAAAACCTCTACATTCTTATAACTTTCAACATTAGTTAACATAAGTAGTTAAAAAAAAGACCCTTCTAGTGTAAGTTTATTATAAAAATTACTGACCTACGAGTATTTAACACTTTGTTTACCAAAGAATTTAAACAACTTTTTCACAAATCTTATATAAAAAATATAATTTTAATTTACATAAGGAATTTTTATCTAACTTTGTTTCTGCTCAAAAATAGGACAAGAAATCATTATGGTAGGAACAAAAATCACTTTTATTTAAGTATACGAGTAATAATAATAATAGCAACATCACAATATAATTATTATGTTTTAATAAATAACCTTGAATTCTTGAAGTAAAATAATATATTTTTATTTATTAATATGTAAAGTGTGTTGTTATTAAATCATTTTGATCCTTTTTAACTTCATCCATTTTCATTAAAATATTAAGGAAACTGTGCATTTGATTGAACTACAAGATTTTTCGGGCCGGCCCGAAAAGCTCGAATTTTCGGGCCGGGCCAAAAACAAAAGTCCGACTCCCCTCGATTTTTGAAAATGATTAGCCCGATTCGGCCCGATAAAAAATATCTTCGGCTCGGCTCGATGATTGACTCGAAATCGAGGCGGGTGTGAAAAATGAAATCAAGTTGTCTGTTATTAAATTGTAAAAATCGAGTCATTTTTGGAATACCAAAAAAACGAATATATATATGTCAAAGTGTAAAAAGGTATGTCAAAGTGTAAAAACGATTAAATAAAAACGATTAATATTCCAAAAACGAACGATTTCAAACCGTATTTAAAGCCTTGATGAAACAGTATAACAAGTTAAATAAATAAATATATCTAAGTAAGTCTGTTTCTCTTTGCTGTCTAAAACGTTTCTTACAAATTCCTTTAAATACGTGAATATAACGAAAAACGCAACGTTAAAATGGTAAAAAAGGATAAATTGTGTCCAGTTTGCAAACAAGATTCAGATAAAAAAGATGTCGTGCAATGTGATGGCTGCAAGCTATGGTATCATCTGGAATGTGTATATCTGACGCTTCAGCAAGCAAATGATCTGCAATACTGGTATTGCAACGCTTGTCAAATTAACGAGAATCTAATTAAAACGAAAATAAACGTGGCAGATAATCATTTAACTAAATCTAAAACAAATATAGTAAACGTTAAATCTACGTCAATCGCATCAAAGGCATCACGAACGGCTACTTCTTTGATGAAAGCTAATCTGTCGAAACAAAAGATGGAAGTTATACGACGGAAAAAAGAATTATTAGAACAAGAAATGAAGTTGTTGGACGAAGAACAAAGGGTTATAGAAGAAGCAATGCAGGATGCAGATGAAGGGGATGGTTGTACGCAAGAAGAATCTGTTATTTCCCAAAAAGTTTCAGATTTATCCATACAAGAAAAAAGTAAAGAAATGTCATTAGAAGAAAAAATTAATTTGTTTAACGCTAATTCTAAGCCATTTAACCAAGAACCACACCATTTTGATGAAAGTAACTGGCACGCGCGACAGTTCTTACCCAAAGAACTTCCAAAATTTAGTGGAGCAACTGGTGAATGGGCAGTATTTATCAACGCGTTCGAACAATCAACGGTACTATGTAAACTGACTGCAACTGAAAATCTTCTTCGCCTTCAACGAAGCTTGCAAAACCCAGCAAGAGAAGTAGTGAAACATATGTTGACAGACCCAAATAGTGTTCCCGAAATAATAGATACTTTGCGTATGTTATATGGCAATGCACAACGTATACTAAAAGAACAAATAAATATAATTCGAAGGCATGAATCAGTAAATGATAAGGATCTATCATCAATTGTCAAATTCAGTCTAGCTGTAAAGAATGTATGTGCAGCAATAAGATCATCGGGTTTAGAACAATATTTTTTAAATCCAAACCTAATTGAGGAACTTGTAAACAAGTTACCATCTTCACTACAACTGCAGTGGGCACAAGAAATACAAGGTGAAGCAGTATACAATATCCTTAAATTTGAAATGTGGTTAAGTAAAATATCGAAGAATATCTGTCATTCATTGCCAACATTGGATCTCACAGCTAAAAAGGAAAACAAACGAAGACCACAAGAAACTCGTCTTGTTAATGTCCATCAACAAGAATACAATAAAATGAGAAAATGTGTTGCCTGTTCAAATAATTGTAAAGATTTGACAAGTTGCAAAAAATTTCTTGAATGTGATGACGATGAACGATGGCAGATTGTACGAAACAACCGTCTCTGCAAACAATGTTTAACAAAACATTTTCTGAGGCCACCGTACTATTGCAAATATGCTAAGAAGTGCACAGAGTCAGAATGTACAGGTAAACATCACCCTCTGATGCATCGATCTTCTCCACCGCAGACAAAATGTGATACAAAACCTATAAATACTGAAATAACTTGCACTCAAAGAACAAGTAGTGAAAGAATAGTTTTCCGATATTTACCTGTTATAGTACATAACGGCGAACAACAAATTAAAACGATTGCCTTCTTGGATCAAGGTTCTTCAGGAACATTCATCGAATCTGATTTAGCCAACGAACTGAAGTTGTTTGGGTCGAAATCTATATTACATCTGCGTTTCACGGGCGATTCTCATCGTACTGAATACAATTCGATGATGGTATCGCTCACTATATCTGGCATAAACAAAGGTTCTAAACGTTACGAATTAAGAAAGGTACATACTGTCAAGAAATTAGGTCTAGCAAAACAGAGTCTACATTTTAATGAGTTAGCAAAACGATATGAGTATTTACGTGATATATCTGCAATGTCGTATGAAAATGAAGCTCCTAAAATTTTGATTGGATTAAATAATTGGGGACTTGCATTAGAACGTGAAGTAAGAATTAGGAACAATTCAGATGGACCAATAGCTTCCAGATGTTTGTTGGGATGGTCCATATATGCTAGTAATGAAAAAAGTAGTCAATATGTCAACTTCTGTGACAACTCTGCATGTATTTATCATATAGAAAATGATGACGAACTTAATCAAATGGTCAAACGTTATTTTTTCATCGACAACTTAGGAGTTCAAGTACCACCCGACAAAGTCACATCAAAGGAAGAAAAACGAGCTCTAAGAATAATGAATGAAACTGTTAAACGAACAAATGATGGTTACGAAATTGGTCTATTATGGAAGAACGATGAAGTAAATTTTCCAGACAATAAATCAATGGCTCTCAAACGATTATACATTCTAGAAGCAAGATTCAGACGAGAACCTAACCTTGCTGTAGAAATGAGAAGTCAAATGGAAGATTATTTGAAGAAAGGCTACGCACGTATATTGACCCCAAAGGAAATTACATTTCCGAACCCAAGACGATGGTATTTACCAGTATTTCCTGCACTAAATCCAAACAAACCTGGTAAAGTTAGAATGGTATTCGATGCGAAGGCAACAGAAAATGGCGTTTCATTAAATTCGGAGTTACTTAGAGGACC
Organism: Ophonus ardosiacus; assembly: GCA_943142095.1. Classification (NCBI taxonomy): domain Eukaryota; kingdom Metazoa; phylum Arthropoda; class Insecta; order Coleoptera; family Carabidae; genus Ophonus; species Ophonus ardosiacus. Next base: position 87,460,235 of record OW964823.1, read on the forward strand.
AACTCAGTTCTCCACATTACTCGAAGTACTTCTACGATTCAGACAACGAAAAATAGCGGTCACTGGCGATATCAGAGAAATGTTTCACCAGGTTAAAATTCGATATGAAGATCAATCAGCACAACGCTTCCTGTGGCGAAATAATGAGACAGAAGAACCGTCAGTCTATGTACTTCAAGTTATGACATTCGGAGCAACATGTTCTCCCAGTTGCGCACAATTTGTAAAAAACTTAAACGCAAAGCAATTTGAAGAAAATCATAGAAGAGCAGTAGAAGCCATTGTTGCAAATCACTATGTAGATGATTTGTTAGACTGCACAGACACAATTGAAGAAGCGATCGACCTAGCCAAAACTGTACGAGAAATACACAAGGAAGCTAAATTTGAAATTCGTAAATGGAAATCAAATAGCCACATGGTATTAAAAGCTCTTGGTAGTCAAGAAAATAATCCTTCTAAAATGAACATGAATATCGATCATGAAGATGAAGTTGAGAAGGTGTTAGGAATGTGGTGGTGCTACGTTTATGACGAATTTACTTACTCTCTTAAGTACAATAAAGGAAACAAAGACGTCATACAAGGCAAGAAAACACCAACGAAACGAGAAATTTTACGAATTTTAATGTCAGTATACGATCCTCTGGGGCTTATCGCTCATTTCACTAGTTATCTTAAAGTCCTCCTACAAGATGTTTGGAGAACAGGTGCTGACTGGGACGAAGAAATAGACGATTCCTGTAATGAACGATGGAACCAATGGTTACAGGTTTTACCTCAAGTGGAAAATTTACGAATTCCCCGATGTTACTTGAAGTTCTTTAATAACTGGGAACGACTCAATGTACAGCTACATATATTTGTCGACTCCAGCAAGGAATGTAGTTCTGCAGTAGCATATTTACGTCTACATCATGTAAACTTAAACGTCATAGAATGTCGATTAATAGGTTCAAAAACACGTGTAGCGCCGCTAAAGTTGTTATCTATACCACGTCTTGAGCTAACAGCTGCACTAATGGGCACTAGATTCAGTAAAACAATTTTAACATCATTGTCAATCAATATTCATAGTACAACGTATTGGTCTGACTCAAAGACTGTTCTTAGTTGGATTCGAGCAGATACTAAGAAAATCAAAGGACAATTCGTTGCATTTCGTATATCTGAAATTCAGGAAGCAACAGAACCAGTAAATTGGCGTTATGTTCCTTCAAAAATAAACGTCGCTGACGATGCAACTAAATGGCATAAAAACTTAAAGATTCAAGCAGACTGTCGCTGGTTTAATGGACCTGAATTTCTTTATAAATCTGAAGAACAATGGCCCGAAGACATAACATTAAATTACAAAACTAATGAAGAAATGGTAAATTGTACCCAAGAAGTCACAAGACCGATTGTAGAATTTGGGAGATTCTCAAATTATTCACGCTTATTAAGAGCTGTTGCCTACGTCCATAAGTTTTTTGAAAAATTGAAGACACGCGTGAAAAAACAACCACCAGTAACAAACGAAATTTCTTCTGAAGATCTGCAGACATCTGAACGGACTATCTTCAAGATCGCTCAAGCAGAATATTACAAAAGGGAAATTGAAATCCTGAAAAAGGAAAAAACAAAAATGGTTCTCCGCTCTAGTACCATTTACAAATTATCACCCTACATAGACGAATTTGGGATTTTAAGAACGAAAGGTAGAATCGATGCAGCAAAATGCGTTCCCTATGAAACGAAACGACCTATTATTTTACATCCGGCAAGTAAGGTAACGAAGCTGATAATAGAAAATTATCACCGAAAATATCTGCATATACATCATGAAACAGTGATAAATGAATTAAGGCAGAAATTTATGATTCCAAGTTGCCGTCGTCTACTACGGAATATTCGCTTAAACTGTCCAAGATGTATTTATTTAAATGCAAGACCTCAGCCACCGCAAATGGCCCCGCTTCCGTATGCAAGATTAGCAGCATATACACATCCATTTACATACGTGGGTATAGACTGCATGGGTCCATTTGAAGTAATTGTAAGAAGGAAACTTGAAAAACGTTGGATATGTTTGTTTACTTGCTTAACAGTAAGGGCCATACATCTTGAAATTCTGCATGGGATGGATGCCGAATCATTTATCTTAGCTTTCCGAAATTTTACCCAACGACGCGGAGAACCTAAAGAAGTATATACCGATAATGGAACTAACTTTGTGGGCGGAGAACGAATTCTAAGAGAAGCATTAAAGGAAATCAGATTGAATAAAATTATAGCAAAAACCTTTGAAAGTCCTAAAATGAAATGGCATTTCAATCCTCCGGAAAGCCCTCACATGGGAGGGAGTTGGGAGAGACTGGTAAGATCCGTAAAACAAGCATTTTACGCAGCAATACCAACGAGAAATCCTACTGATCCACTTCTCTTTAGTTACGTAGTAGAAGTTGAAAATATTATAAATACTAGGCCCTTGACATATCTGCCTTTGGATAGCGAAGAAGAAGAGGCGCTAACGCCCAATCACTTCATCAGAGGTACATCTGGTGGTTCAAAACCAATAGGTATTTTCGATGATAACGTGAAAGTAATGAAATCAAACTGGAAGATGTCCCAACTTTACGCGCAACGTTTTTGGCAAAGATGGGTAAAAGAATATCTTCCAGACTTAACAAAGAGAAGCACCTGGTATGAACCCGCAAATCCTCTGAAAGTAGGAGATCTAGTACTGATAATTGATTCAAAAAGTATACGTAATTGTTGGCAACGAGGTCGCATCGAAGCTGTAAGAATAGGGAAAGACGGCCAAGTAAGAAGCGCGGTGGTAAGAACGAAAAATGGAACATTAGAACGTCCAGCTGTCAAAATCGCGAAATTAGATATCGCCGAAGAACAGTGACTTGGTTTGCGAGCAAAGATACCAAGTCACCGGGGGGGAGTGTGTGAAAAATGAAATCAAGTTGTCTGTTATTAAATTGTAAAAATCGAGTCATTTTTGGAATACCAAAAAAACGAATATATATATGTCAAAGTGTAAAAAGGTATGTCAAAGTGTAAAAACGATTAAATAAAAACGATTAATATTCCAAAAACGAACGATTTCAAACCGTATTTAAAGCCTTGATGAAACAGTATAACAAGTTAAATAAATAAATATATCTAAGTAAGTCTGTTTCTCTTTGCTGTCTAAAACGTTTCTTACAGCGGGCTTCGAGCCGGGCCGGGCCAAAGCTCGAAATCGAGTACATCTCTACATATGAGATCCATGGCGATTATTTTTTCAAAATTTAGACGTAAAATGTGAGTAAAGTCTTCGACAAATTTAAAAAACTTCTTAAAAGAAGTTTTAAAATGTATTATTGAAGTTAAAATGTCAAACGATGCGAATTTTCACAAAGAATACAAGTATTTTAGTGAAAGAGATAACCCAAGTTCTTTTATTCATTGACAAATTCATCAGCGTTATTCATTGCAATTTGATAATGACGTCACTGATGGATATGATGGAAATAGATGGTTTAAATTGGAGCTACTTGTTGAAAGGGTGCTGAAAGTTTAAAAGAGTTTTATATTGAAAAAATTACTAAATTGTTCCGATTCGGATACATTTTCCAATGAAGAAAATTCTACTGATTCGAGTAGTGAGTGAGTGAGTAGTTTAGAAACTATATTAATAATAAATAATTCACGACTTTTCGTCACTAAAACGTCAACAAACTCGTGAACATAACCTCAAAACTTTACTCCCACTACTAATTCATCAGGAACTATCAAATCCATCGGCACTCAAACCTGATGGATCCGATAGATTTCTGTTTAACTAATCGGGGAAAATAGGAACGCTATATTGAAATTCATTGCTTTTGAAGCGCTGAATAAAAAGGCCAATTGGCGAATTTCTGCTTCACGCGCACGACCTATCGGTGAATAAACGAACTCGCCTATAGTTGTTAAATTGAGGTCTATTGATTTTATAAATATTTCCACTGGTCATTTGTTAATATGTAACTTGCAACAAACCGACTTTCGGTCGAGTAATTATCGTCGTACCCGGAAAAAAAATTATTGTGGCCAGTACCTCTCGCCATTTCCATATTAGGCTATATAAGTATTGTATTGCACTTCGCTTTCGAACCGTCGTTTTATAACAAAATATTATAGAACATTACCCAAATATTGTTTTTTATTATATTTAACATGTCTTCTGCACACATATAATTCTATCTATTTTTCATTGTATGAGGAAGTTTCTAAATGCCAGAGATTGCTCCTATTCATTAACCAGATTGGCGGTATTTCTGATGGATATATGCATTTTACCACAATTTTACCTATAACTTCAAATATTTAATTAATAAAACAATAAGAAAAATTAAATATACTTTCCAGAAAAAGCTATCAGAATGTCACTAAAACTGTTGATTTTTGACACTAACATGTGTCATTTACAAATTATGTTATAAACATTGGAATTTGTCACCTGGTTTCCTTAGTGCCGTAGCCTCTGCGATTAGTTCACTCTATAAATTATAGTGTCTTTATCTCTAAATCTATACAAGATATAATAAAAATTTTAAGTGTATTAGATGGAGAATTTTATGTTCTTCAATATTTAATAAAAAAAACCTCCCAAAAAATTATATTTAGAAGAATTTTTGTAAGAAACTACTACTTCCGGTTGTTCAATTGTTACCAAAACCTTTTCAGCTCTTCCCAGGAATGTCAGATTGAGGAAACTGCAGTTAAATATTTTTTAAGTCTTATAGTTTTTGAGGAATCGTGACTACAACATCCAGACATACATACACACATACATACATACATCCACACACACACACACACACACACACAGACATCATTTTAAAAATGTTATAACCGGATTCTAGGGATCTTAAATCGTGCTAATTCAATAAAATCAGGATATGCGAATTTTAGTATGAATCCAATACCTCTCTTAGCGAGAGGTAAAAATTTCCTTCGTTGGAGTTCCAAGCCTTATCCGTTAGGCATTTGTTTCGTGCGCTCAATCCTGGGCGACGTCATCATCTAACTTCTAACCCTCGGGTCTATAATTTTTGGTAATTTCGTTTGGGGCGGGACGTAAAAAGCCCATCAGCATCAAAATTAGTTCTTGAAATCGCCGCAGTCGATTACATTTTTAAATTGCTAATTAACTCCAGGTAAAGAATAGCCTAATTTTTTCCAAGTTAATGAGATGAGCTAAAACACTTTGTTCTTTAGAGATGGAGGATTTTCAATAGCATGCATCGTTTCACAAACCATAAACAACGTTTGGTTTTGATGCCTCATCGGATCGGATGCACTATCGACTTTTTCAACACTGGCGCTTGGCGTTAAACACATAAATAACCACTCTCGGTGAGGATTGTTACGCTTTATAGATTTTCGCATACATCCTTTTACTAATGACACTATTGTTATTTTTAAAAGGGAACACAAATAAAGTGTCATTTTTATGTTTTAAATGTATACTTCGCAGGAATAAAGGGTAAGGTAATTACTTTTTTTATTTTCACAGTTAGGTAACAAAGGTATCTGACCAAAAAATTCACACTATTGAACTATTCATTACAAAATACAGGGTGTTATGTAAGTAAGTGATCAACGCTTAACCAATGGTAGAACTGACCCCAAAGATAGTAAATCTGGCAATAATTTTTGTTTAACATACTTTCTACAAGAACTAGAGGCCTTTAAAACTGACCAATCACGTCATAGTTCAAAACTATAAAAAAGTAAAAATCAATGTGTTCTCTGGAAAAAATGTGATACCTGTCACAAATGACATAAAATCATTGACGTCTGTTTGAAAATAACTCTCTGTACCGTCTTACAACAGCACGACTATTTTGTAATGTCTCGCTATAAACCATATGCATGTCTGCATACTCTTGGTTGTTGAAGGTAAATGGCATTTTGAGAATATCAAAAAAATAGAATATATGCAAAAAAAAACATTTAACGTCAGATTGACAATCAATATTTTTTCCAGAAAACATATTGATTTTTACTTTTCTATAAAGTTTTGAACTATGATGTGATAGGTCAGATTTAAACGCCTCTAGTTCTTGTAGAAAGTATGTTAAACAAAAATTATTGCCAGATTTACTATCTTTGGGGTCAGTTCTACCATGGGTTATAAATTTATAAATTAACCATACACTTTTTACCTTCCGTCACCTTTATGTAAGGAAGGTATTGTCTTTGGTCAAAAAATTCGGTGGTGAGATTTTAATAAATAAGCACGTTTTAGGGTCTCTACAATACGAATTTACTATTTCTAAGATGATGTCTGTATGTATGTGTGTGTGTCCGTGTGTGTGTGTATGTGTGTCCGTGTGTGACAAACTTTTCTCCGACGATTACTCCAATACTACAATTCTAAAAATTATAATTCTTTCATATTCCTCTTCTATACATCCATATGAAGAGTTGATTAGATTTTGGTTATAATTGATCCACCGGAAGTACCCTTATTTTAAGTTTTTAACAGTTTTCTTAAAAAAACGCAGTTAAATATTATTTTTTGACATTTTGTTATTATACAGGGTGTCTCTTAAATAGGGGGACACCTGTATATATTAAAGAAAATACTCTCCTCTATACGGTTTGATTATACATTTTCCTTCATATTCAATAGATGTAGATTTAAAGCATTATAAAGAAATTAATTTTCAAAAATTAGTCAGCTTTGCTATTTATCATAGAAAGAGCTGATATATTAAAAAAAAAATTAATTGACAGATGTCAGTTACAAGTGCAAAACCAAATATGGAAAGCATAGGATCAAAAATTGGTATGTCATAGTGTTCCCCGAAAGTGACATGCAGAGAAAGGCCAAAGAGAAGATGGAAGGACTGCATCACAGAAGACTTGAGAAAGGAAGGACTGTGTGAAGAAGATGCCTTGGACAGGAATGAGTGGAAGAGAAGAGGAAACAGTGCCTAGTGCATTTTACTTAGTGTATATTTATGTTATAATTTTTTCGAATGAACTTTAGTATAGAAGTAAAAAATAGTATGTGTTCGTGTTCGATTTTACATGATATATAGAATCTGTTCCACGGCCCTATTGGTATGGGATTTGTACAAAATACATCGAATTAACGGAAGGTCTTGTGCTGGCCACAACAGATTTTTTATTTTAAAGATATGTGAACATAATTCCATAAGCATTACAAAAAAATCTGTTGTGGCTAACATAAGACCAAATGGCGCGTCAGTGCGTTTTCTCATCAAAAAATCTGCTCTCTATTGAGGACACCTGTTCAATCCGTGTCTTTGAAAACCGTTGCTCTCTACGTGCTGCTCGACCGGGCATTTAAATTCTCCAGGCAGCTGGCAGGTGTTTTGAAGAGCTGGCAACGCTGTGCGTTTTTTGTCGTCTGCAGCAACAGCAACCGGTTGGCCGTTGCCTTTGCTTCCCTCCGTTCCTGCGTTTCTTGTAGCGAGGTACTGACCGTACATGCGTCCGTGTTCGTAGCCTAACTCACCGTTCAAGTCTCTGAACACTTGCGCGGTTTTCGAACGATAACGACCAACCAGGTGGAAATTTCGCCATGAGACTTAATGTGTAAGATGCATTCGAGTGTTAATTGACTGTTTTTTATTTTGTTAAGGATTGGATTTCGTAAAAAGTTGGGGAAATGAGGGATTTGTTACACTGCTGTCCAATTATTTGTTTACTGCCTTTGTTATGTGCGTTTGCTTTTGGAATGATAATAGCGTCTCAATTTGTACTTCCTACGCACAATACAAAGTTTTTATGTTTTTGTTTTTCTAGAAACTGCAATTTAGCTAAACATTTCCGCAAATTAAAATTTTTCAACAAAACCAAGTTCTCGTAATTATATTACATTTTACTTGACTACTTAACTTTCCTAATTTGATACCAACAAATGAGGAATAGGATTTACAAACGTTCCATGTGCCAATTATATTATTTTTAAAATAGCAATCGGCTCCGATGGCTCAATGGTTAGAGCAACGCCTCTTAGTCATAGTGCGCTCGGGGTTCTGGGTTCGAATCCCACTAAGGCATGGAAGTTTCTGTATGGGAATAAAAAAAAAACACACACACACACACAGCCCGATTCTCTAAAAAGTTTAAGCTAATCCTCATTTTTGAATTAGCGAATTCTACTTTAATTTTGACAGTTTATATCTTAAAATATAGTCTAATCTATTCCTATTATCTACCTTTTTTGATAATAATTTGAAAATGAAGTTTTAATTACTGGAATAGAATAGAATTCCCTAATCCAAAAATGAGGATTAACTTAAACTTTTTTGAGAATTGGGCTGTTAAAGTTTAATAACAAAATCTACAGCGAAAGGTTTGAAAATTGATAGAAAGAAATCAAGGCACTGATATGGCCAACACAAAACCTCCCACTATTTAATTTTTATTAATTTAAATACATACCTACCTAGGTATTTACTAACGCTGCAAACTGTTCCATTGCAGAAAACTATTGCTTTATTTACTATTTTCTTTTTAAAATGTCACTATTATTAATTTGAAGTGATAAGTTTTCTGACAGTGACATTTACTGTCAGTTACATTCATCTGAAAAATGAACTGTGTAACAAAGGAATAGTTTTTATCTTAGGCTTCGGGACTGATAAAAAAAATTATTTTTAATTTTATCTGTAAAATATATAGAAAAAGTATTAAGGTATTCCTGTACAAAATTCAATCATCTTTAATAAAAGACATAAAATTCCAAAAAATGCCATTTAATGGTATTTTTTGAAGAAAAACCATTATGAGCTTCAAGTAAAGTACCATATCCGTTTATCCGATTTACACCAAAATCTAATGGCTTCTATTCCTATTAGAATAGGGTAGAAATACAAGGTTTCAGAATTTTCTGAATAATAGTATTTGAGTTAGAGTGCAAACAAAATTCGTACACATACACACACACACACACACACACACACATACAGACATCATCGTGAAAATGTTAAAAATGGATTCTAGGGACCTTAAAACGTGGTCATTTACTAAAATCTCGATAAGTGATTTTTAGCACGATCCCCATACCTCCCTTACCAAGGGTAGCGGGAGGTAAAAAACAGTATTGACTTGTGTGACGTTTCTAGCCATATTATTACACGCGATTTAATTTTTTATATTTTTACTCTCCGTCACCTTTAGTTCAAAAAGTTCGGTAGTGAGTTTTTAATGAATAAGCACGTTTTTGGGTCCCTAGAAAACGATTTTACTAGTGCGTGTGTGTGTGTGATAAAATTTTTATTAGTTCTACAATGATGTCTGTATGTGATGTGTGTGTGTGTGTGTGTGTGTGTGTGTGTGTGTGTGTGTGTGTGCGCGCGCGTGTGTGTGTGTGTGTGTGTGCGTGTGTGTGACAAAAATTTCTTCGACTATAACTTAATTACTACAATTCTAAAAATTATAGTTCTTTCGTATTTCTCTTTTTTACATCCATATGAACAGCTGATTAGATTTTGGTTATAATTGGTCATCCGGAAATACCCTTATTTGAAATTCTTAAAGTTTTTCTTAACAAAAAGGCAGTTAAATATAATTTTTTTTTTTACTTTTTATATGATTATCGATTTGAATGACTATCTTATTGTCTATACAGTTTGATTATACATTTCCCTTCATATTCTATAGATATAGAGTTAAAGAATTGAACAGAAATTAACTTTCCTTTCATAAATCAGCCAGCTTGGCTATAATTCCAGAAATAGCTGATATATTCAAATAATGCTAATTAACAGATGTCAGCGTCAAATACAATTTACAACTGTAAGTTCGTGTTATAATTTTATTGGATTTACAAAATCTTTTCGAAGCAACTTTCGGTGTGTAATTTGTAGAAAATAATATATGTTCATGTTACAATTTTACTGGATATATGGAATCTTTTCCAAGGAACTTTTGGTATGGAATTTGTAAAGAAATGGTATATGTTCGTGTTACAATTTTACTGGATATATAGAATCTTTTCCAATTAAATTTTGGTATGGGATTTGTATAAAATACATAGAATTAACGAAAGTCCATTTCGATTTCAGAACCATGTTCCTGTGTTAAAATTCCTCAGCGCGTTGCAATATTTGTTCTGATTTAATAATCTCTTCTCTGAAAATTTAATATCTCGTATTTTGTTGGCGCAACTTCGTACATAACCAACGGGCATTTTACCGCATTCCACTAGGTCGTTTTTCACTTGTTTTGGTAGCAGCTGGCGCAGAAATCGACGCCAACTAGAATACTACATCGACGATCGACAATCACATATGTTACAGAGCAACGCTTTCGGAATAATATTAGAATTTTCAACAGTATACTTATATGAACTTCGGTTTGAAATTAATTTCTTAAGAGTTGATGATTGCAAATAACGGACACAGAAGCTGCAGGCGAAGAAATTGTTGAGCTAAAAATGACGGGCAGTCAGTGGCGTAGAAAACTCGAAGAAATGGTTGAAGCGTTGACTTAAAAATATATTTTTTAGCAACAGAAAATAGTTATTTACATAATCAGTTATAAAAAAAATCTGATGTGGCCAACACAAAACCTCCCGCTATTGAATTTTTATTAATTTAAATAAATACTTACGTATTTACTACCGCTGCAAACTGTTCCATTGCAGAAAACTATTGCTTTATTTACTATTTTCTTTTTAAAATGTCACTATTATTAATTTGAAGTGATTAGTTTTTTGACAGTGACATTAACTGTCAGTTACATTCATTTGAAATATGAACTATGTAACAAACGAATTATTGTGTTTATCTTAGGCTTCGCGACTAATAAAAAAAATTATTTTTAAATTTATGTATAAAATATATAGAAAAAGTATTAATGTATTCCAGTAGAAAATTCAATAGTCTTTAATTTTCATAAGACATAAAATGCGAAAAAATGGCATTTAATGGTATTTTTTGAAGAAAAACCATTATGAGCTTCAGGTAAAGTGCCATTTCCGGTTATCCGATTTACACCAAAATCTAATGTCTTCTTTTCATATTAGAATGGGATGGAAATACAAGGTTTCAGAATTTTCTGTATGATAGTATTTGAGTGAAGACAAAATCCCTACACATACACACACACATACACACACATACACACACACATACAGACATAATCGTGAAAATGTTAAAAATGGATTCTAGGGAACTTAAAACGTGGTCATTTACTAAAATCTCGATATGAGATTTTTAGCACGATCCCTATACCACCCTTACCAAGGGTAGCGGGAGGTAAAAATCTGTTGTGGCCAGCACAAGACCTCTCGCCATTTCCATATTAAGCTATATAAGTATCGAACCGTCGTTTTATAACAAAATATCACAGAACTTTACCCAAATATTGTTTTTGATTATATTTAACATGTCTTCTGCACACATATAATTCTAATTATATCTATGTTTCAATGAATGAGGAAATTCCTAAATTTCAGAGATTCTTCCAATTCATTAATCAGATTGGCGGTATTTCTGATGGATATATGCATTTTACCTATAATTCAAATATTTAATTATTAATACAATAATGCCGAGGTTTATAAACATCGAATAACTTGCTGAGTTATTACTTTGAAAGTAAATTTAATCGATGAGTAAATAAAAATGTCTGTTTTATAAAATAAGTTGCAGAGTAAAATAAGTACTTGCAGAGTAAATATTTTATTCTAGTGATTTACCGACAGAGACATCGTTTATTATTATTCAATAATAAAATCAGTGGAGTAATTTATTCCATAGATTTACTTAGGTAGTATTTTTATTCTTGCTTTATAAAACGAAAATCTCTGGAATAAACTGTTTTACTTCGAGAATAAATTTTACTTTGCTAGTAATTTACTTATCCATCTTTTATAAAACTGGGCATAAGAAAGATTAAATGTACTTGCCAGAAAAAATTATCAGAATGTCACTAAAACTGTTGATTTTTGACACTGACATATGTCATTTACAAACTATGTTATAAACATTTGAATTTGTCAAGTGGTTTCCTTAGTGCCTTAGCCTCTGCGATTAGAATATTGTATATATTATAGTGTTTTTATCTCTAAATCTATACAAGATATAATAAATTTTTTAAGTGTATTAGATAGAGAATTTTGATCTTCAATATTTGTCATTATAAAAATTTCCTAAAAATTATATTTAGAAGAATTTTTCTAAGAAACTACTACTTCCGGTTGTTCAGTTGTTACCAAAACCTTTTCAGCTCTTCCCAGGAATGTCAGATTGAGAAATCCATAGTTAAACAGTTTTTAAGTCTTATAGTTTTTGAGGAATCGTCCCTCCAACATTCATACACATACACACACACACACACACACACACACACACACACACACACACACACACACACACACACAAAGAAATCATTTTTAAAATGTTATAATCGGATTGTAGGGACCTTAAATCGTGCTTATTCAATAAAATCTGGATATGCGAATTTTAGCATGAATCCAATACCTCTCTTAGCGAGAGGTAAAAAGTAGCATTTCATACCGTCAAAAGCTTTCGTAAAATTCAACTGCCTGAGTGTCTGGTCGCGAACCTGGGGGAACCGGGTTCGATCCCGACAGACGCCAAATATTTCCAATTTAAATTGGCACAAAAGTGACCCCTGTGGTGCACTCTCCACACCAGCTATGAGTGCCCGCGAGGTGACGCCTGGTAAGCGCCCACACGGTAAAATATATCATCATTACCGATGTCTACATGTGTTGTAGATACTGGCACACCCAGAAATGGGTAATATGCCGTGATGATATATTTATTTATTTATTTTATTTAAAACGGAATTAGATAAAAATTATTATTAAATTATTGTCATTTTTTGGTCATGTGCGCAATATTTTTGTTTTAACAAATGCAAATTCCGTGTTACATTTCAAAATATTGTACATTTGATACTTTATAAATTAATTTTTGTGTAACCTATACATGTTCATTACGTTGTAGCCTAAAACATGAAATGTTCATTTGTATTGACTTGATATTTGATATGGGAACATTGCTAACGTGAACATTTATTATTAACTTTTACGATTGGAAATATGCAATTACTTTAATGACTATGTTGCACTTAATCATAGAAAATGAAGTCATATTTGATCATATAAACTAATATTATATGCAAATAGTCAATAGTAATAATGGCACTTAAATGTTACATGTTCAAATGTTACCAGACGCACAACATTACAAACTAAAATTATTTTAGCGAGATTTGATCGAAAAGTTATGATTCAACTCATTTTCTGGTATTTATTTAAATGAAAAATTTTCACATTATAGGGCAAAGTTATGAAAAGATACCACATCTATAAAATCAGGCCCGTATCCAGGATTTCATTTCGGAGGGGGTTCTGGTTATATAATTATATTATGAGAGGCACGATTCTTCAAAAACTATAAGACTTAAAAAATATTTAACGGCAGTTTCTTCAATTTAACATTCCTGGGAAGAGCTGGAAAGGTTTTGGTAACAATTGAACAACCGGAAGTAGCAGTTTCTTAGAAAAAATCTTTTAAATATAATTTTTTGGGAGTTTTTTTTATTAAATATTGAAGAACATAAAATTCTCTATATAATACACTTAAAATTTTTATTATATCTTGTATAGATTTAGAGATAAAGACACTATAATTTATAGAGTAAAACTAATCACAGAGGCTAAGGCACTAAGGGAACCAGTTGACAAATTCCAATGTTTATAACATCGTTTGTAAATGACACATGTCATTGTCAAATATCAACAGTTTTAGTGACATTCTGATATCTTTTCTGGGAAGTATATTTAATCTTTCTTATTGTTTTATTAATTAAATATTTGAAATTATAGGTAAAATTGTGGCAAAATACATATATTCATCAGAAATACCGCCAATCTGGTTAATGAATTGGAAGAATCTCTGACATTTAGAAACTTCCTCATACAATGAAAAATAAATATAATTAGAATTATATTGTGTGCAGAAGACATGTTAAATACAATAAAAAACAATATTTGAGTAAAGTTCTGTATTTTTACCTTGGTAAGGGAGGTATAGGGATCGTGCTAAATATCTAATATCGAGATTTTAGTAAATGACCACGTTTTAAGGACCCTAGAATCCATTTTTAACATTTTCACGATGGTGTCTGTATGTGTGTATGTGTGTGTGTGTGTGTGTGTGTGTGTGTGTGTGTGTGTGTATGTATGTGTGTGTGTGTGTATGTGTACGAATTTTGTTTGCACTCTAACTCAAATACTATCATTCAGAAAATTCTGAAACCTTGTATTTCTACCCTATTCTAATAGGAATAGAAGCCATTAGATTTTGGTGTAAATCGGATAAACGGAAATGGTACTTTACTTGAAGCTCATAATGGTTTTTCTTCAAAAAATACTATTAAATGCCATTTTTTCGAATTTTATGTCGTATGAAAATTAAAGATTATTGAATTTTGTGCAGGAATACATTAATACTTTTTCTATATATTTTACAGATAAATTTAAAAATATTTTTTTTTATCAGTCGCGAAACCTAAGATAAAAACTATTCCTTTGTTACACAGTTCATTTTTCAAATGAATGTAACTGACAGTAAATGTCACTGTCAGAAAACTTGTCATTTCAAATTAATAATAGTGACATTTTAAAAAGAAAATAATAAATAAAGCAATAGTTTTCTGCCATGGAACAGTTTGCAGCGTTAGTAAATACGTAGGTAGGTATGTATTTAAATTAATAAAAATTAAATAGCGGGAGGTTTTGTGTTGGTCACATCAGATTTTTTGTTATAAAACGACGGTTCGAAAGCGAAGTGCAATACAATACTTATATAGCCTAATATGGAAATGGCGAGAGGCCTTGTGCTTGCCACAACAGATTTTTTTTACAGATTTATAGATCTGTACAACTGACAGATGTAAACAGAAATTAAAATAAATTTTATTAAAAATTGTCGTATATGGCTTCCAAGATAGAAAGTGTAAATAATTTTTTGTGACAAATTTGTCGCTATAGGGAGTCGAAAGTAAAAAGAGCAAAATTTCAATTCTTATTGTTGAGATTTCTTCTTCCATAATGCAGTGTCACATCCTCATCCTTCGCGTACAATGAGTAGGAAATTGTAGTTTGTCGTGTCAGGTATGCCCCATTGTCGCCGCCTATGAAGTGTGTTGACCCACCTCATCTTGGCTACGTCCTGCTACTTCATGCACTGACCCCTGCCCCTCCCTGCACACAGCGTTGCCGGATCGCAGAAGAAGTAACCGGCGTTAGAAAGATGGCGGAAAGAGGTTAACGCTGCTTGAAAGATGTCAACACCGGATTAACTCTTTATAGTAATGGAAAATAGAATGGATAATTGATAGAAGATTTATTATGTTCATGGTATTTAGGACTTTTGTTCGTTTTATATACATATACCGGGTGTCCTAAATAATGGCGGTCATATGTGTTTAACATAGCGTCGTTGGTTCTGTAACATCTCCTATGTGCTAAAAAATAAGTTTTGCAGAAAACAAAAAAAAAGTCTTTAATTAATTAGTAGAATATAGGAATGACGATGTGTACTCGGATCCTACCCGATAATAATGTACCCGGGTATAAAATTTCTTACCCGATTACCCGAAATATACCTGCTGCCCGTTAATTACCCAATGCCCTTTAATTACCCGAGAAGTTTTCAGCTGCCGGAAAGATTGTCTCTAAAAGAAGAGCGTTTTATTACCATACCATAGGTAATTAATATAATTTATGTTTTATATGGAGAGTTTTTTATAGAGATACAGTATATTATTTATTTGTATTACTTTTATTTAATAAATATATGTCAATTTTATTAAAAAGTAAACTACACCAATATAAGGATAATTGGTTATTAACAAATTAACGAATTGTGTATATTTTAAAGGATAACGGGTAATTAAAGGGTATCGGGTTATTAACGGGTGAAGGGTACTATCCGGATAGTTGTTCGTCATTCCTAGTAGAATAGTTAGTGATTAAATATTTATCAAAGGTAAACAGTTTTTGTTAATAAAAATCTGTTGTGGCCAGCACAAGATCTCTCGCCATATCCATATTAGGCTATATTTAACATTTGTAGTACACACAAAAACACATATCTTCTTTACATATTTTTATAATTTTTACTTCATTCTATGAACAAGTTTCCTCTTATTCTTTTAAATGTTCGAGATTCTTCCAGTTCATTGATTAGCGGTATTTCTAAAGGATATGTGTAATATATGTATCTATAATTATAAATATTTAATTAATAATAAATAAATAAATAAAAAATAAATATATCATCACGGCAAATTACCCATTTCTGGGTGTGCCAGTATCTACAACACATGTAGACATCGGTAATGATGACGATATATTTTACCGTGTGGGCGCTTACCAGGCGTCACATCACGGGCACTCATATCTGGTGTGGATAGTGCACCACAGGGGTCACTTTTGTGCCATTTAAAATTGGAAATATTTGGCGTCTGACCAGACACTCAGGCACGCAGCCACGGGACCCCATAAATTAATAATAAAATAAGAAATATTAAAAATACTTCCCTGAAAATGTATTCAGTAATGTCTTTGGATTTTTGACACTGGCATTTATCTGTCAATTACAAACATTTAATTTTTTGAACTGGTTTCCATGGGCTGTGAGATACATTACAACATGTAGAAGACATAATAATTTTTTTAAATGTGTCGGATAGAGATTTTTATATTCTTTAATATTTGTAATAACACTACTTTTTAAAAAATCAAAAATCCGATAAAATTATCACATGAATATACATTATGTATACTTATATATAAATACTCTAAAAATGCGTACACTTACGTAACATTCTCTTTACAATCAAATAATATTACTACCAAGTTTATATCTCTACCCATTTTTGAATTATTGCCCCAAAAGTCATATACCCCAAATTTAGATAAAAAACTACAAAATTTTCAAAAATCTAATTTTTATGTATCTAGATACTTCTCATTACAAATTTTGAAACCCCAGGTCGATATCTCTTTTCGTTCTCGAGATATTTAGATTCAAAGTTTTTCTCAAAACTGCCCATTTTTGGGTAATAACCCAAAAATTGGTCGAGATATGAATATGGCGGCAACACCATTCGATTCTACGGGCAAAATTACATAAATACACCAATTTTCAGAATTTTTGAACACCGCATACGATTTTTTCAGAAATTGGTCGTTTTCAGGGGTTTTCAAGCTTTTATTCATAAAAAATGAACCGGTCGGACAAAAATTATGAAAATTGCTGTACTTAAGTATTTTTCTTCGTAGAATCGAATGGTGATGTCGCTAAAGTCATATCTTGACCCATTTTTGGATTAATACAAAAAATGGGCAGTTTTGAGCCAAATTTTAAATCTAAATATCTCGAGAACGACGCGAGGTATCGCCCTGCAGTTAAGTATCTAGATACATAAAAATTAGATTTTTCAAAATTTTGAAGTTTTTATCTAAATGTGGGGTATATTGACTTTTGGGGCAATAATTCAAAAATGGGTAGAGATATAAACTTGGAAGTAATATTATGTGATGGAAATGAAGGAAAATGTTTTGATTATTGTAATTAATAATGAGCCATAGTGGCTTTTTAACAACCCTGTTTTAGGAAACTTTTTAAAATTTGGTACATCGAATCTAATGAAATTAATATCAATCTCTTTTCGAAATTGATGAAATATATAATACGAAAATCAATAAAATCTTTTTGCTTTTGAGATTTAAGAGTAATAAAAATAATATGGCTTCCTTTTGAATTTTCAATTATACCTAAATCTCTATCAAAAGTATTTACATCGTTTTTCAATTAAAAATCCCGTTTTGTTTGTGTGTAAGCCTCTTTTCATCGTCAAATTTTATTCTCAAGCCAGCTGTAGCGAATAAAACGAATGAATCATAATAAAAACAATGATATGAGGTATACACTGTGCCTGAGGCGACCCGATCTTACTCTGTCAAACAAGAGAAATTGAATCCGGGTTTGCTACTGGGACGATATTACATTTGTAAGGATCACAACACTCAGAACATAAGCTACGCCTTGTATAAAATTCTAGTTTCTCTTCAATTTTACTGTGATATTGTGATATTTTGAGACGACTCCCTGAGCATAATGTTTTCAATTTTCCGAACCCTCAGGCCGCGACAGAACACCTCGGATTTACTAATTGAACGCGCGTTACGTTTTATTGTGAGCATTTCTATGGGTGTTATCAAAAATTGATTCTTCTTTTCAGCGATATTAATGGATTTTCAGCGCGGTAAAGTAAATACCCTGGGGATTCAACAACACAATTAAAATATTATTTTTTAACCAATGTTCAATAGTCCTCCACCGTAGTAACAAATTAGAACAAGGGTCAGTTATATTAAAACTAGACCTTAAAACTGTTTATTAAGGACTATCAAAGTTTAAAAATAGTTATTAGTTTCTAAAATAATCGAGTTTTTATTACCATTTCCTCATCTCTATATCTACGTCACACATTTATTCTATTCCAAATTCTTACTATTTTCAAACCTTCTGCTATCGCCTTTTTGAAATACGGAATCCATTTGCAAGTATATAAATGCAGAAAATAGCAACAATAAAACAACAGAAATAAACCAAATAATACTAGTTTAAATTTATGATGCCATGACAGATTACAAGCGTTGGTATGAAAGTAAAAGATATGTTGAATAGCATAGGCTACCAGTGGTAATCAAATCTGGGACTATAATACATACGTAGTATTTTTATTATGACATTAAATTACTTATTATCTACCCATATTTCCAATTATTGACCACAAGGGTTATTTTAACATATTTATACATTTTATAAGTGCTGAAAAAAATAAATATATGTGACTTCAATTATTAGCGAAATCCACTGTTTGAGAACAAATTCATTTCTATATCTACGTCACAGAATATTAAAAAAATTATTACGGCTTAACGAATAACAATAAAGACTTTCTAAAATTACATATCACTTTAAGTTTAGATGAAGTTTTGCAAAAAAAATCTGTTGTGGCCAGCACAAGACCTTCCGTCAATTCGATGTATTTTATACAAATCCCATACCAAAAGATTCTTGGAACAGATTCTATATAATATCATGTAAAATCGAACACGAACATATACTATTTTTTACAAATTCCATACCAAAAGTTCATTTGAAAGGGTTCTATAAATCCAGTAAAATTATAACATAAATATATACTAAGTAAAATATACTTGACACTTCCTTCTTTCTTCTTTCAGCTTTCCTCTATTTTATTAGGGGTCGCTGTTTCCTCTTCTCTTCCACTCATTCCTGTTCAACGCATCTTCTTCACACAGTCCTTCCATCTTCTCTTTGGCCTTTCTCTGCATTTCAGATGCGAGGAACACTATGATATACCAATTTTTGATCCTATACTTTCCATATTTGAATTTGCACTAGCAACTGACATCTGTAAATTAGAATTTTTTGAATACATCAGCTGTTTCCATGATAAATAGCAAAGCTGACTAATTTTTGAAAATTAATTTCTTTATAATGCTTTAAATCTACATCTATTGAATATGAAGGAAAATATATTATCAAACCGTATAGAGAAGAGTATTATCTTTAATATATATAATAAAAATGTCAAAAAATAATATTTAACTGCGGTTTTTTAAGAAAAACTGTTAAAAACTTCAAATAAGGGTACTACAGAAGAGGAATACGAAAGAATTATAATTTTTAGAATTGTAGTATTGGAGTTATCATCGGACAAAAAATTGTCACACACGGACACACATACGCACACACACACACACACACACACACACACACACACACACACACACATGCATACATACATACATACAGACATCATCTTAAAAATAGTAAATTCGTATTGTAGGGACCCTAAAACGTGTTTATTCATTAAAAGTTCACCACCGAATTTTTTGACCAAAGACTGGATATTAGGGTCAATCTCGTAAGGACGAAAAGTTTCTCGATTAGTGTTTCTTGTGCTGTAAAATCCAAAACTTCGTTTGATAAAAAATTCACAATCCTTTGAACCTCCATCGAAGGTGATTCTTCACCCAAACTCTCATATTGATTCATGTCGTAGTCTTATGAATATAAATCTCCGATCTAGATACAAATTTGTCAGCTAATCCCGTGAGGTAGAGACGCAACCAATCAATTATGTATGTTGCAATTAGTGCTAGATGGTAGATAGATCAGTCTGTCACCCTGTACAGATAGGAGAGAATCATCTCTTAATGCACGGTGAATCGAGAAACCGCACAGCTCTCCGAGATAATTCAACCGATCTGGTTTTTTAGAATATGGCGTGCAGTCACGAACCAGAGACTTATGTTTTGCTCATGATTTTTTATTGTTATTTTTGCGTGAATTAAGGATGTTCGTGTTATAGGGATCGTTGTTAGCAAGGACTTGCTAGGTAATAATGGATCGGAGATATTTTACTCTCTTGCATTTTTTACGAAGTTGCTACAACAGTATTTTTTTATCTTCAGTAAACTGAAGGTAAAGGATTACTGTCGTCGATCAAAGATAATAGGGAGTTATTGCAACTTCTAAGATGAAAAAATCTGTTGTGGCCAGCACAAAACCTTCCGTCAGTTCGATGTATTTTGTACAAATTCCATACCAAAAGGTCCTTGGAACAGATTCTATGTAATATCATGTAAAATCAAACACGAACACATACTATTTCTATTCTATAAATCTAATAAAATTATAACATAAACATACACTAAGTAAAATGCACTTGACACTTCTTCTTATTCGTCAGCTTCCCATATTTTATTAGAGGTAGCTGTTTCCTCTTTTCTTCCACTCATTTCTGTCCAACACATCTTCTTGACACAGGCATTCCTTTCAGTCTTCTGCGATACAGTCCTTCCTTCTTCTCTTTGGCCTTTCTCTGCGTGTCACTTGCGAGGAGCACTATGACATACCAATTTTGTGATCCTACACTTTCCATATTTGGTTTTGCACTTGCAAATTCTGTCAATTAGAATTTTTTTAATATATCAGCATCAGCTGTTTCCACGATAAATAGCAAAGCAGACTAATTTTTGAAAATTAATTTCTTTATAATGCTTTAAATCTACATCTATTGAATATGAAGGAAAATGTATAATCAAACTGTATAGAGAAGAATATTTTCTTTAATATGTAAAATAACAAAATGTCAAAAAACAATATTTAACTGCGTTTTTTAAAAAAAAACTGTTAAAAACTTCAAATAAGGGTACTTCCGGTGGATCATTTATAACCAAAATCTAATCAACTCTTCATATGGATGTACAGAAGAGGAATACGAAAGAATTATAATTTTTAGAATTGTAGTATTGGAGTTATCGTCGGAGAAAAATTTGTCACACACGGACATACATAAACACACACGGACACACACACACACACACATACAGACATCATCTTTAAAATAGTAAATTCGTATTGTAGGGACCCTAAAACGTGCTTATTCATTAAAAACTCACCACCGAATTTTTTGACCAAAGACAATACCTTCCTTACCTAAAGGTGACGGAAGGTAAAAACGTAAACGTTAACCTTATGTAGAAAACATTTTATTTTAGAAATAAAGGACTTTCAATTTTAATGTTTACCGCATTTAATTAGTGTATTCACGCTAACGTTAACACTAAAAGCAACACAAACGAAGTTACATCCACACTTTTCACTGAAACATAACCTCAAAAGATACAGAACGTGTGACGTTAAACGCTCGCTATCCCATTGCACATAACGTGTCTCCTTAATCATTTAACGTGAACCTTATTAGTACGCATGCGCACTCGGGCTGTCACGTGTCTCTAAAGTGCACGTTATTTTTGCGTTGAAGCTGCAATAACTCTCTAATAATAGTTTTGCCATCTTACCTCTGCTAAGAGCTAAGAGAGGTAGGTATTGGATTCATGCTAAAAATTGCATATTCAGATTTTAATGAATAAGCACGATTTAAGATCACTAGAATCACAAAAGTGACCACTGTGGTGCACTCTAAACGCCAGCAATGAGTGCCCGTGAGGTGACGCCTGGTAAACAAGATTGTGGCACACTCAGAAATGGGTAATATGCCGTGATGATATATTTATATTTTTTATAGAATCTAGAATCCGATTTTAAAATTTTTACAATGATATCTCTCTCTCTCTCTGTGTGTGTGTGTGTGTGTGTGAGAGAGAGAGAGAGAGAGAGAGAGAGGGTGACAAAAATTTCTCCGATGATAACTCCAACACTACAATTTTAAAAATTATAAATCTCTCATATTTCTCTTCTTTACATCCATATAAAGAGGTAAATAGATTTTGGTTATAAGTACCTTTATTTGAAGTTCTTAACAATTTTTCTTGAAAAGACGCAATTAAATATCATTTATACCTTCCGTCACCTTTAGGTAAGGAAAGTATTGTCTTCGGTGGTGAGTTTTTAATGAATAAGCACGTTTTAGGGTCCCTACAATATGAATTTACTATTTTTAAGATGATGTCTGTATGTATGTGCGTGTGTGTCCGAAAGTATGGGATGAAAAATTAGTATTTCATAGTGGTCCTCTCAAGTGACATGCAGTGAAAGGCTAAAAAGAAGATGGAAGGACTGTATCGCAGAAGACTTGAGAAAGGAAGGACTGTGTGAAGAAGATGCGGTGGACAGGAATGAGTGAAAGAGAAGAGGAAACAGCGACCCCTAATAAAATAGGGGAAAGCTAAAGCAGAAAGTAAAATGTGTCAAGTGCATTTTACTTAGTGTATGTTTATGTCATAATTTTATTGGATTTATAGAACCTTTTCAAATGAACTTTTGGTATGAAATTTGTAAAAAATAGTATGTGTTCGTGTTCGAATTTACATGATATTATATAGAAACTGTTCCACGGTCCTTTTGGTATGGGATTTGTGCAAAATACATCGAATTGACGGAAGGTCTTGTGCTGGCCATAACAGATTTTTTAACATTTTATGTGTTTATATATTTTTATTCATATTCAATGGTTATAGTGTATAAGAATTATAAGGAGATTAAATAATTCTAATTGACTGGTGACAGTGTCAAGTGCAATTTACATAATGTATGTTCGTCTTATAATTTTACTGGATATATAGAATCTTTTCCAAGGATCTTTCGGTACTGAAGGTAATGTACTAGCCGTATCAGATTTTTTTCTTCTATAAACAATACAGAAAATATCAAATTTATGATAAAACTGGATAAACAAAAAGGTTTTGAAATATATTTGAAAAAATTAAGGAATAATGGTAATAAAATACGATTACCAAAACAAAAATCTTACTGAATTACAATGTTTTGTTTAAATATCTTCAAAATCGTGAAAACAGAGCCAAGTATTTATAAATGAAATTCAATACTTAATATTTATACTCCGAAATGTAATATTTTGTTAACCATATCAAATAACAATTATTTTAATATCAATGTTACATTAATGTATACTGTTATGCGTTTATAATAATTTAGAAAAATCCCAATAAATGAGTCATCTATAATATTCTTCGTATTATCCAATTAAAAAAATTCCTATGGATCTATAAGAGCCGTTTTTACATAATAGGTTTGCCAATCAATTTTTCCTAGAAACTGCCCACAAAATTTCCAATAAAAAATTCTTTTCTTTGAAAAAGATTTTCCCTAATTCAATTGGGCTCTTCACAGCACGGCCCCACAGTTTCATTTTGGGTACCCAAACAAAACACCATCGCAGCAGGCAGTTGTTCCCTCAGCATGAGTAGCATTCAGCTTCAGAATGCAACGTTGCCAGCTCTACCGAAACTAATGTTGAGCCGAATTGAAGAATATTTGAGTTTTGTGAAGTTTGATTTGTTTTGCTGTTGAGGATTGGCTGATCTGCAGATGACAGATGATATTAACAGAATTCAAAGAGAGTTAAGGGAGTATGAAAGTATTTTCATAAACTTTTGGAATTTTTGGGTTTTATATGTTACTCAGAACTCGATACAGAAAGTTTTTATATACTTGTATTTACAGGTAATGACGATATATTTATATTGTAAAATCTAATGTGTTTTATTTTTTATTCCATTATAGCATGACTCACTAAGCACGGTTAAGGTCCCTAGAATCTGATTATAACATTTTTACGTTGATGTGTCTGTATGTGTGTGTGTGTGTGTGTAAATGTTGGAGGGACGATTCCTCAGAAAAAACTTAAGTTTAGTTTAATTACGTATTCCTCAATCTGACAGTAATGGGAAGAGCTGAAATGGTTTTGATAACAATTCGATAACCGGAACTGATAGTTTCTTTAAAAAAATCTTCTAAATATTCTCCATCCAATACACTTAAAAAAATTATTATATCTTCTATAGATTTAGAGATAAAGAAAATATAATACATAGAATAATCTATTGCAATAATACACCAAGGAAACCAGTTGTCAAATTCAAATGTTTTTAACATTTTTTGCATTTAATTTTTTTTATTGAATTATTAATTAAATATTTAAAATTGTAGGTAGGTATATATATATTAATAGTAATAGTACATATGTATATCCTGTATGGGGTCCCGTGGCCTTGTGCCTGGGGGTTCCGGATTCGATCCCGACCGGCGCCAAATATTTCGAATTTTAAATGGCACAAAAGTGACCCCTGTGGTGCACTCTCCACGCCAGCAATAAGTGCCCGTGAGGTGACGCCTGGTAAGCGCCTGCACGGTACAAATATGTCATCATCATTACCGATATCTGCGATAAAGCAGATTGGCACACCCAGAAATGGTTAATATGCCGTAATGATATATTCATATTTATTTATATATGTATATCCTTAAGAAATACCGCCAATCCCGATCCCGGCAATTAATTAGAAACATCTTGAACATTTTAGAAGAGTAGGACAAGATTCCTTATAGAATGAAAGAATAGATATAGGTAATATATAATTAGAAGTATTTCAGTGTACAAGAAATGTTAAATTCGATACCTATGTAACAAAACGGAAATGGCGAGAGGTACTGTGCTGGCCACAACATATTTTTTTTACCTCCCACTATCCTTGGTAAGGTAAGGGAGGTATAGGGATCGTGCTAAAAATCTCATATCGAGATTTTAGTAAATGACCACGTTTTAATGTCCCTAGAATCCAATTTTAACATTTTCACGATGATGTCTGTATGTGTATGAAAATTTTTGAAACCTTGTATTTTGACTCTATTCTAATATGGAAAGAAACCATTATGTTTTGGTGCAAATCGGATAACCGGAAATGGCACTTTACTTGAAGCTCATAATGGTTTTTCTTCGAAAAATAACATTTAATGTCATTTTTTCGCATGTTATGTCATCATAAAAATTAAAGATTATTGAATTTTCTACAGGTATACATTAATACTTTTTCTATATATGTTACAGATTCACAGTTCATATTTTAAATGTATATAACTAACACAAAATGTCACTGTCAAAAAGTAATGATTTCAAATGAATGATGGTGACATTTTAAACAGAAAATAGTAAATAAAGCAATAGAAGATAACATAGTTTGCAGCATTAGTAAATATGTAGATATGTATTTAAATTAATAAAAAATAAATAGCGTAAGGTATTGTGTTGGCCACATCAGATTTTTCCTGTTTTTCTTTTTCCTTGAAACTGTTGCCTTACATTTGGAAATAGATTCCATTCAAGTCATTATAACAAATACCTATAAAAGAATTTAGAAATCATTGTAAAACCTTGATTATCGCTCCGTAGTCAAACAATTTTAATTAAGGCCAAACTTACGTTTTCTTAAAGAAAGTTCTCTGTGAATCTTTGCTTTCGCGTCTGCGGACTTGCAGGAATGAAAAGTATCAGCAGGTGTTAAGAAGCAAGACCTTTTAAAATGTAAATGCATCACGGGCACGTGCTTCATCGCCCGTTGAGTTTATTTTCGACATAACCCCAGTTAATTCCCAGAAGGGTTGAAAGCAAACTCAGCCAAAACCAATAGAACCGTTAAGTCTTTGTTAACAACCCCTACACTGGAAGGGGGCTTTATTAAAATGCGCTACAGGGAATATTCATACGGCGCATGGCAGTTGAAATGAAATAAGTATATAAATAAATACGTTTCAGCCGCAACTGCAAATGCAAATAAAGAGTTTCAGCAACTTAGCACACAAGATAATAGAAATAGAACAACCATCACAAAAAACTTATCTTTACCACTTTCTGAGAGAAGTATTGCATTTATGCTAAAAATCGCATATCCAGATTTTAGCGAATAAACATGATTTTAGGCCCTTACAATCCGATTTTTCCAGTTTACGCCCCAAAAATCAATATACCCCATATTTAGATAAAAACTTCAAAATTATCAAAAATCTAATTTTTATGTACCTAGATACTTCTCAATGCGCTGATTCCAATTCGGAAAGAGATTGATATTAATCTCATTAGATTCGATGTATCAAATATTAAAAAGTTTCCTAAACCAGGGTTGTTAAAAAGCCACTATGGCTTATTATTAATTACAATAATCAAAACATTTTCCTTCATTTCCATCAATTAATATTACTACCAAGTTTATATCTCTAGCCATTTTTGAATTATTGCTCCAAAAGTCAATATACCCCACATTTAGATAAAAACTTCAAAATTATCAAAAATCTAATTTTTATGTATCTAGATACTTTTCAATGCACTGATTCCAGATTTTGAAACCGCAGGTCGATATCTCTTTTCGTTCTCGAGATATTTAGATTCAAAGTTTTGCTCAAAACTGCCCATTTTTGGGCAATAACCCAAAAATGGGTCGAGATATGAATTTCGCGACAACACCACTCGATTCTACGGGCAAAATAACATAAGTACAACAATTTTCAGAATTTTTGAACACCGCATATAATCTCTAAAGCAAAATAACTGAAAATGGCCAAAATCTGAAAAAATCGTAAGGGGTACCCCTTACGATTTTTTCAGATTTTAGCCATTTTCGGGGGTATTCAAACTTTTATTCATAAAAAATGAACAGGTTGAAAAAAAATTATGAAAATTGGTACACTCATGTAATTTTGTCCGTAGAATCGAATGGTCGTATCGTCAAATTCATATATCGACCCATTTTTGGGTTACCACTCAAAAATGGGCAGATTTGACTAAAACTTTGAATCTAAATATCTCGAGAACGAAAAGAGATATCGACCTGCGGTTTCAAAATCTGGAATCAGCGCATTGAGAAGTATCTAGATGCATAAAAATTAGATTTTTAAAATTTTTGAAATTTTTATCTAAATATAGGGTATATTGACTTTTGGGGCAATAATTCAAAAATGGGTAGAGATATAAACTTGGTAGTAATATTATTTGCTTATAAAGACAATGATACGTTAGTGTACACATTTTTAGAGTAATGTATCTTGTAGCCCAAATAACTCCATGGAAACCAGTTGAAAAATTAAAATGTTTGTAATTGACAGAAAAATGTGAGTTGTCAGTGTCAAACATCCATTTACATTAATTAAGGGAAGTACATATACAGGGTGTCTTTTAAATAGGGGGACATGGCTTAATCACAGATTTCTGAGGCTAAAATAAGACGATTTAACCAAACTTGCTTCTACCGGAAAATTCTGCTTCAAAGTTCTTCGAAAAAAAAAAAAAAATTGCTTATAATAATCGGACGCTTTATTCGATTTGGATGAAATTTGGTATGGCAGTTTATATGGTTATAAGTCATCTTTTAAGTGACTTATTATTAGTGAACCACTAGTGTATGAAACTTAGGTCTCCCAACATTAATTAGACCGTAACTTTTTAATGGCAATGCCGAGAACGTGAAATTATTTTTCTTCGGAAAGATACATTCAATAGTAAACTTTTCTCTCTCTGTGTGATTTGTGATATCTGTTACGGTTCACACAGAAAAAAAATAAAATCTGAGTGTCTGCACTGCTAAATTTTTAAAATAAATTTAATCTAGCAGTCTATCCAAATGTCAAACAAGTAATTTTTAATGACAGTAACGAGTTGTCAATCTTCTCAACTTGTTTAGGAGTAAGCTAACATATTTATTCGCGTTATTTATAATAATGATAGTAAAATACTATTAGGCCAAACAAACGGATGTTACTAATTTTACAATATCGCGAAGAAAATTTTTGACAACTCGTAAAATAATTTTAGCGTCAGGAATTTGTGGTTAAGCCATGTCCCCCTATTTAAGAGACACTCTGTATATTAATTTTTGTGTGTGTACCAGAAATGTACTTATATAGCCAGATTTTTTTTGTAATGATTATGGAATTATGTTCACATATCTTGAAGTAAAATAAAAAAGGGCGAATACTATGTATTATTACTTGACAAGCTGACCACATTTCAAGACGTTGATGTTAAGGCCAAAATTTATGAATTACGATTCGAATTGATTGTCCAAAAGACTCGTAATAAGGCATCGGAAGAATAATCTCATTCCAAATTTTATTTACGAATTTACGTTCAACACGGTGATAAAGTACAGCAATAAATTTAATATTCTTTCAAGAATCGAGTAAATTTTCGTAGAGTTCCGGCGTAAAGGAAGATAATACGGTATTATAGCGATTTGCAAACAAATGTTCCGGGGTCTTCTTCTTATTTCCTTTGAAATATCGATTCGGCGCCGGAAGAACTTACAGAATTCAAATCAGCACATGTGGGTATTTGTAGGGCGCCCTCGCCTTCTCCCTGGCAAACAAGACAATAATAGGAAGCGCCAGACAAATTAATTACATCAGGAATTCATCTGTACCAAAATGAGAATAACTAACGGACAACCAGCAATTATTAGGTAGCGGACGAAGCATGTTCTCCTACAATAACTTACCAAAAACCAACTCGGCTTCTATGTAATAACAACAAAATTTTGCGTTGTCTATACAGTTCCCTGTAATTAACTACGATCCATCTACGGATAATTTCGGGCTGGTTTCGGCTGGGGCTAGCATCAGACCAATCAATTTGACACGGCAATGTTTTTATAATGAGCCACAAACGAGCAACGTAGGCAAGGCATTTTCAACTCTATAGAAGAAATATTTTGAGCTTAAAAACATACCTAATTATTATTAGCACAATGCTTGAAAACACTATTGTTATAAAGGAAAATTTGTGGCAAAAAAGTTAGGTTGGTGACAGTGATTTGTGGTATTTAGTGTCACCAAAAATTGTTTAAAAATTAGGCTCATTCTAAATAAAATAAGGTTAAAGAAAGTGGCGAGAGGTATTGGACTGGCCACAACAAACCTTCCGTCACCTTTAGGTAAGGAAAGTATTGTCTTTGGTCAAAAAATTCGGTGGTGAGTTTCTAATGAATAAGCACGTTTTAGGATCCCTACAGTACGAATTTACTATTTTTAAAATGATGTCTGTATGTGTGTGTGTCCGTGTGTGACAAATTTTTCTCCGACGATAACTCCAATATTACAATTCTAAAAATTATAATTCTTTCGTATTCCTCTTCTGTACATCCATATGAAGAGTTGATTAGATTTTGGTTATAATTGATCCACCGGAAGTAACCTTATTTGAAATTTTTCTTAAAAAAATTTGTTGTGGCCAGCACAAGACCTTCCGTCAATTCCATGTATTTTGTACAAATCCCATAACAAAAGGTCCTTGGAACAGATTCTATATAATATCATGTAAAATCGAACACGAACACATACTATTTTTTACAAATTCCATACCAAAAGTTCATTTGAAAAGGTTCTATAAATCCAATAAAATTATAACATAAACTACACTAAGTAATGTCCTTCCATCTTTTCTTTGGCCTTTCTCTGCGTGTCACTTGCGAGCAACACTATGACATACCAATTTTAGATCCTATACTTTTTTCCATATTTGGTTTTGCACTTGCAACTGACATCTGTCAATTAAATTTTTTTGAATAATTATGTCAGCTATTTCCATGATAAATGGCAAAGCTGACTAATTTTTGAAAATTAATTTCTTTATAATGCTTTAACTCTACATCTATTGAATATGAAGGAAAATGAATAATCAAACCATATAGAGAAGAGTATTTTCTTTAACAAATATAATAACAAAATGTCAAAACATAATACTTAACTGCGTTTTTTTTTAAGAAAAACTGTTAAAAACTTCAAATAAGGGTACTTCCGGTGGATCAATTATAACCAAAATCTAATCAACTCTTCATATGGATGTACAGAAGAGGAATACGAAAGAATTATAATTTTTAGAATTATAGTATTGGAGTTATCGTCGGAGAAAAATTTGTCACACACGGACACACATACACACACACACACACACATACATACAGACATCATCTTAAAAATAGTAAATTCGTATTGTAGGGACCCTAAAACGTGCTTATTCATTAAAAACTCACCACCGAATTTTTTGACCAAAGACAATACCTTCCTTACCTAAAGGTGACGGAAGGTAAAAACGCAGTTAAATATTATTTTTTGACATTTTGTTATTATATTTATTAAAGAAAATACTCTTCTCTATATGGTTTGATTATACATTTTCCTTCATATACAAGAGATGTAGAGTTAAAGCATTATAAAGATATTAATTTTCAAAAATTAGTCAGCTTTGCTATTTATTATGGAAACAGCTGATACATTAAAAAAATTCTAATTGACAGATGTGTGTTGCAAGTGCAAAACCAAATATGGAAAGTATGGGATCAAAAATTAGTATTTAGTGGTTCTCTCAAGTGACATGCAGTGAAAGGCTAAAGAGAAGATGGAAGGACTGTATCGCAGAAGACTTGAGAAAGGAAGGACCGTGTGAAGAAGATGCGTTGGACAGGAATGAGTAGAAGAGAAGAGGAAACAGCGACCCCTAATAAAATAGGGGAAAGCTGAAGCAGAAAGAAAATTGTCAAGTACATTTTACTTAGTGTATGTTTATGTCATAATTTTATTGGATTTATAGAACCTTTTCAAATGAACTTTTGGTATGGAATTTGTAAAAAATAGTACCTATGTGTTCGTGTTCGATTTTACATGAAATTATATAGAAACTGTTCCACAGTCCTTTTGGTATGGGATTTGTACAAAATACATCGAATTGACGGAAGGTTTTGTGCTGGCCACTACAGATTTTTTAAATGTCAAACTTTGAGATTTGAGACAATTTCTGAAGTAATTCTTTAAGCAATTCTAATAAAATCTAGTGAAAATTTTGCGGAACTAATATCATTTTATAAAATAAGAGTTTCATTACATTTCCAATTGTATTTTTGATGTTTTGTTTACCAGTAAGCGGGTTCTTTCTGTATTTTACCGCCCGCATATGCTACTTTACCGCCCGCAGGGTGTAATCTTTCAGTTTCCGCCATGGTAATTACTATGTAAACAAACAATTTTAAAGCAGATGTGCGTAAAAAAATTGAATTTTACACACGACGATAAAATTAAATTATCGACTCGCGAAAAATAATTCACTCGCGCAATCGCTCATGAATTAAACAATTTTATTGTCTTGTATAAAAAAAATACTATTCTAATATACACTAAACTTAAAATTACATATAAAAATCCAAGTAGGTAAGTGTAAAACAAAATAAGTCTACCAGTCTACACAAGAAAAACAAACTGTAAAATAAGCGCAGTAGAGAAAATAAAGTTAAAACAAGAGAAACAATATTAGACGAGTTATCCTTCCGGGGTGTACTTTAAACACGTTTAAATTTATTACGAGGAAAATCACATGTGACGAAATCTCTTTAGATAAGGAAAAAGATTTACAGAACACGCGATAAATCTTTATACTCAGACGATAAAGTCGAAACAAAACACGAAAGACGAAGAAAAACAGACCATAAACTTGGAGCAAGTGTCCCTCCCAAACGTTCTACAGCTTATTAGAATACGAGACACCACAGTTCTACTGCTGAAAATAAAGAAATTTTCGCTTTTTCAACCGAGGAAATTTCAATAAAATTTAAAGTTTCTTCGAGTATTAATAGTGGAGGTACTAAAATATTGAAGGAGATACTTTGAACGAAACTTTATAAAATTTAACTAACCTGAATTAATACAGACGTAAAATGGAAACTTAGCAGTTTTTTATTGGATTACAAAATCCATCCACTCGAAGAAGATTGTATTAATATTGCGATAAAAGTCTGATCTTTTGCCGTATAATTCCAGTTTTATAATAAGTGCCTTCATAAAAAAGTGGATAGTTTTATAGTGTATATTATACAGGTGTTTCTAAAGTAGGCGGACATGACTTAACCACAGATTCTTTAGGCTAAAATAAGACAATTTAGCTAAAGTTACCTTTACCGAAAAGTGTAACATAATAATTTATTTTGCTTATAATAACAGAACGCTTTATTCGATTTGGATGAAATTTGGTATGACAGTTCATATGGTCATAAGTCATCTTTTAAGATAATACTTATTATCATTAGTGAACCACTAATGTATGAAACTTAGATGTTTCAATATTGATTAGACCGTAACTTTTTAATGGCCACGGCGATAACGTAAAATTATTATTTTTTTCAGAAAGATACATTCAATAGTAAACTTTTCTCTCTCTGTGTAATTTGTGATAGCTGTTACGGTTCATACAGAAAAAGAAAACCTGAATGACTGCACCGTGAATTTTTTAAAGTAAATCTAATCTAGCAGTCTGTTCAAATGCCAAACATCTAATATTTAATGACAGTAATGAGTTGTTAATCTTCTCAACTTGTTTAGGAGTAAGCTAACTTATTTAATCGTCTAATTTACAATAATGGTAGTAAAATAGTATAAGGGCGAGCAAACGGATGTTGCTAGTTTTAGAATATTGCGAAGAATAGAAAAAGAAACCAATAAGAATGTTGAATCTACTGATTCAAGTTCTAGTAGTTCGGATGATTCTGATGTAGACATAAATTTGCACATTCCAATATTTCATTGCTTGCTTTTTCCGCCATTTTCAAATCTTTTGTTATTTCAATCACAGTGATCATGCGAAAAGACTGATTCAGAAGGGAAAGGGGAATGGCGTGTTGTGATCACAAAATGAGAGTGGGGATAACGAATAACGAACAGAGAATAGTATATTGTGTTATTAGGAGTAAAAGTGACACTTTGTGTGGCGAGCATGCAAGTTTGCACGACGAGCGGTACGCGAGTCGGACAACTGCATGCGAGGCACACAATGACACTTTTACTCCTAATAACACAATATATTTTTTCTTCAAACGTACGTATTTAAATAAAATAATTACAACTTGACATTACAATAATTATAAATATTTTTTTCGCGATCGCCCAGAAAATGAACTCTTTCTGATCACTATTTAGACCGGAAAGTCCTTCTTTGCTGAGCTAGCTCGGAAAGTTGTCTATAAGGGATCGGAAAGTACTTTACCGATCCCGGAACCGGTAAAGCTAAATGTTTCCATGGAGATCAGTTGTTTATTTATTTCTTATTTGCTCGCAGTAAAAAATAAAATAATACTTTTTTATTCTTTTTTCAGGATCCCAAAAAAAATATTGTACCCAACATGACCTGAAAGTGTGTATACTAGGCTCACAAGATTCCAAAGCTCGCCTACGGCTCGCTCTGGAATATGCTTGCTCACCCAGTAAAGTATCACTTTCAGGTCTTGTTACGTAAATTACTATTACGTGAAGGACGTTTAATGATTTCAATTGCTCTGTTGCTATGGATACTTTCGTATTTGTTCACTTTTTGTTATAAACATTCAAGTGAAAATTTTCACGTTTTGACGTTTAACTATGCAATTTTATTTTCTCCTTATGTGCAGTTATATCAGAATTTGAAGTATTGTAATGTATGGCCCTTGAAGTTGTTCAAATGAATAGAAGTTCAATAATATTGTTGAAGGATATGTTATGTCGATGAATCGCTGAAAAATAATATGAACTATTCATATCACTTTAATTCTAATTATTCTTACCGTCATTACCAATATGTAAGTCTGCTATTTTATAATATGTTATTTCGTTAAATATAAACTGTTTATATTTTAATTTGTAGGTTATCTTGGTTAACTTGGGGCGATATGACAGGTTTCTATTTTACAAGTTCCTTCTTATTCGCTCATTTTATATAGTTGCTATGGATATTTATCTACCTTGTGAATCAAGTCACAAAAGATGTCATTTTTATGACGTTTGAAGAAAAACAATTTTCTTTTTAATGATGTTCACTTTGTTCAATTTTATCACGAATCACAGTCCGAAGAAACACGCCTAATGTAAGTATTGAATCTGTCTACTAATTCTTCAATTCAAAATCTTTATAAATTGTGGGTGAACTACTTAGGAATTTCTTTAGAAACTAGAAGAATTCCCATGAGAAACTCGTCAAACTTTTTATTGTGAAAGCTAGGTTTTGTTAAACGACGACACCGTAAACCAGAGTTATTTTCCCACCTTTTGTGCAAGAAATTCACCTTAGTGCACCTAAACGAGCAGCCTGTAAAGCCCCGCACGAATCCTCTGCAAAATAGTTCAGAATGCAATACCGTCCAGGTACCTCCTACGGCAAAGCGCACTCTGATGATATCGCCTTTATTTATTCCTCCCATAGGGCTTTGTCTCGCTTGGTGGCTAACTGGATCCACAAGGGTTTTCTTTATATAAACTCTGGAAATTGAATTATTCGGACAGGTTACAAATTCCAGTCTCCAGGGAATGGTTTTTGTTTAACGACCAAGTATTGTCGTAATTAAACTATAATATTGTTGAAAATTTTACCACGTATTATGCTATGCTTTAAGTTTCATAAAAGTTGTACAACTTGTTAGAAGATTGTTTTTTTTTTTGCTTAATATATTTGCATTCCAGAGACATCTGACATAATTTTCCTCATTCTACAAAGTTTTGTAAATTTTCAAGTAAAGTTTATAGCACAGAGAAAGATTAGCTTTGTGTAGAAGTATCGCCGTCTGAATTATGAATAAACTGAAATAAATGAGTAGTTTGCCTGCAGAAAATCAATATGAAAGCAATATTTTTAAGAACAATGAAGTTCTTTCTATGCTACTAACTTGTGGTCAGCACAATACCTCTCGCCATTTCCATATTAGGCTATTTAAGTACATATCCATATTTAATGTAATAAATGCGAAAGTAACTCTGTGTGTCTGTCTGTTACGTTTTCACGCCTAAACCGCTGAACCAATTTTGATGAACTTTGGTACAGAGATAGATTAGAACTTGGAGAAGGACATAGGCTGCCTTTTGTCACAAAAATAAAACTTGAAGGGGTGAAATAGGGGATGAAAATTTGTATGGAGTACCCATCATTTCTCAAGTTAGGGATATAAAAATTCTTATTTATGCTTTTGGTAAGAAATACATACATACATACATACATAAAATAACGCGTTTCCCACTTAGTGGGTTAGCAAAAACCCGAAAATAATAAGAAAAGGGATGAAAGCAAGAGCTCCACAGAATCACTTAACTCTTTAAAAACATTCTTCTTCCGCCTTGCCCAATATCATCATAACATTAATTCAAGAACATATTATTGTGACCGATTTTCGGTAGCGAATAACCGCATCCGGACCACAATAAGATGGTAAGAAATAAAGAATATTTTAGCGTTTTTGACGCTGAACCAATTTTGATGAACTTTGGTATAGAGATAGATTGGACCTTGGATAAGGACATAGGCTACCTTTTGTCGCGAAAATAAAACTTGAAGGGGTGAAATAGGGGATGAAAGTTTGTATGGAAAACCCATCATTTCTCAAGTTAGGGATATAAAAATTCTTATTTATGCTTTTGGTAAGAAATATTGTTTTAGCGTTTTTGAAAAATCATCCCTCAAGGCGGTACAATAAAGGATGATTTCAATTATTTTTTTTTATATTTATATCAATAGTTAAGTTTTAGCCGTTAGCAGATTTTCGATATTTGTCGGAGAGATAGCTTGCATCATATATACATAAGTAAAAGTACCCGAGACACGTTTAGAGAAGGGTTGTTCAATTGTTACCAAAACCTTTTCAGCTCTTCCCAGGAATGTCAGATTGAGGAAACTGCAGTTAAATATTTTTTAAGTCTTATAGTTTTTGAGGAATCGTGTCTACAACATCCAGAGATACACACACACATACACACATCCACACACACACAGACATCATTTTAAAAATGTTATGATCGGATTCTAGGGACCTTAAATCGTGCTTATTCAATAAAATCTGGATATGCGAATTTTAGCATGAATCCAATACCTCTCTTAGCGACAGGAAAAAATAAATTGGAAAATCATGAAATTTGGAATGAAAAATGATGACGTTTGTCATTTATATTACTAGCTGTCATTTTGTCACGGGTTCCCATATCTGCTTGTCAGGAAAGACCAACAAAGTCACATGACTCCCAAGTGAACTTAGTAGTATACGACGTCATTACTTTAGGGATATTTTTTGATGACGTAAGTCTTCTGCCATTTGATTTCTACCATATCCATATTTATTAATTCTCCTGAATGGAAGACGTCACCATATTTGAAGGTAGAAATCCACAAGGGACAGTATTAATTTTAGTGTAAAAAAGTATTAAAGAAGGATATACCGTCAGACCAACAAGCACATATTTTCCAAGAACTAATAAATTTCAACACGGTGCTACGTTTTGCTTGCCAGTAAAAAACCTCCATTTTTTATATCAGTTTACCGCTGCCGAAAGAGTTAATTGGATTATGTAGCGAAGGTCCTTCAGGATTCCAAACATAGTGGTTTTTTCTCAAAGAAAAACTAACAGCAAAAACAGTAAAAACCCTGTAATCTTTTACCCGCTCGCATAATATTTCTTTGAAAATAAAACAGCTACAAACGCCCGAATCCTGAAGTTGTTCATCCATTCATTTATTTATTTATTTATTTATCACATCAGGAGCACGCAGGATTCAAAAAAAAGGGAACGATCCTGCTCTCTGGTCGTCGAAATAAATTCTGCCAGCAATTCAGTACTGGAATTTCCTAGGGAGTTTTAAATATTAACACTACATATATTTGTCTGTAGCATTCGAGCAGCAGGAAGTCGATAGTGCCCGAAGCTACCCGAACATATCCGAGGGATGGTTATGTTTTCGCTTTTGCATTTAGTTTATATGAAAAGCTATTCGACACTAATGCATTCCACGTGTTTACATAGCAAGTCTTGCCTCGGAGATTTGGTTACGCTACGTCACGTGACCGTTCATGGATATCTAGATTTTGTGCCAACATCTCGTCCTTTCAAGCCTGGATTTACGTGCTTCCTGGACCGGCATTTCGAACAAATGGAAACTGAACGAATGTAGACCTTATTGTCAGTGTTGATAGGGCGCATCCTTCAAATCTACTCGAGATATATGCATTTATTGTCTTTCAGAACCAATAAAATATTTTTACGTCCGATTCTTTTTATTTATGTCAAACCCTTTTACCATTCCTAAATCATTTACCTACATATTGGACTTTACAAAAGTGCTACAGAAACGTATACAATATGGCATGGAGTCTAATGTATTTTGGTTCTGATATTTGAAGAATAGCCGCAATCCCAGCTAATGTTTTAACGCCTATTGAATAGATCGTAGTAGGTAGTGCATAATGCATAAAAGTTTGTGTAACGGTTATAATTGGTCAACCGGAAGTTCCCTTATTTCTTGTTCTTAACACTTATTTCTTGAAAAAAAAAACGCAGTTAAATATCATTTTTTGAAATGTTATGTGATTATCAATATGAAACAATATTTTATTGTCTATACGGTTTGATTTCATATTTTACTTCA
The DNA here is from genome assembly GCA_943142095.1 of Ophonus ardosiacus. Classification (NCBI taxonomy): domain Eukaryota; kingdom Metazoa; phylum Arthropoda; class Insecta; order Coleoptera; family Carabidae; genus Ophonus; species Ophonus ardosiacus. Next base: position 87,498,050 of record OW964823.1, read on the forward strand.
TATAAATAAATAAATCATCACGGCATATTACCCATTTCTGGGTGTGCCAGTATCTACAACACATGTAGACATCGGTAATGATGACGATATATTTTACCGTGTGGGCGCTTACCAGGCGTCACCTCACGGACACTCATAGCTGGTGTGGAGAGTGTCTGCACACATACAATTCTAATTATATCTATTTTTCATGAGGAAGTACCTAAATGTCAGAGATTCTTCCAATTCATTAAGTAGATTAAAGGTATTTCTGATGGATTTATGCATTTTACCTACAATTTTAAATATTTAATAAATAAATAAATAAATAATGCAGACATCGGTAATGATGACGATATATTTTACCGTGCGTCACCTCACGAGCACTCATAGCTGCTGTGGAGAGTGCACCACAGGGGTCACTTTTGTGCCATTTAAAATTCGAAATATTTGGTCGGGATCGAACCCGGTTCCCCAGGTTCGCGACCAAACACTCAGGCACGCGGCCACGGGACCCCATTCAGTATATAGATTTAAAGATTTACAAAGAGATTAACTTTTAAAAATCAGCCAGCTTTGCTATAATCATGAAAACAGCTCATATCTTCAAATAATTCTAATTGACAGATGTCCGTGTAGGGATTTTGTCTTCGCTCTAATTCAAATACTCTCATTCAGAAAATTCTGAAAGCTTGTATTTCTATCTTATTCTAATATGAAAACAAGCCATTAGATTTTGGTGTAAATCGGATAACCGGAAGTAGCACTTTACCTGAAGCTCATAATGGTTTTTCTTCAAAAAATACCAGAAAATGCCATTTTTTCGCATTTTATTTCTAATAAAAAATAAAGATTATTGAATTATCTACAAGAATATATTAATACTTTTTCTATATATTTTACAGATAAATTTTAAAATATTTTTTTACCTCCCGCTACCCTTGGTAAGGGTGGTATAGGGATCGTGCTAAAAATTACATATCGAGATTTTACTAAATGACCACGTTTTAAGGTCCCTAGAATCCAATTTTAACATTTTCACGATGATGTCTGTATGTGTGTATGTGTGTATGTGTGTGTGTATGTGTGTATGTATGTGTGTGTGTATGTGTAGGGATTTTGTCTTCACTCTAACTCAAATACTATCATTCAGAAAATTCTGAAACCTTGTATTTCCATCCCATTCTAATATGAAAAGAAGCCATTAGATTTTGGTGTAAATCGGATAACCGGAAATGGCACTTTACCTGAAGCTCATAATGGTTTTTCTTCAAAAAATACCATTAAATGTCATTTTTTCGCATTTTATGTCTTATGAAAATTAAAGATTATTGCATTTTCTACTGGAATACATTAATACTTTTTCTATATATTTTACAGATAAATTTAAAAATAATTTTTTTTATTAGTCGCGAAGCCTAAGATAAACACAATAATTCTTTTGTTACACAGTTCATATTTCAAATGAATGTAACTGACAGTAGATGTCACTGTCAAAAAACTAATCACTTCAAATTAATAATAGTGACATTTTAAAAAGAAAATAGTAAATAAAGCAATAGTTTTCTGCAATGGAACAGTTTACAGCGTTAGTAAATCCGTAAGTATGTATTTAAATTAATAAAAATTAAATAGCGGGAGGTTTTGTGTTGGCCACATCAGATTTTTTTATTAGTCGCGAAGCCTAAGATAAAAACAATTCCTTTGTTAAACAGTTCATATTTCAAATGAATGTAACTGACAGTAAATGTCACTGTCAAAAAACTAATCACTTCATATTAATAACAGTGACATTATAAAAAGAAAACAGTAAATAAAGCAATAGTTTTCTGCAATGGAACAGTTTGCAGCGTTAGTAAATACGTAGGTATGTATTTAAAATAATAAAAAATAAATATCGGGAGGTTTTGTGTTGGCCACATCAGATTTTTATATTTATGAGTTGACTATAGGGACTCTAAAAATTGACTATTCATTTTTTTGACCAACGACGATATTTTCCTTAGGCGACGGAAGGTAAAAATGTATAATCGGTTTAGAATTTTAAAGTTTTGGTTATCGTACGGAGACTTTTCCCACTGTATGAAATAATTCGCTGTTGACACTCGGCAAGTGGCCAGCACTCGTTAATAATTACTATCAGCATTTCACCGGTTAAGACTATATCCTAGCGGCGAAAATTAGATTTATAGGAGCCCACATTGGTGGGAGTGATTATACGTGATATATAGCGTGGATTAGGACGAAAATTAATTTAGAATTGTTGATTCAACGCCACGTATCAGTATTATAAATATTGATATTCCGCTGGGCTTCTCTTGGCCCCAGTTCATCCTAAATCAGAATTACTAGCTGCGTAAACATGGCGAACATTCGGCGATAAAAACAATCTAGGCCTTGCTAAGAACAATAAGATCTGGAAATGGTTTCCGCACTACGAGAAGTTGTTTGTATTTTGCTTCGGAGGCCACTCCCAGATAGAAATCTTACTAAGTTTTTAACGCAAGCTATCAATATTACCTTTCGTTGACCTACCTTTCTTAACATTCTTCATACGCTATAGAAATGTAATTTGTTTGATTAGTACTTGCAAGAAACTGGATAGACTGTTTTGTAATAATACTGTATGAAAAATCTGTTGTGGCCGGCACAAAACCTCTCGCCATTTCCATATTAAGCTATATATGTATTGTATTGCACTTCGCTTTCGAACCGTCGTTTTATAACAAAATATTACAGAACTTTACCAAATATTGTTTTTTATTGTATTTAACATGTCTTCTGCACACATATAATTCTAATTATATCTATTTTATATCATTTTCATGTCAGGGATTATTCCAATTCATTAACCAGATTGGCGGTATTTCTGATGGATATGTGCATTTTACCACAAATTTACATATAATTTAAAATATTTAATTAATAAAACAATAAGAAAAATTAAATATACTTCCCAGAAAAAGCTTTCACAATGTCACTAAAAATGTTGATATTTGACAATGACATGTGTCATGTTATAAACATTGGAATTTGTCAACTGGTTTCCTTAGTGCCTTGGCCTCTGCGATTAGTTCACTATATAAATTATAGTGTCTTTATCTCTAAATCTATACTAGATATAATAAAAATTTTAAGTGTATTAGATGGAGAATTTCATGTTCTTCAATATTTAATAAAAAAAATTCCCAAAAAATTATATTTAGAAGAATTTTTCTAAGAAACTACTACTTCCGGTTGTTCAATTGTTACCAAAACCTTTTCAGCTCTTCCCAGGAATGTCAGATTGAGGAAACTGCAGTTAAATATTTTTTAAGTCTTATAGTTTTTGAGCAATCGTGACTACAACATCCAGACATACATACATACATACACACACATACACACATCCACACACACACACACACACACACACACACAGACATCATTTTAAAAATGTTATAATCGGATTCTAGGGACCTTAAATCGTGCTTATTCAATAAAATCTGGATATGCGAATTTTAGCATGAATCCAATACCTCTCTTAGCGAGAGGTAAAAAGGTGTGGTTCTTCTAATACATGTATGTACCTATACTCTGTTTTTAAACTATAGATAGTGTAGCAAGGTGAGCATGGTGAAATAACAAGTAATGAACTTTATTATAAACTTCTAAATTACAGTGTCAATAACTACATTTTAACTCTGTTATCTTTGTAAGTCAAAATTCTGTTTAGAAATAATAAATCATTATTCTCTCATATATCTGTTTAGTCTAGATGTCAACCGCGTAGACATTTATTGTTTTGACAATTAACCATATAAGTTATTGTCTATGATACGTGCAGTCTTGTTATTTAGCTATAGATGCTACACCCTCGCACCCTTCATCAGATATGCCTGTTGAAGAGATAACCCTTTGTTTTAAAGCAGTCGAGATTGACGACTCAGACAGGACAGATATGTAGTCGGCGGTTTAGTTTGGTGCGCGTACAGATTTACAGATCTGTAAGACTTACAGTTTTAGAATCGGGCCATTAGAATTAGAGTGCCCTGACAGGAAGAACTGAATACTTTTAATTGATCATAAATATCAACGCAAACAAACTATTCATTTTAAATTTTAAATGACCTTTTGTAAGAACAATGAATAATGTAGATTCTATTACAACTTTTGATGAACCATATGGTCAAATGGATAATACAGTAATGCATGTAAACTTATAGGTTAATAAAACTGGTACCTATGTATATACTTTACCCTTTTCAGAGACCAGGAACGATGATGTTAGAAATTGAAGCACTTACCTAAAAAAAGAGAAAAAATAATTAGTAAATTAATAAAGTAATAGAGCAAGAAATGCTAAGAATATAAGAAGATTGTTACACCCAGAAATGGATAAAAATCCGGAATGACAACATAGTTTCAAAAAGTCAAATATACCTTATTCTAGGTTTGTTGGCACAACAGTCAGATACCGTCACAAACCATTCTCTGAGTAGAGATGCATTCGGGCCGGGCCGGGCCGGGCTTTGAGGTTTGGATCGACTCGGCCCGAAAATAAAAATTACCGGCCCGATTCGAAGATCGACTCGACAAAAAAATTAGCTAGCCCGGCTCGAAAATTGACTCGAAATCGGGCCGGGCCAAAGCTCGAAATTGGGTGCATCCGGCATTCATAATGTAGATTTTTATGTTAAAGCGAAATGTTTAACTTTTTTCGTGTCAAACTTATAAAAAAACCTCTACATTCTTATAACTTTCAACATTAGTTAACATAAGTAGTTAAAAAAGAGACCCTTCTAGTGTAAGTTTGTTATAAAAATTACAGACCTACGTGTATTTAACACTTTGTTTACCAAAGCCGTTCGAAAATTTAAACAACTTGTTCACAAATCTTATATAAAAAAAATATAATTTACATAAGGATTTTTTATTTAATTTTGTTTCTGTTCAAAAATAGGACAAGAAATTATTATGGTAGGAACAAAAATCACTGCCCGAAAAGCTCGAATTTTCGGGCCGGGCCAAAATCAAAAGTCCGGCTCGCTTCGATTTTTGAAAATGACTAGCCCGATTCGGCCCGATAAAAAATTTCTTCGGCCCGGCTCGATGATCGACTCGAAATCGAGGCGGGCTTCGGGCCGGGCCGGGCCAAAGCTCGAAATCGAGTGCATCTCTATCTCTGAGCATGGGTATCAGTATCAAGAGTTCGCAGAACAAAAATTTTAAATGTACAAATAAAAATCATTTGTTTTTTTAGCAAAATATTTCAATCCTTAATCAGTTTTCAACCGTCAGAATCCTCCGCGGATTCTAATTTTTTTTTTTCTGGCTATTAGCGAGCAATATTGTTCTTACATGCACTTGTATTAGCCAAAGTAAGAGAAAACGATTAGTAACATTTATTATAAATTCTTCCAAAGCACTAAATATTTGCTATATTGTCATGAAGATTCTCGAGTCTAAATTTAAGAGAACCAGAAATAAACGCAGGAAGTAAATTTTAAACACTTACAGTCTGATTTACAAAAAAGTTTCAGCTAATCATCATTTTTGGATTAACGAATTCTACTCTAATTTTGACAGTTTATAACTTAAAATCTATTCCTAGTATCTACCTTTATTGATAATATCAAATTTTAAATACCGGAATAGAATAGAATTCACTAATCCAAAAATGAGGATTAGCTTAAACCATTTTGTGAATCGGGCTGTAAAGTACGATTATAATTTCATTATGAGACAATGTTAATCAACATAAGATAAAACTTTTCTGTTCACTCCAGATGGTAATAATAACAATAACCTTTAATTCTGTTCGCAGAACTCAAAAATTTCCAGTCACTATACACGCGTAGTAAAAAATTGGAAATTAGTTACATATTTCATTGTCCGAACAAACCTATTGATCATAACAGATTATAATTAACATCTACTATATTCGGATTACTGTTCGCCAATACCCTAACAACTTTACAACCTGTTTGCCTATTTATATACAAGATTATCAAAGTTTGGGGTTATGTTTTGCCAGATTGACGTATCTACACAACTTAGGATACAATGTATATATAGATCTTTGAGGCTTAGTTTGATTCAGTTGACCTCATGATTGTGTACAGAACTGTTAATATTTATTATCAAATAATGATATAGCGTTTAGCACGATGCTTGTTTCAGATGTTTTTTCTATGGAACGCCGTTTTACTATTTATTCTACATTTAAAGACATCTTCAATTATTTAAAGACGTCAAAAATTTAATTTCAGATATCCTTAATTATTAAAAGACATCAAAAATTGAATTATGGACATCTTTAAATAATTAAGGACGTCTAAAATTAATTTCAGACATCCTTAAATAATTTGGGATGTCAAAAATTGAATATTAGATATCCAAAATTGAATAAAGGATATCAAAAATACATTTATAGATATCAAAAATTAAATTTTAGACATCTTAAAATGGTACTGAATTTTCGACATCAAAAAGTAAATTTAACATGTCCAGAATTCAATTTTGGATATCTTTAATTCCATTTTTGATATCCTTAATTCAATTCTTGATATCCTTAAATGAATTCTTGATATCAAGAATTTGAATTTTTGACATCTTAAATTAATTTTGGATATCAAGAATTGAATTATGGATATCACATCTCCATAAATAACATGTCCAGAATTCGAATTTTTGATATCTTAAATTAATTTTGGATATCAAGAATTCAATTTTTGATATCAAGAATTGAATTTTTGATATCAAGAATTGAATTTTTGATATCAAGAATTGAATTTTTGATATCAAGAATTGAATTATGGATATCAGATCTCCTTAAATAACATGTCCAGAATTCGATTTTTTGACGTCCTAAATTAATTTTTGATATCAAGAATTGAATTATGGATATGTTATTTACGGAGATGTGATATCCATAATTCAATTCTTGATATCAAAAATTAATTTAGGACGTCAAAAATTCGAATTTTGGGCAGGTTATTTATGATGTGATATCCAGAATTGAATTTTTGATATCCAAAATTCAATTTTTGATATCTTTAATTCAATTTTTGATATCCTTAATTTAATTCTTGATATCCTTAATTCAATTCTTGATATCTAAAAAAGAATTTTTGATATCTATAAATATTTGAATTTAAGACATCTTTAAAGCGTTTTGGATATCAAAAAATATTATAAGAACATCCAAAAATGAATTAAAGACGTCTTTATTTCATTTAATGACGTCTTTATATAATTTAACATATCTTTAAATACAGAATAAATATTAAAACGGCGTTCCATATTTTTCTGTATTAAGTATTTCGGATGGAATCATGAATATATTATTGAAATCATTCCAGAGAAAAACGCCAGAAAAGCGGAGAACTTTACAGTAAAGCGAACTCTGGGAGCAGGTTGTATATTATTTACATTTTTTACGCTCGCTATTTTTAAACTTCAGGTTTTTCTGCTTGACTGCAGAGCTGTTAGAACTATTTTTATAACAAGTCGCACATTTTTCTTCTTTTTGCTTTCAACATGTTTCAACCTGACAGGAAAAAATGCTCTCATATTGTTTTCAAATTGCATAGTGAAAACTTTTGTTTTTCAAACTTCCCAAGTTTACAAACGAAACAATATTTGATTCAAAAAGTATAAGTCGTTTTTCATGCCAACTTTTTATAAATATACGAAAGAAGAATGGTCTGCAATCTATATAAAGTTGGGAGTGTAAAGTCAAGGATTTGAAAAGTCGTTGCAAGGACAACCGACTTGCGGCTGCTGTTCGTGAGTGGACTAACATTTCCAGCATTTGTGGTGAAGTTGACCTATAAATACTTATAAACTAAGAGCATTTCTCTGTAACAAGATACATCAAAATATACAGTCTAATATATAGATGTTATATTCTATCACGCAGACAATTAGGAACTTCAAATACATGATATGCATTAATCAAATTTGGTTTAATTAAGTTTCCCAACATGATGGAATACTTCTCATATATAGTGCCTCTCATACTGAATATTGCAGTCTTAAGACATTTTCGGAGCGATCCGACAGATCTGTTCGATGACGTCACTAGAGATGCACTCGATTTCGAGCTTTCGCCCGGCCCGGCCCGAAGCCCGCCTCGATTTCGAGTCGATCATCGAGTCGGGCCGAAGATATTTTTTATCGGGCCGAATCGGGCTAATCATTTTCAAAAATCGGGGCGAGTCGGACTTTTGATTTTGGCCCGGCCCGAAAATTCTTATAGTTCGATCAAATGCACAGTTTCCTTAATATTTTAATGAAAATGGATGAAGTTAAAAAGTATCAAAATGTTTTAATAACAACAAACTTCATATATTAATAAATAAAAATGTATTATTTTACTTCAAGAATTCAAGGTTATTCATTAAAGCATAATAATTATATTGTGATGTTGCTATTATTATTGTTATTACTCGTATTTTTAATAAAAGTGATTTTTGTTCTTACCACAATGATTTCTTGTCCTATTTTTGAGCAGAAATAAAGTTAGATAAAAAATCCTTATGTAAATTATATTTTTTTTTATAGGTATAAGATTTGTGAAAAAGTTTAAATCTTCGAACAGCTTTGGTAGACGATATAGAGTTATGGAAACATTAAGAGAGATTAACTTTCAAAAATTAGTCAGCTGTACTAAAATTATGGAAACAGCAGAAATATTTAAAAAAATTTAATTGACAGATGTCTGTGTCAAATGCAAAACCAAAGTTGAAAGTATAGGGTCAGAAAGTTATATGTGAATGTGATAGAGTGTCCCTCGCAAGTGACTTGCAGTTGCAGCTTCGCATCAAGATTGGAATTTTCAATGCCGGAAGTACGAGAAAGGCCAAAGAGAAGATGGAAGGACTGTATAGCAGAAGATTTGAGAGAAGAAGAATTGTGTGAAGAAGATGCGTTGGAGAGGAATAAATAAAAGAGAAGAGTAAGAAACGGCGACCCCTAATAAAATAGAGAAAGGAACTTTCAGTATAGAATTTGTAAAAAATAGTGTGTTCGTGTTACAATTTTACAGTATATACAGAATCTTTTTCAAGGAACTTTTGGTATGGGATGTGTACAAAATACATTGAATTGACGGAAGGTTTTGTGCTGGCCACAACAGATTTTTTTTGTTCAAATTACTATTAATACAAAATTGTTTAAATTTAATAATTAGTTTATGGGACCAAAATATACATATTAAATTTCCGTCGAGAAATCTCGGCGAGAATCTCGGCCGAGACGAGACTTTATTAAACGAGACGAGAAAAATTTCGAGACGAGACGTAATTTTATGAATTTGAAACGAGACGAGACGAGACAATGAATTTCTCGTCTCGTCTCGTCTCGGCCGAATCACTAATAAATTTACAAATTATAATAATATAGTAGTAAATTTCCTTATTTATTATTAAAGTAATTATTTCTGTAAGTTATATTTATTATACTAGTCAAGTTTTTTTTCTTCAAATAAAAACAAACGCCCCCATAAATTTGTTGGATATATTTATTAAAATTAGCGAAAGGACAACACGGAAAAATTATACGTAATAAGTACTGAATATTTTAATATTAATGATGTGAACGCAAAATGTAGATTTAATTTGTAAAAAAATAAGGTGTGGTCAGAATAAATATAGATTTTGTTTATAAATATAACGGTTAGATATATATTAAACTTCCTGTTGTAGTCAGTAATAAAATTGTGCCACATAAACTACAGTTTTATTTGGAAATACTAACAAAATTTCCTCATAATTTATTATAGTTTTTTTTTTTTTTGGCTATAAGTTATCTGTGCTAATGTGAAGTTAATAAAGCAAACTGCATTTCATACTCGCACCAATAAATAATAAAAATATATAATGGTGTTGATATATTGAAAATCAATAAAGTTTTTCCTGTAGAACTGTCATTTGAGTTCACACAAATCCTTCTATGAGATAGAAATATTGCATTGCCTATGATTGATGTAAATAAAGACCTGTTTATAAAAACAGTCTCTAGTTAAAACTGTGAGAGATAAGCACGTTGACGTGATTGTTCCACCGAAGCAAAAAAGTTATAAATTGTTAAATCCTGCTGATGATAACGAGTATAAATTAAAAGCGTTCCTAATGAAAACTAATTCGGCTTTTTGCCAATCAATTTGAATAGAAACTTTTCCTCCAATCTCGCAATCTCACAATATAAAGCATGAGTCACAGCTTCAATTGTTATAAACAAAACTCGACGTTATCAAGGCAACAGTGATTAAGTGAGTGTTTTTTCTGCAGCGGAGAGAGATAGAGCTATAGAGAGTAGTGTGCAGAAGACAAAGAGCGAGATAAGAGCGTTACCGTTTCACTATCTAAGCCAGCGACCGTTGATAAATGGAGGAGAAGGTTGCGAGTGCAGCGTGCCAGTGGCCATGCCGCGAACTAGAAGTGCTGGTTTCTGGTTCCTGCTCGCAGCGCCGATAATGAATGATAAATGATTAAAATAGTCCTGTTTCTCTAATGCGACCACGGAAGGGATTTGATCCAGGACCAGGACTCTTGTTCTGTGACATTTTGCTAAAGCTGAACTTTCATCTTGTCCGATTAATATTCATATATCATTTGTCAACAACATTCAGCGAAATTTAACAGACCACCATCTCTGAATCATTAATATTTCGAATCAAAATGCTTATTTATATTTGCTTCTGCAATCCATTTTTTTACAACCTTAAAAAAATTAATTAAGTGAATTTACAATAAAGTAAAATATAATAGGACTGTTACAAGAATTCTTATATGACTTCTAAGTATTAAATGGGGGATTACACCATTTTTTTTTTTTATAATTTCATCTGAAAATATTAGGAAAACTAAGTTATGGTCTCCCGAATTTTAAAAAGATTGACGTGACGTCACATTTATGTGTTTTTATTTCAAACTGTTTTCATCATGGACCTAAATGTTCTTGAAATATATGCTATTTTTAAGTTATATTTACATAAAAATAAATGAATATTATAACACTGTATAAGTCTGCATACTTTATAATTACAGGTATATTTAAATTATTAAGTTTAATGAAGAAATTTATGTTAAAATAAAAACTGTTTGAAAACTGCTGTACAGGAATGTTAGCCCCTTCTTTCGAATTTGAATTTCTTAACTTCCATTGGTAGTAATCCCCACCTCCTAACACGCTATTTGTAATGCATGTATAGGTGGTGGTCTCTCGGTCGCCAATCAAAATATTTTCATATTAGTGTCGAAGCGCTATAACAAAAAACCCTTTATTTCCGAAATATCTCAATTATACCATTTCATTTTTTTATTAATATTCGTTATTCAGCATATATATTCGTATTTTTTTACTATTTTCCTTTAATTCGATTGAGCCGTAATCCCCCATTATAAAAGATTTTGTTGTTTAAAGAGTCTCAAATTTGAAAATATCACAAAATATTCATTAGATAATTTACAATTAAATATTGAAATTTGTGTAATATTTTGAAAAAGTCACGTGATCTGAAGAACTGTGTGAAGAAGATGCGTTGGACAGGAATGAGTAAAAGAGAAGAGAGTCTTTTCAAAGGAACTTGTGGTATGGAATTTGTAAAAAATATATGTGTTCGTGCTATATTTTTTTTTGGATATATAGAATATTTTCCAAGGAACTTTTTTATATCATTTATCCATTTTTAGCTCAATACCTATATTTCTAAAAATTTACACAGTTGTTCAAATACTCTAAAAATGCGTACACTTACGTAATATTCTCTTTACAATCAAATAATATTGCTACCAAGTTTATATCTCTACCCATTTTTGAATTATTGCCCCAAAAGTCATATACCCCACATTTAGATAAAAACTTCAAAATTTTCTAAAATCTAATTTTATGTATCTAGATACATCTCAATGAGCTGATTCCAAATTTTGAAACCGCAGGTTGATATCTCGTTTCGTTCTCGAGATATTTAGATTTAAAGTTTTGCTCAAAACTGCCCATTTTTTGGTATTAACCCAAAAATGGGTCGAGATATGAATTTGGCGACAACACCATTCGATTCTACGGACAAAAATACATAAGTATAGCAATTTTCTTAATTTTTGTCCAACCGGTTCATTTTTTATGAATAAAAACTTGAAAACCCCTGAAAATGGCCAAAATCTGAAAATTTTTTTGCAATTTTTGGCCATTTTCAGTTATTTTGCTTTAGAGATTGTATGCGGTGTTCAAAAATTCTGAAAATTGGTGTACTTATGTAATTTTGCCCGTAGAATCGAATGGTCTTGTCGCCAAATTCATATCTCGACCCATTTTTGGGTTTTGAGCAAAACTTTGAATCTAAATATTTCGAGAACGAATCGAGATATCGATCTGTGCTTTCAAAATTTGGAATCAGCGCATTAAGAAGTATCTAGATACATAAAAATTAGATTTTTAAAAATTTTGAAGTTTTTATCTAAATGTGGGGTATATTGACTTTTGGGCCGATAATTCAAAAATGGGTAGAGATATAAACTTGGTAGTAATATTTTTTGATTGTAAAGAGAATGTTACGTAAGTGTCCGCATTTTTAGAGTATTTATATATGAGTATACATAATGTATATTCATGTGATAATTTTATTGGATTTACAGAATATTTTCCAAGGAACTTCCTGTATGGAATTTGTAAAAAATTGTATTATGTATGTAAAATGATATTTAACTGCGTTTTTTCAAGAAAAAGTACTTTAAATAAGAAAACTTCCGGTTGACCAATTATAACCAAAATCTAATCGGCTCTTGATATGGATGTGAAGAAGAGGAATACAAAAAAATTATAATTTTTAAAATTGTAGAATTAGAGTTATCATAGGTGAAATTTTTGTCACACATACATGCACACATAACCATACATACACATACAGACTTTATCGTGCAACTAGAAAAATCGTATTCTGGTGACCCTAAAACGTGCTTCTTAATTAAAAATGCACCACCGAATGTTTTGACTAAAGACAATACCTTCCTTACTTAAAGGTGACTGAAGGTAAAAAATTATTTAAATTCAGAATTTCATTTTCAAAATTAATTATGCAAGCTACATTACAAAATATTGAATAATATTTAATTTGAATTAAAACTGTATGCATAATTCCTCATTTTCATGTTACATATTCAATTAGATACGTATCTGATATTTAAGTATGTGTTAATTATACGTCAACAAGTTTTCCAATATAAATATGCATTCAATTTCGTAATATGTTTACAGTATTCTAATTTCTAATTAATAAATAATGCAAAACAAAAATGAAATGTACTAGGTAACTACGTAAACGATCATTTATCCAGCTTATGAAGTAATTATGAAGTTATCATACATGCAGGAAAATGTAAACTGAAAAAGGAAAGTGTAACGCCTTTCATATTTTCAAGCAGACGGTAATTATTTCCTCAAGTGCGCTTAATCCGTTGATGTGTTGATACCGGGCGACTTCTCGCGTTATCGCCTTGAAAGAAAAGCCTAACCTGCTAATTAATTACCCAGAGCACGCAAACTACGGATTTTTAACGTTGCAGTACAACCACTGATGATAAATGCATCTAATTTATTGCCAACACTGACATTGACTAAGAACCGTCACACAAACTGCAAGAAAAATGTTCAAGCAAAGTAATCGTGAAGGAAATAAGGTGTTTTGAATTAAAATAGCAAAAGTATTTCATGCAATGCAAATCATTTTATTTATACGCGGGATATAATGGTCTACACTAGAACTATTTGTAGTTTGAAATGTATACGAAAAAACTTCAATCGATAGATTAATGAAAAATAATATACCCGTATTTTTCTTTTTCCTCAAATCGATCTTTAATCATGAAAAAATTGTAATTGAAAATGACATTCTTTAAAATGAGGCTGCTAGACCCCCGCTTCGTCCCTTGTCCAATGACGTCACAAAGTGAGAGGCACGACCATTTTGATTTTCACATTAGGTCTGTTCGTTTGTATTACACTAACTTGTACAAAATGTACCGAGAATACGTCACAGTGTAGTTTAGTGCAACGTAGTACAGACTTGTTTTCGAAATTCAAACGAACACTAATTAGACAAGTTAGTGCAGATTGTAGGTTAACTAGCAACGCCATTTATGAATATAATGTATAATGATTTTTCCATTTAGTTAAAATTTATTGCAATTCTTTCAATATGAAAAATCCATTATAGCTTATTTTTTGTACTAAATGTGAATTACACATATCTATATCGATTTTAATAGTTTTCAGTTAAATTAAAACTTTTTTTTAATAAATATTTTGTATGCAGTGATATATTACTTATTTTTACATTTTATTTCTTTGGTATTCTTAAAACACATTTCCTTTGATTCATTTTTAGAATATAGAATAAGATTTTGCAGATTAATGAAAAAATTATAGTTATAAGTATACACGACAACTTATGTGACAAATTGTGACATCGTTGTAAACACTGCGCACTGCACTAAGTGTACTAGCTCGGGAGGTAGTACAGTTAAGACAAGTTAGTGCAACATGCACGACTACAAACGAACACAGTGCAGACAACTTCGAACACACAAACGAACATATTTTTCAAAAAATTACAAGTTAGTGCAGCTAGAACCATACAAACGAACAGACCTATTGTCTTAAACGTCAAAGTGACATTTAAAGATAACCTAAAATTTATGAAAGTAAACATGTCGATGGAACGTTGTTTCGTGCCAAAATAAAGAATAAAATAATATTCTGCAATATATCCAATGTCTCACATGCGTTTATAACCTTCTACCATCTAATCTCAATACATAAGTGAAAGAATCATTTGATATAACGTGTAGATAACTTCACGCCAAATGAAAATTATATTTATAAAAATAAATAGAACGATGTTATATTAATATATTATAGCATATTCAGATATGTAATCCTCAATTTATAGTTTATATATATTTTTCTTTTAGAAATTGTGTCCATATAAAATGTCTGTTTGAAATGAGTCTGAACTTCGTTCGGAACGTTGTGACGACAAAACATGGCTGGTTTTTGCAACTTTTTAAAAATATCATACTTTAAAACGATTTTATACAACAAAAATGTAAATAAAAAATAATTTAATCATACTGAACGATAAATTAGACTATCCTTTTTCGATTTAAACAGAAAAAAGGTGCAATTTTTTTTTGCATGACCTCATTGTATGACGTCAATTTCCCTTTTAGCAAATGTGAAATATCTTGTAAAGCAATTATTTACAAAATGTTTTCATTGTTTTGACTATTATTTATTGAGCCATACTGTACGTTAAATTGAATTTTTTTATTTTTTTTTTGTTATGGTGGAATACCCCATTGCCTTCTTGTGAATTTTTGAAAAGACAAATATAAATAAATATATCATCACGGCATATTACCTATTTCTAGGTGTGCCAATCTGCTTTGTCGCAGATATCGGTAATGATGATGACATATTTGTTCCGTGCGGGCATTTACCAGGCGTCACCTCACGGGTACCCATTGCTGGCGTGGAGAGTGCACCAAAGGAGTCACTTTTGTGCCATTTAAAATTCGAAATATTTGGCGTCGGTCGGGATCGAACCTGGTTCCCCAGATTCGCGACCACAAAAGACAAAAACAAAAAAAAAAAAATGGAGAGTAGTCTGTCATATGGTTGTATTATAGTCAAAACTTTAACTCATACTGATCTGTAAGTCTGTAAATTAAATAATGAAGAAAATTGTAATAACAGCTGTTGTACAAGGTAGCCGCAAATGTTTCGGGGTCAGTAATATTTTATTGAAAAAATTTGATGTGGCCAGCACATTATCTTCCGTCAATTCTAAGTATTTTGTACAAATCCCTTATTAAAAGTTCATTAGATTCTATATATCCAGTAAAATTGTAACACGATCATATAATATTTCTACAAATTCTATATCGAGAGTTCCAATGAAAAATTCTATAAATCCAACAAATACTATGTAATTTGTACTTGACTCTGACTGTCAATTATAATTTTTTGAATGTATCAGCTGTTTCCAAGATTATGGCAAAGCTGATTGATTTATGAAAGTTAATCTCTTTATAATTCTTTAACTCTATATTTGTTCAAAATGAAGAGAAATCTATAATCAAACCGTATAGAAAATAAGATATTCTTTCATATTGATAATTACATAAAATGTCAAAAATTATATTTAACTGTGTTTCTTCAAGAAAAACTGTTAAGAACTTCAAATAAGGGAACTTCCGGTTGTCCAATTATAACCAAAATATAATCAGCTCTTTATATGGATATAAAGAAGAGGAAAACGAAAGCATTATAATATTTAGAATTGTAGTATTGGAGTTAGTAAAACTACTAAAATCGTATTTTAGGGACTTATTCATTAAACATTAAACACTCACCACCGAATTTTTTGGCCAAAGATAATCACCCCAATTCTGTAAGGAAGTCGTTAAGTCTTAGCAACGTTGCTAAAAATTATAACCAATAAAAACAAAAATGTAAAGGCTGTTATTTTCATGTTTTATTCAGTGTTCCCTATTATTATTATTGGTTATTTGCTATAGCAATGTTGCTAAGTCTTAACAACTTTCTTACAGAATTGGGGCAAATATCTTCTTTACCTAGGTGACGGAAGGTAAAAAGTTTGAAATTTGTACCAAAACTTATGGGACATACATTATTACTCCAGCTCATTTATAGATACTTTCTCGTATAATTTTATATTAATCAACAATTAGCAGTTAAATAATCCGTAGTTTAACCAATAAAAAATATAAACTTGAAAAAGAACACTAGATCCGACGTGAAACCAGAGCACATTAACTACTTTGCCGGTGAGTGTCCGCGGCTTTAATGCCCTTTGACTTCAGTCTACTAGGAAGTAAAACCTTTTTCCACATCGTAATTATTTTAAAACAACACATGTTTCACAACATTTTTATTATTTACAGTTATAACTTTCAGTGCTGCAAGCTTCTACAAGTCCACTCACTACACTAATGCTTATTCGCTTCCAGGAAAATTACACATAGTTGCAGTTTTGCTGTCGGAGAAATACTGCTTTACTCGTGCGTTTAAGAGCTGACTTTTTTATGTAGCGTGAAAGCAAAAAGTTTGTTTTTAAAATCGTGGCGCGTCTACAACACGTTGTTTATTGACCGAAGTTCGAACCCTTCAGGTGAGGGCGTAAATTTTTTGTGACCCTCAAGGAATGTCTGCTGACAACTTCAAAGCAGGGCCGGCTTCTTGCATTGATTGAATTCCAAAGCGGTGAATTTTTTATGTAGAGCAGGGGCTTGCAATCGAACTGCAGGAAGCTATTTTATTATTGTCTTTGGTGTTGTCCATGCATTCTTCTTCCGTCAATACATGCATCTCCAAATTGTTGCTACATTCTTTTGTTGTTGTTAGCAATTTAATGTTTTGGAGAAGGGATCTGTGACGTCAGTAGGGTAGAATGGTAGAAGAAGACAGTTAGACTGAGATAGATATGTTGTGATAGGTTATGGAAAACAGCAGCTGTCACTTATTAATAAATATTTTATGTCTACATTATACTTTTCAACGTGTATTGTGATTTCATTTTGTTTTTGGTTTCGTTGTTCATTGTCAAAATGTCAAATGCTCTGTCATGTCAAATTCAAAAGCTTGTAGTTAATTTATTGACTTATTTTGAAAATGAAAAATAGATTGGTGGGTTTTTACTTTAACTGAAATCTAATATTGAGGTAATATTTGGTTCTATTTGTTAATAATAATTTGAAAATTAAATCTATATGTACAGCGTGTGGCAAACGCTATACGCAATGTATAGAAACAGTGAGAAATTGTATGGTATGCAGTATTTTGTATTTTTTTAAGGATCTCACATAATACTAGATAGTTTGTTGCATATACTACAAGAATGAAGTATTTATAACGGCGTAAGCAGTATCGTTCAGAATATTTTAAATAAAATTGGATTTCGCTGGAAAAATATTATACCAGACGTGTTTTTAAGAAAAATTTGGGTTTATGAAGGTAACCCACAAATTTTAATCCGTTTTACATGCTCATGTAAACTTTTTAACATATGACGTCATTGTTTCTAGTGATATTGTATTTATGACGTAAACCGCTTGATTCGCTGGATGGCCTATATAAAAATAAATTATTTTATTCAATTTTGACGTTTTAAACTGTCATTATTAACTCCATAGCAACAATTATAAGTAACACTTTTTTCACAAGTGAATTAAATTTTTTTAAATCACTCTCACATTTTTGTTAATTCGCTCTAAAATAAATAATGCATTTAAAATTACATTAGGCCCGAAATTATTTTATTTTATTATTTATTTTATTATAAATAGAAGACTGGACATCTATCATCATTAAATTATAATAGATATTTACACACCAAGTGAGCTAAGGTAATGTTTATTCATTCGAAGAAATTAACTCTCTCGCCCTTACGGGCTCGTGAGCTAAACTTTCTTCTCATGAATAAACATTACCTTAGCTCACTTGGTGTGTAAATATCTATTATAATTTAATATTTAAAGTTATTTCAAGTTATTTACTATGTTTCATTTTAAATGGGACACGCAAATACATTGCTGTCAATCAAATGTCGAATTGTAACCATAGATATAACAAATCGAATATTTCACGTTAAAAAATATTCACAGTATACCCAAAGCATTCAAGCAGCCAATGCACGTCATTAATAAAAATTGAATTTTAGTAACTAGATGTGTGACGTCATGTACTGGTACGTTTGCAGAGGTTTTAGAATCTTTATGAAAAGAGTTATACAGATTGCAATCTGTATTATCGACATGCTAATGAACTGTCACGTCTACAAAATAAATATTATTTTAGTCACTGTCCATTTCTATTTAAATTATTTTATAATACTAACCTTATTTATACTTATGTATGCCATATAAAGGCAATAAATAAAAGTGAGCCGAATTTCAAAGAAATATACCGAATTCTTCTGATTGATTAGAAGTGCTACCTTTGGGAGATTCACAGATTTTGTGTTTGCTTTAACGGTCAAGTTGCGTCGTTGCGTTGCGTTTGCCATTACTTTATTATAAATAGCCCTTTACAACGCACAAAAATGTTTCAAACACGATACAAATATTTGCCAACTATAGCAACAATTAAACGAATAATATGACGTTGACGTACATTATTTATATATTATTCATGTCATATACGATAAGTAATGAACTCTACTATTCATCTTAATAATAATTATATAAGGCTATACACTTTTTGACGGTTAAAAATGATTGAAATTTTATTTCATTTTTCACTATTAGTGATTTTAATGCATTAAGGTTTTTACACTAAGTGATGACGTGCATTGGCTGCTTGAATGCTTTGGGTAACTACACACACACAGCCAAATACACACATAACACACATACACAGAGAGAGATCATCGTAAAAATATTAAAATCAGTTTGTAGTGACCTTAAATCGTGCTTATTCACTAAAATCTGGAAAAAGGAAATGTTTGTCTTGTATAATAGTTATAGTCTATTTGAGAATGACTGGCAGTAATAAATCATTCTGTCAAAGACATTCCAGTGGCGCGCCAATAATTGTTTGCACAGGGATAGTCGAAATGACTAAATTCGGTAGAGAACATGACATAGAACAGTGGCTATCGTCAAAAAATATTGATTTTGAGATGGGAATTGTCAAAACTGAGCTTTTGGCTATAGCTAAATTACATAGACATAAATTTATTCATCATGTTATTGATGATATGGCAGCGAATCGCGGTATTACTGTCCTTCGTTCGCCCTATCACTGCGAGCTCAATCCAATTGAATTAGTTTGGGCTCAAGTTAAAGGTGAAGTAGCACGAAACAACACCACTTTTAAATTGGACAATGTGAAAAAACTTTTTATGGATGCAGTAAAACATGTGACTGCCGATAATTGGAAAAATTGTATTCAACATGTCATAAAGGAAGAAGACCAAATGTGCAAACTTGACCATCTGATAGACGAAACGATCGAGCCATTTATAATTTCAGTAGGACAAGATTCAGAATCAGATTCTGATTTTTAATAATTTATGTATAAATATATAAGTATGTTTAATAGAAATATGACAGGTACCAATATCTTGACAACACACATGAAATAAGTATAAATTTTAGTATGTAACAAATAAAAATGTAAATATTGAATGTATGTATGTAAATATTAAATGTATGCAATATAATAATAATGACTGAGAAAGTTATATTTAAATATTAAAAACTTTTATTTTTAGTAAATGTATAAACAGATCACTCTACAAATCCTATCTACGTCTAGACACAGTCCGACGGGGATTATCGGACGGCATTTCTATTGTTCGACAAGTAAGTTTCGTTCCAGGTACAAAGCGTGCGGCTTATTTTGACCATCCTAGTGTAGTTACAACTGATTTTTCTGGTAGTTTTATTTGCCGCATTGCTGGCAAAAATCCAATACTACTCTTGCAAATAATGATTTATTACTGCCAGTCATTCTCAAATAGACTATACATGACTCGGATTGAGTAAATGAAACAAAACTAGTGCGGTTGCCGTAGTCAGCATATTGGGTTAATGTAAATCAAGTCTAATATACCACAAACCTGTGTGGAAAATTAGCGAATTGTCGCTAGGCTGTAATCCAGCCACTCGTAGAGCACGCGCCCCCTACACAATCAGTCTACCTTTGTACCACACTCCCGAGTTATCTCGCGGATTCCAAATTGCTTACACTTTTCCATTGATCCCGCCAAGCGTACAAACAATACGCTTGTCGGATGTGATCACGTATAACGTGAACAACAGATATTGTTGTTAGGCACGTTGTACTAATAAGATTAAATGTAACACAAGAACACTGCTGCAGCCTGCTCAAAGTAATTATCCTTGTTTTGAACTGTTACGAGTTATTCGGGTCTGATGAAAGCGATATCACTCCTCAACTCTTTGATGATTGATTAACTGAGGAACTTTTAAGAAAAATTAGTTTCCAACAGTTTTTCCTTTGGTAGATTAGCTGAACTTTTAGGGCTTTGAGTTTGTTTAAAAACCAGAGGGTTTACCGGATAATTTTGTGAATACCAATGCTGGTTTCAAATTTGTTAATTAAATTTTGTTCAAACTAGATTTTAGGCGGAACAAAACATTTTTTAATATCTTTCATTCGGTTATTACCTTCCGTCACCTATAGGTAAGAAAGGTATTGTCTTTGGTCAAAAAATTCGGTAGTGAGTTTTTAATGAATAAGCACGTTTTAGGGTCCCTACAATACGAATATACAATTTTTAAGATGATGTGTGTGTGTGTGTGTGTGTGTATGTGTGTGTATGTGTGTCCGTGTGTGACAAATTTTTCTCCGACGATGACTCCAATACTACAATTCTAAAAATTATAATTCTTTCGTATTCCTCTTCTGTACAACCATATGAAGAGTTGATTAGATTTTGGTTGTAACTGATCCACCGGAAGTACCCTAATTTGAAGTTTTTAACAGTTTTTCTTAAAAAAACGCAACTAAATATTATTTTCTGAAATTTTGTTATTATACATATTAAAGAAAATACTCTTCTCTATACGGTTTGATTATACATTTTCCTTCATATTCAATAGCTGTAGATTTAAAGCGTTATAAAGAAATTAATTTTCAAAAATTAGTCAGCTTTGCTACTTATCATGGAAACAGCTGATAATTTAAAAAAAATTTAATTGACAGATGTCAGTTGCAAGTGCAAAACCAAATATGGAAAGTATAGGATCTAAAATTGGTATGTCATAGTGTTCCTCGCAAGTGACGTGCAGAGAAAGGCCAAAGAGAAGATGGAAGGACTGTATCGCAGAAGACTTGAGAAAGGAAGGAATGTGTGAAGAAGATGCGTTGGACAGGAATGAGTGGAAGAGAAGAGGAAACAACGACCCGTAATAAAATAGGGGAAAGCTGAAGAAGAAATGAAGGAAGTGTCAAGTACATTTTACTTAGTGTACGTTTATGTTATAATTTTATTGGATTTATAGAACCTTTTCAAATGAACTTTTGGTATGGAATTTGTAAAAAATAGTATGTGTTCGTGTTCGATTTTACATGATATTATATAGAATATGTTCCAAGGACCTTATGGTATGGGATTTGTAAAAAATACATCGAATTGACGGAAGGTCTTGTGCTGGCCACAACAGTTTTTTTTTTATACATTTTCATATGAAAATTTAGTTATACTTAGGGTCGGTATTTCAATAAATAGTTAACTTTTTGGTGTACAAATTAATCAGAAGTTTAACTAAAAGTAAAATACAAACAGGTTTTTCAAAACAGTTTACATATTTAAGATATTTAAAAAAAATATCTTGTGGCCAGCGCAGTACCTCTCGCCATTTCCATTTTATTTATTATATTTATAGAGTAAACTAATCGCAGAGGCCAAGGCACTAAGGAAACCAGTTGACAAATTCCAATGTTTATAACGTGACACATGTCATTGTCAAATATTAACATTTTTAGTGACATTCTGATAGCTTTTTCTGGGAAGTATATTTAATCTCGCTTATTGTTTTATTAATTAAATATTTGAAATTATAGGTAAAATTGTGGTAAAATGCATATATCCATCAGAAATACCGCCAATCTGGTTAAGGAATTGGAACAATCTCTGACATGAAAATGATATAAAATAGATATAATTAGAATTATATGTGTGCAGAAGACATGTTAAGTACAATAAAAACAATATTTGGGTAAAGTTCTGAAATATTTTGTTATAAAACGACGGTTCGAAAGCGAAGTGCAATACGATACATACAAGTAAATAGCCTAATATGGAAATGGCGAGAGGTCTTGTGCTGGCCACAACAGATTTTTTTTCTGTTGTAATTATTTAAAAGTGACTACACTATCTAAACTTCTAAACTATACGTTTCGATTTCCAGCTTATGTATTTTCACTGGGTAACTTTCCGCTTAAGTGAACAAAAATGCAAGCAATGCCTTTTTTTCCATTGCAGTAAAAAATAAACTAGCAATTAATTCGGGTTAGGAAATTAGAGAAATTAGGTTAATAGCTGTTGATGTTTGTTTGATCATAGTTAAATAGTGTTGTTGTAAGCAAATAAATGTGTAAGCAAAGTTCTGTTAGCGTGAAATAAACAGCCGCTAATTACACATGGAAAAACTTGTCTTTCATCACATGAAACCCGAGGGACCAAACTTACACATTTCCGGAGGGCAGAGAAATGTGAATGTATTTTCAAAATCGTCGGAATAAATCTCATCTCTTTCGAGTGAGTGCTTTACTACAGGATCGAATTTACAATTTTTCGGGTAAGGTATCTCATAAATAATAAATGTATAGAAGGGTATGGGTACTTCAATTCATATATCTCACAAAAACCTACATAAGAATTCTTTGAATGGAAACAGAATCATTGCTCATTTGAACAAGCACGGTAGCGGTTGTTTTTAAATGATATTACTTGTAAATTTTGTTAAGAAACTATCTACAGAGAATTTATTTTAACATGCAACATATGGCGAATCACTTCCATGGTTACTTACTATTGTCAAAAAATGACAGCAATGTAATATTTGTCCATTTTAAAATGCAACATACAAAATTTGTAATTTTGTATTATCAAAACTAATTTCCAATAAATTAGCCTACATACGATTAACAAAAAATCAAAACATGAATGTTGTACATCTTAACAAAGTTTATCTTACAAAAATTCTTAACTTTCATGTAACAAATGTTAAAAAATACCCCCAATCACACTGAGGCAATATTCTAGTCGGCCGTAATAAGAATTGACACCATTTGTGATGTGTTCTGGAGGTATCTCCTGTGCTGCAATACTATTTATAATGTTGCATTTTAAAATGGATAAATATTACATTGCTGTCATTTTTTGACAATAGTGAGTAACCATGAAAGTGAATGACCATATGTTGCATTTTAAAATAAATTCTTTGTATAAACATGTTCAAGTTCAAAGTAATTCCTTCGACAATAATACGCAATTCACCAGTTTCTAGTAAGCGCCCGCACGGTACAAATATGCCATCATCATTACCGATATCTGCGATAAAGCAGATTATGGCACACTCAGGAATGGGTAATATGTCGTGATGATTTATTATTATTATTATTATTATTATTATTATTATTATTATTATTATTATTATTATCACCAGTCTCTCCATCCAAAAAATTTTCTTCTGGAATACTTTCATACTAATCAGTGGAAGACCAAGCTACGATTTACCTGAATTGATAATCAATATTCTGTAAATTAAGAGACAACTATAATTTATATTAAATCCCGTAATACCAACGTATTCGCTTATTATTCAAAGTACTACTGCGGTATTAACTAACGATGCAGTAATATAATTATAATTATATGCTGCATGTTAACAATAAGCACATTATCGGGTAATAAATGAACATAATGTAACTGTAATCAATTTCCAATTTAGAATACAATGCGAATATTAGAGGAATTTAAAAGAAAAATATTTCGTCCCTTTTTTAGGCGGTGTCCGATGTTGCATTTTTATCACCCTAATATCTAAATCCTAAATTTATATGACCTATTTTTGATTATTTAGGATTTTACAGCCCGATTCACAAAAAAGTTTAAGCTAATCCTTATTTTTGGATTAGTGAATTCTATTCTATTCCGGTATTTAAAATTTAATTTTCATGATATCAATAAAGGTAGATACTAGGAATAAATTAGACTATATTATAACATATAAACTGTCAAAATTAGAGTAGAATTCGCTAATCCAAAAATGAGGATTAGCTTAAACTTTTTTGTGAATCGGGCTGATAGGAATTAGATTTTAGGGTTTTGCAGGAGCACACTATGCCTTGAAGTTGACGCGCACTAATTAAACAAATCACGTTCGTTGCTATGTAATCTGTCAATTAGAATTTTTTAAATGAATCAGCTGTTTCCATGATTATAGCGAAGCTAGTTGATTTTTGAAAGTTAATATCTTTATAATTCTTTAACTCTATATCTATTGAATATGAAGGAAAATGTACAATCAAACCGCATAGAGAATAAGATATTCTTTCATATTGATAATCACATAAAATGTCAAAAAATGATATTTAATTGTGTTTTTCAAGAAAAACTTATGAACTTCAAATAAGGGAACTTCCGGTTGACAAATTATAACCAAAATCTAATCAGCTCTTTAAATAGATGTAAAGAAGAGGAGTACAAACGAAAAATAATTTTTAGAATTGCGATAGATATTGTTATCACCGGTGTAAATCATCGTAAAACTAGTAAAATCGTATTCTAGAGACCATAAAACGTGCTTATTCATTAAAAATTCATCACCTAATTTCTTGACCAAAGACAATTTCTTCCTTACCTAAAAGTAACGAAAGGTAAAAAATGTTTAAAGGCTAGCGGCCGCACGTCAAAATGGGGTAATTTAAAAAAAATAATTGTCGATTTTTTTTATAAAATCATGAAATCCATCTCATTTAATAAATATAGTAATAGAAAATAATTTGAAATATGCTACTTTTTGAACACGGACTAAATTTGTGACGACACAAATTCATACTCACACAAAGACAATTCACTCTCTCACACACACGCTTCACAACATGAAACAGTAACCTAACCTCAAAATGTGACAGCTGACAGCAAAATATACAAGAGAGAAGATTATTATTACTTTCTATTTCTATAAAAGTACTAGTGCAGTATAAATTTCGTAAATAAACCATTTATTTAAATAAATACCAAACCAAATAGTCATAGTTCTAAATTAAACCGGTAGAGCTCGACTGTCGTATCCGTGAATATGTGTCGTCAGCCGTTGAAATATTTGAAAATAAACGCAACTTTTAAAAAATCATATCTCTGATTCTAAAGACTTGTAAGATGAAAATCATACACATACATGTTTAATTTGACGAAAAAAATAAATCAGAAAATGTGAAATGACTCCATTCTCTGGTGTTTGTCGTTACAATAATTAAAATTTTGTTTCTACAACTTCATTGCAACTAAAATTAAATTATTTGTACTCAGTCATGTACATCAACAAAGAAACGAAATACAAAAGAAAATATCGCAATTCTTGTAATATACAGCGAATAATACAGTGCAAGTAATCTTGTTTCCTTGCATGTGATATCAGTTTTCATATCACTGCAGGGGCGGTAATTTCGCTCGGATATTTTTAGTGATTCAGTTGTTAGCATTGTGAACAGCTGTGGCTCATTGTTCCAACACGTAACCGATTGCAGAGCCGATAGGTTTGCGAGTGTATTGTGAACGAACGTTCCCATAGAAATTGACACATGAGTGGAAAATGAAATTGTCAGTTCTCGCGTGAAGTCGACGTTCACGCTCAAGCCTCAAGCTCAAGCTTTGTTAGTAACCAACGTTCCTGAAAGCTGAAACACTTCTTCAAATATACTTACACATATTGGATTGCATTGTAAGTATCCAAAAGCCCAGGGATGCAATCTTAAACGGTAAAAATAAAAACTGCGTCTTCTGTAAATGAGTTTACCTGTAAAGTTTTCTATCAAAAACGTAATACTAAAGCTGTCCAATGTCACATTTTGGTATTTAGAATTTATGACTAGCGAAAACAGATTTTTTTACCTCCCGCTACCCTTGGTAAGGGAGGTATAGGGATCGTGCTGAAAATCACATATCGAGATTTTAGTAAATGACCACGTTTTAAGGTCCCTAGAATCCAATTTTAACATTTTCACGATGATGTCTGTATGTGTGTATGTGTGTGTGTATGTGTGTATGTGTATGGATTTTGTCTTCGCTCTAACTCAAATACTATCAATCAGAAAATTCTGAAACCTTGTATTTCTAATTCTGATAGCCAGAAATGGCACTTTACATGAAACTCATAATGGTTTTTCTTCAAAAAATACCATTAAATGCCATTTTTTCGCATTTTATGTCTTATGGAAATTGAAGATTATTGAATTTTCTACAGGAATACATTAATACTTTTTCTATATATTTTACAGATAAATTTGAAAATAATTTTTTTATTAGTCCCGAAGCCTAAGATAAACACAGTTTCTTTGTTACACAGTTCATATTTCAAATTAATGTAACTGACAGTAAATGTCACTGTCAAAAAACTAATCACTTCAAATTAATAATAGTGACATTTTAAAAAGAAAATAGTAAATAAAGCAATAGTTTTCTGCAATGGAACAGTTTGCAGCGTTAGTAAATACGTAGGTATGTATTTAAATTAATACCCTTGGTATGACCACGTTTTAAGGTCCCTAGAATCCAACTTTAACATTTTCACAATGATGTCCTAATGTGTGTATGTGTGTGTGTATGTGTGTATGTATACGGATTTTGTTAGTGATCTAACTCAAATACTATCATTCAGAAAATTCTGAAACCTTGTATTTCTATCCTATTCTAATATGAAAAGAAGCCATTAGATTTTGGTGTAAATCGGATAAACGGAAATGGAACTTTACTTGAAGATCCTAAAGGTTTTTCTTCAAAAATACCATTAAATGCCAATTTTACCTGCCGCTACCCTTGGTAAGGGAGGTATAGGGATCGTGCTAAAAATCACATATCGAGATTTTAGTAAATGACCACGTTTTAAGGTCCCTAGAATCCAATTTTAACATTTTCACGATGATGTCTGCATGTGTGTATGTGTGTGTGTGTGTGTGTGTGTGTGTGTGTGTATGTGTACGAATTTTGTTTGCACTCTAACTCAAATACTATCATTCAGAAAATTCTGAAAACCTTGTATTTCTATCCTATTCTAATAGGAATAGAAGCCATTAGATTTCGGTGTAAATCGGATAAACGGAAATGGCACTTTAATTGAAGCTCCTAAAGGTTTTTCTTCAAAAAATACCATTAAATGCCATTTTTTCGCATTTAACGTCATTGGAAAATTATAGATTATTGAATTTTGTACAGGTATACATTGATACTTTTTCTATATATTTTACAGATAAATTTAAAAATCATTTTTCTTTTTTTAATCCCGAAGCCTAAGATAAACACAATTCCTTTGTTACACAGTTTATTTTTCAAATGAATGTAACTGACAGGTAAACGTCATTGTCAAAAAACTAATCACTTCAAATTAATAATAGTGACATATTAAATAATAAAGAAAATCGTAAATAAAGCAATAGTTATATACAATAAAACATAATATAGTTTGCAGTATAAGTAACGTAGGTACAGTAAAATTTTCGAAAGAAGTCCGATCAATGCCATCTACGAATTGTATCTATGAATTATGATTTTATGCTGTCAAATTTAGTAGTGTCTTTTACTTAGTTTTTATGAGGATACATAATATCTTGTGTACCTCATAAAAACTATGTAAACGACACTACTAAATTTGACAGCATAAAATCTTAATTCATAGATGCAATTCGTAGATGGTCTTGATCGAACTTCTTTAAAAATTTTTACTGTATGTATTTAAATTAATAAAAATTAAATAGCGGGAGGTTTTGTATTGGCCACATCAGATTTTTTTTATTAGTCCCGAAGCCTAAGATAAACACAATTACTTTGTTACACAGTTCATATTTCAAATGAATGTAATAACAGTAAATGTCACTGTCAAAAAACTAATCACTTCAAATTAATAATAATGACATTTTAAAAAGAAAATAGTAAATAAAGCAATAGTTTTATGCAATGGAACAGTCTGCAGCATTAATAAATACGTAGGTATGTATTTTAATTAATAAAAATTAAATTACGGGAGGTTTTGTGTTGGCCACATTAGATTTTTTACGTTTCTTAATTCATTATAAGATTTTACGAAACTTCATATTATTCTTTTCAGTAATAATTTACAGTGGATATCCTGTAAATCCTGAAACTGCCAAACACTTGAAATGGATTTTAAACTAGTTAGATAGCTCAGTATATTTGTCGTTAGTAAATGTTGATCGAGTACTTCGCTACTCGGTTAAATGTAAATGTTGTTTACTTAATCAGATACAGGCCTGATAATCGCTAAATCGTTTGTGAAATGTAATCAATATATCAACAAAATTCATAGCGTGAACTCTGAAATAAATGTAATGTTTGCATTGTAATTTTGATGTACAGGACGAAAACAATTTTTCTGTTTGTTATTATGTTTGTATGTATGAAAAAATTATGTAACATTACAAGCTCCATTTTTACACTGGCATTAAAATTTTCATAATAGATGTTAAACACACACACAGAGTTCATGTACAGTAGAAGGAACTAAATACATATTCTAAAAAAAAAAAATCCAAAAAGTTGGCAACCCATGGTAAAATACAGGCATTTAAAGTTTTAAATTAAATTTTGTATGACCTGAGGGATACTATATTCTGTTTTTTAACTAGAAGGAGTAAATGTGCAGTGTTTTAGCGTTGTCAATCGAAAAATAATTCAAATAAGAGTTAAAACATTTCACTTTTATTGTGTTCGTAATACCTCCCGCCATTTATAATAAAAAAATCTGTTGTGGCCAGCACAAAACCTTCCGTTAATTTGATGTATTTTGTACAGATCCCATGCCAAAAGTTCATTGGAAAAGATTTTATATATCCAGTAAAATTGTAACACGAACATAATACATTTTTTTACAAATTCCATACAGAAAGTTCCTTGGAAAATATTCTTCAAATCCAATAAAATCACACATGAATATATATTATATATACACACTTACGTAATAATCTCTTTACAATCAAATAATATTACTACCAAGTTATTTATCTACCCATTTTTGAATTATTGCCCCAAAAGTCAATATACTCCACATTTAGATAAAAACTTCAAAATTTTCAAAAATCGAATTGTAATGTATCTAGATACTTATCAATGCGCTGATTCCAAATTTTGAAACCGCAGGTCGATATCTCGTTTCGTTCTCGAGATATTTAGATTCAAAGTTTTACTCAAAAATGGGTCGAGATATGAATTTGGGGACAACAACATTCGATTCTACGGGCAAAATTACATAAGTACACCAATTTTCAGAATTTTTGAACACCGCATACAATCGCTAAAGCAAAATAACTGAAAATGGCTAAAAATCGAAAAAATCGTAAGGGGTACCCCTTAGGATTTTTTCAGATTTTGGCCATTTTCAAGGGTTTTCAAACTTTTATTCATAAAAAATGAACCGGTAGGACAAAAATTATGAAAATTGCTATACTTATGTATTTTTCTCCGTAGAATCGAATGGTGATGTCGCCTAATTCATATCTCGACCCATTTTTGGGTTATTACCCAAAAATGGGCAGTTTTGAGCAAAACTTTAAATCTAAATATCTCGAGAACGGAACGAGATATCGACCTGCGGTTTCAAAATTTGGAATCAGCGCATTGAGAAGTATCTAAATACATACAAATTAGATTTTTGAAAATTTTGAAATTTTTATCTAAATGTGGGGTATATTTACTTTTGGGGCAATAATTCAAAAATGGGTAGAGATATAAACTTGGTAGTACTATTATTTGCTTGTAAAGAGAATGTTACGTAAGTGTACGCATTTTTAGAGTATTTGAACAACTGCGTGAATTTTTAGAAATAAAAGTATTGAAATAAAACGTACTTATTCACTAAAATTTGGATAGGTGATTCTGTTATTAAAGTATGATCAACCATAGATAGTATTTTAACTAGAAAGTTTATTCTCGTTTGTTCGACGAAGATATAGTCGAAAATTGTAGTAAACTTTTTAATAAATAACTTTTAAACTGATAAAAGTACAAAACAGTTAAAATCTTTTATTTATAACTACAGAGCAGCCGTCTTAAAAACTAAGGTCAAAGATTAATATTTGCTAAACCTTTAAGAAGATTAAAAGTGTATTGTCAGAAAAATTTATTATCGGTTTAAGAAAATTGCGTTTTAAAGAGCAAAAAAACAAATTCTTCCTCACCTCCATAATTCAAACTTGTGCAGTCGTTCAGAATAAGAGAAAACTTTCCAGAACCAAGTCAAATCCATTAGCTCGGTCGAGTACAACTCCACACATCAATTTCACAGTGTCGTGGTTTCATTTTTAAAGACTTCTACTTTGATATTTAATAGTCAGACTTCTTGGAAACCGCGCGAGAGAAAAACCCGATATTCTGTGACGCTACCGCCGGAAATACTTGCCAATGTGACGTCACAGCTCTCCAGGCAATTGTTCCAGAGGTTTGTCACTAACTCATGATTAGTGGAACTCTGAGATTGAGAATTTCAAAGAGGATATTGCAAACATCTGGTAGGTAACTCATTTGAGAAGAAAATTTGCTATTATACGAGCTGTTGCTTCTTACGGCTTGAATATCATTTTATTCAGAGATGTTTTCTATGGATTCTGCAAACTCGAGGCAACATGTATTTCGTAATTTTGTGTTCCTATTCATATACAAATTTATTGTACGATTCCCGGAATTCTATAAGATCTTTAATAGTTTCTATTGAACAAATTCAATTCGAAAGGCGACTATAAGCTATAGAATTCTATAAATGAATCCTTTAAGATGAAAACCCCTGTAGCGCGCTATCTATTGGTTATAGAAAAAGTGATTTATATAAAAGTTGTAACGAATTTTTTTTCTACTGATATTTTTGCTCTACTTTCCGTTAATTATAGGTTTGTTCGCGGTAGCGATCCCGGACTAGTTCGAGCATCACACGCACGCGCAGTTTCGTTTTAATTGTTCGCGGTACTATTCTGACTAATAACTCCGTGTTCGCGGAACACTGTGGACTGGTACATGATTGGTTACGTACTAATCAGACCAGTCCGAAAATTGAAGCAAGTACTATAAATCAGGAACTAATTGCGAGTATTTAATGCATACTTTTCTGTGTTTAATCACGTTTATTTTAACAATTTCACAAACTTTAAATTAATAAATATTTGAAAGTAAGTTTATAATGTCTTGTAAAAGAGTAATTCCATAAATATTTTCTATATTTTTTAAAGATGTTTTCAAGTGATTCTATTGTCAAAACGAGCGTTCGCGGTAGAAAAAATCCCAAATCACGCTTGAGTATTTCATGATATATGAATTGGTACGGAACAAGTACGAAATAAGTTTGGGATCCGTCAGGGATTGTTACCGCGAACAAACCTTATATGTGAATTTGCACAAATCCCTTATCAAAAGTTCCTTGGAAAAGATTTATAGTGCGATTCTGTAATGGGCTACTTGCGTACCTTTTTTTTATTTAATATTTTTGAAGAGAAGGTAAAAACTTGCTATCCATATTTTTAATAAAATAGGAAAAGGAACTTTCGGTATACACTGTAAAAAATTTCTCAGTAAAATTACTATAATTGTTACTGGCGTCCAAATTGCCTAAGTGAATTATAGTAAATTTACAGTTAAATGTAATTTTGTCTACCATTTTTAAAATTACATAAACATAAATTCCATAAAAATTTTGATACATACTTAAGTAAATTTACATATTAATAATATACATAATTTAAATTTAAATATAAATCATTTAAATTTAATATAATAAATTTAGAATTTGTCCATAATTCCTGTAAAAATAGAAACTAAAATAAAAGGAATTGAGTTTTTACATAGTTATTATAAAATTTGACAAAATTGACATAGAAATATTAACATATCACTGTAAAATTTCAGATATTTATTGTAATATGAATATTACATTGTAGTTCTAGTAATTTTTTTATATTTGTAAGGGTAAATTAGTAAATTTATATAATTATTTGCTATGTAAATGTAAGTTTACACAGTTTATGTAAAGTTTGTTATTGCATACATATTATAGTAAAAAATTACTTTAACTTTTCTACAAAATCGCTATTATTTTTTACAGTGTAGAATTTGTAAAAAATAGTGTGTTCGTGTTACAATTTTATAGGATATACAGAATCTTTTTCAAGGAACTTTTGGTATGGGATATATACAAAATACATCGAATTGACGGAAGGTTTTGTGCTGGCCACAACAGATTTTTTTCTACAAATTACATACTGATCCCTTGATTACAACAGAAAAGTTACTAAATCATGTTAGTCACATTGCATAACGAAAACATTTGTTTTGCATGATTTTGTTTCGGTGTTATAATAGGATTATTCATTTAACCATGTATTTATTTGAAACTGCAACACAAATTTTGTGACTGGATTACAAAAGTGATATGTATTCAATACCATCCCATCAATCTCCAGCAGAATATTGAAAAGTATTTATCCCAACTTTGAATATAAATGGAATGAAAAAATGTAAATGCCTCGATGTAAAATCACGTTGTTTGCTAAGAGAGGCCCTAGGATAGAAATTCATCATCCCTGTCTTGCAATCAATCTATGTCTCACGTCTTTATTCAGACGTGGGGCATCTCAAGCGTTTTATTTTTTAATTCTTCTATTTCTTCATTCGGTGCAGTCATTTATCGTCTTTCTCGCCACGATAATATTTTATCTTTACTTAGTTCGACATATTGTTCCTCGGACTATCAGTCATTTCTTAGAAGCTTAGACTAATTTCTATGTCATTTTCAACAGTAGCATAAAAATTGATATCTGTGGTGTTCCGGAACGGCTTTGAGAGCTCGTAACGTAAGAAGACAAATCCTAAATGTATGGAACGCCGTTTTACTATTTATTCTACATTTAAAGACATCTTCAATTATTTAAAGACATCAAAAATTGAATTATGGACATCTTTAAATAAATAAGGACGTCTAAAATTAATTTCAGACATCCTTAAATAATTTAGGATGTCAAAAATTGAATATTAGATATCCAGAATTGAATAAAGGATATCAAAAATACATTTATAGATATTGGGTCCCGTGGCCGCGTGCCTGAGTGTCTGGTCGAGAACCTGGGGGAACCGCGTTCGATTCCGACAGACGCCAAATATTTCCAAATTTAAATGGCACAAAAGTGATCCCTGTGGTGCACTCTCCACAGCAGCTATGAGTGCCCGTGAGGTGACGCCTGGTAAGCGCCCACACGGTAAAATATATCGTCATCATTACCGATGTCTACATGTGTTGTAGATAATGGCACACCCAGAAATGGGTAATATGCCGTGATGATATATTTATTTATTTATTTATTTATAGATATCAAAAATTAAATTTTAGACATCTTAAAATGGTACTGAATTTACGACATCAAAAAGTAAATTTAACATGTCCAGAATTCAATTTTGGATATCTGTATTTGAATTTTTGATATCTTTAATTCCATTTTTGATATCCTTGAATTCTTGATATCAAGAATTTGAATTTTTGACATCTTAAATTAATTTTTGATATCAAGACTTGAATTTTTGATATCAAGAATTGAATTTTTGATATCAAGAATTGAATTATGGATATCAGATCTCCGTAAATAACATGTCCAGAATTCGAATTTTTGACGTCCTAAATTAATTTTTGATATCAAAAATTGAATTATGGATATCAGATCTCCGTAAATAACATGTCCAGAATTCGAATTTTTGATATCAAGAATTTGGTGCGCCATCTAGTTTAAAATGACTAAATTACTTTGTGTCGGTAAGTCAGATTTCCTTAGCGAAATCATGACTAAATGTATACATCATTAAATCTGTAGATTTTATTTGATAAAGGCCAACAAACTGGTGATTCTTTTCGTTTTTGTGAAATAGGTTTGTATTCTGACCAATCCTAAGGCAGAATCTAAACCAACGGTATTATAATTTCACTGAGGAAATCTGATTTCCCGACACAAAGTATTTCAGTCACTTTAAACTAGATGGCGCACCGAATTCTTGATATCAAAAATTCGAATTCGAATGTTATTTACGGAGATGTGATATTCATAATTCAATTCTTGATATCAAAAATTAATTTAGGACGTCAAAAATTCGAATTCTGAACATTTTATTTACGGAGATGTGATATCTATAATTCAATTCTAGATATCAAAAATTAATTTAGGACGTCAAAAATTCGAATTTTGGACATGTTATTTATGGAGATGTGATATCCTGAATTGAATTTTTGATATCCAAAATTCAATTTTTGATATTTTTAATTCAATTTTTGATATCCTTAATTTAATTCTTGATATCCTTAATTCAATTCTTGATATCTAGAAAATAATTTTTGATATCTATAAATATTTAAATTTAAGACGACTTTAAAACATTTTGGATATCAAAAAATATTATAAGAACATCCAAAAATGAATTAAAGACGTCTTTATTTCATTTAATGACGTCTTTATATAATTTAACACATCTTTAAATATAGAATAAATATTAAAACGGCGTTCCATATAAATGCCAAAATGCGACATCGGACAGAACCTAAGTTTAAATTATACAATCAAAATTATAAAATTTGATTTATTTGACGGACCTTTTTTGTTTCTTCGAACAAAAATTGCGGTCTAACTTTTACGACCCATAAATGATTATAGTGTCAATTAAGTTCTAAAATAGTTTACGTAGTGTAAAGGAAATAAACTTGGAGTAGTTAGGGCACAAATTGCTTCTATACGATTCTTTGCGATCGGAGAAAAATCAGCGTAACCCCAACCGATCTGGTCAACAAGTAACTCGAGTTTACGAGAAACCATTACAAGAGAACATCGGACTGGCGACCAGGGCCGACGTCTTGGTCGGCCCCGCAAGTATTAACTTTAACGACGGCAAATAAACGTTAC
The DNA here is from genome assembly GCA_943142095.1 of Ophonus ardosiacus. NCBI lineage: Eukaryota > Metazoa > Arthropoda > Insecta > Coleoptera > Carabidae > Ophonus > Ophonus ardosiacus. The sequence continues at coordinate 87,533,720 of OW964823.1, forward strand.
GGAACACAAACTGCTATAAATAATTTTCACGACGTTAATGTCCGTTTTTCGTGCGCCACAACTGTACTCTGAAATATTGCCATTGTCTATGCACTGACGTTTGACAGACATTCGTCTCTCTCTCTCTCTCTCTCTCTCGCTATCTCAGTGTGTTTTATTATCCACAAGAAAGGAACGTTTTCCTTTTACAAACAAAACAACGCTAAGACAAACATATTGCAAGAGATTTATATTGTTTTTCAAAACAATCAAGGGAGATGAGACTTAAGTATGATCCGTATATGTGAAATACCTACAAAATATTTCGAAGTCTAGATTAAATTATTTTTATAAAAATCTGTTGTGGCCAGCACAATACCTCTCGCCATCTCCGTTTTGTTACATGAAAGCTAATCTCTGTACACACAAATAATTCTAATTATATCTGTTCTTTCATTCTATAAGGAATATTGTCCTACTTTTCTAAAATGTTCAAGATTGTTCCAATTCATTGACAGAGTGGCAGTACTTTTTAAGCATATATGTACTATTACTATTAAAAATCTAGGTTCGGAAATGTGTTTGTGTCAGAGGAAAAATCGGACATACGGTTAATTATATTTTTACCTCCCGCTACCCTAGGTAAGGGAGGTATAGGGATCGTGCTAAAAATCGGATATAGAGATTTTAGTGAATAAGCACGTTTTGATGTCCCCAGAATCCGATTTTAACATTTTTACAATGATGTCTGTAGGTATGTATGTGTGTGTGTCTGTGTGTGTGTGTGTGTGTGTGTGTGTGTGTGTGTGTGTGTGTGTGTGTGTCTGTGTGTGTGGATCATGTGAACACGATTACTCAAATACTATCAATCAGAAAAATTTGAAATTTTGTATATCCATTCTATGCTAATGTGGGAAGAGCTCATTAGTTTTGAGTGTATATCGGATAACCGGAAGTATCATTTATACGAGCTTTTAACAGTTTTTCTTGTAAAAAATTCATTGAATATAATTTTTTAGCAAGTTTTACCAATACAGATTGAATATAATGGCACAATCTTCAGTTCTACGATAATAGCATTTAGAAAATAACTTGAAATAACTTTATATTATATTATAAAATAATTTATTTTTGTACATCACTTTGCCTCTGCGTCAGACAAAAACAATACTTTAATAACAAATTTGACATATTTAAACAAATGTCACTGTCACTGAAGCAGTTTTCATTAAAATTAAAAATGAAACCATATTAAGAAGAATTTAGTAGTTTAATTATGATTCTAATGATATTAAGGTTTGTAAAAATTATATATTTTCCATCATACATAAATATTAGATATACAGGATAATTCGATTTAAGTTTGATGTTTGCAGGATTATATATCAAACAGCTCTCAATAAGAACGTGATTTCAAAGTGTCAAATAATAGTTTGCAACTACACATTTACGAAATGAATAATGTACGGCGAAGAATTTACATATATTGCCTTTTAGAGCATAAGGAAGTTGGTGATGATCTTGACAATAATGTGTGTGTGTGCCGATTTTTCCCTTAAAATGTATTAATGATCCAAAACTTCGCAAAGTTGGTATTTAATACTCTTATTAATTACAAACATCATATTAGATTTTGACTATATATGATAAACCGGATGTAGTACTTAATTTGAAGCTCTAACAGATTTTTCAGGAAAAACAAAATATAATTCTAATTTCGTATTACAAACTTTTCTATATATCGGAACAACAAAGTAGATTTTGTTTACAAAAGATCAATCGGAAGTTAAACTTTACTTAAAGCTCATTGCTATTTTAAACATGGAATTGGAGGGAGGTCATGTGTTGGCCACATCAGATTTTTTTTTTTATTAGTAGTAGTTTAATATTATTCAAAGATCCCTAGAATCCAATAACACTGTTTCTAGAATGTTATTTTTATTAGAAAAAAGAGAAAAACAATAGGCCATTCAGCGATATTTTTACCTTCCGTCACCTTTAGGTAAGGAAGGTATTGTCTTTGGTCAAAAAAATCGTAAATAAAATAAATATATCATCACGGCATATTACCCATTTCTGGGTATGCCAGTATCTACAACACATGTAGACATCGGTAATGATGACGATATATTTTACCGTGTGGGCGCTTACCAGGCGTCACCTCACGGGCACTCATAGCTTGTGTGGAGAGTGCACCACAGGGGTCACTTTTGTGCCATTTAAAATTGGAAATATTTGGCGTCGGTCGGGATCGAACCCGGTTCCCCCAGGTTCGCGAGCAGACACTCAGGCACGCGGCCACGGGACCCCATAAGAAATATTAAATAAATTTCCAAAAAAGAGCTTTCAGTAACATCAGTTGGTTTTTGACACTGACATTTATTTGTCAATTACAAACATTTGAATTTGATAATTGGTTTCCTTGATATAGTCAGGATTGTCTGATTTATTGCAACACATTATTCTATACATTATATTTTCTTTATTTCTAAATCTATAGAAGATATAATATTTTTTTGAAGTGTATTAGATGGAGAATTTCATATTCTTCAATATTTTACAAGATTTTTTCAAGAAACTACTACTTCTGGTAGTCCAATTGTTATCAAAACTTTTTCAGTTCTTCCAATTGTCAGATTGAGGAATACGTTGCTTAATTTTTAATGAATAAGCACGTTTTAGGGTCCCTAGAATACGAATTTACTATTTTTAAGATGATGTCTGTATGTATGTATGTATGTATGTATGTATGTATGTATGTATGTATGTGTGTGTGTGTATGTCCGCGTGTGTGTGTGTGTGTGTGTGTGTGTGTGTGTGTGTGTGTGTCCGTGTGTGACAAATTTTTCTCCGACGTTAACTCCAATACTACAATTCTAAAAATTATAATTCTTTCGTATTTCTCTTCTGTACAATGCAGAGTTGATTAGATTTTGGTTATAATTGATCCACCGGAAAAATCAGTCAGCTTTGCTAAAATTATGGAAACAGCAGATATATTCAAAAAAATTTAATTGACAGATGTCGGTGTCAAATGCAAAACCAAAGTTGAAAGTATAGGGTCAGAAAGTTATATGTGAATGTGATGGAGTGTCTCTCGTAAGTGACTTGCAGTTGCAGCCTGGAATTTTCAATACCGGAAGTACGAGAAAGGCCAAAGAGAAGATGGAAGAACTGTGTAGCAGAAGATTTGAGAGAGGAAGAATTGTGTGAAGAAGATGCGTTGGACAAGAATGAGTAAAAGAGATGAGTAAGAAACAGCGACTCCTAATAAAATAGGGAAAGGAACTTTAGGTGTGGAAATTGTAAGAAATAGTGTGTTCGTGATACAATTTTACAGAATATACAGAATCTTTTTCAAGGAACTTTTAGTATGGGATATGATTAAAATACATCGAATTGACGGAAGGTGCTGACCACAACAGATTTTTTTATATTTTTATATGTATGACCATATGTGAAAGTCCGAGTAAAAATTCCTCTAAATAAGTGAAATATTAGGGTATGAATTTTATATTTGCTTTGTGACGTAGGTAATGATATAAAATACCGATGCATAATGAGAAAACATAATTGATATAATATTTGAATTGTGTTTGTGAAAACCGCGCTTGAGTTCAAAGCATAGCAACCAAAAGAACCACACGAATCTATCTGTCAAATTTTTTTCATTACTTCATATAGAGAATAGATCCGCGAATCGTATTCGGTATTATTTTCAATTACACCACTGCGAACAAAGCGAATCTGCATTAGCATTCTGCAATTTACAGCGATAGGAAGATTGATATTTCAGCTTTATATTGGTGTGACAAAAGAACACCGCATTTTCATTTGTTTGGTGGTGATCAAAGCTGAAGCTCCCAATAGCGCAATGTGGTAAATATAATTAAAGCAGGCTTGGAAGAATGCGAAAGTATGTCGCTGTTGTTTTGTTTCCCCGCATTGAAATTGGATAGATGCGACAATATCCTTTGTTCGGGCGAGCCTTCAAAGGACTAACAGCAGCAGCAGCCAAGAAGAAGAAGAACATCTTTTTTGGTTTGTTTTGTTTTGTTGTTCTTTATATTTTAATACATCACGGATTCTTTACTAACTTTTAATTAGGATGCTGAAAAGATGTCGCTGAAAAAATTGTCTCGCGTCTTTCAGAACTTCCAAACTCTTTAATATCGATATTTTTGTATAATTTTATTGTTTTCAGAAAAAACCCTAATTCGGGGTAGGCTATGAACACAGAAACGTATACCGTGAGTATTTTTTGACGTGAAACATTGGATTTGTCATATCTATGGCTACGATACGACTTGGCATTTGATTGACAGCAATGTATTTGCCCGTTTCATTTAAAATGAAACATAGGGAACGAATTTAACATTTGATAAGACGTCAATAGAGGTTAATTTTGTTTAAATAATTATACCTGCATTCTAAATTAAAATTAGTTGTAGAAAAAATATAGTGTGCACCTTGTGCCCGAGTGGTTTTCTGACTCGGCTAAATTTCTTACAATATTATATATAATACTTCTGTCAGATTCGTCCCCTATGTTTCATTTTAAATGGAACGGGCAAATACATTGCTGTCAATCAAATATCAAATCGTAACCATAGATATGACAAACCCAATGTTTCACGTTAAAAAATACTCACGGTATCTAATCATTATTCAATTCAAAAGTTAAGTTGTCAAAATTGATCGTGAAATGTAATTTTAAGGAGAAAAGATAATAAAGAAGGATACAGAATACTACTTTTCACCGTTTTCTAATTTATTTCTATTTCTAAAATAAGGATTTAAGCAAAAAATCTTTGATTTTTTTAGATAATATTTTTGACAATATCTCGAGTCAAATTGACATTTAATTATATAAATACTTCCAAATTGACATACTTTTTTTGTTCATAGCCTTCTCCAAGACTGTGTCCGATGTTTCACTTTTATCACCCTAATATCTAAATCCTAAATTTATATGCCCTAAATCTAGTGATTATTTAGGCTTTAGGAATTAGATTTTAGGGTTTTGTTGTTGACGCGCACTAATTAAACAAATCATGTTCGTTGCTATAATTTGTACAAAACATCAAATTTACTATCAAAGAATAGCTTTTAAGCTTCTATTTCATGAAATATAATATTAATATTTAATTTGAAGCATCGAATTAAATCGAAGTGTATAATTCATTTTTCTACAGTCACTATAGAAAGTAGCCATTTGCGCTCTTTTGTCAACGCAAAATGTCACTTTGCCGCTCATGCGCGTCAAAGTAGAAAAAACGCTCGCTGTCCAAATTTCTAAGTATACAATGTTGAAAAATGTCACTTGTCTACATTCTTAATGAAAATGTTTAGTTAGGAACTAATGGCACTGTAATTACACATTTATCACGTTCACAAGTCAATTTGACATATGTTCTGTCGGTATTTAACATAACCTAACAAAATGCCACACTGCTGTGAAAATGAAATAGGGCATTCATTTACAAAAACGAAAGTATAAAATGCTTCGATTAGATTGAATAAAAACTCAAGAAGAATGGAAAATAACGATAAAATAAAATTAAATATAAAATAAATTGTGTGAACAGTTATGTTTAGTGATAGGAATGATTGTACACAGATGGCGGTAGGATAGTTGCGAGTCGTACTGACATCTGATCTCTAGTTAACTATTTATTTTGATTACAATAAAGTTATTTCGTTACTTAAATAATTGCGAGAAGTCAGTCAATGCACATACATTTCTATATAATCACAAATTCCTTGAAAATATTTGTTAATTTTTTCAGTGTTATGGAATAGATGGCTAATGTAACGATATAATCATTTAAAAGCCTTTTTAAGTTTAAACCGTATCTTTTGTATTAGCCAATCTTTATTTATTGCAAGCATAAAGTGTACATTTTATTATTTTTTGTTATAGTGGAGGACCCCATTGTGGCGACTGTAGAAAAAATCTTGTGTGTGTTTCGAGCGCAAATGGACATTGTCGATTGAGAGGTCGCGCGGCATTCTCTCGAAATATGATTTGCAATTCATTGCATTGCAAAGAAAAACAACGTAAATTCTAAATCAAAAAGCATCGTAAACCAAGATGATATAAACATTTAAGCCATTTTTTTAATGGAGATGTTATTTTAAATATGTATGTAACTGCATGGAACAAGTAGGTATATTTAAAATTTGCATGGATGCCTCTGTACAATCATAAACCTTACAGGGAACTACATATAAATGTAACGAAATGCAAATTTTCTGGAATTATAATTTCAAAGACCAAAATAGTTTTACTACTCGACGAAAGGAGTCTAAATTTACATTTTATAACAAAATTAGTTGTTTATATAAGTAAGAACTCGGGTTTATTACTCACTCTACAATTTGCTGGAATTACATTTTAATATAAATAGGATAAACTTTAAATTCAAAAATTCCAAATAAAATGCATGAGGGCTTCGGGTTTCTATTTTAACGACATCAATATATCATGTTGAATAAATGAAATTAGTTATATTACATTACATGTTGTTTTATTTGAAAATAAAATAAAAACTGTTGCGGATTAAATTTTATTCAAATAATTTGTAGATAAAATTTTAAAAGAGATTAACTTGGGATGATAGTTAAAAACACGTTTACAATAATTATAATTTATATTTGCTTTATAGTGACAATTATAAATATAATTTATGGGGATAATTATTGTTGTAATAATAATCTCGTCTTTTAATTCAATTTATTGATATGGTAGCGATAGATAATAGTCTATTCCAGCCAGTCAAGTTTGTTATATTGTTTTATCATAATTTTTCAAAAATGACAGATGGCTATGACAAAACAGTATCGATATGATTTTTGTAATTTTGACAGATTAAATAGATTCTTTATTCTACAATCTGCGTATTATATGTGATTTTTATAACAAGTTGTTTACGTCATCTTTAGGGATTTTTGAAATTTTCTATACATTTTTAAATATATTTTACTAACGGTATTTTATTGGTTTTATTATTATTATTATTAAGTAAAACTTTATTAATTTTTGCAAAATGACGATTATTGATAATTCTGAACATGGCAAAAGTTTTTCTTTGCGCAAAAGTCCCCAATTAATTTTAGACAAAATGTTTCAAATAAATGTTGCAGATAATTATATTCTACGCCTAAATCAGTAAACAGTATTAATTCTGCACGTTTGGTAACTTGTAAAATCTAATTTGAAATTGTATAAAAATATTGCTCATTTCTAGCGATACCCTTGGAATTGAAACAAAGTTACAAAGAAATTCATATCGTTTGAACTGTCAGAAATTCAGTTTTCAATTAAAAATTGCAGATAATTTAATTCTGCACCTAAATCACTACACAGGTAGTATTATTTTTAAAATCTAACATTTAAATAACTTTTATTATTTTTATATTTTTACATTCTGTAATCTGTAAAATTAAATTTCTGACAGTTCGTACGATATGAATTTCTGTAATTTTGTTTCAATTTCATAGGTATCGCTACAAATGAGCAATATTCGTACAATTTCAATTTAGATTTTAAAAGATACTAAACGAGCAAAATTAAATCTGTTTAGTGATTTAGGCGTAGAATATTAATATCTACAACATTTATTTGAAACATTTTTGTCTAAAATTAATTGGGGACTTTTGCGCAAAGAAAAATTGTTTTCCCATGTTAAACGCTTATGGCCAGGTTCTTAATTAATATGTCTATACTTTTCAACCTGTATTGGGATTTCATTGTGTTTTTTGTTTTGTTGTTCATTGACAAAATGTCAAATGCTCTGTCATGTCAAATTCAAGAACTTGTTGTTAATTTATTGACTTATTTTGTATTACTGAGGTAATATTTTGTTCTATTTACTAGTAATAATTTGAAAATTAAATTAATTAGAATATCTAATTTATTTTTTCCTATGTATGTTTAATGACAGTAAAGTTAATACAGACTGATAATAAAAACCAGAGAGATAAAATATTGGATTTCAGTGAGTTAAATAATTATTGTTATAAATATCTCGTTATTCATTAAGACTTAATTTTTAACAAAACAATTGAAATTTGCTGTTGTTATTTTGTTTTAAACAAAGATATATCTTTAGGCATAAAGATGTAAAATATATACAAACCTGCTTAATTAAACCTAAATGTATAAAGTAAGTAGATATATACAATTTGCTTCATAATGATATTAGTGGTTTATTATTGTTTAACGAAAATATATTTAAAAAATCTGATGTGGCCAGCATATTATCTTCCGCCATTTCTGTGTGTTTGTACGAATCCCATACCAAAAGTTCCTTGGAAATGGAAAAGATTCTAATATATGCAGTAAAATTGTAACACGAACATGTACTGTTTCCTACAATTTCAATACCGAGTTCCTTGGAAAAGATTCTATAAATCCAATAAAATTATAGCACGAATATACAATACGTAAATTGACACTGACATCTGTCAATTAAAATTATTTGAATATATCTGTGATTAGTAAAGCTGGTTGATTGATATTATTCGTTTAATTGTTGCTATAGTTGGCAACATTGATAATTTGTATGTTCATACTGTCAAAGTTATTATTTGAAAAATATTTGTATCGTGTTTGAAACATTTTTGTGCGTTGTAAAGGCCTATTTATAATAAAGTAATGTTAAACGCAACGCAACGACGCAACGTGACCGTTAACGCAAACACAATATCTGTGAATCTGTCAAAGATAGCACTTCTATTCAGAAGAATTCGGTATATTTCTTTGAAATTCGGCTCACTTTTATTTATTGCCTTTATATGGCATACATAAGTATAAATAAGGTTAGTATTATAAATAATTTAAATAGAAATGGACAATGACGAAAATATAGTATTTATTTTGTAGATGTGACAGTTCATGACCACGTCGATAATACAGATTGCAACCTGTATAACTCTTTTCATAAAGATTCTAAAACTTCTGCAAACGTACCAGTATATGACGTCACACATCTAGTTACTTTTATTCAATTTTTATTAATGACGTGCATTGGCGTCTTGAATGATTTGGGTATACATACATACAAACATCACCATAAAACCAGTAAAATCGTATTTTAAGGACACTTAAATGTGCTTATTCATGAAAAACTCACCACCGAATATTTTGACCAGACAATACCATATTTTTAGTGTGTATATTGTTTTAAAGCTTCGAAATCCAATGTTGATCTTTCAATAAATAAAAGTCAATCCCCATTTGTGTACATTCGACTAGCAAGACAAATTCCTTGCATCCGGATTTCAAGACGTCAGCTCCGCATCTGCAGACCATTTCTCTGACGTCACATCCTGTTGAAGTGAAATGCAGTATCAAGTAGCCTTTGGTAGAAAAACACTCGACATGCAATCCAACTGAATTCAAGTGTCAGTGTGTAAAAATAGCGGACAGATGTCACCGCGGTCGTCCGTGTTGGTGTCTTGTGTGATGTAGCGGATCACGCGTCGATAATTAGAGCAGGGCCGGGGGTAGGGGGCGTAATCAGAGCCGAAGCGGTGTTTCCGGCCCGATTGCCGGTTAGGTTAAGTGATTTATTGTGTTGTGGCTGCTGAAACGCCCTGATCCGTCCCTGGATGATACATGGGCCACGGCGAGTGATCTGAGGATGCTAGGCACGGGAACTGGGTAGAACGGCTTTTTAATCGCTTCGACGAGCTAGATACATCAGAGATTTGATAGGGAATCGCGGAACTAATTGACTGGTTTGATTTGTGTAATCAGGTGAGAAAATGGCTGTAATCATACCAGGGTGTGAATGATGACACTTGCATTAATGCGCTTTTATCATATTGTATTTGTCTCTGCATTTTTACCTTCCGACAACTTTAGGTAAGGAAGGTATTGTCTTTGGTCTAAAAATTAAATTTAATTGTGTTACTTGACTGTTAGAATGATGTTAAGCCGCGTACAGACCAAGTTCGCGAATAGCTCGCGAATAACTCGCGAACAGCTCGCGAACCTCTGCAGAAGTCGGTGTGTACCAGAGATCGCGAGCAGTTCGTGTTCGGGTTCGAGTTCGGCCAAAGTTCGCTACATGAGCGGTAACTTCAAAGAAAGTGTTAGCGAACAGCAGTTCTAGTGTGGACGTTCATGGGTGATGATCGATCTTAAAAGTGTAGTTAGCTCTTTTAACAATGGAGTGGAGTGAAGAGAAAATTATTAATTTAATCGAACAATATGAAGTGCATCCTATTTTATGGAATCCAAAAAATCCTCATCACAAAAAGCGGAATATGAAGAAAGACTCGCTTCAAGAAATTAGTGCAGCTCTAAATATGCCACAGTTTGCAAATAAATTTTTTCTCCACTACCTTCTTTTACGGGTTCTTTCTACTTTCTTCTTTTTCAATGCTGTTACAATTAAGAAACTTGCACAAGCAACAATATTTTCTTCCTCGCTTGACGACGTGGACATTGTTTCTATATATTTTAAAATAATGAAAATGCAGGGCGCGTAGCTTTATAGCGAACTTCTGACGAACTGCCTTCAAACTAAATGACGAACTCGAGTCTCCATTCGAAAACAGTGGTGTGGACGTTGAGCTCTCGAACAGTTCGCGAGCAGCTCGCGAACTGTTCGTGAAAGCTAATTTTGGTCTGTACGCGGCTTTAGGGATGAGGAGAAAATAATTGGAGATGCAGACTTAATAAACAGTGTTTATTAAATGGTCCCGGGTTCGATCCCTACAGACGCCAAATATTTCCAATTTTAAATGGCACAAAAGTGATCCCGTGGTGTACTCTCCACACCAGCTATGAGTGCCCGTGAGGTGACGCCTGGTAAGCGCCCACACGGTAAAATATATCGTCATCATTACCGATGTCTACATGTGTTGTAGATACTGGCACACCCAGAAATGGGTAATATGCCGTGATGATATATTTATTTATTTATGTATTTGTTTCTCCATTTTTACCTTCCGACACTTTTAGGTTAGGAAGATATTGTTTATGGTCAAAAAATTCGAAGGTGATTTATAATGAATAAGCACGCTTTGGGATCCAATTTTACAATTTTTACGATGATGTCTGTGTATATATAGTCTGGACGATTTATCTTGGCAAGCCTTAGGAATGAAGGCAGATTCACAATTCCTACGATGCGGTATATTAAATATATACTTTTTCTTAGATACCGCACTGCGTTAAAAGTAAAATAGTGATTTTACGACCTTTTATGGCCTAACACAATAGAAAAACATTCCGTACCGCACGATTTATGACACTTATATGCAAGCAGTTGTCTTTGCACATAGGCGTGTATAAATTTTCTTACTGGAAATAAGAAATCTACAAATGATTCAATTTTTTCAATATTTATTTCAGATATTACATATAACATGTTAGTAAAGTAAATATACAAATATTTATATTTTGTAGCTAGTAGTAAACTAGTGTAATGTACATTATAATATAAGCTAAAATCTGCTCGTAATTATAATCTAAACCTAAAGACTAAGATTTAAACACAAATTACAAGAAAAACCCTTATATAAATTATGCAATGTGATTATTATACGAATAATATCAATACATATTATTTATTTTATTTATTTTTTTACCTTCCGTCAAAAGGAAGGTATTGTCTTTGGTCAAAAAATTCGATGGTGAGTTTTTAACGAATAAGCATGTTTTAAGATCCCTAGAATACGATTTTACTAATTTTACATTGATGTCTGTATGTGTGTGTGTCCGTGTGTGTGTGTCTGTGTGTCCGTGTGTGTGTGTGTCTGTGTGTCCGTGTGTGTGTGTGTGACAAATTTTTCTCCGACGATAACTTCAAAACTACAATTCTAAAAATTATGATTCTTTCTTTTTCTGGAAAAAACGCAGTTAAATATCATTTTTCGACATTTTATGATCATTAATATGAAAGAAAATCTTATTCTCTATGCGATTTGATTATACGTTTTCCTTCATATTCAATAGATATAGAGTTACAGAGAGATTAAGAGAGGTTAACTTTCAAAAACCAGTCAGCTTTGCAAAAATTGTGGAAACAGCGGATAATATTCAAAATATTCTAATTGACAGATGTCAGTGTCAAGTGCAAAATCAAAGTGGAAAGTATAGGATCAGAAAGTAACATAAGTGACAGAGTGTCCTCCGCAAGTGACTTGCAGTTTCAATGCCGGGAGTACGAGGAAGGCCAAAGAGAAAATGGAAGGACTGTGTAGCAGAATATTTGAGAGAGGAAGAACTGTGTTAAAAAGATGCGTTGTATAGGAATGAGGAAGTGTGAAGTACAAATTACAGAATGTACATTTGTGTTATAATTATATTGGATTTATAGAATCTTTTCAAAGGAACTTGCAATATGGAATTTGTAAAAAATAGTGTGTTCGTGTTACAATTTTACAGGATATATAAAATCTTTTCCATGGAACTTTTGGTATCTGATTTGTACAAATACATTGAATTGACGGAAGGTTTTGTGCTGGCCACAACAGATTTTTTCAAATAAAAAAGATAATAAAAAGTATATAGTTCCATTTAAAAAATTTTTATTTTGTCTACATGACCAATTTTCTAATATAAAATAGCACAATTTTGCTCATTTAACCAACCTCGTATTACTTCAAATAAAAAAGTTACCAATAGTGAGCAAGCTTATTGAGACACCCTGTATATATATAGTCAAATTTGAATCGTCCAATTATTGTTAAACACTCAATCGGTCATTTAAAACAGTCGACCAAGTTTTAATTATTAATTAATAAAAATAAATTTCCCGCCAAATATCCCGCCCAATATCTGGGGTAAATTAATGCGGAAGCCGAATGATTACTTAAATTTAAGTGAATTACTTGATATTAATGAGTCGAAGCAACCGTGAATTTGTACGAATTTACGCGCAATGCCTCATACTATGCAATCATTTAAAATTAATTAGTCGGTTTTCCAATTATTATCTGATTAATTAAAGGATTTAACAGGGAATGTTTTTGCTACGCTCTCACTGATCGATCTACCCACTCCTCCACCATACCTGACCTCGTTCGGGTATTCGTTGTTGTAGTGTTCGCCAACCCTTCACGCCAACTCGATAGATAAATATTTGAAGATGGAACTTACCTGGAAGAAAAAGAACAACGTTAGAAACAAATTACACACAGAAGCAAACAAATGCTGCGGTGGATTTTTTTATTTTCGTTAATGTTAATTAATCTGAGACCATTTTCAGACAGACAATATCATTAACTTTTTAACGTACGCTAACGATATATCTGCACGTTTGTGGCAAAGGTAAGAGCCAAGGAATAACAAACTAATCACTTTATTACAAACTTTATCAAATTATGGTTTCAATAACAATATTATATATTTGAATTATTCATCTGTTTAGGAACAATTATCCTTCTTACCTCTCGCTAAGAGAGGTATTGGATTTATGTTAAAAATCGCTTATCCAGATTTTAGTGAATAAGCACGATTTAAGGTCCCTATAAACCGATTTTAACATTTTTACAATGATGTCTGGATGTTGGACAGACGTTTTCTCAAATTCTATAAAACTAAAGTTCAATTTAATTACGTATTCCTTAATTTGACATTAATGGGAAGAGCTGAAAAGGTTTTGGTAACAATTACACAACCGCAAATACTAGGTAAGTACCTATAGTTTCTTAATCTTCAAAACATATTTTTTGCACTCTAACTTAAATACTATCATTCAGAAAATTCTGAAACCTTGTATTTCTGCCCTATTCTAATAGGAATAGATGCCATTAGATAACCGGAAATGGCACTTTACTTGAAGCTCATATTGGTTTTTCTTCAAAAAATACCACTAAATGCCATTTTTTCGCATTTAATGTCATTGTAAAATTATAGATTATTGAATTTTGTACAGGTATACATTAATTCTTTTTCTATATATTTTACAGATAAATTTAAAAATAATTTTTCTTTTTTTAATCCCGAAGCCTAAGATAAAGACAATTTCTTTGTTACACAGTTTATTTTTCAAATGAATGTAACTGACAGGTAAACGTCATTGTCAAAAAACTAATCACTTCAAATTAATAATAGTGACATTAAATAATAAAGAAAATCGTAAATAAAGCAATAGTTATATGCAATGGAACATAATATAGTTTGAAGCATTACTAAATACGTAGGTATGTATTTAAATTAATAAAAATTAAATAGCGGGAGGTTTTGTGTTGGCCACATCAGATTTTTACATATATGTATTGCAAATAATTGCTTGTTAATAATATTTAATGCTATATTCACCCAATATTTTCAAGGACCACACATATTTACTAATGTATACAAAATGATTGTTCAAACAAATCGGTACAAAAACGAAACATAAATAGCATAAATAATGTACAAAACACAAAATAAATTACTATCACCATTAAAAACAATATTTACACTGTGAAAATATGTTTGACTGTGTTGCTACACATACTTCTGAATAACTGTTATAATAAATTGTTAATAGTTTTGTGGTCGTTCATTGTTGGAACTTGTCGAATAATGAAGAAAATTCTAGAAATCCGGATATATGTTTGTGGAAAATATTTTGTTTTGTAATAATTCATTTTTAATAAAGTGTAATGAGGTCATGCACGACTTTTTTTATAATTTTAATCGTAGCGTAGTGAAAAATAATAGACCCGTATTTTTTATTTTTCCTCAAATCGATCTTTAATCATGAAAAAATTGTAATTGAAACTGACATTCTTTAAAATGAGCCTGCTAGACCCCCGCTTCGTCCCTTGTCCATTAACGTCACAGAGTGAAAGGCACAACCATTTTGATTTTCACATTGTCTTAAACGTCAAAGTGACATTTAAAGATAACCTAAAATTTATGAAAGTAAACATGTCGATGGAACGTTGTTTCGTGCAAAAATAGAGAATAAAATAATATTCTGCAATATATTTAAAGTCTCACATGCGTTTATAACCTTCTACCGTCTAATTCAAAGATTCAAAAGTGAAAGAAAAAAGAAACATCTGATGTACCGTAGATAATTTCACGCCAAATGAAAATTATATTTATAAAAATAAATAGAACGATATTATATTAATATATTATAGCATATTCAGATATGTAATCCTCAATTTATATTTTATTTTTCTTTTAGAAATTATGTGTCCATATAAAATGTCTGTTTGAAATGAGTCTGAAGTTGGTTCGTAACGTTGTGACGACAAAACATGGCTGGTTTTTGCAACTTTATAAAAATATCATAATTTAAAACGATTTTATACAACCAAAAATATAAATAAAAAATAATTTAATCATACTAATCGATGAATTAGACTATCCATTTCGATTTAAACAGAAAAAAGGTACAATTATTTTTTTTTTGCATGACCTCATTGTTCATATTTACATTCATCAACAATTTGATAATAAGAGACAATCAGAAACCTTTCCTGAATCAAATTCCAAAAGCTCAGGTGTTACTTTCCAGACTCCTGTATATCGCCATTTCAGTAGATTTTACTGGTGGAATTTCGATTTTCCGCTAACATCATCCGTCTTGTTAAGTTGGAGAATTGGCTCCATATATTATAAATATTATCGTTTTTCCTAATGCCTTGCTCTTTTTATTGCTTTGGCCGTCGGAAAATGGCGGTGATGGAACATTTTCACACCTTTATTGTTTTCAGAAAATTGAAACAATGATTTGTAACCTTATCAATGTATGTTCAATTATTGGATTACGAGTTCAAAAATAGAGATGATTTACAAATTGTTAATTTATTATAAAAGCTGTAGAATGCCTAATTGAAACCATTCAAATGCAATTAAATTGTTTATCGGACTAAATATTGAAGGACCATTATCCTCATTTATTATTATCATTCAATTTATCGGTATTTATAATTAAAAACTTCATTTACTATTACTAAGTAATGGTAATAATATTTGAATGACCACACAATAAAATATATTATTTACGTTTCCAACATTAACTTTTTTCAACATCGTACCAAAATTCATAAAAAGTACATAAACATTAGTTTGTTTTTAATTTTAACAGAATATACCATCATTACAGATTTCTATTGGGTGCCTGAGGAGTATTTCGTTAACCAAGCATATTATAAAAAAGTTTTTCTAGTCACTATAGAAAGTAGCTATTTGCGCTCTTTTTTGTCAACGCGCGACAAAGTAGTAAAAACGCTCGCTGTCCAAATTTCTAAGTATACAATGTTGAGAAATGCCACTTATCCACATTCTTAATGAAAATGTTTAGTTAGGAACTAATGGCACTGTAATTACACATTTATCACGTTCACAAGTCAATTTGACATATGTTCTGTCGGTATTTAACATAACCTAACAAAATGCCACACTGCTGTGAAAATGAAATAGGACATTCATTTACAAAAACAAAAGTATAAAATGCTTAGATTAGATTGAATAAAAACTCAAGAAGAATGGAAAATAACGATAAAATAAA
Source organism: Ophonus ardosiacus (assembly GCA_943142095.1). Classification (NCBI taxonomy): domain Eukaryota; kingdom Metazoa; phylum Arthropoda; class Insecta; order Coleoptera; family Carabidae; genus Ophonus; species Ophonus ardosiacus. The sequence continues at coordinate 87,550,171 of OW964823.1, forward strand.
ATTAAATATAAAATAAATTGTGTGAACAGTTATGTTTAGTAATAGGAATGATTGTACACAGATGGCGGTAGGATAGTTGCGAGTCGTATTGACATCTGATCTCTAGTTAACTATTTATTTTGATTACAATAAAGTTATTAGTTATTTCGATACTTAAATAATTGAGAGAAGTCAGTCAATGCACATACATGTTTATATAATCAAAAATTCCTTGAAATATTTGTTAATTTTTTCAGTGTGACAGGCGTGACAACTAACCACACATTTTGCTATAAAAACTCATCAAATCATCACAAATCCTTGCTTCCACGCTCTAATTTTGGTTTTTTTTATGGAATAGATGGCTAATGTAACGATATAATCATTTAAAAGCCTTTTTAAGTTTAAACCGTATCTTTTGTATTAACCAATCGTTATTTATTGAGCAGTACTGTAAGTATATAGTGTACATTTTATTATTTTTTGTTATGGTGGAGGACCCCATTGTGGCGACTGTAGAAAAAATCTTGTGTGTGTTTCGAGCGCAAATGGACATTGTCGATTTCGAGAGAATGCCGGCAACAACCTCTCAATCGACAATGTCGCATTTTGCGCTCTTAATACACAAATAGCTATTTGATAACCTTCATGCACGGGTGAGAAGAAAAAGGGCTGAAATGTGATGGATTCTCCATGAAGACAACGCGCCGGAACAAAACGTCCTGTCCGGCAAGACATTTTTGACGAAATACAAAATCACCGTGTTGGTACATCAACCGTACTCACTTGACCTAGTACCAAGTGACTTGCTCTTATTCCCAAATTGTAATTCTGCGTTAAAAGGCACCAAATTCGGGGCTGAGATGTAGTTATAGAAAAAGTGGCAGAGCTTATGAACAACCTTACAAAAAAGGCCTGCAGGCATTGCTTCCAACAATGGAATATTCGCATCGGGCGGTGTAGCGTTCGAGGAGGAGAGTACATTGAAGGTGGCAATATTTAAAATTAAACAATATTTGGGTTTAGTTCTGTAGATATTTTATTAAATTAACAACGTTTCGACAGCAAGGTACTGTCTTCTTCAGGTTTTAAAAATAATAACATAAATAAATAAATATGTAGTCAAGACTACAAGTATATAAAATCAAAGGTACATTGATAAAAGGTAAATATAAAACATACAAATGAAAAAGAAAATTATAAACGAATAACAGGGTACCATGATTTATTTAGTTCGTAGCCTGTGTTAAGATTGATATTATTATGAGACTTCTGAATTTCTATAGCTTCTCTTATCAATCTTCTAATCCAGTGATTTTCCTTTGCTATAATTTTCGTATTTTCAAAATCAACTCCGTGTAGTTCTTCTATGGCATGTTCAGCTACCGCTGATTTATCAGGCTGATTAAGTCTTATATGGCGTTGGTGTTCCTTTATTCTAGTAGCTATAGTTCGGCCAGTTTGTCCAATGTACACTTTTCCACAATGGCAAGGAATCTTGTGGCAATATTTGTTTTGTGTAATTCTATACACTGTCTATGCTCTAAGATCAATCTTGTTATTTAATTGCAACGCCACAAATACGAAACTAATGATTAAAGGAATTGACTGCTATATCGTAATGTTAGTATATATTGCAGTTGGACGCAAATCCGTTACCAGGGTGCGGGACTGTGTTCATAAGTGGAAAGAGTTCATTTGCACATTCGCTCACTCGGAACTGCAACTTTTGCAACGTGGCATTTGCACCGATCGAATCAGCGCCACAAATGCACTTGCTCGTATCATTGCTCATACATCATTAGCTTCACCTTTTCCATTTTGCACAGCCATTTCCATAATACACATATATCTTCCAGAACAATCACTATAATTGACATAATCACCCTATCACCCACGAATAGCTCTTACTGGACATTAATGTATTTTTATTAACACCGCTTATTTTTGTAGGAGAGCCAATTTGAATCCTATTCGCAAATTTCGTTAATGGCGATATTTTTTGTACCGTTGAGAACGGTTACTACTATCCATTTCAGAATAGACACTTACAAAATTGACGTCACCGCAAGAGAGAGATAAAGATCATGCATCCAAACAAACCTCCCCTCGTTGTCTTGCGTCCCGTTCCTTGTTCCTATCTGTCATTGTGTTCGCATCTGTTATTCAGTGTTAAACCTAATTCTTTATTCTGATTTGTATGTTGTGAGTTTAAAACCAGAAGATGTGTCTGGAGCAACTTTTTTGTTTGATAATATTGAAGAACGTTCGATTATTCAACTAAAACGATGGCTAGAGTGTAGAGTCTACAGCTGATGACAGGTCTTTGTTTGGACGTGGTAACCATAGCAACCTTGATTTCTATACTTTGCCGTTAGAGGCGCTCGTGCAAATTGCAATTTTGTGTCTATTATAGTCAGTTGAGTTTGAAGGTCAATAACTTGTTTAAAAAAATTCAAAAAATATGAAACACACTTTAAATTATGATGGACTATACATTTCTGTGTAACTACACTAAGTTTCGTATTTTTAAATTAATTAATATAAAAATAATGACAAGATATATAAAAAATGACCCCCATTTTTAGCGCGTTTGAAGATATGCTCAACTTCATTGATGTCTAATATTCAAATGTACGAATGGATAATTTGAACGTTAATTTATTTTCGATTTAGGTATACAGGCTGTCTCAAAAAGCTTGCTCACTATTGGTAACTTTTTTATTTGAAGAGATACGAGGTTAGTTATATGAGCAAAATTGTGCTATTTTATATTAGAAAATTGGTCATGTAGACAAAATAAAAATGATATCAGCGGTTCTCAAAATTTGGGACAAAATATATATTTTTTAAATGGGACCATTTATTTTTACCTTCCGTCACCTTTAGGTAAGGAAGGTATTGTCTTTGGTCAAAAAATTCGGTGGTGAGTTTTTAATGACTAAGCACGTTTTAGGGTCCCTACAATACAAATTTACTATTTTTAAGATGATGTCTGTATGTATGTATGTGTGTGTGTGTGTGTGTGTGTGTGTGTGTGTGTGTGTGCGTGTGTGCGTGTGTCCGTGTGTGTGTGTGTGTGTATGTGTGTCCGTGTGTGACAAATTTTTCTCCGACGATAACTCCAATACTACAATTCTAAAAATTATAATTCTTTCGTATTCCTCTTCTGTACATCCATATGAAGAGTTGATTAGATTTTGGTTATAATCGATCCACCGGAAGTACCCTTTTTTGAAGTTTTTAACAGTTTTTCTTAAAAAAACGCAGTTAAATATTACTTTTTGACATTTTGTTATTATGTATATTAAAGAAAATACTCTTCTCTATACGGTTTAATTATACATTTTCCTTCATATTAAATAGATGTAAATTTAAAGCATTATAAAGAAATTAATTTTCAAAAATTAGTCTGCTTTGCAATTTATTATGGAAACAGCTGAGATAATTATTCAAAAAAAATTAATTGACAGATGTCAGTTGCAAGTGCAAAACCAAATATGAAAAGTATAGGATCTAAAATTGGTATGTCATATTGTTACTCGCAAGTGACATGCAGAGAAAGGCCAAAGAGAAGATGGAAGGACATTACTTAGTGTAGTTTATGTTATAATTTTATTGGATTTAAAGAACCTTTTCAAATGAACTTTTAGTATGGAATTTGTAAAAAACAGTATGTGTTCGTGTTCGATTTTACATGATATTATATAGAATCTGTTCCAAGGACCTTTTGGTATGGGTTTTGTACAAAATACATCGAATTGACGGAAGGTCTTGTGCTGGCCACAACAGATTTTTACCTTCCGTCACCTTTAGGTAAGGAAGGTATTGTCTTTGGTCAAAAAATTCGGTGGTGAGTTTTTAATGACTAAGCACGTTTTATTGTCCCTACAATACAAATTTACTATTTTTAAGATGATGTCTGTATGTATGTGTGTGTGTGTGTGTGTGTGTGTGTGTGTGTGCGTGTGTCCGTGTGTGTGTGTGTGTGTATGTGTGTCCGTGTGTGACAAATTTTTCTCCGACGATAACTCCAATACTACAATTCTAAAAATTATAATTCTTTCGTATTCCTCTTCTGTACATCCATATGAAGAGTTGATTAGATTTTGGTTATAATCGATCCACCGGAAGTACCCTTTTTTGAAGTTTTTAACAGTTTTTCTTAAAAAAACGCAGTTAAATATTACTTTTTGACATTTTGTTATTATGTATATTAAAGAAAATACTCGTCTCTATACGGTTTAATTATACATTTTCCTTCACATTAAATAGATGTAAATTTAAAGCATTATAAAGAAATTAATTTTCAAGAATTAGTCTGCTTTGCAATTTATTATGGAAACAGCTGAGATAATTATTCAAAAAAAATTAATTGACAGATGTCAGTTGCAAGTGCAAAACCAAATATGAAAAGTATAGGATCTAAAATTGGTATGTCATATTGTTACTCGCAAGTGACATGCAGAGAAAGGCCAAAGAGAAGATGGAAGGACATTACTTAGTGTAGTTTATGTTATAATTTTATTGGATTTAAAGAACCTTTTCAAATGAACTTTTAGTACGGAATTTGTAAAAAACAGTGTGTTCATGTTCGATTTTACATGATATTATATAGAATCTGTTCAAAGGACCTTTTGGTATGGGTTTTGTACAAAATACATCGAATTGACGGAAGGTCTTGTGCTGGCCACAACAGATTTTTTATTTTCTTATTGGAAATAGTAGTTTTTACCTTCCGTCATCTTTAGGTAAGGAAGGTATTGTCTTTGGTCAAAAAATTCGATGGGGAGTTTTAAATGAATAAGCACGTTTTAAGGTCCCTACAATACGATTTTACTGGTTTTACGATGATGTCTGTATGTCTGTATGTGTGTGTGTGTGTGTCCGTGTGTATGTGACAAATTTTTCTCCGACGATAACTCCAAAACTACAATTCTAAAAATTATGATTCTTTCATATTATTCTTCCGTACAACCCTATGAAGAGCTGATTAGATTTTGGTTATAATTGGTCAACCGGAAGTACCCTTATTTGAAGTTCTTAACAGTTTTTCTTTAAAAAACGCAGTTAAATATCATTTTCGATATTTTATGTGATTATCTTATTCTCTATATGGTTCGATTAAACATTTTCCTTCATATTCAATAGATATAGAGTTATAGAGAGATTGAGAGAGATTATCTTTCAAAAATCAGTCAACTTTGCAAAAATTATGAAAACATCAGATATATTCAAAAAATTCTAATTGACAGATGTCAGTGTCAAGTGCAAAACCAAAGTGGAAAGTATATGATCTGAAAGTAATATAAGTGACAGTGTCCCTCGCCAGCGACTTGCATTTGCGGCCTCGCCTCAAGATAGGAACTTATAATGCCAGGAGTACGAGAAAGGCAAAAGAGAAGATGGAAGGACTGTATAACAGAAGTTTTGAGGGAGGAAGAACTGTGTCATGAAGATGCGTTGGACAGGAATGAGTAGAAGAGAAGAGTAAGAAACAGCGACTTCTAATAAAATAGGGAAAAGTTGAAGAAGGAGGAAGTGTTAAGTGCAATATATAATGTACATACGTTCGTATACGTATTATAATTGTATTGGATTTTAGAATCTTTTCAAAGGAACTTTCAGTATGGATTTGTAAAAATAGTGTGTTCTTGTTACAATTTTGCAGGATATATAGAATCTTTTTCAAGGAACTTTTGGTATGGGATACAAAATACATCGAATTGACGGAAGGTTTTGTGCTGGCCACAACAGATTTTTTTTTATTGTTTTCGAGCGTGAACGCATGTTGCGATTTTATAATAAAATAAGTCAAAGTCACGTCGTCCAAAGTACAATCCGTTAACTAACACACATTACTACGAGACTGAAATTCTAAATTCTAATTTAGTGCTGAAATACTGGAAATACCTGAGGTATAAGTGTAAGAATAAAAACCTATATAATATCGAGTAATTAGCACTTAAATTGTTCTTATTCTGAGCCAAATATAACTGTAAATAAATCAGTTGTTTTTTCACTGGAAACACCCTCTGGGCTGTTTTTAAACTGTGTTTTTCCTGGAGCAAATAAATCCAGGAGTAATGGCAATATTTATGGAACAGCTGTCAAAGCGTGTTATTTGAGATATCACCTGCTAAATTATTACTCAGAAAGATATCAATGATTCTCCACACAACAAATGAAACATAAATCTGAATATTGGAAGAATTTATGGAAAGCCAATCCTGTCGTTATCCGTTATTGATATCAGCGAGTTTATGTCTCCATGGTATCCATACCGATCTATAGTCAAATTCGCCTGAGAAGAACATTCCATTATGATTACTACGTTTACAGTACTTGTCAATCTGCTTCAATTCGCAGACTTCAGTTTTCAAGACGGTGTAAACAAAATAGTTCTTTTCAAACGATAAGTTTCAAAATTTTATGATAATCTGACGTTGTTCACAAGTTACAGTGGTTTTCGTGACGCTACTTTTGTAATTTTCAATATAACGGAAAAATCTGAATTTCTTGTGTTGATAAAACATTGCTTTTTAATGGGAAAAAATCTGTTGTGGCCAGCACAAGACCTTCCGTCAATTCCATGTATTTTGTACAAATCCCATACCAAAAGTTCATTGGAAAAGATTCTATATAATATCATGTAAAAACACATACTATTTTTTACAAATTTCATACCAAAAGTTCATTTGAAAAGGTTATAAATTCCAATAAAATTATAACATAAACTGCACTAAGTAATGTCCTTCCATCTTCTCTTTGGCCTTTCTCTGCGTGTCACTTGCGAGCAACACTATGACATACCAATTTTAGATCCTATACTTTTTTCCATATTTGGTTTTGCACTTGCAACTGACTTCTGTCAATTAAATTTTTTGAATAATTATGTCAAATTTTTTGAATAATTATGTCAGCTGTTTCCATGATAAATAGCAAAGCTGACTAATTTTTGAAAATTAATTTCTTTATAATGCTTTAAATTTACATCTATTGAATATGAAGGAAAATGTATAATCAAAATGTATAGAGAAGAGTATTTTCTTTAATATATATAATAAAAAAATGTCAAAAAATAATATTTAACTGCGTTTTTTTAAGAAAAACTGTTAAAACTTCAAGTAAGGGTACTTCCGGTGGATCAATTATGGATGTACAGAAGAGGAATACGAAAGAATTATAATTTTTAGAATTATAGTATTGGAGTTATCGTCGGAGAAAAATTTGTCACACACGGACACACATACACACACACACACACGGACACACACACACATACAGACATCATCTTAAAAATAGTAAATTCGTATTGTAGGGACCCTAAAACGTGCTTATTCATTAAAAACTCAGCACCGAATTTTTTGACCAAAGACAATACCTTCCTTACCTAAAGGTGCCGGAAGGTAAAAATACCGTTCAAGTAAGGCAATGACTTGATAAGTGTTATTCGGACTATGCTCCATCGAGAGAAATGGTAGAGAAGTGGTTTGCTGATTTTAAACGCGGCCGTACAAACACCGATGCTGCTGAACGCTCTGGTCGCCCAAATTCGGCAGTTGTTCCAAAAAAGATAAAAAAAAGTGCACAAAATGGTTTTGGTCGATCGTAAATTGAAGTTGCGTGAGATAGCTGACACCATAAAGATATCAGAAGGCAGTGTATTTACCATTTTGCATGAACATTTAAGCATGAAAAAGATCTGTTCGAAATGGGTACCGCGTTTTTAAAGAGTCGATCAAAAACAACAACGCGTTGACGATTCAGAGCGCTGTTTAGAGCTGTTTTAGCGCAATAAAAAGAATTTTTTCATGCGGTATGTGACAATGGATGAAACATGGATCCATCACTTCACTCCAGACTCAAATCGGCAGTCAGCAGTAAAGAGATTTAGCTCCAATGAAGAAGTGATTGCCGAAACTGAAGGGTATATTGAGGCCAAAGATAAATCGTTCTATAAAATATCTGATGTGGACAACACATGACTTCCTTGTACGCCTAGCGTTACACTATACATATTTTATTAATAATTAAAATATGTATTATTACAGACCCATCATTAAATTGCACGTATTGGACATAATTTGACATTGACATTAAATTCTTTATTTTTTTGTTATTTTTTGTCTTAATTCATAGCAAACTTAATTACAGAAACCAAAAAGTACATATTTTTAAATTTACATATCTCGCTTATACAAAGAGCTAATTTAATCATACTTGATATTTTCGACGGAGAATTTAATTTTCTAAAAGCATTTATTGTTAAATTCAAAATAACACCATTTTTTTTTAAAGAAAAACTGATAACAGCTTCAAGTAAAGTATCACTTCCGGTTAGACTATTTTAACCAAAATCTATTATGTTATTTCTATTAATATAAAAGTATAAAATACCAAATTTGAGAAGTTTTGGTTTATATTTTAAAATAGTTTTTCATTAAAATCTATTATAGGCTTCAAGTAAAGTACCACTTCCGGTTGGACCATTTTAACTAAAATCTAATATATTATTCCCATTGATATAAGAGTCTTATATACCAAATTTGAAAAGTTTTGGATTATATTTTAATATAGTTTTTCATTAAAATCTATTATAGGCTTCAAGTAAAGTACCACTTCCGGTTAGACCATTTTAACTAAAATCTAATATATTATTCCCATTGATATAAGAGTCTTATATACCAAATTTGAAAAGTTTTGGGTTATATTTTAATATAATTTTTCATTAATATCTATTATAGGCTTCAAGTAAAGTACCACTTCCGAAAGTTATGTAATGACCAAAAAGGGAGGTGCACAACTAGATGTTATAACAGTCCTAAATACAAAATTTTAACTTTCTACGGCTTCCCGTTTTTCAGTTATGCGAGATACGTACGTACAGACGTCAAGCCGAAATTAGTCAAAATGGATTCAGGGATGCTCAAAATGGATATTTCCGTTGATATCTGGAAACCGAAATTTTTCACGATTACAATACTTCCTTTACTTCGTACAAGGAAGTAAAAAGGCATCGAAATGTTAGAGAAGCGTTGGAATGAATATATCGCTCTTGAAGGAAACTAGTTGATGATTGAAGTCGAATTTTACCTAAAAGTTGTTGTTTTATTAGTCATCCTACGAACTTATTGAGTGATGTGTTAATTCCGTCTGTACATCATCTTAAATAAATCCATCTATATTTTGTACGAAGCGCGTGTTTGCTCTATGAAGTTATAACATCTTTCAGATCCATTTCTCGTAATAAAAGCTTTTATATTCGGTATAAATTACCGTTACGTTCTTACATCCATTATGGTAACGCCTTAGTCGCATTGGAAATTTAATGTGCAAGGTATAAAATCCTAAACGAAATCGTTACGAAGCAAAATAGCTTTTGATATTTCCAGGTATTCATAGAATGACAATTTCGTATTCATATTGATAAGTGATAACACTGGTTATTGATTCAACTAAAAATTAATTGAATTTCGATTTGGTTTTGTAGGTCAAGTTAATTTAAGAAGCGAATTTGACAAACTGCCAATGTCTGAGGGTTGTTTGCTACTTTGCGGCCCTTATAAAAAACTAGAATGATGTCATTTTTACCTCTCGCTAAGAGAGGTATTTTGGATTCATGATAAAATTCGCATATCCAGATTTCAGTGATTAAGCACGATTTAAGGTCCCTAGAATCCGATTATAACATTTTTAAAATTATGTCTGTGTGTGTGTGTGTGTGTGTGTGTGTGTGTGTGTGTGTGTGTGTGTGTGTGTGGATGTGTGTATGTGTGTATGTCTGGATGTTGTAGCCACGATTCCTCAAAAACTATAATACTTAAGAACTGTTTAACTATGGATTCCTCAATCTGACATTCCTGGGAAGAGCTGAAAAGGTTTTGGTAACAATTGAACAACCGGAAGTAGTAGTTTTTAAAAGAAATTTTTCCAAATATTAATTTTTGAAAATTTTTGATATTACTAATTTTGAAGAACAAAATTCTATACCTGATACATTTAAATTTTTTATTATATCTTCTATAAATTTAGAGATAAAGACGCTATAATATATAGAATATCGGGATATAACAAGTCGAGTAGGCGAAACTACACTAAGGAAACCAGTTGACAAAGTCAAATGTTTATAATATAATTTCTAAATGACATATTTCAGTGACAAAAATCAACAGTTTTAGTGACATTTTGATAGCTTTTTCTGGGAAGTACATTTAATCTTTCTTATTGTTTCATTAATTAAATATTTGAAATTATAGGTAATATGCATATATCCATCAGAAATACTGCCAATCTGGTTAATAAATTGGAAGAATTAGTGACATTTAGAAACTCTCTCATACAATGAAAAATAGATATAATTAGAATTATATGTGTGCAAAAGACATGTTAAATACAATAAAAACAATATTTGGGTAAAGTCGTGTAATATTTTGTTATAAAACGACGGTTCGATAGCAAAGTGCAATACAATACTTATATAGTCTAATATGGAAATGGCGAGAGGTCTTGTGCTGGCCACAACAGATTTTTACCTTCCGTCACCTTTAGGTAAGGAAGGTATTGTCTTTGGTCAAAAAATTCGGTGGTGAGTTTTTAATGAATAAGCACGTTTTAGGGTCCCTACAATACGAATATACCATTTTTAAGATGATGTCTGTATGTGTGTGTGTGTGTCCGTGTGTGTGTGTGTGTGTCCGTGTGTGTGTGTGTGTGTGTCCGTGTGTGTGCGTGTGTGTGTCCGTGTGTGTGTGTGTCCGTGTGTGTGTGTGTCCGTGTGTGACAAATTTTTCTCCGACGATAACTCCAATACTACAATTCCAAAAATTATAATTCTTTCGTATTCCTCTTCTGTACATCCATATGAAGAGTTGATTAGATTTTGGTTATAATTGATCCACCGGAAGTACCCTTATTTGAAGTTATTAACAGTTTTTCTTAAAAAAACGCAGTTAAATATTATTTTTTGACATTTTGTTATTATATATATTAAAGAAAATACTCTTCTCTATACAGTTTGATTATACATTTTCCTTCATATTCAATAGATGTAAATTTAAAGCATTATAAAGAAATTAATTTTCAAAAATTAGTCAGCTTTGTTATTTATCATGGAAACAGCTGACATAATTATTCAAAAAAATTTAATTGACAGATGTCAGTTGCAAGTGCAAAACCAAATATGGAAAAAGTATAGGATCTAAAATTGGTATGTCATAGTGTTGCTCGCAAGTGACACGCAGAGAAAGGCCAAAGAGAAGATGGAAGGACATTAATTAGTGTAGTTTATGTTATAATTTTATTGGATTTATAGAACCTTTTCAAATGAACTTTTGGTATGGAATTTGTAAAAAATAGTATGTGTTTTTACATGATATTATATAGAATCTGTTCCAAGGACCTTTTGGTATGGGATTTGTACAAAATACATGGAATTGACGGAAGGTCTTGTGCTGGCCACAACAGATTTTTTAATTTTTGAATGACACTTTCAAAGTGGATATTTTTGTTCTACAAGTCAGTATAAATTAAAGTTTCCATTACCGAGAGTAACAGTCAATCTAAGTCAAAATTTAAAATTTTTATGGCAGTTATTGGAAGCACAAGTCAATTCGTCTCAACTCAATTCCTAAAATTATTTGAATTTTTACCTTCCGTTACCTTCTTTGGTCAAAAAATTCGGTAGTAAGTTTTTAATGAATAAGCATGTTTTAAGTTTTAAGATCCCTAGAATACGATTTTACTAATTTTACATTGATGTGTGTGTGTGTGTGTATGTGTGTGTGTGTGTGTGTGTGTGTGTGTGTGTGTGTGTGTGTGACAAATTTTTCTCCGACGATAACTCCAAAACTACAATTCTAAAAATTATGATTCTTTCGTATTCCTCTTCCTTACAACCCTATGAAGAGCTGATTAGATTTTGGTTATAAATGGTCAACCAGAAGTACCTTTATTTGAAATTCTTAATAGTTGTTCTTGAAAAAACGCAGTTAAATATCATTTTTCGACAATTTATGATTATCAGTATGAAAGAAAATCTTATTCTGTATACGGTTTGATTATACATTTTCCTTCATATTCAATTTATATAGTTATAGAGACATTAACTTTCAAAAATCAGTCAGCTATGCTAAAATTATGAAAACAGCAGATATATTCAAAAAATTCTAATTGACAGATGTCAGTGTCAGGTGCAAAACTGAAGTGGAAAGTATAGGATCAGAAAGTAACATAAATAACAGAGTGTCCTTCGCAAGTGACTTACAGTTTCAATGCCAGGAGTACGAGGAAGGTCAAAGAGAAGATGGCAGGACGGTGTAGCATAAGATTTGAGAGAGGAAGAACTGTGTGAAGAAGATGCGTTGGATAGAAATGAGCAAATGTCAAGTGCAATTTACTTAATGGTCTTTTGTGTTTTTTGGATTTATAAAATCTTTTCAAAGGAACTTGCGATATGGAATTTGTAAAAAATAGTTTGTTCGTGTTTTACAGGATATATAGAATCTTTTTCAAGGAACTTTTGGTATCGGATTTGTACATAATACATCGAATTGACGGAAGGTTTTATGCTGGCCACAACAGATTTTTTAATTTTTGAATGACACTTTCAAAATTTTTGTTCTACAAATCAGTATAAATTAATTTTTCCATTACCGAGAGTAACAGTCAATTTAAGTTAAAGTTTAAATTTTTATGGCAGTTAGTGGAAGCACACGTCAAATTGTCTCACTCAATTCCTGAAATTATTTTAATTTTGATTTTGATCGGGCCTGATTTTAATGTGCTTATTCATTATAAATAGGCCTTTAGGATTTCTATTAGTAATCCACGCCTTATAGGGAATTTATTTTTTTTAAATAAAGCCCTTAAATTAAACAGTTACATGAATTCAATTCGATTTATGATTTAGCAGACAAGTTACAAATTAAATTAGTGTTGTTCAAAAAGCACATTGAAGAAAACGAAACCGTTTAAGTTTCAGGATAAAACTCTTACGAATACAGCACTATCAAAGATCGAAGTTAGAGTATTGGTATAGGTTTATTTAAAACTCTTGTACTACATTCGATTTAAAATGCATTTCTTCCACTTCACAAAAGGATAAGCTTTTCTTGTCGAATACAAATACACCTTCCAGTTTCCAGTCAGGTGATACAGAGAATTGGATTTTAACACGGTCGACTCGCCACGGATGTTTACGATTTAGATAGAATGAGAAGAAGAAGAAGAGAACACTACTCCCTCCCAAACAACGAAATGGACCAGACGAAGAGAAAAACTTCTAAGGAATATTTTCTTATTCAATGTTATCAAACGTCAAAATTTTTGCAGTTTTATTCACCAGATGTGACATATATTCTCGTTTTCATTTCTGTAGAATATTTTCATACGGGAAATGCACATGACTTGGAATTCAAAATATTAAACAATAAAATATGTGACATGTACGACAAATATGTGGAATTTTTCTACTTCAACTACGGAAAAATTTGATGGAACGCGGGACTTTAACTATTTTTGAAATGTTGTGGAATAAATCACTATTTACATACATATGCCGGTAATTTGGAATGCGGAAGAAATTGTATTTTTTCGTGCTTTAGTTTAAATCGTAACAAAAGTGTTGAAAAAAAATTTACGATTCAAATTTTATTGCTAAATAAGGTGTAGTCTATAGTGACTGTATATACATAGTGTGGCCAATAGGGAGATCGATTTTGATTGGTCGGCGCGAATTTGCATAAATATGGCGGATATTATGCCGACAAAGTGACATTTTCAGAATTGAAGGTAATTATACAGTGTGTCCCATTTAGAGGTGCCACCATTGGGATCTCGAGAACTATAAGACATACGATGTCGGTTAAATGGAACTTTTTGTGCGCCTTTGGGAGGCCATCTCAGATGTGCTTTTGTTTTTCCAAAAATTCTCATAGAGCACTAGATAATGGCGAAAAACTGAATATTGTTGATTTTTTCTTTTTCAAATAATGTCTAAACTATTAGTAATTAAGAAAAACGTTTCAAATATAAAAGATAGATATTTTTATTAGCTAACCAGTGGCGTATGAAATAAATTTTTATATCCGTAAATTATTGAGATTTAACACAAACTTATATTTTTTTAAATGGAACCCATATCTGATTTCAGGCTCAAAAAAATCATTATTTTTTTCTCTTTTCAATGATGTAGGGGTTATTATATTTTATATTTGTTTTACTCCTAAAATTTAATTTTTCTCTTTATTTTCCTGAACTTTCTTATTATTTACCAAAAAAACATTATTATTTTTATTAATTATATTGTATTTGATCGAAATAATTTGTTTTATGCCTTTATTACTTAATATTTTCATTCTAGACTCATAATTACAAATTACACTAATGTGCCAAGGGCGACCAGATACAAAATATTATAAAAATTAGTTTGATACGAGTTTTGAGCAAAATTTTCTAACGAAATAAATTATTTAAATACAAGGAGTATTTCTAAATAGAAATCTACCAATATTTTCAAATTAATTCTAAATATAATACAAAATAAGGAAAAAATAATAAATTTGAAGACAAAACAAATATAAAACATAATAAACACTTACATCGTTGAAAAGAGAAAAAAATAATGATTTTTTTGAGACTAAAATCAGATATGGGTTCTATTTAAAAAAATATAAGTTTGTGTTATATCTCGAAAATTTACGGATATAAAAATTTATTTCGTACGCCACTGGTTAGTTAATAAAAATATCTATCTTTTGTATTTGAAACGTTTTTCTCAATTAATAATAGTTTAGAAGTTATTTGAAAAAGAAAAAATCAACAATATTCAGTTTTTCGTCATTATCTAGTGCCCTATGAGAATTTTTGGAAAAACAAAAGCACATCTGAGATGGCCTCCCAAAGGCGCACAAAAAGTTCCATTTAACCGACATCGTATCTCTTATAGTTCTCGAGATCCCAATGGTGGCACCTCTAAATGGGACACACTGTATAATATTTATATTTTAGATAGTGCAAATAATTAAATTACACGTGTATTTGTATATTTATAACTTAAAGTAATATATACATATTTTTTAACATCACATCTTTTTTAGGTTAACTGTCAAAATTACTAAAAATGTCTAATATTAAGGTATATATTTTAGATGGCTGGTTGCGTGGCGGTTGGTTGTGTAAACAGTTCTTCAAAAGGATTTAAAATGAAAATAAATATTGTTTCCATTTAATATGCTCTTTCATTAATTGTTTATCGAATTTTGTTTAGTTATCACATCATATGAATTCAAATTTCCCGCGCATTTTGCCTAAATATGGCGGCGATTGGCCACACTATGTATATACAGTCACTATAGTGTAGGCTATTTGTCATTGAACATAAATACATAATAGTTGTTTTAAAATAAATTATGTTAAAATAGGGCTCTTGCATGAATTTTTATTCATATACAGGGTGTTAAAAATAAGGGTCACGAATTATGAGGGCATATAGTACTGACCAAAATGAGTAAAAAAAGTTTAATCAACATGGGCCCGATCTTCAACTGTTTTTGAGAAAGAGGCCATTTTGTATTAGAAATAAAGAAAAACTGACTAAGATGGTGGTCGAACAAAATTTTGCATTTATGCATTTTATCTACAATTTTAAATATTTAATTAATAAAACAATAATGCCCAGTTTTATAAACATCGAATAACTTGCTGAATTATTACTTTGAAAGTAAATTTAATCGATGAGTAAATAAAAATGTCTGTTTTATAAAATAAGTTGCAGAGTAAAATAAGTACTTGCAGAGTAAATATTTTATTCTAGTGATTTACCGACAGAGACATCGTTTATTATTATTCAAACGTCAAAATAAAGTGTCATAAAGTGTCAGTTCTCATTAAAAATGGAAAAAAGAGAAAATAGGGAAAGAATTATACTGAAATAGATAAAGTGAACATGTTAGAGATAACAAAAAAAAAATATATTAGAATTATTGAAAACAAGCAGACATACGTAGCAAGGCGTCAAAAGCAAAAATAGTGCATGGGATGAGATTTGTAAAGAATTTAATGCAGTTTCACAAATAGGTCCCCGGAATAGTGTTCAAATGAAACTGTTATATGACACATTGTATTTATGTTGGCTTGGAATAGTTGGGTTTTGTACAGGTGTTAATAAGTAATTTTTACAAGGGTATCCACTATTCCCTAACAAGTAGCAAATACCAAATTCTCCGTTTTCAAGCCTAGCTCTTATTAATGAATTTAAATATGTTGCTGTCGTGTGAGGAACCAGGCCATCTAGCAACAACATCCGTTATTTTTCGATTTGCTGAACATACCATTTGGCAATTCACAGAAAACCATCCTTTTCGGTTTCTATCAATTTCTGCGTTCTCTATAAAATAATTAATTTTGACATGTGTCACATTTACTTCCTCGAAAATCAGTGGAGTAATTTATTCCATAGATTTACTTAGCTAGTAATTTACTTATCCATCTTTTATAAAAATGTACTTCCCAAAAAACTTTTAAGAATGTCACTAAAACTGTTGGTTTTTGACACTGACATCTATTATTTACAAACTGTGTTACAAACATTTGAATTTGTCAACTGGTTTCCTTAGTGCCTTGGCCTCTGCGATTAGATTATTCTATATATTATAGCGCCTTTATCTCTAAATCTATACCAAATATAATAATTTTTTAAATGTATCAGATGTAGAATTTTATGTTCTTCATTAATAGTAGTAACAGAAATTTTCAAAAATTAATATTAGAAGATTTTTTTTTTTAAACTATTACTTCCGGTTATCCAATTGTTACCAAAATCTAATCAGCCCTTCCCAGGATTACATCCACACATACACACACACACACACACACACACGCACACAAACGGACATCATCGTAAAAATGTTATAATTGAATTATAGGGACCTTAGACGTGCTTATCCAATAAAATCTGGATAAGCGATTTTTAGCATGATTCCAATACCTCTCTTAGCGAGAGGTAAAAAACACCATTTGTATTTCCATAGCTATGGGCGTTGTTATTATCGTTACTGGTTTGTTTTATTTGTTTCTAGTACAATTGTTTGAAATTCGCCTACTATAAACTTTATGAAATTCTATAAATATTCAAAACAGATGATAACATTTGTTTGTAATGGTTATTATTGTTTGTCGAACAAAGGTTTAAATTCCATAATTTATGAATGTTTAGTTTCAGTCAACTAAAGTTGGTACAACTGCATGTGCATATTGTTCAACTTCATCACTCGTTTGTTTCCTTGTGATGCGCAACTGTTCCTTAACTCGGTGGCTAGTTATTATTCATTGTCAAATTAACCATTTTCATTTGTGTCTGATGCAAAATTCAATTCAACCTTGCGAGAGAATAGATGTACATCGCAAGGGCTATGGAATTTAAAATGGAACGCAATGATGCTAGGAAGACGTGGTTCATTTTTTAAACGACTACACGAAAGAAAAGAGAGTCAAGAGCTTACAAGTTCAACTTTGACAAAAAAGTCTGATGTGGCTAGCACATTGCCTTCCGTCGATTCTGTGCTATTCCACAAAAAAAGTTTTTTGCAAAAAATTTGGGTGGTTTAAAATAGGGTCCAATTTTAAAATGCATTTTTTCTTAAAGGACTATTTTTTAATTCATTCTATAAAAATCTGTTGTAGCCAGCACAAGACCTCTCGCCATTTCCATATTAGGCTATATAAGTATTGTATTCCACTTTGCTATCGAACCGTCGTTTTATAACAAAATATTACAGAACTTTACCCAAATATTGTTTTTTATTGTTTTTAACATGTTTTCTGCACACATATAATTCTAATTATATCTATTTTTAATTGTATGAGGAAGTTTCTAAATGTCAGAGTTTCTTCCAATTCACTAACCAGATTGGCGGTATTTCTGATGGATAATATGCATTTTACCACAATTTTACCTATAATTTCAAATATTTAATTAATAAAACAGTAAGAAAGATTAAATATACTTCCCAGAAAAAAGTGTTATAAACATTGGAATTTGTCAACTGGTTTCCTTAGTGCCTTAGCCTCTGCGATTAGATTACTCTATAAATTATAGTGTCTTTATCTCTAAATCTATACAACATATAATAAATTTTTTTAAGTGTATTGGATGGAGGATTTTATGTTCTTCAATATTTAATAAAAAAAAAACTCCCAAAATTTTGAAGAATTTTTCTAAGAAACTACTACTTCTGGTTGTTCAATTGTTACCAAAACCTTTTCAGCTCTTCCCAGGAATGTAAGATTGAGGAAACTGCAGTTTAATATTTTTTAAGTCTTATAGCTTTTGAGGAATCGTGTCTACAACATCCAGACACACATACATACATACATACATACACACACACACACACATATACTCACAGACATCATTTTAAAAATGTTATAATCGGATTCTAGGGACCTTAAATCGTGCTTATTCTCTCTTAGCAAGAGGTAAAAAAGAAACATTAAATGACATTTTTTCGCATTATGAAAATTTATACTTTTTCTATATATTTTAAATTAAAAAAATTATCTTTTTATAAATCCCAGAGCTTATGTTTTAAAGATAAACACAATTCCTTTGTTACACAGTTCATATTTCAAATGTATGTAACTGCAAAAAACGAATCATTTCAAGACATTTTAAAAAGAAAATTGTAAATAAAACAAAGGAACTTAATATAGTTTACAACATTAGTAAATATGTAGGTACGTATTTAAATTAACAAAAATTTAACGGCGGGAGGTATTGTGTTGGTCACATCAGATTTTTAAATATGAAAACAGCTAATATGCACAATTGATTAAGGGTGATTAGCAAACAATTGACAGTGTTATACAATTTAAATAAAAAATGCTGAACGTCTCGGGACCGCTTAAGAACAAACATTTATCTTTCATGATTTTACTAAGAAAAATTCCTCGGTCCAAAGGTGCATGTAAGCAACATGATTTAACTTGTCAAGACCAAGAACCCTCAGATGGAGTTTTATTCCTGTTCCCAAGGGAAATTTCCAAGGGGAAATGATTATAAAACTGAAAATAAATTTAATAAATTTAAAAGAGCCGAGTGAAAGTTCAGTCGGTGATCTGAAAAGGCCAATGCCTTTGCTGTAACGAAGTTCGGCCAGTTACGAACGCTAAATACTTTCCCATCTCGGGAAGATGTTATTTTGGCGGAAAGCTTTTATCGTATAATTTCGGAAATTGCGCAGCGGAACTTTAACAATTTACACGTCTCACGCACACGTTCGCACAGCCGTGGTGTCTAAATATTTATCTAATTAAAGCACGACATAATTAAAACGGTAAAAATAGACCCGACTTGTCAAGAAAATGTGGATAAACTAGGTCGAAACAGACAGCTAGCATTTTCTCCTTAAATAGGTATTTGCCAAAAATACATTTGAAAGAATTAGTCGGTAATTACTTTTACAAACATAACGTTGGCCGACTATTGGAATGTACTATGTCCACAAATATTACTTCCGAGAAAAACATTATTTTCATGTATCACCTAGCCTATGCGTCAAACAAAAACGTAATTTTAATGACAGTTTTGAAATATTTAAACAAATGTCACTGACAGGAAGAAATTATATTAAAATTAATAATGAAACCGTGTTAAGGAGAATATAATTGTAAAATATTTAATTAAGGTTTGTAAAAATAATGTATTTTCCATCATACATAAATGTTAGATGTACAGGATTATATCTGATTTATATTTGCTAATTGCTATTTTTGCAGCACTATAAATTAATATTAATTTATAACTACACATTTACGAAATGGATCATGTACGGTGAAGAATTTACAAAGATTGCGTTTTAGAGCACATAGATACCTAGAAAATGATGTTGATTTTTATAAGAATGTGTGTGTGTGACGATTTTTCCTTAAAGCCTATTAAAATATGATCCAAAACTTCTCAAATTTGGTATTTAACACTCATATATAATTTGAAACAGCATATTAGATTTTAACCATATTATGATAAATCGGATGTAGATAGATTTTTGAGGAAAACAATAAAACAATCCAAAATTTCGTATTACAGACTTTTCTATTTATTGGAAAAAAAATTAGATTTTATTTACAAACGATTAACCGGAAATGATACTTTACTTAAAGCTCACTGCTACATGGAATTGGTGGGAGGTCATGTGTTGGTCACATCAGATTTTTTTTATATTTTTTTACAAAACTTCATCTAAACTGAAAGTGATATGTAATTTTTGAAAGTCTTGTTATTCGTTAGGCCGTAATATTTTTTTTAATATTCTGTGACGTAGATATAGAGATGATTTTGTTCCCAAACAGTGGATTTCGCCAATAATTGAAGTCACATAAATTTATTTTTTTCAGCACTTATAAAATGTATAAATATGTTAAAATAACCCCTGTGGTCAATAATTGGAAATATGGGTGGATAATAAGTAATTTAATGTCATAATTAATAAAAATACTACGTATATATTATAGTCTAATATTTGATTACCACTGGTAGCCTATGTCATTCAACATATCTTTTACTTTCATACCAACGCTTGTAATCTGTCATGGCATCATAAATTTAAACTAGTATTATTTGGTTTATTTCTGTTGTTTTATTGTTGTTATTTTCTGCATTTATATACTAGCAAATGGATTCCGTATTTCAAAATATAACAGAAGGTTTGAAAGTAGTAAGAATTTGGAATAGAATAAATGTGTGACGTAGATATAGAGATGAGGAAATGGTAATAAAAACTCGATTATTTTTGAAACTAATAACTATTTTTAAACTTTGATAGTCATTAATATACAGTTTTAAGGTTTAGTTTTAACATAACTGACCCTTGTTCTAATTTGTTACTACGGTGGAGGATTGGCTCTGTACATCGCGAGTACTGTTTATTAACAAAAAACAAAATATCAATTTGTTCCTGTGAATCCATCTTCAAAATGTCAACAACTCACAAACAGAAAAGACAGCTGACGGATGAGCAAAGTTTTCTTGCAGAATAATTTAGTCACCCTTTGGACGATCAATAATATCGATCAATATCAACTATTGCGAGTAAATGGAGTCCGTGCAAGCTTCTCGCTAGTATCGAATCAACAGAATAATTAGATGTCTGTACAAGATATGGTGTATGTTATTGAAGATTATAAAACCAAAAAGCGTATCGCTATATGCAATCTTTAGATATCTTCATCAAAAACAACGCCCCAGGGTTAATTACTTGCTAATTACTCATTAAAACTAGAGTGGCGTATTTGCAAATCAGCAGGTAGATTTTAATTGAAAAAATCTGTACTCATATATTACTTCTTTGAAGGGTAATTATTGCATTTCCCATATTTTTAATAGTAGACTACATGTTTACGTACTCGTTCTAAAAATGATATGCATCTGTTTCTCTGCTAATAAGTAATATGTAAATAATACTAAACTTAGTTGAAATTATTATTAAAAATAGTAAAATTGTCCGTAGGTAAACAAACGTCATGAAATTTTAGTATCAGTATACTCTAACGGTAACACAAGACCTCTCGCCATTTCCATATTAGGCTATATAAGTACATATTGTATATAACATTTCTGATTCTGATACATACATTTAGAGATAGAGACTCATAATTATATAAAATAATCCTTTACAATCAAATAATGATACTACCAAGTTTGTAACTCTACCCATTTTTGAATTATTGCCCCAAAAGTCAATAGACCCCATATTTAGATAAAAACTTAAAAAATTTAAAAAATCTAGTATTTATGTATCTAGATACTTCTCAATGCGCTGATTCCAAATTTTGAAACCGCAGGTCGATATCTCTTTTCGTTCTCGAGATATTTAGATGCAAAGTTTTACTCAAAACTGCCCACTTTTGGGTATTAACCCAAAAATGGGTCGAGATATGAATTTGGCGACACGACCATTCGATTCTACGGGCAAAATTACATAAGTATACCAATTTTCATAATTTTTATCCCACCGGTTCATTTTTTATGAATAAAAGTTTGAAAACCCCCGAAAATAGCCAAAATCTGAAAAAATCGTAAGGGGTACACCTTAGATTTTTGCGATTTTTTGCCATTTTCAGTTATTTTGCTTTAGAGATTGTATGCGGTGTTCAAAAATTATGAAAATTGGTGTACTTATGTAATTTTGCCCGTAGAATCTAATGGTGTTGTGCGCAAATTCATATCTCGACCCATTTTCGGGGTATTACCCAAAAATGGGCAGTTTTGAGCAAAACTTTGAATCTAAATATCTCGAGAACGAAAAGAGATATCAACCTGCGGTTTCAAAATCTGAAATCAGCGCATTGAGAAGTATCTAGATACATAAAAAATAGATTTTTCAAAATTTTGAAGTTTTTATCTAAACATAGGGTATATTGTCTTTTGGGGCAATAATTCAAAAGTAGGTAGAGATATAAACTTGGTAGTAACATTATTTGATTATATTATATTATATTATATATATATATATATATATATATATATTATTATTATTATTATTATTATTATTATAACCTAACTTCATTTTTTAAATGTCATGGGTATTGCGATTGGCCTTATTTTAAGCATTTTCCTTTTTACCTTCCGTCAAAAGGAAGGTATTGTTTTTGGTCAAAAAATTCGGTGGTGAGTTTTTAATGTATAAGCACGTTTTAGAGTCCCTACAATACGAATGTACTATTTTTAAGATGATGTCTGTATGTGTGTATGTGTGTCCGTGTGTGTGTCTGTGTGTGTGTCTGTGTGTGTGTCTGTGTGTGTGTCTGTGTGTGTGTCTGTGTGTGTGTGTGTGACAAATTTTTCTCCGACGATAACTCCAAAACTACAATTCTAAAAATTATGATTCTTTCATATTCCTCTTCTTTACAACCATATGAAGAGCTGATTAGATTTTGGTTATAATTGGTCAATCGGAAGTACCCTTATTTGAAGTTCTTAACAGTTTTTCTTGAAAAATCGCAGTTAAATATCATTTTCGACATTTTATGTGATTATCAATAGAAAGAATATCTTATTCTCTATACGGTTCGATTATACATTTTCCTTCATATTCAATAGATATAGAGTTATAAAGAGATTAAGAGAGATTAACTTTCGAAAATCAGTCAGCATTGCAAAAATTATGAAAACAACAGACATATTCTAAAAAATCTAATTGACAGATGTCAGTGGCAAGTGGAAAACCATAGTGGAAAATATATGATCTGAAAGTGATGTAAGTGACAGAGTGTCCCTCGCCAGTGACTTGCATTTGCGGCCTCGCCTCAAGATAGGAACTTATAATGCCAGAAGTACGAGAAAGGCAAAAGAGAAGATGGAAGGACTGTATAGCAGAAAATTTGAGAGAGGAAGAACTGTGTCACGAAGGTGCTTTGGACAGGAATGAGTAGAAGAGAAGAGTAAGAAACAGCGACTTCTAATAAAATAGGGCAAAGTTGAAGCAGGAGGAAGTGTTAAGTGCAATACATAATGTACGTTCGTATTCGTATTAAAATTTTATTAGATTTTAGAATCTTTTCAAAGGAACTTTCAGTATGGATATGTAAAAAATAGTGTGTTCTTGTTACAATTATACAGGATATATAGAATCTTATTTAAGGAACTATTGGTATAGGATATGTGCAAAATACATCGAATTGACGGAAGGTTTTGTGCTGGCCACAACAGATTTTTTAATATATTATTTTCATCTAGTACATTCAAACTTTTCACAAAATCATACTAATTCCGAAATATTCTCTTATAATATAAAGTTCTCTTTTTACTAGTTATGAAATCTGGAATTTGAACGCAATGCCGAACAAATTTTACGAGGCATCGTCTTTAACCTTCCTCCGAGATTTTTTATTCCGTAATTTCAGTGTCCCTCCTCGAATCATTTTCAAACAAAGTGCAGTATAAATCTTGCAAATTTTCATTCAATCCTGCTTGAGAGCGCAGAAGCTCCAGCCGCCTCAGAATTGAGTCACAGATGATGATATATTTATTTAACATTCCTTCTGTGAATATCTTAGCGGTTTTTTACATCTTCTGCTACGTTGTTTCTTGAATTTTTCATACGTGGCAACCTGATTATCATACACGATGTAGCGATGATAAGCTACGATGATCAAAAAGGATGAAATGGATTCATTAAAATGAGTTGAATTGTTCGCTATTATTTGGTTTCTGCACAGAGAATGTGACAATTATCGAAACGTTTTGTTAGAGTAATTGAAAAACTACAACTATTTGAATTTAAACTACAAATACAAAAGTATTTAACGAATGGAAATTCTGGTAAAGTTTAACAATTTACGAAATTTGTTACTACACGCTAACGTTCCACAGTAATTGTTTGTATTGGGCTTCCAAATTATCAAGAGATGGCGCTGACGTCAAACGTCAAAATTCAAACGAATGGTACATTTTTCGCTGGATTCCATAAGAGTGCAATTGGTGTGAGATTAATTTTCGTAGTTTTTAATTTAATTTCGGATTTAGTATAGTGTTTTTTTTTTGTTAATTTCGGTAGAATTGAGTTTGATCTTTCTTGTAGTAACAATTTAGTGATACTTTTAATAATATTTTAGTTAATACGGTTAATTTTAGTAAGTATTTGTAGGTTAAGAGTATTTTAGTCATATTTTAATTAACAGTATATTAGTTTTTTTAATAAAAAAACATTTGATTTCCTTTATTTAGATTGTATTTCATTGCCGTAGTTGTACATATATTAATTTCTATCTACATAGCTTTACTTTTAATTGTTTTTCTTTCATAATGAATAATTTTCTTTGCTTAGATTTAGATACTATTTGTAGATTTGGGAATTGTAGTGTATCATCTAGAAATATGGTGGAAGGCCAGCAAGTAATAAATAGTGGCCACATAATATTATGTGGTAAATATTTTCGGAGAAAACTCCATCGTAACTTTAACCTATAAATTGCATATCTCCTACATAATTTGTTCATTAATTTTTTTTTAAATCAAAAACCTACCTGTTATATTAGCAGTAATTCAGATCCTACTAAGAATAAAACAATGATAGCCGAAGATAAAAACAAAAAATACAAGTAAATACAATCCCTGAATAAAACAACCACCTTTGTACATGTACACTTCACTCAGTTCAGAAATCTGCCACCAGTGGCGCATTGTAATTTTGGAAGCCCAATATTGAACAAAAGTAAATACATATATAATATTTGGTTAAAAATCTATTGTGGCCAGCACAAGACCTCTCGCCATTTCCATAATAGGCTATATAAAGTATATTATTATATTAACATTTCTGGTAGAGACACAAAAATTCTAATTTGGTCTATTATTAATATATTTTTATATTTTTTAATTAATTCTATAAATAGTGTTCTTCTACTCTTCTGTAGCAAGGTGAGCATGGTGAAATAACAAGTACTGAACTTTATTATAAACTTCTAAATTACAGTTTCAATAACTACATTTCGACTCTGTTATCTTTGTAAGTCAAAATTCTGTTTAGAAATAATAATCATTATTCTCTCATCTGTTTAGTCTAGATATCAACCGCGTAGACATTTATTGTTTTGACAATTGACTATATAAGTTATTGTCTATGATACGTGCAGTCTTGTTATTTAGCTATGGATGCTATCCCCTCGCACCCTTCATCAGATATGCCTGTTGAAGAGATAACCCTTTGTGTTAAGGCAGTCGAGATTATAGACTCAGACAGGACAGATATGTAGTCGGCGGTTTAGTTTGGTGCGCGTACGCGAGTACGCGTAATTAGGGTTACAATATAATTATGTAACAGTTTAGTTTGTGTTCAGAGTGCAATCAATAATTATAAGTTAGTATTAATGTAAATATGTGTAAATAAAATAAATACCAGAATAATTTTGTATAATGCTGTTAAAACCTGGCACTACAAATAAAAATTGTTTTTCTACAGTCACTATAAAAAGTGCGCTCTCTTTTGTTAATGCAAAATGTCACTTTGCCGCTCATGCGCGACAAAGAAGAAAAAACGCTCGCTGTCCAAATTTCTAAGTATACAATGTTGAGAAATGTCACTTGTCTACATTCTTAATGAAAATATTTAGTTAGGAACTAATGGCACTGTAATTACACATTTATCGCGTTCACAAGTCAATTTGACATATGTTCTGTCGGTATTTAACATAACCTAACAAAATGCCACACTGCTGTGAAAATGAAATAGGGCATTCATTTACAAAAACGAAAGTATAAAATGCTTAGATTAGATTGTATAAAAACTCAAGAAGAATGGAAAATAACGATAAAATAAAATAAATTGTGTGAACAGTTATGTTTAGTAATAGGAATGATTGTACACAGATGGCGGTAGGATAGTTGCGAGTCTTACTGACATCTGATCTCTAGTTAACTATTTATTTTGATTACAATAAAGTTATTAGTTATTTCGTTACTTAAATAATTGCGAGAAGTCAGTCAATGCACATACATGTGTATATAATCACAAATTCCTTGAAATATTTGTTAATTTTTTCAGTGTGACAGGCGTGACAACTAACCACACATTTTGCTACAAAAACTCATCAAATCATCACAAATCCTTGCTTCCACGCTCTAATTTTGGTTTTTTTTTTATGGAATAGATGGCTAATGTAACGATATAATCATTTAAAAGCCTTTTTAAGTTTAAACCGTATGTTTTGTATTAGCCAATCGTTATTTATTGAGCAGTACTGTAAGTATAAAGTGTACATTTTATTATTTTTTGTTATGGTGGAGGACCCCATTGTGGCGATTGTAGAAAAAATCTTGTGTGTGTTTCGAGCACAAATGGACATTGTCGATTTCGAGAGAATGCCGCGGCAACAACCTCTCAATCGACAATGTCGCATTTTGCGCTCTTAATACACAAATAACTATTACTATGCCACTTTATGTATAGTTTCCTAGTATATCGCGCTGAAATTAATTTTGAATATAAAGCCATAATCAAAATCTTTCTGAATAATCACTGCAAAGTTACAATGGCTTTTTAATTGTTGATAACATTGTTCATTTAGTAATAATTACTTTGTGTACAATGTTTAATGGCAGTACTGTACAACAGCATATTTCCTAGAAATTGCTTTCAAACTAATTATATACACCGACATGACTTCACTAGCTACTGCACTCAGTAAATAATTCTTAATGTATCGGGTCTAAAAGCTGAAGTAGAGATACATAGTCGGCTATGGCTTGGCGCTGTGAAAACAAATGAAGTGTTGTTGCTAATAGTGAGTCTCAGTTAATAACAACGCGGGAAACAATGGAAGGCGCCATTATCCACAAACAATGGAATGCTGCTGCCGATGCGATGTTGTTATTCTCTCTTACGTTTTGTCATGAAAGACATTGATACTTTCTCACTTTGCCAATAAATTTCGTTGTTTTATTCGGCACATCACCATGGTAATTTACAAGAGAAAAGTTTTAAGAATTGTGTTTCATAATTTTCAATGTGAAACAATTTCAAAATACTTTAACAAACAATTCTGCATTAAATTTCATTACAAATAACTTTTTTAATTAAAACTTTATTGTTTTGAAAAAATCGACTTTTAAATTAATTCGGAATTAATACAAAGCACGAACACAAATTATACTGCAACTTAATGATAAGCAGATGCTTATAAAATCCAGGTATTTTGTTCGCAGAATGCTACGAATTTTATTTGAAGAATTTAAATTTCACAAATCATTTTAAACAATGGGGTATTCCGACATTTTTAAAAAATATTTTTTTACATTAGTACAGACCAGTAGGACTGAATATCTAACTTTGAGTAAGAAAATGTATGCATCACATGAGATATGAATTTTAAAAAATTTCATCGCAATTCAAATTTTCTTATCATGGCGCGCTTATGACGTCAACTCGATGGTGACATCTGCAACGAACTTCAGCGCCTAAATCCACATGTTCATGACAGCCATTTGCTTGTTTACATATGATTTTAGTAGCAGCGTGTATTTCGGTGTTTGTCCTGTGTTTGTTTATGATAAAAATAAGAGTAATAATTATAAAGTGGACGAAGTGTCAAACAAGAAATATACCCGCGCGTGTTAACTACTGGCACCATCTGTGTTTTAAACGAAAATATTTACTTTGAAATGAGCAAGAGATTATCAACTTGACGTCACAAATTTCAAGGACGTTTCTAGAGCTGTAAAAATTCCAATTTTGTAACATTAAATTATGAATTAAAACTTTTTATTAAACATTTTATAATTTTTAGAATTGTAGTATTGGAGTAATCGTGAGACATTTGTCAGACACATATACACATACACACACACACACACACACACACACACACATACATACATACATACATACATACATACATACATACATACATACATACGGGGTGTTCAAAAACAAGTGTCTCAAATTATGAGGGCATATAGTACTGACCAAAATGAGTAACAGAAGTTTAATCAACATGGGTCCGATCTTCAACTGTTTTCGAGAAAGAGGCCATTTTGTATTAGAATCGAAGAAAAACAGACTAAGATAGTGGTTGAACAAAATTTTCTCTATGCCAGTAAATAGACTATAAAAAAACAATAACAGCCCGATTCACAAAAAAGTTTAAGCTAATCCTCATCTTTGGATTAGTAAATTCTATTCTATTCCCCTATTTAAAATTTAATCTTCAAAATATTATCAAAAAAGGTAGATACTAGGAATAGATTAGACTATATTTTAAGATATAAACTGTCAAAATTAGAGTAGAATTCGCTAATCCAAAAATGAGGATTAGCTTAACCTTTTTTGTGAATCGGGCTATCAGATTTTATATGACACATTTTTTTTTTCATTTTCTAACAGTTACGAAGTTATTTGAAAACTAAATATTGGCCAAGGGCGCCACAACTTTTGTCTTTTGTCAATCTGACGTTAAATGTTTTTTTTTGCATAGACGTACAATTTATATTGTTTGTTTGATATTCTCAAAATGCCATTTACCTTCACCAACCAAGAGTATGCAGACATGCACATGGTTTACGGCGAGACATTACAAAATAGTCGTGCTGCTGTAAGAGGGTACAGAGAGTTATTTCCAAATAGACGTCAATGATTTTATATGTCATTTGTGACAGGTATCACATTTTTTCCAGAGAACACATTGATTTTTACTTTTTTATAAAATTTTGAACTATGACGTGATTGGTCAGCTTTAAAGGCCTCTAGCTCTTGTAGAAAGTATGTTAAACAAAAATTATTGCCAGATTTACTATCTATGGGGTTAAGCGTTGAACACTTACTTACATAACACCCTGTATATTATAGCGTGATTTTTGTATTACAAAGTAGTGTCTATTGAAGAGACAAAACTATGAGGATACTTGCTGACGTAAATATGACGTAAATGCGACCATAATAATAAAGTTTCCCATACAAAGAAGTCGTAATATTATATGTTGTATGAGTATGCGCTCCAATGTATATAATATCATCTCTCGGGTTTGCGATGATGCTTATTGCCGAGTAGCACAGCACTCACTGCAGGGTATGAGGGAAAATATTTGATCACATTCCAAGCAGGAATTTAAATGTAATTAGCAGGATAATTGCTGCGAAATTAGCGCATGTATGCAGGGCCACTAATTTACAATCTAAATACACAGTGCGATCCTGTGTGATCAGTGAGGAGCGGCTCCTGCTCAAATTGTTATCTCTACCAGAAAATATTCCATTGTTTGCTGCATTTGTCCACAAATTACACACATTCTAAATGAAATTCATTTGCATTTTACTCTCTTAACATAATTATATCGCGCCTTGCAATTTATGCGCTGCTAACGCCGTTTATTTCATTACCCACTTCGAGCAGTTTAATTCTACTACGAGTACATTTTTTAATTGACCAAATTACATGATTTTCTTCCACTAGAAATAGTTTTTTACCTCTCGCTAAGAGAGGTATTGGATTCATGCTAAAATTCGCATAACCAGATTTTATTGAATAAGCACGATTTAAAGTCCCTAGAATCCGATTATAACATTTTTAAAATGTCTTTCTCTCTCTCTCTCTCTCTCTCTGTGTGTGTGTGTGTGTGTGTGTGTGTGTGTGTGTGTGTGTGTGTGTGTGTGTGTGTGTGTGTGTGTGTGTGTGTGTGTACGTATGTATGTATGGATGTTGGAGGGACGATTCTTCAAAAACTATAAGCCTTAAGAATTGTTTAACTATGGATTCCTCAATCTGACATTCCTGGGAAAAGCTGAAAAGGTTTTGGTAACAATTGAACAACTGGAAGTAGTAGTTTCTTAGAAAAATTCTTCTAAATATAATTTTTTGGGAGTTTTTTTTATTAAATATTTAAGAACCTAAAATTCTCCAACTAATACACTTAAAAATTTTATTATATCTTGTATACATTTAGAGATAAAGACACTATAATTTACTAATCGCAGAGACTAAGGCACTAAGGAAACCAGTTGACAAATTCCAATGTTTATAACAAAGTTTGTAAATGACACATGTCATTGTCAAATATCAACAGTTTTAGTGACTTTCTGATAACTTTTTCTGGGAAGTATATTTAATTTTTCTTATTGTTTTATTAATTAAATATTTGAAATTATAGGTAAAATTGTAGGTAAAATTGTAGGTAAAATGCGTATATCCAGCAGAAATACCGCCAATCAGATTGGCACACCCAGAAATGGGTAATATGCCGTGATGATATATTTATATTTATTTATTTATTTAAATACCGCCAATCTGGTTAATGAATTGGAACAATCTCTGACATTTAGAAACTTCGTCATACATTGAAAAATAGATATAATTAGAATTATATGTGTGCAGAAGAATATTAAATACAATAAAAAACAATATTTGGATAAAGTTCTGTAATATTTTGTTATAAAACGACGATTCGAAAGCGAAGTGCAATACAATACTTATATATGCTTATATATACTTATATTACCTAATATGGAAATGGCGAGAGGTCTTGTGCTGGATATGCGATTTTTAGCATAAATCCAATACCTCTCTTGGCGAGAGATAAAAATAATTAAAATCCATTTTCGAAATCATTCTCGCAAGACAAAGGCATTTTGCACACGCCAGTCAAACAAGAGAAAACAAAAGTGGCTAAAACAATTGAGCGGTCAAACGCAGCAGAAAACCGATTCGAAAACAATGTCCCCGTGATTTATACATAAGAGGACTTCCGAGAGGAAAACATCGTCAACGAGGTAGGATTTCCGGTTTTTGTTTTATTAAGTGTAGCTCATATCTTCCAGTCATTTAAAGCGAAATTCGCTGGGTCAAGAGCATAAAAAGAAAAGAGTGGACCAGACAAACACCTAGCACATTTCGTTAATAATATAACAGACATCATTTTACCAACATGTTTTTGTAGTTTGTTCGGTTGGTTTACTGTATTTGTTCCTTACTGGCTGTTATCACGCGGAAATGTTCTGTGCGCTTATTAAAGAAGGAAAATACGGGCCTGTCACGTACGCAGGGCCGGCAGCACGGAAATCGACAATATCCGGCTTCCGAAATTTCCCATTAACCCAAGTTGGGCCTAGCTCTCCTACTTTAATTAAATATCACTAACTAATGTTGGGAAACTATTGTTAACCCCTGACATCCTATTTCCTTTTTGACAACTTTATGAGAACAAAGTTTTTATTGATTTCGTTGGGTTTTATTTTATTGTGGGAATCAAATCACGGAACTTCATTTCCTGCAAGTTAATGGTCTTTCTTCTTACGTAAATTTTATATATTCCCATAGTGTGGCAAAATTTTATTACTGTATTTTAATTTCAGTTATTTTTATAGCAAAAGCAAAAGGTAGCATTTTCAACTTCCTTATTTTAAATTGAATGCTATGTTTTTACCTTCCGTCACCTTTAGGTAAGGAAGGTATTGTCTTTGGTCAAAAATTCGGTGGTGAGTTTTTAATGAATAAGCACGTTTTATGGTCCCTACTTTACGAATTTACTATTTTTAAGATGAAGTCTGTATGTGTGTGTGTCCGTGTGTGTGTGACATATTTTTCTCCGACAATAACTCTATATAAACTACAATTCTAAAAATTATGATTCTTTCGTATTCCTCTTATTTATCTCTATATGAAGAGCTGATTCGATTTTGGTTATAATTGGTCAACCGGAAGTACCCTTATTTGAAGTTCTTAACAGTTTTTCTTGAAAAAACGCAGTTAAATATCATTTTTCGACATTTTATGATTATCAATATGAAAGAAAATCTTTTTCTCTATACGGTTTGATTATACATTTTCTTTCATATTCAATAGATATAGAGTTATAGAGAGATTAAGAGAGATGAACATACAAAAATCAGTCAGCTTTGCTAAAATTATGGAAACAGCAGATATATTCAAAAAATTCTAATTGACAGATGTCAGTGTCAAGTGCAAAACCAAAGTGGAAAGTTTAGTATCAGAAAGTAATTTAAGTGACAGATGTCTTGCAGTTTCAATTTTTTCAAGATTTGAGAGAGGAAGAACTGTGTGAAGAAGATGCGTTGGATAAGAATGAGGAAGTGTGAAGTGCAATTTACATAATGTACTTTTGTGTTATAATTTTATTGGATTTATAGAATCTTTTCAAAGGAACTTGCGATATGGAATTTGTAAAAAATAGTGTGTTCGTGTTACAATTTTAGAGGATATCGTTTTCAAGGAACTTTTGGTATCGGATTTGTACAAAATACATCGAATTGACGGAAGGTTTTGTGCTGGTCACAACAGATTTTTTATTTTACCATTGAATTCAGCAGGAAATTTTACATATGAACTAATAAAAACATTTTACTCTTGATAAACCACTTTCAGCGTATCTAATCTTTATGGATTTTTTTCTTCTCTAAAAATCTGATGTGGCCAGCACATAACCTTTCGCCAATTCCATGTTTAAAATAGTGATGAGCTTTAAGTAAAGTATCATTTCCCGTTGATCATTTGTAAACAAAATCTCATACAAAAGTCTGCCAAACGAAATTTTGGATTACATTTTATTGCTTTTACTCGAAAATCTGTTAAGAGCTCCAAATTAAGTACCACTTCCGGTTTATCATATATAGTCAAAATTGAATATGTGGTTTCAAATAATATAACTTCCTAGTGCTCTAAAACGCAATCTGTGTCCATTCTGCGCAGTACATGATCCATTTCGTAAATGTGTAGTTGTTAACTAATATTTGACACTTTCAAAACGCGTGCTTATTGACAGCTGTTTAATTTAAACTACTGCAAACAAAGCAAATTTAAATTGGATCATTCTGTACGTTTAATATTTTAGCATGAATCCAATACCTCTCTTAGCGAGAAGTACAAATGGGCAGCCCGATTCACAAAAAAGTTTAAGCTAATCCTCAGTTTTGGATTAGTGAATTCTATTCCATTCCGGTATTTAAAATTTAATTTTCATGGTATTATCAATAAAGGTAGATACTAGGAATAGATTAAACTATATTTTAAGTTATAAACTATTAAAATTAGAATAGAATTCGCTAATCCAAAAATGAGGATTAGCTTAAACTTTTTTGTGAATCGGGCTGCACGTATCCAATTTAAAAAAATCTGTTGTGGCCAGCACAAGACCTCTCGCCATTTCCATATTAGGCTGTATAAGTATTGTATTGCACTTCGCTTTCGCACCGTCGTTTTATAACAAAATATTACAGAACTTTACCCAAATATTGTTTTTTTTATTATATTTAACATGTCTTCTGCACACATATAATTCTAATTATATCTATTTTTCATTGTATGAGGAAGTTTTTAAATGTCAGAGATTGTTCCAAACCAGATTGGAGGTATTTCTGATGGATATATGCATTTTACCACAATTTTACCTATAATTTCAAATATTTAATTAATAAAACAATAAGAAAAATTAAATATACTTCCTAGTAAAAGCTATCAGAATGTCACTAAAACTGTTGATTTTTGACACTGACATGTGTTATTTACAAATTATGTTATAAACATTGGAATTTGTCAACTGGTTTCCTTAGTGCCGTAGCCTCTGCGATTATTTCACTCTATAAATTATAGTGTCTGTATCTCTAAATCTATACAAGATATAATAAAATTTTTAAGTATATTAGATGGAGAATTTTATGTTCTTCAATATTTAATAAAAAAACCTCCCAAAAATTATATTTAGAAGAATTTTTCTAAGAAACTACTACTTCTGGTTGTTCAATTGTTACCAAAACCTTTTCAGCTCTTCCCAGGAATGTCAGATTGAGGAAACTGCAGTTAAATATTTTTTATGTCTTAAAAACATACATACATACACACACACACACACACATCCACACACACACACAGATATCATTTTAAAAATATAATCGGATTCTAGGGACCTTAAATCGTGCTTATTCAATAAAATCTGGATATGCGAATTTTAGCATGAATCCAATACCTCTCTTAGCGAGAGGTAAAAACGAGTCTTTTGAATTTTAAGTTTACATTGACGTAGAAATTACATTTTTTGGGAAACCATCGATTATTAATTTATAATAGTGTAAACTAAGGATCTCTTTATAAAATTGTTTTTAGAGATTATACAAATTCGATTCCATTCTTGAGTTTGAGTTGAATTACGCTTAAAGCGTTGATCATGAGTAAAAAGTTTTTATTCTCTCATATGCATTTTTTTTGCTGAATTCAGCGGTAAAATAAAAAAACCTAGAAACTACTTCAGGTTAAACCGGAAGTACCACTGCTTTGAAATTATTTTAGCTGAAAAGGGCAAAACCGTAAAATAATATTGAATGAGTCTACCAGAATTATCACTCTTCTGTTTACACTAACCCTGCAAAACTACTTCATTACTTCTTATTATTATTCTTGTTGAAATTCTAATACGATTAGTTGTTCAAAGTTGATTCCTCATTATTAATCTTTGATCTGAGTGTTGAAACAAGAACTTCGACTCGGCACAAGTTTCAGAGTTTAAATCTTTAGAAATCTACCCAATGAGTCTTAAGTTCTTGACAGACTTTCCAACAGTTCTTTCTTTAGAAGGAATTAGTGGGTTCTGTTTCTATACAAATTGTTTCTTTACAAACTAAAAGCGAAGGGAATGATTAAATACCACCAGATTGACTGACTAGCAATTACTAACAATCAGACCTGGGCATGATTTAATTCAAAAGGAATTGTAAATTGATTTAAATACATTTTCTCACGATCGCCCAGAAAATGAGCTCTTTCTGATCACTATTTAGACCGGAAAGTCCTTCTTTGCTGAGCTAGCTCGGAAAGTTGTCTATAATATGTCTATATAATGTTTCCATGGAGATCAGTTGTTTATTTATTTCTTATTTGCTCGCAGTAAATAATAAAATAATACTTTTTTTTTCTTTTTTCAGGATCGCAAAAAAATATTGTACCCAAAGTTGCTAAAAAATTACATTCGATGAAGTTTTACAAGAAAAACTGTTAAAAGCTTGTATAAATGATACTTCCGGTTATCCGATATACACTAAAAACTAATGAGCTCTTCTCTTATTAGTATACGATCCACACACATAAACACAGACACATACATAATGTACTTACAGACATCATTGTAAAAATGTTAAAATCGGATTCTAGGATGCGTATTCACTAAAATCTCTATATGCGATTTTTAACACGATCCCTATACCTCCCTTACCTAGGGTAGCGGGAGGTAAAAATCAAAAAATCTGTTGTGGCTAGCACAAGACCTCTCGCCATTTCTAAATTAGGATATATAAGTATTGTATTGCACTTCGCTTTCGAACCGTCGTTTTATAACAAAAAAATACAGAACTTTACTCAAATATTGCTTTTTATTGTATTTAACATGCTTCTGCATTCTAATTACATCTATTTTTCATTGTATGAGGAAGTTTCTAAATGTCAGAGATTCTTCCAATTCATTAACCAGATTGGCGGTATTTCTGATGGATATATGCATTTTACCTATAATTTCAAATATTTAATTAATAAAAAAATAAAAAAGTTAAATTTACTTGCCAGAAAAAGCTTTCAAAATGTACCTAACTTTTGATTTTTGACACTGATATCTGTCATTTACAAATTATGTTATAAACATTTGAATTTGTCAACTGGTTTCCTTAGTGTAGTTTCGCCTACTCGACTTATTATATCCCGATATTCTATATATTATATCGTCTTTATCTCTAAATTTAAAGAAGATATAATAAAAAATTTAAATGTATCAGATGTAGAATTTTGTTCTTCAAAAGGCGTAATATCAAAAATTTTCAAAAAATAATATTTAGAAGATTTTTTTTAAAAAACTACTTCTTCCGGTTGTTCAATTATTACCAAAACCTTTTTAGCTCTTCCCAGGAATGACAGATTGAGGAATTCATAGTTAAAATGGTCTTGTCTTATAGTTTTTGAGTAATCGTCTCTCCAACATCCACACATACATACACACACACACACACATCCGCACACACACACAGACATCATCGTAAAAATGTTAAAATTGGTTTATAGGGACCTTAATTCGTGCTTATTCACTTAAATCTGGAGATGTGATTTTTATTATGAATCCAATACCTCTCTTAGCGAGAGGTAAAAATTGTGGAATCCCCTATTGTAAGTGTGATTTAAATCCAAAGCCCAAAGCTCCAATTCACAAGAAGCCTTGTGATTTATATTTTACTTACCTAAATCACAAATCATTTTGATTTGTGAATTAATCCACTTCGAAAATGAATTGGAATTGTGAATTGTACGAAAAAAAATCTGATGTGGCCAACACAAAACCTCCCGCTATTTAATTTTTATTAATTTAAATACGTACTTACGGATTTACTAACGCTGCAAACTGTTCCATTGCATATAACTATTGCTTTATTTACGATTTTCTTTATTATATAATATGTCACTATTATTAATTTGAAGTGATTAGTTTTTTGACAGTGACATTTAATGTCAGTTACATTCATTTGAAATATGAACTGTGTAACAAAGGAATTGTGTTTTTCTTAGGCTTCGGGACTTGTAAAAAAATATATTTTTAAATTTATCTGTAAAATATATAGAAAAAGTATTAATGTATTCCGGTAGAAAATTCAATAATCTTTAATTTTCATAACGACAAAATGCGAAAAAATGGCATTTAATGGTATTTTTTGAAGAAAAACCATTATGAGCTTCAGGTAAAGTGCCATTTCCGGTTATCCGATTTACACCAAAATCTAATGGCTTCTTTTCATATTAGAATAGGATAGAAATACAAAGTTTCAGAATTTTCTGAATGATAGTATTTGAGTTAGAGTGAAGACAAAATCCCTACACATACACACACACACACACATACATACATACATACATACATACACACACACATACACACATACAGACATCATCGTGAAAATGTTAAATTTGGATTCTAGGGACCTTAAAACGTGGTCATTTACTAAAATCTCGATAAGTGATTTTTAGCACGATCCCTATACCTCCCTTACCAAGGGTAGCGGGAGGTAAAAAATCATTGATTTGTGAATTGTGAATTAATTTCTTTCATTAGCGATTTTGTCCAACTCTACTAACAATTGATAGGTGTGAACTGGGGACTTTCTCTTGTAACAATGGGTGTAAATATGTAACTTATGTAATGTTGTAATGTAACTTATGTAATGTACCTACTGTGTAGGTTGTAGTTCCAATGAACTCATATTTCATACGTGTAATAAAGAGCTAATATGTCTGGCTATTATGTGATATATGAGCTTTGTAAAAGCTGTTGCAACTTCTAACGCTTTAAAATGCGTTTATGTGAATATTTATGTATTTAAAATAACTTTGTACTCATAAACAATGGTTTAGTTCATTTTGCGGAAAATGTGCCAAAAATAAACAAAGCGTACGAATGTAGACAATGTTTTCTGTGAAATGGGATGGTATGTTATTTGGACGTGATATGAATACCGCAAGGAAATGGACGATATAATTTACAATCTTTATTTTATGAATCAAGATTTGACATACATCGCTTCTATAAAAGTTGGATTTTCCATTTTACCATCCGCTACCCTTGGTAAAGGAGGTATAGGGATCGTGCTAAAAATCGCGTGACGAGATTTTGGTAAATGGAAGCGTTTTAACGTCCCTCGAATCCGATTTTAACATTTTCACGATGATGTCTATATACAGGGTGTCTCTTAAATAGGGGGACATGGCTTAACCACAGATTCCTGAGGCTAAAATAAGACTAACTAAACTTGCTTCTACCGGAAAGTGTACCATTTAGCCAGTATTCTGCTTCAAAGTTCTTCAAAAAATAATTAATTTTGCTTATAATAACAGAAAGCTTTATACGATTTGGATGAAATTTGGTATGACAGTTCATATGGTTATAAGTCATCTTTTAAGGTGATACTTGTTGTTATTAGTGAACTACTAGTATACAGGGTTAGTTAAAAGTATGGAGACGGCGATTTATTGTCGTTAATATTCATTTTAGGAAATTATGTTCAATACAAAAGTTTTTTAAGAAATTTTGATCTACATTTGAGAATACTAGAATTTTATTTTTCTTCAATTGTTTTTGAGTTACTCTTGTCCGCGTAATTTTTTTAAATGGGAACCTATTAATTTTACTCTACCATTCGATAAAGTGTGTTTTTCTCTTTACAACAGTATGTTTGTTTTTTGTTTTTCAATTTATTTAAATAACATTTTTACAAGGAAAAACACCGGTTCAAGTATTTACAAATATTAGGTTGTCGGTCACAATCCTATCATTAAAAACAAATTAATAACTAAGTAAATTACATCGCTTGAGTTTCTTTATCGCTTCGCTTTTGTCAATCTTAGATGTACCTAATATTTGTAAATACTTGAACCGGTGTTTTTCCTTGTAAAAATGTTATTAAAATAAATTGAAAAACAAAAAAAAAAAAATACCTACTGTTGTGAAGAGAAAAAAACACTCTATCGAATGGTAGAGTAAAATTAATAGGTTCCCATTTAAAGAAATTACGCGGACAAGCGTAACTCAAAAACAATTGAAGAAAAATAAAATCAAGTATTCTCAAATGTAGATCAAAATTTCTTAAAAAACTTTTGTATGGAACATAATTTCCTAAAATGAATATTAACGACAATAAATCGCCGTCTCCATACTTTTAACTAACTCTGTATAAAACTTAGGTGTCCCAACATTGAGTAGACCGTAACTTTTTAATGGCCGCACCGATAACATATCAGAAAGATACATTTAATAATAAACTTTTCTCTCTCTGTTTAATTTGTGATATCTGTTACGGTTCAGACAGAAAAAAATAGATCCCGAGTGACTGCATCGTGAATTTTTTTAAAATACCAAATTTCATCCAAAATTGAATAAAGCGTTCTGTTTTTATAAGCAAAATGATTTTTTTTTCGAAGAACTTTGAAGCAGAATTCTGGCTAAATGGTACACTTTTCGGTAGAAGCAAGTTTAGTTAAATTGTCTTATTTTAGCCTCAGGAATCTGTGGTTAAGCCATGTCCTCCTATTTAAGAAACATCCTGTATATCATATCACGAGCTTATATTGAATGAGAGAATATAATGAATTTTTGTTAAAATTAACTATCACTTGTAAAAATCCCTTAGCAACGAATATACCTAAATAAGGTGATAATTTCTTTGTTTTTTATTATCGCTATGTTAGATATGTAACTCGAGAGATTCTGAATGCTGATTGGCGGAAAACATATCACGTAACTAATGAATTATATTCTCAATCAGAAAATTCTGAAACCTTGTATTTCTACCAATTATTATTGCGACATGTGTTTGATAGAAAATACAACAATTTTGTGGAAGGTAGATATCAAATATTTGATACACCTAAACCATCACAATATCCCACTGTGTGTGTAATTTTTTGCAGGATTATTTGGCCTGTTTCTTTGTTCTCACTCCTGAAGCCTAGCAGGAAATTTAGTTTGATGACGGTGTACTTTAACAAAGAAATATATCGATTTGCAGAACAAACAACAATAATAATAATAATAAAGGGTTTTGTTTGTATTTCGTCTCTGGACCTCATTGGTAATGGGGTCAAAAAGTTCACGCACATATCGGCACCAGGTACAATTCCGGGTAAATAATTTAGTTAAGGGTAACTGTTGGCTTGTTCTCTACATACAAGAGCGTTCGGATTCAGTGTAATTATACCCCGAAGTTTGCTGCAAATTTTTTATTACGGCTCTTAATATTGCATTAAAGTGACCCCAGATATACGGTATGAAGGTTGGGGTCAAATAAATTTCTATGGGATGAGAATTTAATGAAGGTAACCCTACTCAAATATTTATAATATTTATCTGGCTAGACATTAGACAATTAATAAAATGACGAACAATTTACGGCTACATTGTAAAACAGTATTCCATTTGATGACGGTTTTGCTAATCAAATCTTGAACGTCAGGTGGAGCGACGAATCAGTATTCACATGGCATATTACCCATTTGTGGGTGT
Organism: Ophonus ardosiacus; assembly: GCA_943142095.1. Lineage (NCBI taxonomy): Eukaryota > Metazoa > Arthropoda > Insecta > Coleoptera > Carabidae > Ophonus > Ophonus ardosiacus. Next base: position 87,590,672 of record OW964823.1, read on the forward strand.
GCCAATCTGCTTTATCACAGTTATAGTAATATCGGTCGACTTCGATGGCTCAATGTTTAGAGCAACGCCTCTTAGTCATAAGCGTGCTCGGGGTTCTGGGTTCGAATCCTACTAAGCCATGGATGTTTGTGTATGTGAACCTACTCAGTAATTGGGATTTAATCCTGTTGAAAGGTTTTTAAATAAATAAATAAAAAAATAATGAATGAAGATACACCCAAGTGTGAAGTTGAATTATTAAGGATGAAGGAAGGTTAAAAAAAAGAAAAACCTTCCTTCATCCTTAATAATAAAAAAATCTGTTGTGGCCAGCACAAGACCTTCCGTCAATTCCATGTATTTTGTACAAATCCCATACCAAAAGGTCCTTGGAACAGATTCTATATAATATCATGTAAAAACACATACAATTTTTTACAAATTCCATACCAAAAGTTCATTTGAAAAGGTTCTATAAATCCAATAAAATTATAACATAAACTACACTAAGTAATGTCCTTCCATCTTCTCTTTGGCCTTTCCCTGCGTGTCACTTGCGAACAACACTATGACATACCAATTTTAGATCCTATACTTTTTTCCATATTTGGTTTTGCACTTGCAACTGACATCTGCCAATTAAATTATTTGAATAATTATGTCAGCTGTTTCCATCATAAATAGCAAAGCTGACTAATTTTTGAAAATTAATTTCTTTATAATGCTTTAAATTTACATCTATTGAATATGAAGGAAAATGTATAATCAAACTGTATAGAGAAGAGTATTTTCTTTAATATGTATAATAACAAAATGTCAAAAAATAATATTTAACTGCGGTTTTTTAAGAAAAACTGTTAAAAACTTCAAATAAGGGTACTTCCGGTGGATCAATTATAACCAAAATCTAATCAACTCTTCATATGAATGTACAGAAGAGGAATACGAAAGAATTATAATTTTTAGAATTGTAGTATTGGAGTTATCGTCGGAGAAAAATTTGTCACACACGGACACACACACACACACACACACACACACACACACACACACGTACACACACACACACACACACACACACACAGACATCATCTTAAAAATAGTAAATGCGTATTGTAGGTACCCTAAAACGTGCTTATTCATTAAAAACTCACCACCGAATTTTTTGACCAAAGACAATACATTCCTTACCTAAAGGTGACGGAAGGTAAAATAATGAATGAAGATACACCCAAGTGTGAAGTTGAATTATTAAGGATGAAGGAAGGTTTTTCTTTTTTTTTTTAACCTTCCTTCATACCCACAGATATCATTGTAAAAATGTTAAAATCGGGTTCTGGGGACATCAAAACGTGCTTATTCACTAAAATCTCTATATGTGATTTTTAGCACGATCCCTATACCTCCCTTACCTAGGGTAGCGGGAGGTAAAAATAATTTTTTCTATAAAATTCTCGTAGTTTTCTCCATGTTCTTATCTGTGGAGTTTTAAGGAGCACATTTTAGTTCTTTTATGTTTATATTTAAATAAAATATTTGATGTGGCCAGCACATTACTTTCCGTCCATTCTATGTTTTTTGTGCAAATCCCATACCAAAAATTCTTTGGAAAAGATTCTATATATCCAGTAAAATTATAACACGGACGTAATATTTTCTACAAATTCCATACTGGAAGTTTTTGGGAAAAATTTTATAAATCCAATAAAATTATAGCACGAACATATACTAAGTAAATTGCACTTGACACTGACATCTGTCAATTAGAATTATTTGAATATATCAGCTGTTTCCATGATTATAGAAAAGCAGGTTGATTTATGAAAGTTAATCTCTTTATAATTCTTTAACTCTATATCTATTGAATATGAGGAAAAATTTATAATTAAACCGTATAGACAATAATATATTCTTTGATATCGATCACATAAAATGTCGAAAACTGATATTTAACTGCGTTTTTTCAAGAAAATCTTTTAAGAACTTCAAATAAGGGAATTTTCGGTTAACCAATTATAACCAAAATCTAATCACCTCTTCATATGGATATAAAGAAGAGGAATAGAAAATAATTATAATTTTTAGAATTGTAGTATTGGAGTTATCGTCGGAGAAAAAAATATCACATACACACACACACACATACACACACATACACACACACACACACACACACACACACACACACACACGGTTTCACATATACACGGTTTCACATATACACCATGTAGATATCATCTTAAAAATAGTAAATTCGTATAGTAGGAATCCTAAAACGTGCTTATTCATTAACAATTCAAATAAGGGAACCAATTATAACCAAAATCTAACCAGCTCTTCTCTAATCAGCTCTTCTTATTTTCATATAGACGTAAAGAAGAGGAATACGAAAGAATTACAATTTTAGAATTGTAGTACTGCAGTTATCGTCGGAGAAATTTTTGTCTCAAACACACAGACTCACACACACACACACACACACACACACACACACACACACACACACACACAAACAGAGAGAGAGAGAGAGAGAGAGAGAGAGAGATCATCGTAAATCTAGTAAAATTGTTTTCTTATTTTAAGATTAATTATTAAAGATTAATTATGTCCTTTACAGATATATGCCGTCATTTTGATAAATGGAATTGGGTTATGAGTATAAATAGCTTATTAGAATATTGACCGGAATATTAAAACGTACATTAGTAGATATTATGATAAAATGAATAATAAGGTTTGTATGAAGCAGAAGCCTTAATGTTCAATTTATATACAAACGAAATTGATAAGTGCTTGCTTCTATATATTAATATTTAATATTGTATTATTTGTAAAAATGTACGAGTCTTCTACGAGCCCAAATTATATTAGTTGGGCGGGCACAATATTTTACCTTAATGACATTCCATTTTATTACAAAACACTCAATAAATATTTTATTCTTATAAATATTATATTATTAAGTGTTTAAGTATCTGTTTTTTTTTTGTCCTTTCGAATGCCTGTGGGATGAAATGTAGATACAAGTCATCAAAACCGCTTCAACCAATGATAATCAATTGTTGGAAATATGTTTCTAGTAATGTTTTACAAAAAATAATTGGAAAATATCTAGTATGTGAAGCAATTGAGCTATAACAATGATTTATTTCACAAATTTAAGAGAAATACATTTCGGTGATGTGTTATGCGATCCATTATTATTACGTCCCGAAATGCAGATCGTAATATCAATGAACAATAGGACTTCACTCCCAATCAATTAGGTTAGTGCATAATACAGTTAATACCTGTTAGTTTCTGTCATGTTCCAATACGTGATGATCTTGTTTCATCAAATATTGAATACAAAATTAAAATCTAGGAAAAACTTTAGTGCTACCGGCAGTTCAAATTTTAGTAGTGATTTTAAAGGGTTTTTCATTTAAAATATCGTAAACGGAGTGATGAGTTACGTCGTCTTAAGAACAGATTCTATAACTTAAGTGGCAAAAAGAAATTACTTCAGGAATAATACACTTTTTACCTCTCGCTAAGAGAGGTATTGGATTTATTCTAAAAATCGCATATCCAGATTTTAGTGAATAAGCACGGTTTAAGATCCCTACAATCCGATAATATTTTTGCGATGATGTCTGTGTGTCTGTCTGTGTGTGTGGAATGTGTGTGTGAGTGTGTGTGTGTGTGAATGTGTGCGCCTGTGTATGTGTCTGGATGTAGGAAGAACGATCCCTGAAAAACTATAATATTTAAGACCTGTTTAACTACATATTCCTCAATCTGACATTAGTGGCAAGAGCTTAAAAGGTTTTTATAACAATTGGACAACCGGAAGTAGGATCTTCTTAAAAATAATCTTCTAAATATTTTTTTTTTTGAAGATTTTTGTTATTACAAACATTGAAGGACGTAAATTTTTTTATTAAATATTCAATAGATTTAGAGAAAATATAATGTATAGAATAATCTGTTGTAATACATCGCACAGTCCACACTACACCAAGGAAACCAGTTGTCAAATTTAAATGTTTGTAATTGACAGATAAATGTCAAAATCAACAGTTTTACTGACATTACTGACTTCTTTTTCTTGGAATTCATTTAATATTTCTTATTTCATTTTTAATTAAATATTTAAAATGGGGAAGTTTAGCATGGTAAAAATTTTACATATTATTTTCTCACAAATATAACACAAATGACTGCTGAAATTGAAATTAAAAATTAAAATTATTGCTCCATTTATTTATAATTAATATTTTTTGGGTAAACTTTAAGTACGTCACAAGTCAGTTATGCGCAAACTCAGACAGAACGGTGAAATCGAACCACTTAAACGTAGGTCGTAACAACACCTTAGTCTCAAGTGACTGGTAACCGCAACCGCGTGCGTCAATGTATAAGTCGACATACGTTGCGCCAAGCCTCTACCGACGTCATCACAGCTTAAAATCGGCTTTTCCGGAAAATCTGGGCATTTTTGAAAAAAAAACATGTTACATCATTTTTCAAGTCATTTCCCATGGAATAAAAAAATAAAAAAAATCGCTAAACTTCCCCATTGTAGGTAGGTACGTATATTAATAGTAATAGTAATAAATACAGCCAATCCCGTCAATGAATTGGCTTATTACCCGCTTTTGGGTGTGCCAATCTGTTTTGTCACAGATATCGGTAATGATGATGACATATTTGTACCTTGCGGTACCTCAGGGGCTCTCATTGATAGAATTATTTGCGTGCATAAGAAATGTTAAATTTGATACTTATATAACAAAACGGAAATGGCGAGAGGTATTGTGCTAGCCACAACAGTTTTTTATTATGCCATACCATTTTTACGTCAAGAATACTATATATCATCATCTGAGATTGGTGATACCAATTCTGTGTTTATTGATCGAAGATTTTTCCTCCCTACAAACACCTGTTGTTAGTATCCTCATTTCCAATTCATTTATCATCTATGTTAATTCCGCCTCTGCCTTCGTTTCCTGCACTGTACCGTAAATGATCCATTGCCGATTTCCCACTCAATTTCCCTACGAATTGTTTCCCCAATTATCGTGCTGTACAAGAGAGAGCGAACAATACGCCTTTCCCATGAGAGCGAGTGAGATGCCCTCATTGGGGAGCATATTGAGTAACGACCACCGAGTGAGAATAAAAACGCCATCTAGTGAGGGAGTCTTCGGGGAATCCCCCGCTGCTGGTGCTGACTGGGAGAACAGAGGCCTTCAACCTTTATAGCAAACGGGAAGAATCCCAAAGGATGGACTCATAAATATTTCTGTAGACTGTTGCTGATCAACAAGCATCATCTACCTTTATTTTTAAAATTGAATTTTCTGGTCGAGAATTCTCCAAGGATTTGTGAACCTTGATTTTCATTCGTCAAGTTTACCTGTCTTCATTTTAAATCAAAACATTTCGGGTAAAAACGTAGGTAATAAACCTTCGCCCATATATTGGGATAGTCTCTTATTTTATTTTTACCTCTCGCTAAGAAAGGTATTGGATTCATGCTAAAATTCGCATATCCAGATTTTATTGAATAAGCATGATTTAAGGTCCCTACAATCCGATTATAACATTTTTAAAATGATGTCTGTGTGTGAGTGTGTGTGGATGTGTGTATGTGTGTGTGTGTGTGTGTGTGTGTGTGTGTGTGTGTGTGTGTGTGTGTGTGTGTGTGTGTCTGTGTGTATGTATGTATGTATGTATGTCTGGATGTTGTAGTCACGATTCCTCAAAAACTATAAGACTTAAAAAATATTTAACTGCAGTTTCCTCAATCTGACACTCCTGGGAAGAGCTGAAAAGGTTTTGGTAACAATTGAACAACCGGAAGTAGTAATTTCTTAGAAAAAATCTTCTAAATATAATTTTTTGGGAGTTTTTTTTATTAAATATCGAAGAACATAAAATTCTCCATTTAATACACTTTAAAATTTTATTATATCTTGTATAGATTTAGAGATAAAGACTCTATAATTTATAGAGTAAACTAATCGCAGAGGCCAAGGCACTAAGGAAACCAGTTGAGAAATTCCAATGTTTATAACATGACACATGTCATTGTCAAATATCAACAGTTTTAGTGACATTCGATAGCTTTTTCTGGGAAGTATATTTAACTTTTCTTATTGTTTTATTAATTAAATATTTGAAATTATAGGTAAAATTGTGGTAAAATGCATATATCTATCAGATATACCACCAATCTGGTTAATGAATTGGAACAATATTTGACATTTAGAAACTTCCTCATACATTGAAAAATAGATATAATTTGAATTATATGTGTGCAGAAGACATGCTAAATATAGTAAGAAACAATATTTGGGTAATGTTCTGTAAGATTTTGTTATAAAACGACGGTTCGAAAGCGAAGTGCAATACAATAGCACAGACATCGTCTGTGACAATAGCCTAATATGGAAATGGCGAGAGGTCTTGTGCTGGCCACAACAGATTTTTTTTTGTACCATCCAAGATTATAGCTGCAAGATGCCCAATAATACCAAAAAAAGTTTAGATATTTTGTTTTAAAATTTACAATTTTCTCTCTGGTTTGAATGATTTTTGTCACACTAGTACAGAGTGCCCATTTTATAAGTTCCCGCCTTAAAGTTTAAAAATCTGATGTGGCCAACACAATACCTCCCGCTATTTAATTTTTACATACATACATACATAAAATCACGCGTTTCCCACTTAGTGGGTTAGCAAAAACCCTGAAACAATAGTAATAATAACAAAAGGGATAAGAGTAAATGCTCAGCTGACTCACTTCACTCTTTAACAACATTCTTCTTTCGCCTTGTCCACAATCATCATAGCATTCATACATAAGAACATATTAAAGTGACTGATTTTCGGTAGCGAATAACCGCATCCGGACCCCAATAATAGTTACGCAACAATCATCCTTCGCAACACATTCCTATCCATTTTTATTAATTTAAATTCATACTTACGTATTTACTACCGCTGCAAACTGTTCCATTGCATAAAACTATTGATTTATTTGTGCCTGTTAAGATAAATATGTCTATTTTGTCGATATTTTTCATTGTTTTAAATATGTGAATAATGTATCCCAACTTTTTATCACTTTGTATGTGAGATCATAACAACACTAGCTTTAAAAGCGTAAATATGAAATGACCCACTTTGTCGATGTCTAGTCAGGGATGAAATTTTAAGCAGTTGAACTGGATTCGTATACTGCGATTCTCGTTTTCCAGATGGCAGCACATGAACATGGACTCGAAACAAATTGCGCAATTTTATTGCTATTCTTTACCGTTCAATGAAGCTAAGTTTGAATTTGATAAAAAGGCTACAGATTGCAGAGAGGAACTTAATAGTTTCTCACGTTTCCTACAGACTTACAATAAAGTTTGTAACAATTTATTTATACGAATAAATATATTTTTTTTATTCCTTTATGATTTGTATTACCATCAAAATCATTTATCATAAAAAAATGTGTGTGCTTAAGATCACACGTTCGAAGTATAAATTCTATTTTATTGTAGTATTTCATACAATTCATAAATAAATAATCATCACGGCATATTACTCATTTCTGGGTGTGCCAGTATCTACAACACATGAGACATCGGTAATGATGACGATATATTTTACCGTGTAGGCACTTACCAGGCGTCACCTCACGGGCAGTCATAGTTGGTGTGGAGAGTGCACAATTCATACAGCTCATAAACATCATAACAACTATCTTATGTTTCATGTGTACTTGATATTTTAATTACTATAAAAATCGTTTGCATTGATTTTGGTTTTATAATCTTTTTAACATAATATAAATTATTTAACATTATCTACATACACACAACACAATGACTGAATCACTCTTTAGTAATATTTTCACGATTCAGTACTTAGTATACGTTTTTGCAGCTTTTTGAATGTTTCCCAGGGTTCAGAAACTTAATTTTCAAGAAAGAATCTTAATTTTCTTGGGAGAAGACTGGGAAAATTGTAATTAAATATTTTGAATTATTGCCCCAAAAGTCAATAAACCCTTTTTTCAGATAAAAATTTAAAAATTTTCAAAAATCTAATTTTTATTTATCTAGATACTTCTCAATGCGCTGATTCCAAATTTTGAAACCGCAAGTCGATATCTCTTTTCGTTCTCGAGATATTTAGAGGTAAAGTTTTGCTCAAAACTGTCCATTTTTGGGTAATAACCCAAAAATGGGTCGAGATATAAATTTGGCGACATGGCCATTCGATTCTACGGGTAAAAATACATAAGTATATCAATTTTCATAATTTTTGTACAACCGGTTCATTTTTTATGAACAAAAGTTTGAAAACCCCTGAAAATGGCCAAAATCTGAAAAAATCGTAAGGTGTATCTTAGATTTTTGCGATTTTTGGCCATTTTCAGTTATTTTGCTTTAGAGATTGTAAGCGGTGTTCAAAAATTCTAAAAATTTGTGTACTTATGTAATTTTACCCGTAGAATCGAATGGTGTTGTCGCCAAATTCATGTCTCGGCCCATTTTTGGGTTATGGCCCAAAAATGGGCAGTTTTGAGCAAAACTTTGATTCTAAATATCTCGAGAACGAAAAAAGATATCAACCTGCGGTTTCAAAATTTGGAATCAGCGCATGAAGAAGTATCTAGATGCATGAAAATTAGATTTTTGAAAATATTGAAGTTTTTATCTAAATTTGGGGTATATTGACTTTTGGGGCAATAATTCAAAAATGGGCAGAGATGTAAACTTGGTAGTAATATTATTTGATTGTAAAGAGAATATGTTACGTAAGTGTACGCATTTTTAGAGTATTTATATATGAATATACATAATGTATATTTAGGTGATAATTTTATAGGATTTATAGAATATTTTCCAAGGAACATTCTGTATGGAATTTGTAAAAAATTTTTAGAGTATTTGAACAACTGTGTCAATTTTTAGAAATAAAAGTATTGAAATAAAAATGGATAAATGGTATAAAAAAGTTCCTTTGAAAAGATTCTACAATAAAAATAAAATAAATATATCATCACGGCATATTACCCATTTCTGGGTGTGCCAGTACCTACAACACATGTAGACATCGGTAATGATGACGATATATTTTACCGTGTGGGCGCTTACCAGGCGTCACCTCACGGGCACTCATAGCTGGCGTGGAGAGTGCACCACAGGGGTCACTTTTGTGCCATTTAAAATTGGAAATATTTGGCGTCTGTCGGGATCGAACCCGGTTCCCCCAGGTTCGCGACCAGACACTCAGGCACGCGGCCACGGGACCCCATAAAAGAAAAGATTCTACAAATCCAATAAAATTATAACATGAACATACACTATGAATGGGGTATATTGAAATAACGAGAAGTATTGCACTGGCCACAATAGATTTTTTACAGCTTTTCCTGTAATTGTCAGGTGTATCCATAATTTTGATGGGTACTGTAATTGCTGAAAAATGAACTTTTTTTTCTACACTTTGATTTTGTAAACAAGTAATAGACTTTAATATTCTATAACAATACACGTCACATTTTATAACAAACAGCTGTTTTAGTATAAATTACGTTATTTTCTCGTTGTTAAAGTCGTCTTGGTTCGTTAGCGTTGACTGAGAATAGTCGTTCATTGTAACGATATGTTTATAACTCAGCGTCAGCTTTTGTTCGGGGCTGTAATTTACAAGAAGTTATAATTCACAATCAACAGTTGAGGCAAGTGAACACAGTAGCAAAAGTAGCAGGAGCATCTGAATTTGAATACAACAGTAACTAGAAACTGGGGGGGGGGAGGTGTAAAGGGTATACGTGTGAGGAATATACAGGGTACATACCAGTACACATCCCCAAGACAGACAACGGATATACGTGTCATGGTATACTGCACACGTAGCAGACAACAATAGACTTGCTCGTGAGAAACTCCACTGGAGTTAGTAGAGGGCAACAATTGAAACACTAAAAACACTTGCAGGAAGTTTTCTAGTCACTTTCATCTTAAAAGTTGATTACTCGCCGTCAAATGATTATGGACTGATGTTCAACTTTTATCCCTTCCCGCACCCTGTCCCTTGCCCAGCGGTGTTGCCGCTTGTAACTTGACAAGAACAGGAATGAACGCAAATGTCATATATACATTTAAAACATTAGAGTTTTGCTTAAAACTACCCAATTTTTGGGTATTAACCCAAAAATGGGTCGAGATATGAGTTTGGCGACATCACCATTTGATTTTAAGGACAAAAATACATAAGTATAGCAATTTTCATAATTTTTGTCCAACCGGTTCATTTTTTATGAATAAAAGTTTGAAAACCCCCAAAAATGGCTAAAATCTGAAAAAATCGTAAGGGGTACATCTTAGATTTTTGCGATTTTTTCAGTTATTTTGCTTTAGAGATTGTATGCGGTGTTCAAAAATTCTGAAAATTGGTGTACATATGTAATTTTGCCCGTAGAATCGAATGGTGTTGTCGTCAAATTCATATCTCGACCCATTTTTGGGTTAATACCCAAAAATGGGCAGTTTTGAGCAAAACTTTGAATCTAAATATCTCGAGAACGAAAAAAGATATCGACCTGCGGTTTCAAAATTTGGAATTAGCGCATTGAGAAGTATCTAGATACATTAAAATTAGGTTTTTTGAAAATTTTGTAGTTTTTATCTAAAAGTGGGGTGTATTGACTTTTGGGGCAATAATTTAAAAATGGGTAGAGATATAAACTTGGTAGTAATATTATTTGAATGTAAAGAGAATGTTACGTAAGTGTACGCAATGTATATTCATGTGATAATTTTACTGAATGTATAGAATCTTTTCCAATGAACTTTTGGTATGGGATTTGTACAAAATCCATCACATTAACGGAAGGTCTTGTGCTGGCCTCAACAGATATTTTAATTAGCTATTTATGACCCAATAAAAAATAAATAAATAAATCCGGCCTCCTATTTCCTAATTTTTATGAAATTCTCAGTATCTCTATTAGGACGAATTGTGTGTATCCCTGTTTAAAAAAAGTTTGTCGAGACGCGCAATATATTTTATTGAATGAGACAAACGAGTTGGACGCATCCCTCTTATTCAGCAACTCTCCTATTTTGTACTCGAGTCAAGTAACTCATGAAAACAACATTTGTCCAAATAAAAACTCGATCTCCACGCGGATAAATTCCGTACTCGTTGATATTCAGTGCATACAATTTGGTCGTTAGTACAGCTCCAACAAGTCTCCGTGTAGTTGTCTTCGTCGTTAAAATATCACGTCTAGAGGGAGTAAATGTCGACGACAGCATTGCAGTTCCATCCTCAAACGAAGAGACAGCGAAACCTGACTCGGTCACTCCAATCGAAAACGCAAGACTTTGAATCTGCAACCGCGTGATTGGACTGCAGAAATGCAGTCAGAGATGGATTTGGAATAGTTGGGAATTGACAGGAAGAGGAGGTGACTTCAAAACAGGAAGGAGCTTATTTGTGCTTTAGAAAGACGCCAGCATGCCAACAGAAATTGCACGAGAAATACTAACTTCAAATATAATGCGCATAGGAACCATGATCGATATTTTACTATCTTAGAGTAATGTGAAAATGTAGACCTCAGTACGACCATTAATGATTTTTTACCTTCCGTCACCTTTAGATAAGGAAGGTATTGTCTTTGGTCAAAAAATTCGGTGGTGAGTTTTTAATGAATAAGCACGTTTTAGGGTCTCTACAATACAAATTTACTATTTTTAAGATGATGTATGTATGTATGTATGTATGTGTGTATGTGTGTATGTGTGTGTGTGTGTGTGTGTGTGTGTATGTATGTCCGTGTGTGACAAATTTTTCTCCGACGATAACTCCAATACTGTAATTCTAAAAATTATAATTCTTTCGTATTCCTCTTCTGTACATCCATATGAAGAGTTGATTAGATTTTGGTTATAATTGATCCACCGGAAGTACCCTTATTTGAAGTTTTTAACAGTTTTCTTAAAAAAACGCAGTTAAATATTATTTTTTGACATTTTGTTATTATATTTATTAAAGAAAATACTCTCCTCTATATGGTTTGATTATTCATTTTCCTTCATATTCAATAGCTTTGCTATTTATCATGGAAACAGCTGATGCTGATATATTAAAAAAATTCTAATTGACAGATGTCAGTTGCAAGTGCAAAACCAAATATGGAAAGTGTAGGATCACAAAATTGGTATGTCATAGTGCTCCTCGCAAGTGACACGCAGAGAAAGGCCAAAGAGAAGATGCGTTGGACAGGAATGAGTGGAAGAGAAGAGGAAACAGCGACCCCTAATAAAATAGAGGAAAGCTGAAAAAGAAAGAAGTGAGTGTACCTTTATGTTATAATTTTATTGGATTTATAGAATCTTTTCAAATGAACTTTTGGTATGGAATTTGTAAAAAATAGTATGTGTTTGTGTTCGATTTTACATGATATTATATAGAATCTGTTCCAAGGACCTTTTGGTATGAGATTTGTACAAAATACATCGAATTGACGAAAGGTCTTATGCTGGCCACAACAGATTTTTTTTAGGTGCTCCAACGTTTTAGGTTTTTTAACGTAGACACGACTCTTAAGCGTAACCCCACAAAAAAAATCCACCGACGTTAAGTCGCATGATTTTGGAGGCAAGTTGATGTCACCGAAACGTGCAAACTTTTCACTCAAAACATCCAACGTTGCACCCGATGTGTGGCAAGTTGTGCCATCTTGTTGGAACCACATGTCATATCACACAAAATTATGAAACGTCAAAATCAAAATATGAGAGAAAAATAATGATACACTCGTTCCTTTAATGGCCAACTTATAAACTTAACATACTTTTATTATTAAATAAACAAAAGAGTACACAAAGATGCAAGCGAACTATTTTCTGCTAGAATAAGACCCGTTTTTACCTTACGTCGTTATTATTATATTATAAAATAATAAATGTAAATATTATTATTTATTTAAAAGCATTTCCATGTCACAGTACTTTTATTTCATTAAAATTATGCTAAACCCTACGTAGTATGTAATTCACATCATTTGAGAGAGGTAGAAAGTGTAAAATTTGCTTCACAAATTTTTCCATTTCATTTGATATACACCAGAATTCAATAATATGACATTTAAAGTTATGAAAATTACAAATTCATGTTTCACCTTCCACTGTTTTATTTATACACATAATTTTGTGGCATTAATTCGGTTTGATTTTTAATTACTTTGTTTAATTTTAATTACACAAATGTTGCAATCAATAAATAACATAATATGCATTCAATAACCTTCGGAGTATTGACTTTTACAATCGATAATTGAGGTTGGATTATTAATTAGTAAAAAACGTAAACATTCATTTTATAATTTTGTATCATCAATCTTTTATCATATTGTATTGTGTGCATGTCACCTTAATGAGAATCTTATGACATGCATTTACGTTTAATAATAATAATAAAACTTTGCGTTTAATTTTGATCTAAAAATATTTATGAACTTGCAAGTTATAATGTAACAATAAATATTGGTTATTTAAACAAATGAGATATTATAAAGCCCTAAAATAAATATGGCCGTAATGTTAAAACGGACGTAAAGTAGCCTTTGACAATCAGGTTATGCAAAAAAATAATTGTACTTTTTTTACCTCTCGCTAAGAGAGGTATTGGATTCATGCTAAAATTCGCATATCCAGATTTTATTGAATAAGCACGATTTAAGGTCCCTACAATCCGATTATAACATTTTTAAAATGATGTGTGTGTGTGTATGTATGGATGTTGGAGGGGCGATTCCTCAAAAACTATAAGACTTAAAAATACACTAATCACAGAGGCTAAGGCACTAAGGAAACCAGTTGACAAATTCCAGTGTTTATAACATGACACATGTCATTGTCAAATATCAACAGTTTTAGTGATATTCTGATATTAGTGATATTCTGATAGCTTTTTCTGGGAAGTATATTTAATTTTTCTTATTGTTTTATTAATTAAATATTTGAAATTATAGGTAAAATTGTGATAAAATGCATATATCCATCAGAAATACCGCCAATCTGGTTAATGAATTGGAACAATCTCTGACATTTAGAAACTTCCTCATACAATGAAAAATATATATAATTGGAATTATATGTGTGCAGAAGACATGTTAAATACAATAAAAAACAATATTTGGGTAAAGTTCTGTAATATTTTGTTATAAAACCACGGTTCGAAAGCGAAGTGCAGTACAATACTTATATAGCCTAATATGGAAATGGCGAGAGGTCTTGTGCTGGCCACAACAGATTTTTTTGTATTGTCTTTGGTCAAAAAATTCGTTGGTGAGTTTTTAATGATTCGGTATTATCCCAAAAATGGGTCGAGATATGAATTTGGCGACATCACCATTCGATTCTACGGAAAAAAATACATAAGTATAGCAATTTTCATAACTGTTGTCCAACCGGTTCATTTTCTATGAATAAAAGCTTAAAAACCCTTGAAAATGGCCAAAATCTGAAAAAAATCGTACACCTTAGATTATATTTAGTTATTTGGCTTTAGAGATTGTATGCGGTGTTCAAAAACTCTGAAAATTGCTATACTTGTGTATTTTTCTCCGTAGAATCGAATGGTGTGACCCATTTTTGGGTTATTACCCAAAAATGGGCAGTTTTGAGCAAAACTTTGAATCTAAATATCTCGAGAACGAAAAGAGATATCGACCTGCGTTTTCAAAATTTGGAATCAGCGCTTTGAGAAGCTTTTACCTAAATGTGGGGTATATTGACTTTTGGGGCAATCATTCAAAAATGGGTAAAGCAACCGCATTTTAAAGAGTTACAATTTTTTTAATGATTAAAAATCGATTTGAGGAAAAATAAAAAATACGGGTCTATAATTTTTCACTACTCTATAGATTAAAAGTTATAAAAAAAGTCGTGCATGACCTCATTATCAAAAAAGTGATACTTTACGTTTTCCAAAGGACATCCGCCTAACAATAATTATTTATTTATTACTGGGGCAAACAAAAGACTTATGAGTAATGTGAAATAATTTTTCATGTCAACTTTGCAGTCATTAATTTGAAATAATAATTTAATTTTAGTTATTCGTTATTTTCATTAAAATTATGATGAAATATTTAACAAATATTTATAGGGAAAGTCACACATTTTCACAAAACATATATGACATATTATATAAACATAATAATTAAAATAATCACATTAATAATTATATTTCAGCGCGAAAATCCCATGACAAATGATTACACACGAACAAATGCGTCGTTTTTTCATGTACCGTGAAACGTGGATAATAAAGTGCGGAAAAATATCATTTATTCAACATCGACAGATAAACAGAATTAATCCTTAATTTTCATTACCTTTTAAATAAAAAATATGACGTATAATTGTCTTTTTAATTAGAATCATTCTGCATTTTTCTACATTAAAAGTTAATTACATTTTTACGGTACCCCGTAATTCTAAAACAGCGAACATAAAATTTGGTAACGAGAAGAAGTTTATTTTGTACAGAAAACTTCATAAACACTAGCTTGCTAAATTAAAGTAAAATAGTATATTAAAAGACACTAGGAAATTAATAAGAACTATATCACCGCGCGCATTAATTATGGACTCAGTAAGGTTATAGTTACATTTAAAATTATTGACAGCAATGTGTTATCGCGTTTTTTTTAAAACTGGACATAGGACGTGACATTTAGTATATCTGTCAATGTCATCAAATTGTTATACTTCAAAATGTATACAGTTGAAGAAAAAGTTCAAATTGTATGGTATAATTCTATAATCTGACATAAGACTAAGGCAAGAAATAATTAATATAAGTTATATTTTATCCCTATTTTTTAATTGATCAATATTTATTTTGTCACCATTGTAAATACAATTTTTTAAATGGCCCCAAAGAAAAAAAAATCGTTTGGTGCAAGATCTGGTGGCATTGCGGGCCACTCCACTTCTCCACCACGTCCTATCCAGCGTTGGGGCAATACCTGGTGCAGATATAAGTGAATAATTTTGACGACTCCAATACCTGCAATTTTGTGAATTTACTTCCCGATTTTTTCATTTTTTTTTTTTTGTTCATCATATCTTCGCAAAAGATATTTCTTCTATATCGTTGTGTAATAACTCTTGGTGATTTTTATATTTGAAACTCTTAAAATGTTCTTGTCTTAAAACCTTGTATACTAGTAGTATTCTTAATTTCAGAAAAAAAATTGTTGACAGGGTGTTGTCACTTTCAATTAATTGCATAATTTCTTGTTTCTTACTATTAACTACAGTACTTGGTCTGATTTTCTTCTTGTGCTGTTTATTGACGCATCCTTTAGTTCTGTAGTCATTGTAAATTTTTCTTATAGTTGTTGGACTGGGTCGCTTATTAAAAGTTAATGCACATAAGTCAGAAACTTGTTGTAGACTTGTTATAATTATACATATGTATGTGTGTGTGTGTGTGTGTGTGTGTGTGTCTGGTCGCGAACCTGGGAAACCGGGTTCGATCCCGACCGACGCCAAATATTTCGAATTTTAAATGGCACAAAAGTGACCCCTGTGGTGCGCTCTCCACGCCAGCAATGAGTGCCCGTGAGGTGACGCCTGGTAAACACCCGCAAGGTAAAATATATCGTCATTTTTTTAAAAAAAAAAAACAAATAATTGTACAAAGTTAAATGTTGTGGCGACCTTGGCCTATATGTAATTTTCATATAACTTTGGAACTATTAGAAATTGAGAAAAATTTCATATAAAATTTTATTGTTTTTTTATAGTCTATTTACTGACAGACAAAATTTTGTTCGATCGCTATCATTGTCAGTTTTTTATCTCAGAAATAGTTGAAGATCAGACCTATGTTGATTAATCTTTTTTACGTAACTTCATAATAAATGATATTTAAAATATTTATCATTAAATTTGTGTAGAAACATCCATCTGTACAAAACTAATCAAAGGACTTTCAGTAATTTGGTTGATAGAACGAAAAATTACCCTATATTGTTTGAAGTTGCAATGTCTCATCAGAGGATGCTTTGTCCCCGAAACAACTGCACAACAACATGGATCATGGCCGCCTAATCGAGTTAGTTAAAATATGGCGCACAACTATGTACATCATGACAACCGAGAATGGCATAGCTCGACTGAATATCAAAGTTAGTGGAGTAATTTTCAAACTTTGATTTCTGAATTCCATTTTACACTGTTACCACAATTGAGTACCAACAGGAACGTGCAATGAATTTTGCAACGATGAAATAGGGTCTGAATCCCATTACACTACGACAAAGTCAAAGTGGTAGAATTTATTGGTATAGTACAAGGCGAGGCTTGTAGACAATAAATTCAACAAAATAAAAACATTTCTGCGTTTTCTGAATAATGGGAATAAAACACATGATTCATATATATTTTTTCAATTATTTTAAATATGTTCATAGTAGTTTTCTTCAACAATAATACACTTCAACATTCTCTTTTTCCACTTATAAGCTTCCTACCAAGCTTTTTTTGAAATGCTTTCAACGAAATATCTGGGAGACTTAAAAGCTGTTGAAGCATCTGAAGTGGCCAGCACATTATGTACCGTCCGTCAATTTTATGAATTTGCACAAATCCCTTACCGATTTATGAAAGCTAATCTCTTTAATAAAGCCCGTTTGACAATATACTATTTTCGTCTATTTTCATATTATATTTCTAGACAGATTTTTGATCGATTTCCATTCAATTTCCATGCTATCAAATCGGTAATCTTCAGAATGTACCAGTTAACTTATTTTAGAAATGGATAAAATACAAAAATAAGGAGGTACAAAAATTCATTTTAAATGTGTCTGTGTCATATATATTAATGTTATTGAATTGTTATTTATAACCTCACACTTTGCGCCTGCGCATTAACGATCTAGTACGAATGTTGTATAGAAATATACGGCCGGGCGTATATTTCTATACTAGAATCTCGGATGAACGTCGGATGAAAATTTCTGATTTACATTATGCTAGATTTGTCTAGAAATTTCTCGGATGGATCTCGTACTAGAATCTATACAATAAAATCTGTTGTGGCCAGCACAAGACCTTCCGTCAATTCCATGTATTTTGTACAAATCCCATACCAAAAGTTCATTGGAAAAGATTCTATATATCATGTAAAATCGAACACGAACACATACTATTTTTTACAAATTCTATATCAAAAGTTCATTTGAAAAGGTTCTATAAATCCAATAAAATTATAACATAAACTACACTAAGTAATGTCCTTCCATCTTCTCTTTGACCTTTCTCTGTATGTCACTTTTGCGAGCAACACTATGACATACCAATTTTAGATCCTATACTTTTTTCTATATTTGGTTTTGCACTTGCAACTGACATCTGTCAATTAAATTTTTTTGAATAATTATGTCAGTTGTTTCCATGATAAATAGCAAAGCTGACTAATTTTTGAAAATTAATTTCTTTATAATGCTTTAAATCTACATCTATTGAATATGAAGGAAAATGTGTAATCAAACCGTATAGAGAAGAATATTTTCTTTAATATTTATATAATAACAATATTTAACTGAGTTTTCTAAAGAAAAACTTTAAATAAGAGTACTTCCGGTGGATCAATTATAACCAAAATCTAATCAACTCTTCATATGGATGTACAGAAGAGAAATACGAAATAATTATAATTTTTAGAATTGTAGTATTGGAGTTATCGTCGGAGAAAAATTCGTCACACACGGACACACATACACACACACGGAAATTTGTATTGTAGGGACCCTAAAACGTGCTTATTCATTAAAAACTCACCACCGACAATACCTTCCTTACCTAAAGGTGACGGAAGGTAAAAATATAATAAATAGATGTCAGGTAAATCTTTCGCCGCAGGAACCGTATATTAGAGAATAAAAATAGTATATACTGTACCCTTTTCTGCGACCAAGAATGGCATCAAAATCTGAAGTACTCACCTAAAAAGAGAAATGCAATTAGTAAATCATATTTAACTGTTCAGATTTAATGAATTGAAGTAATTAAACGATTCAAATATACAATAAAAATAACTTAATTATTTTTTATTAAAGCCATTAAGCTGGCGGAAAACTCATTTTTCTTAATTAAGTCTGGCAAAACAAACCAACATTCGAAAACATTTAAAATATCTTTTTAATAACGAAAAAATGGAACCCTGTCGACTGTTTCTGAAAAGAAAGAAAATATCCACTGCGTTGAGCAAAAACAAAGGCGAAATTTTCGGTAATCAAACGGCGTTACGAAGCTTGGTGTTTGTCCAACACTGCATAAACAACTTTGAAAAAACTTGCGAACGTTAGCTGCGTGAAATCTGTGCAGATAAGCCGATGTAAAAGAAGCTTAACCGATCGCTCTGTAACCCGCTTAAACGAATCCAAACAAAGGCAACGGCGCAAAAATTTATTACCAAAAAAGAAGGTGGTTGCTCAAACATTCATAATTCAGATCTCTATCCATTTTCAACCCGATAAGACTGTTTTGTTCTTTGTAAAAAGCTTGGAATAGAGCGAGCTTTTTGCTAATAGATAAACTAACTTAAATTATTTTTGATTTGAACAACAAAGTTGGTTCGTCCATTGGCCTGACAGAACTGTTTTAATAATGATTGTTTACAATGACTATCTTTGCCGTTAATTACGTTTTTATTTGATATCAATTGAATGACAGTAACAAGAGTTGCCATAAATCAATTCTAATAACAGTATTACTTACATATCCATTCTTCATTTATTAAAAAAAAAAAAAAAAAATACCTGTTGTGGCCAGCACAAGACCTCTCGCCATTTCCTTACTAGGCTATATAAGTATTGTACCTATTTGATATTTCTGATACACCAAAAACAAATATCTTCTTTATATATTTTTATATTTTTTGATTTATTCTATTCACTCTCATTCCTCTAATGTTGGAGATTCTTCCAATTCATTGATAAGATTGGCGGTATTTCTGAAGGGTATATGTAATATATGTATCTATAATTATAAATATTTAATTAATAATAAAATAAGAAATATTAAATGTATTTCCCAGAAATAGTATTCAGTAATGTCTCGGGCTTTTTGACACACATTTATCTGTCAATTATAAACATTTTAATTTTTTCACTTGTTTTTCATGGGTTGCGAGATTCATTTACAACTTATTATTTTATATATTTATATGTCTTTATCTTTAACTCTATAGAAGATATAATAAAAAATTTAAATGTATCGGATAGAGATTTTTATATTCTTTAATATTAGTAATAACAAAAATTTTCAAAAATAATATTTAGAAGATTTTTTTAAAGAAACTATTACTTCCGGTTGTCCAATTGTTACCATTTTCATTTTACGTTACATAAGTATTGTATTACACTTCGCTATCGAATCGTCGTTTTCTAACAGAAAAATTACAGAACTTTACCCAAATATTATTTTTTATTGTATTTAATGTCTTCTACTCTACACACATACAATTCTAATTATATCTATTTTTCATTGTATGAGGAAGTTCCTACATGTTAGAGATTCTTCCAATTCATTTAACAAGATTGGCGGTATTTCTTTTAAATATTTAATTAATAAAACAATAAGAAAAATTAAATGTACTTCCCAGAAAAAGATTTCAGAATGTCACTGAAACTGTTGATTTTTGACACTGACATCTATCATTTACGAACTATGTTATAAATATTTGAATTTGTCAACTGGTTTCCTTAGTGCGTTGGCTTCTGCGATTAGATTATTCTATATATTACAGTGCCTTTATCTCTAAATCTATACAAGATATAATAAAAATTTTAAATGAATCAGATGTAGAATTTTAATAGTACCTAATAGTAATAAGTGAAATTTTCAAAACATAATATTTAGAAGATTTTTTTTTAAAGAATCTATTGCTTCCGGTTGTCCAATTGTCACCAAAATCTAATCAGCTCTTCCCAGGAATGTCAGATTGAGGAAACTGCAGTTAAATATTTTTTAAGTCTTATAGTATTTGAGAAACCGTGGTTTCAACATCCACACACATATACACACACACATACACACATCCACACACACATCCACACACACACACACACACATACACACACGCACACACAGACATCATTTTAAAAATGTTATAATCGGATTCTAGAACTACTACTTCCGGTTGTTCAATTGTTACCAAAACCTTTTCAGCTCTTCCCAGGAATTAAACTGCAATTAAATATTTTTAAAGTCTTATAGTTTTTGAGGAATCGTCCCTCCAACATCCATACATACACACACACACATACACACACACACACACACACACACACACACACACACACACACACACAGACACATATACATACAGACATCATTTTAAAAATGTTATAATCGGATTACAGGGACCTTAAAACGTGCTTATCCACTAAAATTTGGATATGCGATTTTTAGCATGATTCCAATACCTTTCTTAACGAGAGATAAAAAAGTTTTTCAAGTGATAGCAGAGAAAAATATTTCCGTTTTGCTGAAGATATCAAAAGCAATGAAAGAAACATCCAAGAATTTTTTGCCGAAACAATAAGAGCAAGAAAGTATCATTTTCAGGGTGAAATAATTTCCCGTTGTTTATGATGTCACGAGAAAACTGTTGAAAATATGTTGAGCAGAATATTTGAAGAAGGTTTACGTGCCTGAAATCCTAAAAATCCAGTAGTGGGGTTAGATGCCGGTCGTTTAACCCCGTCGTACCGCAAATTTTATGATGTTGGAGTTTGCTGAGAAAGTATACTCAAGTTTCCGTATTAAATGCGCCCGTAGACGCACGGGGTAAATATCACCCTAGGGGGTTAGTCACGCGTTTTTCCCCCTCGGTTAGTTCGATACAATGACATGCACGCCACTGACTTTTGGAATAGTTCTACATACGAACATTTGTATCACAAAAGCCGATAAACTTTACTCTTTATAGCTTTAACCTAGCGGACAACAAAATTTATTTTCTTCCCAAGAAAATTTCACAATTTCAACATGTGTATTTTACTAAACTTGATACGTTTTTGTTTGTTCTGTAGTCGTCAAATAAGATGCACAAATACGTTCGAAAACATCGTGATGTATACGTATTTTTCAGTTATATTTTATCCAGTTTTCGGATACTTTGCAGTGACCTCTGAGTAACAGCATCGATAGCTTGGAAAGCGATTTTGGGAAATATAGGACAGGATAGGATTCTTATGCAACTGGCAGATCAAAATTGGATAATGGAATATACACTCGTAAGACCGGACACTTAAAAAATGTTTTTTATCGGCTTGTAACAAAAGAAATTGGATTTATTAGTTATTTTTATGTTAAAATATGAACAACTGATCTGTAAAGTAAGATTAGAAAATAAAGTGTAACAATGTTTTTATTTATTAAGAAAAAAATAATATATATAATGTGGCCAGTACATTACCTTCCATCAATTCTATGTATTTTTTACAAATCCCATACCAGAAGTTCCTTGGAAAAGATTCTACCGTGAGTATTTTTAACGTGAAACATTGGGTTTGTCATATCCATGGTTACTTAACATTTGATTGACAGCAATGTATTTACTCGTTCCATTTAAAATGAAACATAGAGAACGAATTTGACATTTGATAAGACGTCAATAGAGGTTTATTTTGTTTAAGTAATTATACCTGCATTCTAATTTAAAATTAGTTGTAGAAAAAATATAGTGTGCACCTTGTGCCCGAGTGGTTTTCTGACTCGGCTAAATTTCTTACAATATTTAAATATAATACTTCTGTCAAATTCATTCCCCATGTGTCATTTTAAATGAGACAGACAAATACAGGCGCCCCAAACTGCCCCACCGTAGCTACGCCCAAGTTACTATTAACACTATATTTATTGAATTTGAAGGAAAATGTATAATCAAACCGTATAGAAAATAAGATATTCTTTCATATTGATAATCACATAAGATGTTAAAAAATGATATTTTTTAATGGAGTTATTGCCGCACAAACACACACACACACAAACACATACAGACACACACACGCCGGCACACAAATGTACATACAGACATCATCGTAAAACTAGTAAAATCGTATTCTAGGGACCCTAAAACGTGCTAAAGGTGAAGGAAGGTAAAATGTATATATGTAATTGATGGTCAAATTATCAAGAGATGGCGCTGACGTCAAACGTCAAAATTCAAACGAATGGTACATTTTTCGCTGGCTTCCATAAGAGTACAATTGGTGTGACACTAATTTTCGTAGTAATTTAATTTCGAATTTAGTATAGTGTTTTTTTTTTATTAATTTAGGTAGAATTGAGTTTGATCTTTCTTGTAGTAACATTTTAGTGATAGTTTTAATAATATTTTAGTTAATAGGGTTAATTTTAGTAAGTATTTGTAGGTTAAGAGTATTTTAGTCATATTTTGATTAACAGTATATTGGTTTTTTTAACAAAAAAAACATTTGATATCCTTTATTTAGATTGTATTTCATTGCCGTTGTTGTACATATATTAATTTCTATCTACATAGCTTTACTTTCTTTTAATTGTTTTTCTTTCATAATGAACAATTATCTTTGCTTAGATTTAGATACTATTTGTAGATTTGGGAATTGTAGTGTATCATCTACAAATATGGTGGAAATCCAACAAGTAAAACTAAAAAAATATAGATAGTTTTAATAATATTTTAGTTAATAGGGTTAATTTTAGTAAGTATTTGTAGGTTAAGAGTATTTTAGTCATATTTTGATTAACAGTATATTGGTTTTTTTAACAAAAAAAACATTTGATATCTTTTATTTAGATTGTATTTCATTGCCGTTGTTGTACATATATTAATTTCTATCTACATAGCTTTACTTTCTTTTAATTGTTTTTCTTTCATAATGAACAATTATCTTTGCTTAGATTTAGATACTATTTGTAGATTTGGGAATTGTAGTGTATCATCTACAAATATGGTGGAAATCCAACAAGTAATAAATAGTGGCCACATAATATTATATGGTAAATATTTTTGGAGAAAACTACATCGTAACTTTAACCTATAAATTGCATATCTCCTAATTTGTTCATTAATTTTTTAAAAAACAAAAACTTACCTGTTATATTAGCAGTAATGCAGATCCTACTAAGAATAAAACAATAATAGCCGAAGATAAAAGCATATTAAAATTCTTATACAAGTAAATACAATCCCTGAATAACATAACCACCTTTGTACATGTACACTTCACTCAGTTCAGAAATCTGCCACCTGTGGCGCATTTTAATTTTGGAAGCCCAATAGATATATGTTTATGAATAGTTTGTCTTTATGTAGATTTTATTGAATTGGAATTTTTATCTTAGCAACTTGACATTCAATTTAAAATCTGAAAATAGTTGTTAATTTTAACAACTTTGCTTCGAGAAGTAGGCCGTATGATAATCAACACTTGATTGAAAAAGTGGCAACAATGCAGATCTGGATAGTATTCATATACATCTGCTAAATCGAAATTGGATAACAACACGGGCAACTTTTTGGGGTATATACAATATTAATGAAATCATTTTTCTTGGTACTCCAATTAATTCCAAATTTGAATATGTTTTATTGATTATTAAATTATCTGAAATTGAAAACAAAACGGATATAAGCAGCAATTCTCGCTGAAAGAATTTAATGTAGTGGAACCTTGCACACACGTCCGAACGACTTGTGTGACATTTACCAGTTCGCCGCCCGTTTAATGATTACTTTCAGCATTTCAGCTTTCAGTTCCAGCTTGCTGAAGAGCAGCGATAAAGGTCCGCGGGTATGAATCGTTACTGTGAGAATTGTGCGCATTGATAGCGTATTATTTATAGGGTCCGTTGAAATATACGGCGATAGTGGGGTGTTATTGCTTGAAAGAAATAAACTGGCTTCAAAGTGAAGTTCTTTCATTTCATAAGGATTTATTGATAGTTTATATACTCTCTGGATTGCCGATTCCATGCTTCAGAGGTGATGTTGAAAACTAATAATCAATCTTTTATTGCATATTCTGTCTTTAACTGTATTGAAGATTCCTTATTTTATGTTCGATGGCTCGATTATATGTTACTGATTCGCAAAAATTGAACTACCTAGAAATTTATTTAGACTTTTTATAAATCTGTTATTTTCTCGGTAAGCTCGATATTTTTTAAAAGATTGAATTTTCAAGTCAAACCAAGCTTTTTTATCTCTCGCTAAGAGAGGTTTTGGATTCATGCTAAAATTGCAAGTCCAGACTTTAATAAATGAACACGTTTTAAGATCCCTAGAATCCGATTATAACATTTTTACGGTGACGTTTGTATTTGAGAATGTTTATGTGTATGTGTGTGTGGATATTTGAGGGACGATTTCTCAAATACCATAATACTAAAGACCAATTTAATCACGTATTCCTTAATCTAACATTAATGAGAAGAGCTGAAAAGGTTTTGGTAACAATTGATAGTGGTAGTTTCTTAAAAAAAATGAAGGATGATTCTTTAAAAACTATAAGACTTTCCAAGAAGCACAAATCAGTTTGTAATTAGTTCTATTTACTTAAAAAAAACTTTTCTTAAAATTTTTTAACTTGTACCATACCTGTTATGCAACGATAATTTATTGATTCTGACGTTTATGCAACGTTTATGTCAGGCGGGTGGGGAATCTATTCAACTAATTTACATGAAACTAAATTATAAAACGTTTTAATAACTATTATGAAACCAAATAGTAAGTGCAACTTATCATAACTTCGCATTGTAGTTTGAACTAATAATAATAATATGAGTTCTGAAAGATATTTTAATAATAAGACAAAATAACTTAAAAGTGTTATAATTCCTCTAACTCTAAGTTCATTATTAGTTATAATGTCTTAATAAAAAACTGTGTGTTCCTTGGGTTAAAACATTCATGGGAAGAGCTGAAAAGTTTTGGTAACAATTGGACAACCGAAATTAGTAGTTTCTTAAAAATTCACACAGTTGTTCAAATACTCTAAAAATGCGTACACTTACGTAACTTTCTTTTTACAATCAAATAATATTACTACCAAGTTTATATCACTACCCAATTTTGAATTATTGCCCCAAAAGTCAATATACCCCACATTTAGATAAAAACTAACTTTTATGCATCTAGATACTTCTTCATGCGCTGATTCCAAATTTTGAACCCGCAGGTCGATATCTCGTTTCGTTCTCGAAATATTGCTCAAAACTGCCCATTTATGGTTATTAACCCAAAAATGAGTCGAGATATGAATTTGGCGATATCACCATTCGATTCTACGGACAATAATACATAAGTATAGCATTTTTCATAATTTTTGTTCAACCGGTTCATTTTTTATGAATAAAAGCTTGAAAACCCCTGAAAATGGCCAAAATCTAAAAAAATCGTTAGATTTTTGCGATTTTTGGCCATTTTCAGTTATTCTGCTTTAGAGATAGTATGCGGTGTTCAAAAATTCGGAAAATTTGTGTACTTATGTAATTTTGCCCGTAGAATAGAATGGGCATCTCGCCAAATTCATATCTCGGCCCATTTTTAGGTTAATACCCAAAAATGGGCAGTTTTCAGCAAAACTTTAAATCTAAATATTTCGAGAATGAAACGAGATATCGATTTTTGAAAAATTTTGAAGTTTTTATCTAAATTTGGGGTATATTGACTTTAGGGGCAATAATTCAAAAATGGGTAGAGATATAAACTTGATAGTAATATTATTTGATTGTAAAAAGAATTTTACGTACATGTACGCATTTTTAGAGTATTTGAACAACTGTGTGAATTTTTAGAAATAAAAGTATTGAAATAAAAATGGATAAATGCTATAAAAAAGTTTCCTTCCTTACCTAAAAGTGACGAAAGGTAAAAACAATATTTGTATAAAATTCAGTAAAAAAATTTATTTTAAAATGACAGCGAAGTGCAATACAATACTTTTATAACATAAAATAGAAATGGCAAGAGGTATTGTAATGGCCACAACAGTTTTTTATTTCAAGTAAATGCACAGGGTGGTTATTTCATATAACACGATTCCATGCAATAATTCAGAAATATCTAAAAAGATTTTCATTTTGAAAATAGGGAATACGAAAAAAATTAATATACTTGAAACCTGCAGCATGTATGCTATATGTCGCATTTTCCTTTTGTGTTTCTCTATAAATATATCATAAGGAAGGAGTCTCTTCGTCCTACGTTTCTTTTTGATGTAATTTTTGAGACGGCCTAACCCACGCATTATTTGATGTATTCTAGTCAGGGCTTTTTACTTTTTTGCGAAACAGGTAATTTGAATAATACTCCCGTATAGATGTTGCCAGCAAATGTAAAGATATTTACAAAACATCTCATTTCTGAGTTTCTCTTTATTGTGGATACAATCGAAATTTTGTACCCTTTCTTCAATTTGTATTCACAAGGGACTCAAATTTCAATTTGTTTACTACATAGAAAGGGATATATGTTTGAATACTTTCTTACAATCAATGTTGAATTGAATTGCTGGGTATACCAGTCTGCTTTTATATATAGTAATGGCGATATATTTATATCGTACTTCAATATTTTCTGTACAAAGAGAAGCAGGGTGTCCTTCTACGGGTATTACAGAAAATAACATAATAATACATATGAGGTAATAGAGCTTCAATTGAAACTGAAGATTGGATCCTCAGTTAACCTATATTTAAAAATCTGTTGTGGCCTGCACAAGACCTCTCGCAAATTCCATATTAGGCAGTATAAGTACATTTTATATTTAACATTTCTAGTACACACAAAAATATGAGAAATGAGCCGATTTTCAGATGTTTAAAAAAAAAATGTAATACTTTATGTTAAAGAGAAATTCATGCTGAATTTAAATTTTTAAACCGCGTTATCGTATCTTTAACAAGATCAGAGCGGTGGATGAAAAACTAAAAAATTGCAGGATAACATTGACAATTATTATAAAAATCTGTTGTGACCAGCACAAGACCTCTCGCCATTTCCATATTAGGCTATATAAGTATTGTATTGTACTTCGCTTTCGAACCGTCGTTTTATAACAAAATATTATAGAACATTACCCCGAGGGGGAAAACTTGCATTTTTTATTAGGACCCCTAAATATATAATATATCCAAAAATAAAAAATCTGTTGTGGCCAGCACAAGACCTCTCGCCATTTCCATATTAGGCTATATAAGTATTGTATTGCACTTCGCTTTCGAACGGTCGTTTTATAACAAAATATTACAGAACTTTACCCAAATATTGTATTTTATTGTATTTAACATATCTTCTGCACACATATAATTCTAATTATATCTATTTTTTATTGTATGAGGAAGTTTCTAAATGTCAGATATTCTTCCAATTCATTTACAAGATTGGCGGTATTTCTGATGGATATATGCGTTTTACCACAATTTTACCTATAATTTCAAATATTTAATTAATAAAACAATAGGAAAAATTAAATATACTTCCCAGTAAAAGCTATCAGAATGTCACTAAAACTGTTGATTTTTGACACTGACATGTGTCATTTATAAATTATGTTATAAACATTGGAATTTGTCAAGTGGTTTCCTTAGTGCCTTAGCCTCTGCGATTAGTTCACTCTATAAATTATAGTGTCTTTATCTCTAAATCTATACAAGATATAATAAAAATTTTAAGTGTATTAGATGGAGAATTTTATGTTCTTCAATATTTAATAAAAAAAACCTCCCAAAAATTATATTTAGAAGAATTTTTCTAAGAAACTACTACTTCCGGTTGTTCAATTGTTACCAAAACCTTTTCAGCTCTTCCCAGGAATGTCAGGTTGAGGAAACTGCAGTTAAATATTTTTTAAGTCTTATAGTTTTTGAGGAATCGTGACTACAACATCCAGACATACATACATACATACATACATACATACATACACACACACACACATACACACATCCATACACACACACACACACAGACATCATTTTAAAAATGTTATAATCGGATTCTAGGGACCTTAAATCCTGCTTATTCAATAAAATCTGGATATGTGAATTTTAGCATGAATCCAATACCTCTCTTTGCGAGAGGTAAAAAGTATTAATGTTTTCCTGAAGAAAATTCAATAATCTTTAATTTTTATAAGACATAAAATGCCAAAAAATTTTTTGAAGAAAAACCATTATGAGCTTCAAGTAAAGTACCATTTCCGTTTATCCGATTTACACCAAAATCTAATGGCTTCTATTCCTATTAGCATAGGGTAAAAATGCCTTGGTAAGGGAGGTATAAATCTGATGTGGTCAACCGTCAAATTAATGTATTTTGTACAAATTCCAAACCAAAAGTTCCATTATCAACTTCTGGAATTCGAGCAAAAAAATTGATATTGCGTATGCAATAATTGCCTATAAAAATTAATTCGTCCCAAGTTATTAATTAAATCCTCTATTTTACAACTCTGTGCGGACAAGTTAATTAATCCATCGCATGAATTACAAAAAATTTGCTCCATTTACGAGTAAAAAATCCAAAATCCATCGCCTCTGGCCATGGAAACCGGTAGTCGATGAAGCATGCTTTGGAAATGATGTTGCGGTACTGTTATAATGATCCTCGCAGTCAAGTTTCAAGATGGTGGCGATGACGATCCGAAGAGAGGCTACATTGTGCATTCATGGTACGGGACACACGGCTTAATGTCATTTCACTGTCCGAAACAGTTAGATTGCATTGTCCACTTTGTAAACAAGTGTGTTCGTCTGCACGTGAGAGCTAACTTTAGTCCGCGGGCAATTATCCTCCTAGCGGAAAATGGAAGTCAGATAGGGAGTTTTACACCTATCCAGGTGCCGTAACTAACTTCGTTTCAACACCCACGAACTATAGGGTATATTTAGCGATGAGATTATTGTCAGGATATACTACATACGAGGTTTTTTTTCTATAATCCCGGACTAGGCATGAAAAGAAAATATTAAAAAAGCAACAAAAATTTATTTTGCCCCTTGCTTTTGGATACAAGTATTACATCGTTTTTACCTTTTTTTTTTCAAAAATTAGTCAGCTTTCCTATTTATTATGTAAACAGCTGATAGGTATATTCAAAAAATTTTAATTGACAGATGTCAGTTGCAAGTGCAAAACCAAATATAGAAAGTATAGGACCTAAAATTGGTATGTCATAGTGTTCCTCGCAAGTGACATGCAGAGAAAGGCCAAAGAGAAGATGGAAAGACTGTATCGCAGAAGACTTGAGAAAGAAAGGACTGGGTGAAAAAGATGCGTTGGACAGGAATGAGTGAAAGAGAAGAGGAAACAGCGACCCCTAATAAAATAGGGGAAAGCTGAAGAAGAAATGAAGGATGTGTCAGGTGCATTTTACTTAGTGTGTGTGTGTGTGTGTGTGTGTATTTATGTTATAATTTTATTGGATTTGTAGAACCTTTTCAAATGAATTTTTGGCATGGAATTTGTAAAAAATAGTATGTGTTCGTGTTCGATTTTACATGATATTATATAGAATCTGTTCCAAGGACCTTTTGGTATGGGATTTGTACAAAATACATCGAATTGACGGAAGGTCTTGTGCTGGCCACAACAGATTTTTTTACCTTCCGTCACCTTTACGTAAGAAAGGTATTGTCTTTGGTCAAAAAATTCGGTGGTGAGTTTTTAATGAATAAGCAGGTTTTAGGGTCCCTACAATACGAATTTACTATTTTTAAGATGATGCCTGTATGTATGTATGTATGTATGTATGTATGTATGTATGTATGTATGTATGTGTGTGTGTGTGTGTGTGTGTGTGTGTGAGTGTGTGTGTATGTGTCCGTGAGTGAAAAATTTTTCTCCGACGATAACTCCAATACTATAATTCTAAAAATTTTAATTCTTTCGTATTCCTCTTCTGTACATCCATATGAAGAGTTAATTAGATTTTGGTTATAATTGATCCACCGGAAGTACCCTTATTTGACGTTTTTAATAGTTTTTCTTAAAAAAACGCAGTTAAATATTATTTTTTGATATTTTGTTATTATATTTATTAAAGAAAATACTCTTCTCTATATGGTTTGATTATTCATTTTCCTTCATATTCAATAGATGTAGAGTTAAAGCATTATAAAGAAATTAATTTTCAAAAATTAGTCAGCTTTGCTATTTATCATGGAAACAGCTGATACATTCAAAATTCTAATTGACAGATGTGTGTTGCAAGTGCAAAACCAAATATGGAAAGTTTGGGATGAAAAATTAGTATTTCATAGTGGTCCTCTCAAGTGACATGCAGTGAAAGGCTAAAAAGAAGATGGAAGGACTGTATCGCAGAAGACTTGAGAAAAAAAGGACTGTGTGAAGAAGATGCGTTGGACAGGAATGAGTGGAAGAGAAGAGGAAACAGCGACCTCTAATAAAATAGGGGAAAGCTGAAGCAGAAAGTAAAATGTGTCAAGTGCATTTTACTTAGTGTATGTTTATGTCATAATTTTATTGGATTTATAGAACCTTTTCAAATGGACTTTTGGTATGAAATTTGTAAAAAATAGTATGCGTTCGTGTTCGATTTTACATGATATTATATAGAAACTGTTCCACGGTCCTTTTGGTATGGGATTTGTGCAAAATACATCGAATTGACGGAAGGTCTTGTGCTGGCCACAACAGATTTTTTAAATATGTTATTATCGGGAAATCATGTGCTGGTCACATCAGAATTTTTGAAATTAATCTGATCCAGATTGGATTCATATAAGTGATAATCTGAAACAGAAGAATTTATCTATGTGGAGCAATTGTAAAGTCAAATAGTAGATTAAAATTGCTGATGACATGAACAATATTAAATTCTGCGTTTGTGTGTGCTTGGAAATATGCTCTCGGCAATAGGACCGTATGGAAAAATCCCAGCAAATTATTAATCGTGTTCAACTTGTCCATGTCAAGTAACAAATAAAACCTTTTTTAAATCTTTGCAAGTAATATCTGCCATTTTTTCGAGTGGGCGAAAAAACGTGCCACATAAAAGAAAGAAAAATTAAATGTTTTTTGTCAATGGAATCGAGGTTACATATCGCGAGTCTCGGGTCATGTAGCGGTGCTGCTGAACGTACGCAGCGGCGGCATATATCTTCGAGACGTGGACCCGAAGGCAGAATTCTGACTCTTTTTACGCACGCCACTAGCGAATTAAAAACTGCTGAATTGAAATAAAAACCCCTTTTTGCCAAACACAACAAAAAATCATAGTTTTTATACCCCCTAACGCGCTTTTAATTACTTTTTATAATTAAAATTTGCGTTTATTCTCGTACGTGGTTCGTTTAAATTTATAAATTTTCATTTATTTCCTAATGTGCTGTAATGAAACATCATAGCGACATGGCATTGCTGAATAGTTTTTATTATTTATACTACGAAAAGTTGTAGTAACGAATATAAACATTACTCATTTATATTAAAACAACACTACATAAAAACCTGTTCTGGCCAGCACAATACCTCTCGCCATTTCCATTTTATGTTAAATATTATATTGCACTTCGCTATCGAACCGTATAACAAAAACATTACAGAACTTTACCCAAATATTGTTTTTATTGTATCTGACATGTCTTCTGCACACATACAATTCTAATTATATCTATTTTTCACTGCATGAGGAAGTTCCTAAATGTCAAAGATTCTTCCAATTCATTAATTATGTATTTTACCTACAATTTTAAATATTTAATTTTAATAAAACAATAAGAAAGATTAAATGTTCTTCCGAGAAAAAGCTTTCAGAATGTCACTAAAACTGTTGTTGACACTGACATCTGCCATTTACAAACTATGTTATAAACATTTGAATTTGTCAACTGGTTTCCTTAGTGCCTTGGCCTCGGCGATTTAATTATTCTATATATTACAGTCCATTTATCTCTAAATCTATACAAGATATAATAAAAATTTTAAATGTGTCAGATGTAGAATTTTATGTTCTTCAATAATAGTAATAACAGAAATTTTCAAAAAAATAATATTTGGATGATTTTTTTAAAGAAACTATTACTTCCGTTTGTACAATTCTTACCAAAATCTAATCAGCTCTTCCAAGGAATGTCAGATTGAGGAAACTGCAGTTAAATATTTTTTAAGTTTTATAGTATTTGAGAAACCGTGGCTCCAACATCAACACACACACACACACACACACACACACACACACATATACTCTCTCTCTCTCTCTCTCTCTCACACACACACACACACACACACACACATACACACACGGACATCATTGTAAAAATGTTATAATCGGATTATAGGGACCTTAAAACGTGCTTATCCACTAAAATCTGGATATGCGAATTTTAGCATGATTCCAATACCTCTCTTCGCGAGAGGTAAAAATAATAAGTAAAGTATCACTTCCGGTCCGGGTGATCGTTCTAAACAAAATCTAATTTGTTGTTCCAATAAATATAAAAGTCTGTGATACGAAATTTTGTATTATATTTTATAGTTTTTTCTAGAAAATTTGTTAAGAGCTCTAAATTAAGTACCATATTCGGTTTATGTAAAATCTAATATGTTGTTTCAAAAGTATATACGAGTTTTAAATATTAAATTTGTGAAATTTTAGGTCATATTTTAATATATTGTCCCTTTTATAATTTAGAGCTTCCGTTTCCTCAATTTTAGAAAACACTTACTACATTGTTCTCATTAATACAGAAGTCTTAAATACCAAATTTGAAAAGTTTTGGGTTATACCATAATATATTTTTTACGAAGAGAACTTCAAGTAAAATATCGCTTCGGTTTATAAATATTAGTCAAAATATTTATAAAATGTTGTACTCATTGTCATAAAAGTCTTATGTAGGTACTAAAATTAAAAAGTTTTGGATTACATTTTAAGTTTTTCATTAAAAACTATTATGGGCTTCAAATAAAGTACCATTTTCGGTTATTCAATTTTACCCTGAATCTAATTAACTTTGTATATTAATGCAGAAAACTTAAATACGGAAAATAAAAATTTTCACACACACACACATAACACACATAACACACATACACACACACACACACACACATACTTATATACATACATACATACATACATACATACATACAAACACACATACATACAAACACCCACATAGTAAAAACATATTTTGTGGACCCTTAACTCGTGTTTATTCACTAAAAACACTATCGAATTTATGGACTGAAAACATTTCTTACTGCCCTTATGGTATGGTGGTAGCTAAAAACCAAACAGTGTAAGTAATTTTAGTCGGTCCATTGTTTATAACAGTGGTTCTTAAAGTTTTTCCTTGGTGACCCACTTGGCAGCCCAATACATTGTAATGACCTAACTAAATTTTGTTACTTCAACCTAAATTAATTTAATAATTATAAGATAAATACACATTTATGGATGCAAATATTATATATTAGTATAATTTTACTCAAATATAACAAAAACAAAAGTGTTACAGTATCCACAACTGTCACATAATATACGAGTATCTATAATTCAATCGATTTTTATCAATCAATGACATTCGTTACTGTTGCTAATTGCATAATATTGACAGTTCGATGAAATAATAGTTATTTTCATAATCATTTACGAAAAAAACTGATATTGGTTGATGAGCATAATATTTGCCAACACGAGTGAAGCGAACTTTTGGAAGTTTTCACTATGTCGTCCCGTTCAAGGCAAAACGACACAAGCGCCATTTTCATAATAAGCCAGGAGACACAAAAAACTGTCCGCGCTTTTA
Source organism: Ophonus ardosiacus (assembly GCA_943142095.1). NCBI lineage: Eukaryota > Metazoa > Arthropoda > Insecta > Coleoptera > Carabidae > Ophonus > Ophonus ardosiacus. The sequence goes on from OW964823.1 coordinate 87,625,513, forward strand.
TACAAATATATTTTTAATGTCTTAACTGCATTAAAAGTAAGCAGATTTTTTTCTGAATTTTTGTGTGTATTTAAATGTAAATATAAATTAAAGAACTGCATGATAATTAAAAGTATGTTGTCTGATTATGTTTCGTTTATGTGGTGTTTATGCCAAATTTATATGTCGGTTAAGACAATTACATTAACGTAAGTTTTGATCGCAAATGTTGCTTGCGCGAAGATATGCCATTTTAATTTTTGATAATTTAGACGGACAACGGCGTTTGTGACATGATCTGTAATAATTGTAATTATTAAAGAACTGTTAAAGGATTTATTTGAAATACATATTAGAATATATTTTATTTAATAAATTTTTTTTAAACATATCAGTATAAAAATATTGCGCTTATATAATTACACAAACATCAAAACTCAGACAAAATTAACTAAAAATAAAAAAAAAACTATCACTCTGATGTTTTGTTCTTTAATTACTTTACCGGCAGGACTGGATATGAAATAAAATGACTATATCTAATAATCTTCCACGTCTTATCTAGTTCATCAGAAACAGAAGACACATACTTCAAACACAAGTATTCTTGATGATATCTTGATGGTATAACATTTAATTCACATAAACTTTTTAAGTATTCTACTATATAAGCACCGGAAAATACATCATTGTTCAGTTCTTCCATCAAATCATTATTTTCAAGTGCTGATGGAAGAGAAAGAGCTAATTCAATGATTTTCTGGCCTCGGGACAATGACTTACGCGCTAATATTTTGAACGTGGAAAAACATAATAATCTGTGATTATCATTACATGAACTTTAATTAATTACCAGCATTAAAGTATAAAATATTGAAAAAAAACTTGAGATATGAATTTAACATGTAGATTGTCGGTTGTACCCGAACAGATTTTTTGCAGGTCGATGGCACAAGCGACAGAATGTTTAAACAAGTTTTGTAACAAATACTGAATCTGTATTATTATAGAAATATACTATGAGAAAACTTTGATCTTTACTAAAACGAATTATAGCAAACAATGATAACAATAATTTTTAAAACACTTACTTTGACATCAATAACTCGGGCCATTTCACTCTGCATTTACCCATAAGAAACTACGTAGAAATGGAGCTTATGCCATTTTACGCCTGCGTATTAAAATTGTGATTGTCGCTTGCGCAACTTCAAAGTGAAATATCTACTTAAATATTTTTTCGTACTTATGCCACTGTGTTTAATAGATGGAGGTTGCGCCAATCTATCGAACGGTACTAAAATCGCAAATTTTTTGGCGCTTAGGCCGTTTTGCCTTGAACGCGACGACGTGTTTTTCCTGAACTTCTGTACTTTCGTTTTATGTATTTTCTGTTGTACAATTCTACATTATTTTTATTTGTGATAATTGTAATTTTTATTGTAATATCCTTTGTAGGTCGGTACCTAATGAAGGTCCTGTCATTAAATAAACATAAAGGAAGACTATTTTATTCTTTTCTTATCCATTATTTTAGTTATTCCTGCAAACATATAAAACCTTCTCTACTCCAAGGATAATAACAAAGTTTTAATAAGTTTGGTTGCTGCATCTAATTATAAACATTAGTCAGAAGCATCACACTGCGCAAGAATTCAGAGTTAAAACTAGACTGTCAGACTTGAGAATGATAAATAGAACCAGATATTTTGCTCAACAGAACTACCTGGTATAGTTTCTAATATCCTTAATGCTATTCGCATTCTTTGTGAAATGGAAGCGAAATATGACAGCACCGCAATATTAAAAACAGAATGAATATTGTGTTTCTCATGAAATATAGAAATGTCAGAGGAACAAAGGATGAATTGAACAAACCCAGCTGGTTAAATTAAATACATATTGATAAACATGTTATGGTAGAAATAATTAGGAAGAAGACTTACGTCATCAAAAAATATCCCTAAAGTAATGACGTCATATACTACTACGTTTACATAATTTATAAGGCGCGAGCAGTCATGTTACTTTGTTCGCCTTTCTTGACAAGTTTAGGTTAGTGTTCTGTGTTGACAAGCAGATATGGGGACTCGTGACAGAATGACAGCTAGTAATATAAATGACAAATGTCATCATTTTTCATTCCAAATTTCATATTTTCCAATTTCAGGTGGTTTATCTTCTTACTAATGATTCGAGTTTGCGCAGTTATACGATTTTGGTCAGCTGTTTTGTTAAGAATTAACCTTGTAATTTGGTGTCATTTTCTGTTATATATATGATTGACGAATTTTCATCTGAAGAGTCGTATGAATCGGGGAAATTTTCTTCTAGTGATGAAGACAATCTGGAAATGTTTGGCGAAAATCCGAGGTCAAAGAATGAAAATTATTTAGAACATTAATAGTAATCATGTACATACATAGATGTCAAATGTCAATATTTTTCATTCCAAATTTCATGTGATTTATGTAACTCGCCAAGTAAAGTCCACGCACCTGGTGACAAAGAAACGACGTAAACTTACAAAATCTTGATATTTTGAATTAAAATTTATGACATTTGTAAGTTATGTACATGATTACTAGCTGTCATTCTGAAACGGGTGCCCATATCTGCTTGTCAAGATTTGCTTATTTGTAGGGCATTTGCTCCTCTCTAAAAATACATATAGTTTAAAGATTTATAACAAGAGAAATATTTGAAAACAAATACCTTTTGAACGGCTAAAGCTTTAGGCATTATTATGAATGTAAACTGACAACCAAGTAACAATAGTGACAGGACAGATATTCGATCGATATAAAATTTAATATAAACATTGTCATGCCAACGTACCGGTATAAAAATGAACTACAATTATTTAAAATAATTTCAAATTGCGTAAAAGAAAAAGAGATTAACTTAAAAATATTTGTAAATTTCATTAATATATACGTTTCTTAATACTTGTATTTTTCTTTCTTCTGTATTTATAAATAAATAATTTTTACAAGTTATATTTCATTTTATAAAGTTTTCTTCAGATCTATGACGTAGGTCTTCTGCCATTTCATTTTCACTATAGAAATGATTAGGAAGAAGACTTACGTCATCAAAAAATTTCTCTAAAGTAATGACGTCATATACTAATACGTTTACATGGGATACTAATTTATAAGGCGCGAACAGTCATGTGACAAAATAAAATCTGATTGTCTGCACTGCTAATTTTTTAAAATAAATTTAATCTAGCAGTCTATCCAAACGTCAAACACCTAATTTTTAATGACAGTAACGAGTTGTCAATCTTTACAACTTGTTTAGGAGTAAGCTGAGATATGTAATCGTCTTATTTATAATAATGGTAGTAAAATATTATTAGGCCGAACAAACGGATGTAACTAATTTTAGAATATTGCGAAGAAAATTTTTGATAACTCGTAAAACAATTGTTACTGTCATTAAAAATTACTTGTTTGACATTTGGATAGACTGCTAGATTAAATTTATTTTGCCATTGCCATTAAAAAGTTACGGTCTAATTAATGTTGGGTCACCTAAGTTTCATACACTAGTGGTTCACTAATAATAAAAAGTATCACCTTAAAAGATGACTTATAACCATATGTACTGTCACACCAAATTTCATCCAAATCGAATAAAGCGTCCGTTTGTTATAGGCAAAATCAATTTTTTTTCGAAGAACTTTGAAGTATAATACTGGCTAAATGGTACACTTTCCTGTAGAAGCAAGTTTGGTTAAATCGTCTTATTTTAGCCTCAGGAATCTGTGGTTAAGTCATGTCCCCCTATTTAAGAGACACCTGTATACGTTTCTTAATACTACTATTTTTCTGTATTTTAAAATAAATAATTTCTACAAGTTATATTTCATATTATAAGATTTTTTCGGGTCGATGACGTAAGTCTTATGCCATTTCATTTTCACCATAACAATTAAACTCACGTCAAGAGAATGTAATGTTCTATTTAAAAAATGTATCCAATAAACCCTGTGGTTTCTCTAAACCATTTCAACGTGCATTTATTTTGTTTTCAACTTGACTACAGCACAAAAACTAACGAGATGTAAATAAAAACCGTTTTTATTTTCATTGCAACAAGGTTTAAACTCCCAAAACTGTTCGTCTGGAAATATTCCGAAAATAATCCAGCTTTTACACTACACTTTATTGTCAATATTTTCAAATATTTTAATTATAATTAGTAATTAAAAATATCGCATTATGTGAGCGTGCAAACAGAATTTAATTATAAAAGTGATTAAACTCCAGTTGAAAAACGTTTTTATATGGATTATTTACACTACTGATAAAACAAAATGTATAAAAATAATTCGTTTGTATCAAATGTTAAACATCAATATAAAAAATTATTATTTTAGCATTTTAAATAACAAAAAACATATTCTCGTACATTTCAAAATGTTTATAATACATTAAAAAAAAACTCATAAAATATGTTGAATTGGATGTTTTACGCTATACCGATTAATATTATTCACAAGTTTCATGATATTTTATCGATAAATTTTTATTTTGCACGAATTTTTTTGCTTAGCAACAAACACGGAAGCAAACTGCATGGTAAATCCCGACTCCGAAGGAGGAGGGATTTTACCTAATGTCAGTTTGCTTGAGTGATTTTGCTTAAAAGCAAAATTTATTAATTTAAATACATACGTATTTACTAACGCTGCAAACTGTTCCATTGCAGAAAACTATTGCTTTATTTACTATTTTCTTTTTAAAATGTCACTATTATTAAATTGAAATGATTAGTTTTTTGACAGTGACATTTACTGTCAGTTACATTCATTTAAAATATGAACTGTGTAACAAAGGAATTGTGTTTATCTTAGGCTGCGGGACTAATAAAAAAAAAAAAAATTAAATTTATCTGTAAAATATATAGAAAAAGTATTAATGTATTCCTGTAGAAAATTCAATAATCTTTAATTTTCATAAGATTTACACCAAAATCTAATGGCTTCTTTTCATATTAGAATAGGGTATAAATACAACGTTTCAGAATACACATACACACACACACACACATACATACATACATACACACACATACATATACACACTCATACACACATACAGACATCATCGTGAAAATGTTAAAATTGGATTCTAGGGACCTTAAAACGTGGTCATTTACTAAAATCTCGATATGTGATTTTTAGCACGATCCCTATACAGTAAAATTTTTGAAAGAAGTCCGATCAAGGCCATCTACGAATTCCATCTATGAATTAAGATTTTATGCTGTCAAATTTAGTAATGTCGTTTATATAGTTTTTATGAGGTACACAAGATATTATGTACCCTCATAAAAACTAAGTAAAAGACACCACTAAATTCGACAGCACAAAATCTTAATTCATAGATACAATTCGTAGATGGCCTTGATCGGACTTCTTTCAAAAATTTTACTGTACCTCCCTTACCAAGGGTAGCGGGAGGTAAAAATGAGTGCTTGAATATAAAAGTTTATCTGAGAAAATCTGAGAGGTCGTGTGGTATTTGGTGAGATAAATTCCAAAGACAACTTGACACATTAATTGTCACACTGACAGTTATAAACAATAATTGTTTATTTACTTGGTAGCGGAAAATTATCGGGGTTACGGGGTTTCATCAGTATAATACTGTTCCCATTGGTTGAATTTTCAAGTGTTTTGCATCATGAGTGGTTAAAAACTAGTCGTTGGAATTTATCAAATAAAATTTTGGGATATTGTGAATCGTTATAGTGAAATAATTTATGAATTACGTCTCATAAATAAATAGACACATATTTCCATAATTTATAACAGAATATTTAATTCAATATCATTCAACAGATATTGGATGTTTATTTTAACATTGTTTATTTTGACGTAGGTATTTGCTTTAATTATTGATTAGTCTAATTATAGATTTCTAAATATACCAACACCAAAATTTCAATATCATTAAACTTGATAGAATATAATCAATTTCCCCAATTACAAATTCTTGAATTTTGTAGTACATATGCAGCATTTTATATTCTGGTAAACGGATATAACATTATTACCTCTTCTTTATATGTAAATATTTTTCAGGGAATAAATAATGTCCCTATTTGCATATCATTTTCTAGTTTACATGTAATGTTGTACAGCAAAAGCAATTTCTAACCGAATTTACAGCTAGCATATAATACTGTTTGGGAAGAAGAAGAGTATAATGTACCAGATTTGCGACTAAGACAATTTGCATTATGATTAGTAGTAGTATTGAGCCGAAATTGGATGTGTCTAGTAACGGAACATGTGATATACAAGACGACTCTCTTATAAGTTTCTATAATCATGTTAGAATATCTTGTTAGGATTTATAATAGATAAAGAGGTAGTTAATATGATTTAGTGAGCTACTATGTATGCATCATAGGAACTTTGTGCAGGATTGAGATATAGGTTTCATTAAAATTAAATTGTACAAATTTACTGAATATATAGAATCTTTTCCAAGAAACTTTTCGTGTGGGATTTGTACAAAATACATAGAATTGATACCAGACCTTCCGTTAATTTGATGTATTTTGTACAAATCCCATACCAAAAGTTCATTGGAAAAGATTCTATATATCCAGTAAAATTGTAACACGCACATAATACATTTTTTTACAAATTCCATACAGAAAGTTTCTAGGAAAATATTCTATAAATCCAATAAAATTATCACATGAATATACATTATATAAACTCATATATAAATACTCTAAAAATGCATACACTTACGTAACATTCTCTTTACAATCAAATAATATTACTACAAAGTTTATATCTCTACTCATTTTTGAATTATTGCCCCAAAAGTGCATATACCCCACATTTAGATAAAAATTTCAAAATTTTCAAAAATCTAATTTTAATGTATCTAGATACTTCTCAATGCGCTGATTCCAAATTTTGAAACCGCAGGTCGATGTCTCTTTTCATTCTGGAGATATTTAGATTTAAAATTTTGTTCAAAACTGCCCATTTTTGGGTAATAACCCAAAAATGGGCCGAGATATGACTTTGGCGACAACACCATTCGATTCTGCGGGCAAAATTACATAAGTACACCAATTTTCAGAATTTTTGAACACCGCATACAATCTCTAAAGCAAAATAACTGAAAATGACCAAAAATCGCAAAAATCTAAGGGGTACCCCTTACGATTTTTTCAGATTTTGGCCATTTTCAGGGGTTTTCAAGCTTTTATTCATAAAAAATGAACCGGTTGGACAAATATTATGAAAATTGCTATACTTATGTATTTTTGTCCGTAGAATCGAATGGTGATGTCGCCAAATTCATATCTCGGCCCATTTTTGGGTTAATTCCCCAAAATTGGCAGTTTTGAGCAAAATTTTAAATCTAAATATCTCGAGAACGAAACGAGATATCGACCTGCGGTTTCAAAATTTGGAATCAGAGCATTAAGAAGTATCTAGATACATACAAATTAGATTTTTGAAAATTTTGAAGTTTTTATCTAAATGTGGGGTATATTGACTTTTGGGGCAATAATTCAAAAATGGGTAGAGATATAAACTTGGTAGTAATATTATTTGATTGTAAAGAGAATGTTACGTAAGTGTACGCATTTTTAGAGTATTTGAACAACTGTGTGAATTTTTAGAAATTAAAGTATTGAAATAAAAATGGATAAATGCTATAAAAAAGTTCCTTGGGAAAGACATACTGATAACAGTATCTTTTGTGGAGGTACTTGATCACTGAGCACTGGACATTGTTTTATTGCATTGATTTCATGATTTTAATATACTACTGGTACTAGAAAAAACTCTCTGTTGAAAGTATGTTACGTACACAGATTAAATAAATTATTATAGTTTTTTTGTAGAACTTTGTTCACGCAAGCCTTTCTGTTGAAAACTCTCTGATATACGCTTACAAAAAAGTTTTAGTCATATCTTCCTTTAATTAATATTAAAAAAGTTTCGTGAAACGTCAAGGGAAAATATGCTTTTAAGAACAGCAGCGGATTACAGGTTTATGAAAATTGTTTAAAATAACTTTTATCGACAAGACTGGCCTAGTTCAACCTTAGCCTAAGTATTATAAATTCGTAACTGATTTATTCTTAATCCATAAAAGAACCATTACTCATCACTGTAACAAAAATCTGATGTGGCCAACTCAAAACCTCCCGCTATTTAATTTTTATTAATTTAAATACATACTTACGTATTTAGTAATGCTTCAAACTATATTATGTTCCATTGCATATAACTATTACTTTATTTACGATTTTCTTTATTATTTAATATGTCGTCACTATTATTAATTTGAAGTGATTAGTTTTTTGAAGAGAAAAACCATTATGAGCTTTAAGTAAAATACCATTTCCGTTTATCCGATTTACACCAATATCTAATGGCTTCTATTCGTATTAGAATAGGGTAGAAATACAAGGTATCAGAATTTTCTGAATGATAGTATTTGAGTTAGAGTGCAAACAAAATTTGTACACATACATACATACAAACACACACACACACACACACACACAACACACACACACACACACACACACACACACACACACACACACACACACAGAGAGAGAGAGAGAGAGAGAGAGACATCATTTTAAAAATGTTATAATCGGATTCTAGGAACCTTAAATCGTGCTTATTCAATAAAATCTGGATATGCGAATTTTAGCATGAATCCAATACCTCTCTTATCGAGAGGTAAAAGTGTAACATGAGTTGTCTACTTTTGAACTTTAGGACGGGAACTTATAAAATAAAATTAAATATCATTTAATTCTGTCAATTTTGGGTTCCGTGGCCAAATATTTCCAATTTTATATGGCACAAAAGTGACCCCTGTGGTGCACTCTCCACACCAGCTATGAGTGCCCGTGAGGTGACGCCTGGTAAGCGCCCACACGGTAAAATATATCGTCATCATTACCGATGTCTACATGTGTTGTAGATACTGGCATACCCAGAAATGGGTAATATGCCGTGATGATATATTTATCTATTTATTTATATATTCTGTCAATTTTCTGACAACTGGTAGTTGATATTTTTTTTGCCCTCCTGAAGACGTTTATGGGCATTTAGAAAAGAAATCATCCTTACTATAATAAAGTTCATGTAAAAAAGTACTACCTAAGTAAGTTATTTTTTTACTTTAACATTTCCTATATTTAAAATTAATTTATGTAAACCAAAATCACGGCAGCGACATGTCATTATTGTAAAAATCCGCCGTTACCGACATAGTCACCGATCGATATACCTGTCAAATATCGACACCTACCTATTATTTATTACGAAGAAAACATGAGCAAATAAATATATTATCAGTCATAAACAACGTCTATTATTACAGATAAATTTTTGCTAGCAGAAGTACTCTAATGAAGGTAAGTAAAATCCAATTTGGAAATTGACTTAACCCCAGTATTTTAAACTAACCCTTTTCAGAAGTACAACCTATCTCATTGAAAAAAGTGATTTTCATTATCGTCGGCCAAAAAATTTGATACAATTCTTGTGCGTGAAGTATTTTACAGCGCTCCAGCTAATAAGGCACTCGCCTTAAGGGCTCGTGCCTTAAACAAAGCTGTCGCGCTGTAAAATACAACTTACACGCACTCGAATGTAAATAACTATTTCGCTTTTGTAAACTAGGCGTGCATGCCAGTGATATTTTCTTAAGGGAAATAAATTATAACTCTTCATATGTATGTAAAAAGAAGAATACAATAGAATTATAATTGTAGGAATTGTGTTCTATGTTTACTAATCGGAACAATACAGATTACAATAATTGTCAAATAGAAAATAATTGAAAATAACATTAAATTAGTTAATTAAGTTTATGTACAATTAAATGACGAAAGCAAATAGATTAATATTAAGTGTCACAGAAAGTTAATTGCACGAGTAATTTCAATTAATTTACTTCTAAATAATTGTTCGGTAGTCACTGTACACTGTTTAGAAAAAAATAACGTAATAAGCAATGACAGCAGCAAACAGTGTTTAATTAATTAATAGCATGTGTATGTACATTCTATCAACTTTTTCTACTGAGTGTACAAAAGGCGTGCCATCAACTCCCAGACGAGTCAACAAAATAAAACAATTTTTATATTTTTAAGTGAATTATAAACTAAATAATGTAGAAGTACTCGCGCAAAAAAACTTGAAATGCTCTTTTCATTTAGATTTCGCAATATACAAAATTAAAGGAGTGAGTTCGCACTTTCCAACAAAGAAATGTAGTCTGGTCTTTATGAAAAAATGTAATTACGTTCAGTGTTTGTACAAGTTGTCTTGGATATGCAGCGTAGAACTTTATTTCAATACTTTTGCTCTTTTGCTACACAATACATGATTAAAATAGAGACAAAAGTATTTGCTTAAAAGAAATAAGACTTTCTTTTTGATAATTAAATCGGAAGATTCAAGAATTGTAGATACAGAATGTGACTTGCTGAATTGAAATTACAAAATGAGAAAGAAGTATTTGTTGTTGTTTTTTACCTTCCGTCACCTTTAGGTAAGGGAGGTATTGTCTTTGGTCAAAAAATTCGGTGGTGAGTTTTTAATGAATAAGGACGAATTTACTATTTTTAAGATGATGTCTGTATGTGTGTGTCCGAGTGTGTGTGTGTCCGATACTACATATACATATGAAGAGCTGATTAGATTTGGTTATAATTGATCCATCGGAAGTACCCTTATTTGAAGTTTTTAACAGTTTTTCTTGAAAAAACGCAGTTAAATATAATTTTTCGACATTTTGTGATTATCAATATGAAAGAATATCTTATTCTCTATACGGTTTGATTATACATTTTCCTTCATATGCAATAGATATAGAGTTATAGAGACATTAAGAGAGATTAACTTTCAAAAATTAGTCAGCTTTGCTAAAATTCTGGAAACAGCAGATATATTCAAAAATATTTAATTGACAGATGTCAGTGTCAAATGCAAAACCAAAGTTGAAAGAATCTTTTTCAAGGAACTTTTAGTATGGCATATGAATAAAATACATGGAATTGACGGAAGGTTTTGTGCTGGCCACAACAGATTTTTTAGTATTGTATTGTACTTCGCTATTAAACCGTCGTTTTATAACAAAAAATTACAGAACTTTACCCAAATATTGTTACCTTCCGTCACCTTTAGGTAAGGAAGGTATTGTCTTTGGTCAAAAAATTCGGTGGTTAGTTTTTAATGAATAAGCACGTTTTAGGGTCCCTACAATACGAATATACCATTTTTAAGATGATGTCTGTATGTATGTGTGTGTGTGTGTCCGTGTGTGTGTGTGTGTGTGTGTCCGTGTGTGTGTGTGTGTGTGTGTCCGTGTGTGTGTATGTATGTCCGTGTGTGACAAATTTTTCTCCGACGATAACTCCAATACTACAATTCTAAAAATTATAATTCTTTCGTATTCCTCTTCTGTACGACCATATGAAGAGTTGATTAGATTTTGGTTATAATTGATCCACCGGAAGTACCCTTATTTGAAGTTTTTAACAATTTTTCTTTAAAAAAACGCAGTTAAATATTATTTTTTGACTTTTTGTTATTATACATATTAAAGAAAATACTCCTCTCTATACGGTGTGATTATACATTTTCCTTCATATTCAATAGATGTAGATTTAAAGCGTTATAAAGAAATTAATTTTCAAAAATTAGTCAGCTTTGCTATTTATCATGTAAACAGCTGATAGGTATATTCAAAAAAATTTAATTGACAGATGTCAGTTGCAAGTGCAAAACCAAATATAGAAAGTAAAGGATCTAAAATTGGTATGTCATAGCGTTCCTCGCAAGTGACATCCAGAGAAAGGCCAAAGAGAAGATGGAACGACTGTATTGCAGAAGACTTGAGAAAGAAAGGAATGTGTGAAGAAGATGCGTTGAACAGGAATGAGTGGAAGAGAAGAGGAAACAGCGACCCCTAATAAAATAGGGGAAAGTTGAAGAAGAAATGAAGGAAGTGTTAAGTGCATTTTACTTAGTGTGTGTTTATGTGATAATTTTATTGGATTTGTAGAACCTTTTCAAATGAACTTTTGGTATGGAATTTGTCAAAAATAGTATGTGTTCGTGTTCGACTTTACATGATATTATATATCTGTTTCAAGGATCTTTTGGTATGGGATTTGTACAAAATATATCGAATTGACGGAAGGTCTTGTGCTGGCCACAACAGATTTTTTTTTATTGTATTTAAAATGTCTTCTGCACACATATAAATCTAATTGTATCTATTTTTCATTGTATGAGAAAGTTCCTAAATGTCAAATCTGAATTATAACATCTAAGTGTTGGTTGTTGCATTTAATACTTGTTAATAAAAAATTATATGACAGTTTTTGATTTATTCTCTTTCTGTATATAAAAATAGCCTTTTGTGGTGAAAAGCACTAAATAATATAAAAAAATCATATATGCCATGACAATGCTTTTATTATTTTCAGGCAACCACTGTAAACTGCATTTGATTTTTATTGTGCACTGCGAATGGCATTATTCAGATAGAAATGTGGGGCAACTGAGTAATTTTAGGCAAAACGAGCAATAAATCTTATGCCATGAAATTCGGTGATTTCCTGAAACTGATTTGTTTGTGTGAAGGAATGCCTCTCGAAATCGAATTTTAATTCTTATTGAGACTAATGAACGCCTATTGGTTCCGTGGGCATAAACAACGACTTTGTAAATTACAAAATCAATGGATGGAGTTTTGTTCTTGATGGTTGGAGTTTATGAAATTATTATTTAATTACTTGTTAATTGGTTGATGGGTTATTTGCTTCACTAATGATCATGCAGAACTTAGGAATTATATTAAAAAACTCTCTTTTAAGTAAATAGCAGATAATTGTTCAAACAATTTTAAAGATTGCAATTACGTAGTGCTCTTTAGACCTACACCGTTAGCCGTGCCGAGCTGTAGGTATTTGGTATATAAAATTGCATCTTGGACTTGGCACAAGACCTCTCGCCATTTCCATATTAGGCTATATCGAGCCGTCGTTTTATAATAAAAACATTACAGAACTTTACCTAAATATTGTTTTTATTGTATTTAACATTAAGTTAAAAAAACTAGTAAAATGTTGTTCGTAGGGTAATCGCTATCGTTATTATTAGTGATCCACTTATGTATGAAACTTCGGTGTCTTAACATTGATTAGACAGTAACTTTTTAATTGCCACGCCTATAATGATAATTTAAATCGAATAATCACAATAGGTAGAAGAGCAAAACAAAATTTGAAAACCAAGTCACTTATGAAAAAAATCTATTGTGGCCAGCACAAGACCATTCGCCATTTTCATATTAGGCTATAAAGTATTACTTAACTTTAACCAAATATTGTTTTTTATTATATTTAACATGTCTTCTGCACACATACAATTCTCATTATATCTATTTTTCATTGTATGAGTAAGTTTCTGAATGTCAGAGATTCTTCCAATTCATTTGCAAGATTGGCGGTATTTCTCATTGATATATGTATTTTACCTACAATTTTAAATAATTAATTAATAAAACAATAAGAAAGATTAAATGTACTTCCCAGAAAAAGCTTTCAGAATGTCACTAAAACTGTTGATTTTTGGCACTGACTGTGTCATTTACAAACTATGTTATAAACATTTGAATTTGTCAACTGGTTTCCTTAGTACCTAATTCTATATATTACAGTGCCCTTATCTCTAAATCTATACAAGATATAATAAAAAATGTATCAGATGTAGAATTTTATTTCTTCAATAATAGTAATAACAGAAATTTTCAAAAAATAATATTTAGAAGATTTTTTAAAGAAACTATTACTTCCGGTTATCCATTTGTTACCAAAATCTAATCAGCTCTTCCAAGGAATGTCAGATTGAGGAAACTGCAGTTAAATATTTTTTAAGTCTTATAGTATTTGAGAAACTGTGGTTCCAACATCCACACATCTACACAGAAGAACATCATCAGTTATTTCAAATTATATACGATTTTAAATACTAAATTTGAGAAGTTTTGGATCATGTTTTAATATATTGTTTCAAGAAAATTTGTTTCTTTAGAGCTTAAAACATCTACTGTGTCATTCTCATTAATACACAAGCCTTAAATGCCAAATTTGAAAATATTTGGGTTATATCATAATATATTTTTCAAAAAAATCTATTCAGAGCTTCTAGCAAAGTATCATTTCCGGTTTATCAGAATGTCACTAAAACTGTTGATTTTTGATACTGACATATATCATTTACAAACTATGTTATAAACTTTTGAATTTGTCAACTGGTTTCCTTAGTGCCTTTGCCTCTACAATCTGCGATTAAATTATATTGTATACAGTACCTTTTAAATTTATACAAGATATCATAAAAATTTTAAATGTATCAGATGTAGAATTTTATGTTCTTCAATAATAGTAATAACAGAAATTTTCAAAAAATAATATTTAGAAGATTTTTTTAAAGAAACTAATACTTCCGGTTGTCGAATTTGAGAAACCGTGGTTCCAACATCCACCCACACACACACACACGGACATCATCGTAAAAATGTAATAGGATTAAAGGGACCTTAAAACGTGCTTATCTACTAAAATTTGAATATGCGAATTTTAGCATGATTCCATTACCTCTCTTAGCGAGAGGTAATAATAATTTCGTTTGTGCGATAAAATACAATAAAAATAAATTTTAAAACATGAATCGAGTTATAAAAATCTATCAGGATAACACGTTTATCTTTTGAGCAAGGCCTGAAAAATAAATAACCTGCTGAAATATGAGGCTATTCGTGTGTGAGTGCTTCGCCGTATTAGATTATAATTTATTAGTATTTCATTGCGCTCTTGCGGTATTTTACCCTCTTCTGCGCAAGGCACGGGTTAATAAATGCTTATATTCACTTTTGGTCCTCACGCGATCCTCAGACTCAACGAATATTTCATATTTTTTATTCCACTCTTTAAGAAGAACAAGGAGTATGAAATATTCATACAGGAATAAGAATACTAGCTCGTTCAGCAATCATTTGAACAAATGACTTTTGTAATCCTCCGTTTCAACATAGTGTATTCAGAAAAAAATGTAATTCGGAGAAGGCTGAGCATGGTTTTAAATAAATCGAAACGATAACGACATTCGAATTAGAATTCGAAATTTTTTCGCTACTGTCCAAATTCCGACAAATCCCTTCCAAATTTATTTAATTTTTGGATGTTATGGGGTCCCGTGGCCGCGTGCTTGAGTGTCTGGTCGCGAACCTGGGGGAACCGGGTTCGATCCCGACAGACTCCAAATATTTCCAATTTTAAATGGCACAAAAGTTACCCCTGTGGTGTACTCTTCACACTAGATATAAGTGCCCGTGAGGTGACGCCTGGTAAGCGCCCACACGTTAAAATATATCGTCATCATTACCGATGTCTATATGTGTTGTAGATAGTGGCACACCCAGAAATGGGTAATATGAAGTGATGATGTATTTCTTGAAAATTTGCATATCCAGATTTTATTGAATAAGCACGATTTAAGGTAACTAGAATCCGATTATAACATTTTTAAAATGATGTCTGTGTGTGGGTGGTGTGTGTGTGTGTGTATGTCTGGATGTTGTAGGGACGATTTCTTAAAAACTAAAAGACTTAAGAACTGTTTAACTATGAATTCCTCAATCTGACATTCCTGGGAAGAGCTGAAAAGGTTTTGGTAACAACTGAACAACCGGAAGTAGTAGTTTCTTAGAAAAATTCTTCTAAATATAATTTTTTGGAAATTTTTGTTGTTAAATATTGAAGAACATAAAATTCTCCATCTAATTCACTTAAAAATTTTATTATATCTTGTATAGATTTAGAGATAAAGACAGTATAATATATAGAAGTAATCTAATCTCAGAGGCAGAGGCACTAAGGATTAAGGAAACCAGTTGACAAATTCCAATGTTTATAACTTAGTTTGTAAATGACACATGCCAGTGTTAAAAATCAAGTGACATTCTGATAGCTTTTTCTGGGAAGTATATATAATCTTTCTTATTGTTTTATTAATTAAATATTTGAAGTTATGGGTAATATGCATGTATCCATCAGAAATACAGCCAATCTGGTTAATGAATTGGAAGAATCTGTGACATTTAGAAATTTCCTCATACAATGAAAAATAGATATAATTAGAATTATATGTGTGCAGAAGACATGTTAAATACAATAAAAAACAATATTTGGGTAAAGTTCTTTAATATTTTGTTATAAAACGACGGTTCGAAAACGAAGTGCAATACGATACTTATATAGCCTAAAATGGAAATGGCGAGAGGTCTTGTGCTGGCCTCAACAGATTTTTTATTTTATAAATAATAATTTTACAATAATTATTAGCAGTGAAAACAATTTGGAAAAGAGAAACTCGCCATGAACTTGAGGCGATTGAGAAGTACACAACACGATGAGATGAGCTAGAACATCTTGCAGTAGCCTACTATTAGTTCCTGCTGGCCCATGGCCTACTTTCCAACCAAACTCGGACGATGACATTTGACATTGAAAATACATTCAAGCAGGTTTTACGTGGGTTTTACACCATGTAGTAGAGACAGCATTATTACTCGTAGAAGAATTTCACCAGAAATTATCCTTTCAAGCTTTTATTCATAGAAAATGAACCGGTTGGACAAAAATGATGAAAATTGGATGGTGATGACGCCAAATTCATATCTGGACCCATTTTTGGGTTAATACCCAAAAATTAGCAGTTTTGAGCAAAACTTTAAATCTAAATATCTCGAGAACGAAAAGAGATATCGACCTGCGGTTTCAAAATTTGGAAACAGCGCATTGAGAAGTATGTAGATACACAAATTAGATTAAGTTTTTATCTAAATGTGGGGTATATTGACTTTTGAGGCAATAATTCAAAAATGGGTAGTTACCAACTTGGTCGTTGGACAGTTTTTTTGTACAAAACTGTCCCTTATTGTATGAATTACGAAAAACCTTCCTTGTGAGACCCTATTCCTATAGGGCCATTTAAGGTACGAATGCATTGGTATCTCGAGAACCGTAAGAGCTACGAGGTTGGTTAAATTAGACAAAAGATGCCCAATTAGGAAGCTATTTTAATGGTGTTTCGTTATTTGCGAAAAAATGCATAGGTCACTAGATACAGGTGAAAATGTAAATTTAGCGATTTTCTTGTTTTGCTTATAACTTTGTTATATGAAATAATACGAGATTCTAGTTTGCACTTTCTTAAGGCACTTTTGTGTGGTGAATTTGCAGAAGTACTCAATTTTTTTTTATCTAACCATTTACGAGTTACTGATAGCAACTTTTATTTTTCATATGGAGGTCATATTAAGCTATGGCATTTTTAAATAGAGATTTTTTTTAGCTTTACAATGATATAAAACAATAATAATTTATTTTTATAATTAACAGAAAAATTAATAAAAATTGTTATTTATACTAAAATTAAATTGAAAAAAGTAAATCGAAGACTGTTATGGAAACAACAAACAACAAAAAAGTGCAACAATTGAATTTCTGAATTTTACTTGACAATAGTAGATTATTACGAGTAATAAAAATGAATTTTTCTCGTTGGGAAAAATATGATATGTTGAGTTGTTACATTCGTTGTCAAAGTTCGTTATAAGCAAAAAAAGAAAATCGCGAAATTTACATTTTCACCTGTATCTAGTGACCTATGCATTTTTTCGCAAATAACAAAACACCATTAAAATAGCCTCCTAATGGGGCAACTTTTGTCTAATTTAACCAACCTCGTAGCTCTTACGGTTCTCGAGATACCAATGCATTCGTACCTTAAATGGGACATCCTATATACAGGCAATTTATTTTAACATGCAACATTTTTTGACAATAGTGAAAATGATGAACCATAAATACCATAATGTTACATTTTAAAATAAATTCTCTGTAAATAAAAACTCATGATAAATAACATACGTAAATTTCATTAAAACATGCCGTAAATAGAACCATCTTAATAACTACAAACTTATTAATTAGGTTTTGCTGTCAGCAGCATATCATTAAACCAAAACTTCAGAAAGTCTTCCACCAGTCCGGCAAAAACCCTCTGTTGATGTGTTGATGTATGAGAGTCCCAGGCGTTCGCATTTCCCCAAACTTTACCCGTTGACAGTTCACATCTTCTGATGAAAAAATCGTCCCCAGATGAAATAGTGGACACGACAGAATTTAATATCCACGTCAACGGCCCTCCCCCCGCCCCTGTCCCGTGAAAAATGCGCGCATGTGTCCGTAAAGCACTCCGCTAAATACGGAGTGCTTTGAGCTTTCTGCTTTATAGAGGCATTAGTGTTATTAGCTCCCTACTGTTATTATTATGTTTTTCGTTATCTGCGGTGTTTTTTACCCGTAATTGAAGTGTTTTAGATCGTACTTGTTTCAGAGATAGTTCTGTTATTACCTCTCGCTAAGAGAGGTATTGGATTCATGCTAAAATTCGCATATCCAGATTTTATTGAATAACCACGATTTCAGGTCCCTAGAACCGATTATAACATTTTTAAAATGATGTCTGTGTGTGTGTGTGTGGATGTGTGTATGTGTGTGTCTGTGTGTGTGTGTGTGTGTGTGTGTGTGTGTGTGTGTATGTATGTCTGGATGTTGTAGTCACGATTCCTCAAAAACTATAAGACTTACAAAATATTTAACTGCAGTTTCCTCAATTTGACATTCCTGGGAAGAGCTGAAAAGGTTTTAGTAACAATTGAACAACCGGAAGTAGTAGTTTCTTAGAAAATTTTTTCTAAATACAATTTTTTGGGAGTTTTTTTTATTAAATATTGAAGAACTTAAAATTCTCCATCTAATACACTTAAAATTTTTATTATATCTTGTATAGATTTAGAGATAAAGACACTATAATTTATAGAGTGAACTAATCGCAGAGGCCAAAGCACTAAGGAAACCAGTTGACTAATTCCAATGTTTATAACATGACACATGTCATTGTCAAATATCAACATTTTTAGTGACATTGTGAAAGCTTTTTCTGGGAAGTATATTTAATTTTTCTTATTGTTTTATTAATTAAATATTTGAAATTATAGGTAAAATTGTGGTAAAATGCATATTTCCATCAGAAATACCGCCAATCTGGTTAATAAATCTCTGACATGAAAATGATATGAAATAGATATAATTAGAATATGTGTGCAGAAGACATTTTAAATACAATAAAAAACAATATTCGGGTAAAGTTCTGTAATATTTTGTTAAAAACGACGGTTCGAAAGCGAAGTGCAATACA
Source organism: Ophonus ardosiacus (assembly GCA_943142095.1). Taxonomy (NCBI): domain Eukaryota; kingdom Metazoa; phylum Arthropoda; class Insecta; order Coleoptera; family Carabidae; genus Ophonus; species Ophonus ardosiacus. Next base: position 87,644,852 of record OW964823.1, read on the forward strand.
ATACATATATAGCCTAATATAGAAATGGCGAGAGGTCTTGTGCTGGCCACAACAGATTTTTTACTGGGGAGTCGTAGTACTAATGAGGGATTGTTTTAACTATTTAGGTTGTTCTAATGGACATCAATAATTCTGACATAATGTTTCTGTTAAACATATAAAAATAAGTCATGTGGTAAGCTTATAAGCAAATGTAGAACCAAACATGTGACAATTAAGATACTGACACTGTGTCACTGTCAGTAACGCTTCTTTAACAGTAATATTCATTATCGGTGGAGTGATCAAAATAATTTTGGACCCAACAGACAAGTTTTCAAGGTCATTTCGGTGTTAACATTTGGTTAGGTGTATTAGATACATATTTGATTGGCCCTTATTTTCTTGAAAGAAGCTTGACTCAAGAAGTATATTTACATTTTCTTCAAGATACTTTCGAGAACTATCTTGATAATATGCCATTAAACGTTGCACGAAATATGAAGTTTTTTCAACATGCGCTAGCAGTGAGGCACTATTTGAATGATAGATTCCCTCAAAAATGGATTGGCACATATGGCCCTGTTCCGTGGCCAGCACGGTCACCTGACCTTACGCCCCTAGATTTTTTTGTCTGGGGTTTTGAATTAAAAAACAGAATTACTGCTGCCTGTGCTCTAATATCAAAAAGGATGTTGACTAAAACAATGAAGTCTGTGATAAAAAGGGCACACATTTGTCGTGAAAGAAATGGTCAACATTTTGAACAATTTTTTTAAGTTTACTAGTTAATAATTAATTTCGTTATTTGTTTTTGTTCTTTCCATAGCAACAATATTGTATTTGTATCAAAATATGAAATAAAATATTTAAATTTCAACTTGAAATAACTCTTTTGTTTTTAATTTTAGAGGCATAGTGATAACAAACTTTTATATTCAGATAATAAAAATCTTTTAAATGGTACCATTTTCAATATGGCATTCCATTTAAAAAAATGTTATTTTGTTGAATAAGTCGCGTATTTGATGTTCAATTGTTTTGTATTTTCCACCGTTAAATTTGTCGTATAATATCGCCCAAGTTTGTCCATTTAATCGTCTTTCTATCTCTTCAAATAAGAAAGTTAGCAATGGTGGCCCGCTTACAGCAGACACACTGTAAAAAAAACATGAAAAAATATTTTTTAAATGACAAAATCACAGAATTTGAATGATGTTTTTTTTTTGTAAATAGAAACAGAAAAAATACCTCCTTTAAAAATACATTTTAAAATAGAATTTATAAATTTACAAAAAACTGAAATTCTTGGACAGAAAACACATTCGCTGCATAAGACCCAATGTTAAATGGAAGCTTGGTTGTCCAGAATCAGCCGTACATCCGCCATATTGTGACGTAAGTGCAGGTGCCCTATTGAATACGAATATATGTGGTATCCTCTTCATGACAGATTCAGAACTAGTTACGTGTCACAAAAAGAACCCTTAACAAGAAAAAATCGCAGATTTATACATTCATATTTATAAAGATAATATTGTTATTTATTAAGATTTACCGGTGAGGGTTTTCTGGAGAAAATAATAACTTTTGAGTAGTGTGACAGCGCGAAAAATCAGCTTCAGTTCATTTAATCTAACACCCTGAAGTTAATCCATCTTTTTGACATCATTTATTCGTAATTACGCAGTCTTTCATCTTTCACGACACAGACTAGATCTAAAATGTAATTTATTCCTCAGATGCTTTTCCTCTTTATTAGCGCTCTCTTTTTACCGGTTTTCTACAGCGACTTCGCATTAAATAAATTTTACTTTTCACCCTGAATGGTCCATCATGATTATGGAGGCGAACTTTCTTGAAAAAACCGGTTCAGATTTATCGACGCTGAAAGAATATAAAGCTATAGTCTATAATCATAATAAATTGACAAAGTTTTGTTTGCTTTTTGATATTTTACTGGCATATGTGTGTCATTTTTTTCTGTAAATATTTATGTCAGCTATCGTATCTGACGTCGGTGTGAATTGACGAGCGAAAGATAAATTCCTTCTTTAAAATTCTGCTGACTTTGTCAACAGTATTTCCATATTCAGATTGGAAATACATCAGATTATTCTTCTAAATATTTGTTCTCTTACACTCACAGTATCCTTATGTACATTCAGATATATACAGACAAACTTTTAAAAATAAACTTTTAACTTATATCCTTTACGATATTTTAAAATTGGGTACTTAGCAGTGGCGTAACTATCATGCGGCAGTTCGAAGCAAAGCCCGGGGGCCCCGCGATTTTAGGGGCCCATTCGTAACATCTTTGTTACGAAAGCTTTAACATACAATGTATTTAATTTATAGAAAATATGCTTGTGTCACACGAGCATGCTTGAATACAAATACAAAATTAACCAAGTCCCGTCACCACGCGGCCATTGACTGAGTTTACTACAATCACTCGATATTGTAGTTGCCTCTCCTCCACATTAGTGTATTGTACGACTTATCTGTAACTAGAGCATTCAAAAGTCAGATTTACGGCAATAAAAGAAATAGATAAAATGTTTACAATAAATTTTAATTATTGAACATTGTCTAACTAATATGATATTACACACATAGTTTTTGTAAGAAATGTCTGCTCTATTTACATAACGGCCAGTCAACGGGAAAATTCTTTGAATTAATAATTAAAAAATATGGGATTTTTGAAAGTGATTTTTATCAGATCTCTATGGCTTTTTTTACTATTTTTATTTTTAATATTACCCGTGACAGTGGCAAGTCTGGAAAGGTAATTTAATAAATTAAAAATAATAAAATACTACCTGCGATCGCAAATGGGTCAAAGTAGACTTAGAGCCGGTTTTTCAATATCTAGTTAAAATTATAACTAATAGTTAATAAACAACATGAAACGAAATGAACTGTCAAATGACAGATTTATCATTGCTGTCAACAAGACGATGCAATATTGTTTACTTAACTAGAAGTTAAAATTTTAACCAGAGATTGAAAAACCGGCACTAAGTGGACAAGTTTTACTTTCCATAGAATCAAAAACTGATTCGGAAGTGGATTTGACCAACATAGTCAACGAATTTGCAAACAAAAAAACTCGAAAAAGAAACTTTTAAATTTGAAAAAAAAAATTCAAAATGGCATAGAATACTACGATGACTTCCGTTGTATCACTATTTATCAGTAGGTAATATTAATGTTTAATATGTTTTTTTTTTACTTGTACTTATGTTATAAAATAAAATATTATCAGTGAAAAAATATGTTCTTATTTATTTTATTTCAATTATTATTTTTTTGGGAGAGGGGGGCCCAGGTGATTATTTTGCCTCGGGGCCCCGGACGGTCTTGTTACGCTACTGGTACTTAGTAAAACTTAATTCCCCTCCTTACGTATTTTCTTCTCTGCATAATTCTAGCTCATTTTTTTTTCTCCCTAAGAGAGGTATTGGATTCATGGTAAAAATTGCATATCCAGATTTTAGTGAATAAGACCCCTAGAATCCGAGTATAACATTTTTACGATAATGGCTCCGATATGTGAATGTGTTTGTGTGTGTGTGTATGTGTGTGTGTGTGTGTGTGTGTGTCTGGATGTTGGAAAGACGTTTCTTCAAAAAGTATAATGTTTCTTAAGACCTGTTCAACTTCGTATTCCTCAATCTGACATTAATGGGAAGAGCTGAAAAGGTTTTGATAACAATTGGACAACCGCAAGTAGTAGTTTTGTAAAAAAAATCTAAATAATATTTTTTGAAAATTTTTGTTAATACAAATATTAAAAGACATAAAATTCTCCAATACAATTTTATTATATCTTCTATAGATTCAAAGATAAAGAAAATATAATATACAGAAAAAACTGTTGCAATAAATCGCACAGTCCAGTCTACACCAAGGAAACCAGTTGTCAAAATCAAATGTTTGTAATTGACAGAAATGTCAGTGTCAAAAATCAGCAGTTGACATTACTGAAAGCTTTTTCTGAGAAGTACATTTAATACTTCTTATTGAATTATTAATTAAATATTTAAAATTGTAGATAGGTACGTATATTAATAGTAATAGTACATAAATATCGTTAAGAAATACCGCTAATCCCGCTATTGAATTGGAAACATTAACCATATCTTGCAATATTTTAGAAGAATACGACAAAATTTCTTATAGAAAGAAAGAAAAGATATAATTAGAATTAATGTGTGTACAAGAAATGTTAAATTCGATACTTATGCAACAAAACAGAAATGACGAGAGGTTAGTGCTGGCCACGACAGATTTTTATAAATTAAATTATTTATTACTCCACAAATGGGCGAAATTTTACAAATTTATTGTTAGTTTCTATTCTAATATATTTCACCACTTACCAAGTAGTTGTCGTCGTTTACCTTTTTTAACCGGACTCACCGAGCCGCAGTTTTTATCACTGCCATCTTGCAGACTATATTTCAGAAAGTATTATATTTAATTTAAAATGTATATAGCATCAGAGTGTGATTAATAGAAATATCTGTAATTATTTTCGAAATACATATTTTCATTTAATTTTATGGATAGGGATCATTTTTAATATTACTATTTCATGAAAAGTATCCGACCTTCCTTTATATTTCCCCGCTGCTGTTATTCTGCGTCATAGAGCTGGTGGCATCCTTCGAAGTAGTCCCCATTTGATTCAAGAATACGCTTCCAACGGCCTTTCTACTTTTGGAAGCATTATTGGAACTCGTTTTTTGGTATTGTCTTTAGAGCATTCGTCGTATTAGTTTCGACTGTTTCTTTGTCTTCGAATCGGTGTCCTTTGAGCGATATTTCTTGGGAACAGCCAAAAGTCGATGGGAGATTTTCATCATTATTGACCATTTCCAAATTGTCCTTAGCGATTTCAAGGCGAAGATTTTTCTGCTCCACCGTTAGCAATTTCGGAATGAATTTCGCATCTTCCAAACACTAGTTTTCGGTATTCCCAGATCATATTCTAGTTCTCGTACAGTCAATCGACGATCTTCATTGATCACAAGTTGCAAGTTCGATGGTCTCCACACAACTCTTTTCGAGTTTTGAGCAAAATTTAATGGAAATTTGTTGTTCTTTCCGTCATTTTTTACAATAGCAAAATGCGACAAACGTAAAAAAACACTTTGTAAACAAACGCATGCTGTACGTAAACTAAGGCGATCCGACCAAAACTGCGGCATCTAGGGAATTCCTGAAGCTTTGCAGTTGACACTCGTACCCGGCGGAGGGCGCTAAAATTAACAGGCGCGAAGATATGAAGGAAGGTCGGATACTTTTCGGACAGACCTCGTATAGATTATTGATGCATAAAAATTGTTTCAAATTTCCAGGCAATATAAAGTTCCTTTGAAATCAATAATTAGTTAAAAATAAAAATCCGAAAAAGCTTTTAGAGTATAATAAACCCGGAAAAATTCCGGTAATGTTCTTGGCAAGCTTTACGCATATAATTTACTCAATTTAAATACAAAAACATCACAATTAATTCATTATCACGAAGGCGGATAAAAAGAATAGCTTCAGGGGTAAAGAAAAAAAGTCAAACAGTAAAAGCGGTCTTTTTAATTATCGTTAATAAGCCATTAACACTGTTCTCGGTCCCAATTACGGAGGATGGACTGAGGTGCGGGTAAACAAACCAGGAATAGACTCTCGTGGCTTTGAATAAATGATAAGTGTTATCAGACGAAACAGGTGCATACATGTTCACGCCAGAACCGTATCAGATTTTTATACGAGTTTGCAGAGAAAATATTAGATGGATTAAAAATGCATGCTTCGTTAAATTTTTTGTAACTTTTAATTATTTTTCAGAACTAGTTAATTACAAGCAAATATTTTATTCAGCGTTTTGCAAATGAAACTTTGTTAAATATACGAAAACAATATGTATCGTGAGCGTTATAAAAACTAGAAAATGTTGCTCGTAGGGTAATCGCTCAATAGAAGCTGTAGACACGTGTTTCGCTCATCAGTACAGCATAGCTATTTAATAGCAGGACATTAACTAGAGGTAGTAATTAGAAAACCCGTAAATTGTAACAACACTAGTAAGCAGCCAAACACACATTTGTTTTCGTTTATTTACTTTGGGGTTCAAGTAACAGGTCTCGTAGGTGGTTATAAATTACCGCCGATGCGACGTTGCATTTATCCACCAATCCGTGGAAATGCTGACCGAAGCAACAAATGTGTATTTGGCTGCTTACTAGTGCTGTTACAATTTGTTGGTTTTCTAATGGGAGATTTCATTTTTTTTTTATTTTTACCTCTCGCTAAGAGGTATTGGAATCATGCTAAAAATCACATATCCAGATTTTAATTAATAAGCACGTTTCAAGGTCACTAGAATCCGATTTTAACATTTTTACAATGATGTGTGTGTGTGTGTGTGTGTGTGTGGATGTGTGGATGTGTGTGTGTATGGCTGGATGTTGGAGGGACGATTCCTCAAAAACTGTAAGACATAAAACCTGTTTAACTATGAATTCCTCAATCTGATATTCCTGGGAAGAGCAGAAAAGGTTTTGGTAACAATTGAACAACCGGAAGTAGTAGTTTTTTAAAAAAAAATTACTAAATATTGTTTTTAGAAAATTTTTGATATTACTAATTTTGAAGAACAAAATTCTGTATCTGATACATTTAAATTTTTATTATATCTTTTATAAATTTAGAGATAAAGACGCTGTAATATATAAAATATCGGGATATAATAAGTCGAGTAGGCGAAACTACACTAAGGAAACCAGTTGACAAATTCAAATATCTATAACATAGTTTGTAAATGACAGATATCAATGTCAGTGTCAAAAATAAACAGTTTTAGTGACATTCTGATAGCTTTTTCTGGGAAGCACATTTAGTCTTTCTTATTTATTAATTAAATATTTGAAATTATAGGTAAAATGCATATATCCATCAGAAATGCCGCCAATCTGGTTAATCAATTGGAAGAATCTCTGACATTTAGAAACTTCCTCATACAATGAAAACAGATATAATTAGAATTATATGTGTGCAGAAGACGTGTTAAATACAATAAAAAAACAATATTTGGGTAAGTTCTGTAATATTTTGTTAAAAAAAGACGGTTCGATAGCAAAGTGGAATACAATACTTATTGCCTAATATGGAAATGGCGAGAGGTCTTGTGCTGGCCACAACAGATTTTTTTTATATGTATTATTTTTAAATTCAGATATTCCCTAATTTTTCTTTTTTAAAAAAAATCGGCTTCTTATGGAAAAATAAATAAATAATTTATCATCACGGCATATTATCCATTTCTGAGTGTGCCAATCTGTGTTGTACACAGATTGGCATATATATATATATATATATATATATATATATATATATATATATATATATATATTTGTACCGGGCACGCGTTTACCAGGCGTCACCTCACGGGCACTCATTGCAGGCGTGGAGAGTGCACCACAGGGGTCACTTTTGTGCCATTTAAAATTGGGAAAATATTTGTCGTCGGTCGGGATCGAACCCGGTTCCCCAGGTTCGCGACCAGACACTCAGGCACGAGGTCACGGGGAAAAAATGGCAAATATTTCGTATCTAGCGTTTCCCATCTTACGAAGTAAGCGAACACATTGGTTGCATTATATCGTGCTTTCTCTCTCAGCAGCTGCTGTTTTGGCTGCTGTTATCAGAGGTTCATTTATAAAAAAAGATAAAACACATAGGAAAGAAATTAGCGTTAATAATTAACAAACCATGTAAGATTGGTATAGCTAAAAATAGTACCTGTTTATTTTCCGAAGTAGACGAAGAAACTTCGAAACACATTAATTAAGAATTACTCATAAATATTTATTACATATATTTATAGTTTGTTGACGTGAATTTTATTGTTTTGCAGCATTGTAATATTTTTAATCATTACTAAAACAACTAGGTACATGTTATTATTGCCAGTAAACTAGGACAAATAAATAATCTAAATAGGTTGATTATGATTACTTTCATATTTAATGTTCATTTTATTGTTACATACCAAGAATATAATAACGTATTTAACAAAAATATTGTACGTAGGGTAATCATTCAATAGCAGCTGTAGGCACGTGTTTTGCTCTTATAGAGGTCATCAGTACAGCATAGCTAGTTAATTGCTAATTGGTGGACATGAACTAGAGGATTCCACTCATCGAATTTTTATATAAATTATATACATAATTATTTCTTCCCATATAACTTAAGTCCACTTACGGCCATAGTTGAACATTCACATACAATATGTTCCGAAGTTTCATCGTCTTCCTCGAAAAATCGACAGAAATTTTTTTAACTACAAACCCAAACTCATAATAACTAAAAAAAATTTACATATAAAATCCTATACGGTTTAAATTTTTACCTTCCGTCACCTTTAGGTAAGGAAGGTATTTTCTTTGGTCAAAAAATTCGTTGGTGAGTTTTTAATGAATAAGCACGTTTTAGGGTCCCTGGAATACGAATTTACTATTTTTAAGATGATGTCTGTATGTATGTATGTATGTATGTATGTATGTATGTATGTATGTATGTATATATATATATATATATATATATATATATATATATATATATGTGTGTGTGTGTGTGTGTGTGTGTGTGTGTGTGTGTGTGACAAATTTTTCTCCGACGATAACTCCAATACTATAATTCTAAAAATTATAATTCTTTCGTATTCCTCTTCTTTACATCCATATGAAGATCTGATTAGATTTTGGTTATAATTGATCCACCGGAAGTACCCTTATTTGAAGTTTTTAACCCTTTTTCTTGAAAAAACGCAGTTAAATATAATTTTTCGACATTTTGTGATTATCAATATGAAAGGATATCTTATTCTCTATACGGTTTGATTATACATTTTCCTTCATATTCAATAGATATAGAGTTATAGAGACATTAAGAGAGATTAACTTTCAAAAATTAGTCAGCTTTGCTAAAATTATGGCAACAGCAGATATATTTAAAAAAATTTAATTGACAGCTGTCAGTGTCAAATGCAAAACCAAAGTTGAAAGTATAGGGTCAGAAAGTTATATGTGAATGTGACAGAGTGTCCCTCGCAAGTGACTTGCAGTTGCAGCCTCGCCTCAAGATTGGAATTTTCAATGCAAGTACGAGAAAGAGAAGATGGAAGGACTGTGTAGCAGAAGATTTGACAGAAGAAGAATTGTGTGAAGAAGATGCGTTGGACAGGAATGAATAAAAGAGAAGAGTAATAAATGGCGACCCCTAATAAAATAGGGAAAGGAACTTTCGGTATAGAATTTGTAAAAAATAGTGTGTTCGTGTTACAATTTTACAGGATATACAGAATCTTTTTCAAGGAACTTTTGGTATGGGATATGTACAAAATACATCGAATTGACGGAAGGTTTTGTGCTGGCCACAACAGATTTTTTATTAATACATGTTCTCTCTCTTCAATATTAAAATTTCGAGTTGTTTTAAATAATGTAAATGTGATCCTTTTTCTTTAATATGTAAATTTTTAATTGTCTTTATTAAACAAGTTTGTTGTTTTTCTATTTTTACATTAAAGTCTAAATATTCCACGACTTTTATATTAGTCTCCATGAAATATAATATTGTTCCCTCTTTGGAGCATCGAAACCCAGGGGGTGAAGACAAAGAAAATACGTTAGATGGAGATTAACAAAATTAGCGAATTATCTCTCCTTTCTTCTATTGTCCCCGTTATTCCAGGTATCTGTAAAACGTGTCTCCTTAATCTGCATAATTGCTGGCGTACGTCAAAATTAGGGAAAGCCAGTGTAATATATTTATCAACGAAGTAGTTCTCCTCCTGCTAAACTTTCAAATGTTCGCGAGACATTACGAACAAAAGACTGCGGAGGGTAGGACAAATTGGGCAAACCCTTGAACGCGGTAAGGGCAGCCCATAAATATTTAACAGGTAATTCCTTTTAATATTTTCCCTTTTCCCTATTTGGACCTTATCTCAAAGGCTGAATAATTAATTTTAAGCGGATATGGAAGTTCCAGTGTAACGAAGGATTTAAATAAGTTCAATAACTATCCCTAAGCTCTTTTATTCTCGCTAAAAGGATTTAAAATGCGAGTAAATGATTCGTTTAATATTGATTGGAAACTTTGTTGTTTGAGAAAGTTTTGTTTGGTTTGTCGAGACTTTTAACGTAAACATTAGTCGTTTAAGACGACGCCTTCTGGCGATTCAACTTTATGTTTACAGTCACTTGTCTGCCTGTTAACAATGTACGTATTTAATCAGATTTTTACCTCTCGCTAAGAGAGGTATTGGGTTCATGCTAAAATTCACATATCCAGATTTCAATGAATAAGCACGATTTAATGTCCCCAGAATCCGATTATAACATTTTTAAAATGATGTCTGTGTGTGTGGATGTGTGTAGGTCTGGATGTTGTAGACACGATTTCTCAAAAACCATAAGACTTAAGAATTGTTTAACTATGGATTCCTTAATCTGACATTCCTGGGAAGAGCTGAAAAGGTTTTGGTAACAATTGAACAACCGGAAGTATAGTCTATTTGAGAATGACTGGCAGTAATAAATCATTATTTGCAAGAGTAGTATTGGATTTTTGCCAGCAATGCGGCAAATAAAACTACCAGAAAAATCAGTTGTAACTACACTAGGATGGTCAAAATAAGCCGCACGCTTTGTACCTGGAACGAAACTTACTTGTCGAACAATAGAAATGCCGTCCGATAATCCCCGTCGGACTGTGTCATAGACGTAGATAGGATTTGTAGAGTGATCTGTTTATACATTTACTAAAAATAAAAGTTTTTAATATTTAAATATAACTTTCTCAGTCATTATTATTATATTGCATACATTTAATATTTACATACATACATTCAATATTTACATTTTTATTTGTTACATACTAAAATTTATACTTATTTCATGTGTGTTGTCAAGATATTGGTACTTGTCATATTTCTATTAAATATACATATTACATTACATATACTTATATATTTATACATAAATTATTAAAAATCAGAATCTGATTCAATTATCGGCAGTCACATGTTTTAATGCATCCATAAAAAGTTTTTTCACATTGGCCAATTTAAAAGTGGTGTTGTTTCGCGCTACTTTACCTGACCCTTACTTAGACCTAAAACTATAGTTCAATACCGAATTTAGTAATTTCGACTATCCCTGTGCAAAATAATTATTGGCGCGCCACTGGAATGTCTTTGACAGAATGATTTATTACTGCCAGTCATTCTCAAATAGACTATAGTAGTTTCCTCCCATTAATGTCAGATTCAGGAATACGTAGTTAAATAGGACTTAAGTATTACCTATAGTTTTTGAGGAATCGTCCTTTCAACATCCAGACACACACACACACACACACACACACACACACACACACACACACACACACACACACATATCCCACACAAAACAGACATCGTAAAAATGTTATAATCGGATTTTAGGGACCTTAAGACATGCTTATTCACTAAAATCTGGATATGCGAGTATTAACATGAATCCAATACCTTTCTTAGCGAGAAGTAAAAAGCAGTAAGTCATTCCCACTCTTCTTGCAACTTGTTACATATAATTTTTAAACTATTAAATACAATTTTTGACGAGTTTAGTCACTGTTTGACTCTCGTCTTCTTCAAAATTTATGAATTGTTTTCAATTTTAACTTATAAATTCTGTACTTCTGTTCATGCCGGTAACTAAAGATGAACATTTTAATGTTCGAAACCTGTAGTATACAGGGTGTCTCAATAAGCTTGCTCACTATTGGTAACTTTTTTATTTGAAGAGGTACGAGGTTGGTTAAATGAGCAAAATTGTGCCATTTTACATATAAAAAAAATAAAATTTGTATCAGCGGTTCTCAAAATTTGGACAATATATGTATTTTTTAAATGGAACCATATATTTTTTATTATCTTATTGGAAAGAGTATTTTCTCTTTCCAATAAAGTAATGTTGTTTATGTACAATTTTTTCAAATAAACGAGTTATTTACGGTTAAAAATTTAAATTTTGTAAACTATTTTATTAGTTTTTTAGTCAAGTAAGCCATGGAAACAATTGATTCTTTGTTTGTTTCACGTTTAATAATTTCTCCCGTAAAGTTCTCTGTGTTTAATAATGTTTAATAACTTTACAAATGAAGAAAAGCTAGATATGATCGTGCTATATGGAAAGTTATATCTAGACACCAGTTACGTAGAACGGTCGGCTCTCTTTCCAAAAGAGTTTAAATGTGCGAAAGAAATAATGGCTTTCAATTTGAATATTTTCTTTGTTTTGTTATTACTGTAAAATAAATTAATAAAATAATAATTTTATAAAAGACAATTGTTTCCATAGTTTACTTGACTAAAAGATAATTTTTATCTTTAAACGTAAATAACTCGTTTATTTGAAAAAATTGTACATGAACAACATTACCTTATTGGAAGGAGAATAAAATACTCTTTCCAATAAGATAATAAAAAATATATAGTTCCATTTAAAAAATATATATTCTGTCCCAAATTTTGGGAACCGCTGACACAATTTTTATTTTGTCTACATGACCAATTTTCTAATATAAAATGGCACAATTTTGCTAATTTAACTAACCTCGTATCTCTTTAAATAAAAAAGTTACTAATAGTGAGCAAGCTTATTGAGACACCCTGTATTTGAATAAAGAACATGAAGGAAGACTCCCCATTTTACCTTTCTCTAATTTTGTTGATTCAATACTAAAACACCAGCTAAACATTTGTGTTATTATTTTGCAAAATACCATTTATTTGTTTATTCATAGATCAAATAATTAAACTCCAAAACAAACAATAACAGAAAATGCTCCAGCAGCAAATATTGAGAGACTACAAACTACAGAATTAGCAATTAATGCGTATGAATTTTGAACGCCATGTGGAACAAAACTGTTTCAATTCTCCACTGATATAATAAATAATTCGAAAGAGAACCTATAAACCTATGAGCAAATAAAATCGCAAAAAAACGGAAACAAATGGAAACGAAATCCCAAATGAATATTAATCTGCCGGTGGAGGTTAACCGTAACTGATGATAAACTGGGCTTTTAGTGTGTACACTATGGGTTAAACTCCGTTTAACAAATCACCATATGTAAACTATCTATAATTACTATCAAAACCTAGAATTGTTGAACGTGCACGTTTGATGGTATCATTGGAAAGCTCTACCACTAGCGCCTCTCACGGGAGTGGCAATAACCACTAGCGGATGCAGCGGGTTAGAACCGATTGTCGTCTCTTTCTGATACTTCCGGCCTTCTGCTCCGCTGAGCGGGTAATTTGAAATTTGGTTCCGCTGACTTCGAACAGAAGGTGATTGCGTGGTGACAGCGCGTAACGTATTGGTGACATTACCAGTTGAACCAAATTGCCCACTTACCCATTTTACCCCCAATATTTACTCGCTCGCTTGGCGAAAGACCTTCGTGATCGACGACTAAATATATGTACGACGATATACGTATATTACCTACATTGTTATTTCGTGTTTGATCAAATTTGGCCTAATTATGCTTATTGACGTTAAGGCAATTATATACAGGGTGTTATGTAAGTATTGACCCCAAAGATAATAAATCTGGTAATAATTTTTGTTTGACATGCTTTCTACAAGAACATTTCCAGCTTACATAATGGGCAAAATAAAATCTAAACTATCTACAGTAATAAATTATAACACAAACATATACTACGAAAATTGCACTTGACACTGACATCTGTCAATTAGAATATTTGAATATATTACCAGTTTTCATTGTTATAGCATAGCTGTCTGGTTTATGAAAGATAATTTCTTTAAAATTCTTTAACTTTGATACTTTGTACCTATTGAATATGAAGAAAAATGTCTAAGCAAACCGTTTAGAAAATCAAATGTTTTTTCATATTAATAATAATATAAAATGTCAAAAAATGTTATTTAAATACGTTTTTTCAATAAAACTGTTAAAAACTTCAAGTAAATGTACTTCCGGTTGTTCAATTACAACCAAAATCTAATCAGCCCTTCATATGGATGTAAAAAAGAGATATGCTTGTTTGCGCACACACACATAAACACACACACACACACACACTATTGAAATATACTAAGAACACTACTTTTTGATAAAAAAAATTCTGTTGTGGCCAGCACAAGACCTTCCGTTAATTTGATGTATGTATTTTGTAGAATAATAATAGAATTTTTACAAATTCGATATAGAAAGTTCCTCAGAAAATATTGTATAAATTCAATAAAATTATCACATGAATATGCATTATGTATACTCATATATGAACAAATATTCTAAAAATGCGTATACTTACGTAACATTCTCTTTACAATCAAATAATATTACTATCAAGTTTATATCTCTACCCATTTTTGAATATTGCCCCCAAAACTCAATATACCCCACATTTAGATAAAAATTTCAAAATTATCAAAAATCTAATTTTTATGTATCTAGATACTTCTCAATGCGCTGACTCCAAATTTTGAAACCGCAGGTCGATAACTTGTTTCGTTCTCGAGATATTTACATTTAAAGTTTTGCTCAAAACTGCCCATTTTTGGGTATTAACCCAAAAATGGGCCGAGATATGAATTTAGAGGCAACACCATTCGATTCTACAGGCAAAATTACATAAGTACACCAATTTTCAGAATTTTTGAACACCGCATACAATCTCTAAAGCAAAATAACTGAAAATGGCTAAAAATCGCAAAAAATCTAAGGGGTACCCCTTATGATTTTTTCAGATTTTGGTCATTTTCAGGGGTTTTCAAGCTTTTATCCATAAAAAATGAACCGGTACGACAAAAAGTATGAAAATTGCTATACTTATGTATTTTTGTCCGTAGAATCGAATGGTGATGTCGCCAAATTCATATCTCTACCCATTTTTGGGTTAATACCCAAAAATGGGCAGGTTTGAGCAAAACTTTAAATGTAAATATCTCGAGAACGAAACGAGATATCGACCTGCGGTTTCAAAATTTGGAATCAGCGTTGTGAGAAGTATCTAGATACATATTAATTAGATTTTTGAAAATTTTGAAGTTTTTATCTAAATGTGGGGTATATTGACTTTTCGTTAAAATCGTTCATACCGTTTAGGCTGTAGTCTGACTTAAGTTTCAATGATTTCAGTGATTATAGAATATATGTATATGGCTGTGTATGTGACATTTTATGTGATTACTGGATATATAGAATCTTTTCCAATGTACTTTCGTTATAGGATTTGTACAAAATATATCGAATTGACGGAAGGTAATGTGCTGGCTACATCAGATTTTTTATAAAAATAAAGCGTCGTTCCATTTTAGTTAAAATCTGGCATTGTTTTTTTACCTCCCGCTACCCTTCGTAAGGGAGGTATAGGGATCGTGCTAAAAATCACATATCGAGATTTTAGTAAATGACCACGTTTTAAGGTCCCTAGAATCCAATTTTAACATTTTCACGATGATGTCTGTATGTGTGTTTGTGTGTCTGTGTGTGTGTAGGTATGTGTACAAATTTTGTTTGCACTCTAACTCAAATACTGTCATTCAGAAAATTCTGAAATCTTGTATTTCTACCCTATTCTAATAGGAATAGAAGCCATTAGATTTTGGTGTAAATTGGATAAACGGAAATGGTACTTTACTTGAAACTCATAATGGTTCTTCAAAAAATACCATTAAATGCCATTTTTTCGCATTTAACGTCATTGGAAAATTATAGATTATTGAATTTTGTACAGGTAAACATTAATACTTTTTCTATATATTTTACAAATTAATTTAAAAATCATTGTTCTTTTTTTATCCTGAAGCCTAAGATAAACACAATTCCTTTATTATACAGTTTATTTTTCAAATGAATGTAACTGACAAGTAAACGTCATTGTCAAAATACTAATCACTTCAAATTAATAATAGTGACATATTAAATAATAAAGAAAATCGTAAATAAAGCAATAGTTATATGCAATGGAACATAATATAGTTTGCAGCATTACTAAATACGTAAGTATGTATTTAAATTAATAAAAATTAAATAGCGGGAGGTTTTGTGTTGGCCACATGAGATTTTTACTTCCTTGTACGAAGTAAAGGAAGTATTGTAATCGCGAAAAATTTCGGTTTCCAGATTTCAACGGAAATATCCATTTTGAGCATCCCTGAATCCATTTTGACTAATTTCGGCGTGACGTCTGTACGTACGTATGTACGTACGTACGTATCTCGCATAACTGAAAAACGGGAAGCCGTAGAAAGTTAAAATTTTGTATTCAGGACTGTTATAACATCTAGTTGTGCACCTCCCTTTTTGGTCATTACATAACTTTCGGAAGTGGTACTTTACTTGAAGCCTATAATAGATATTAATGAAAAATTATATTAAAATATAACACAAAACTTTTCAAATTTGGTATATAAGACTCTTATATCAATGGGAAATATATATTAGATTTTAGTTAAAATGGTTTAACCGGAAGTGGTACTTTACTTGAAGCCTATAATAGATTTTAATGAAAAACTATATTAAAATATAATCCAAAACTTTTCAAATTTGGTATATAAGACTCTTATATCAATGGGAATAATTTACTAGATTTTAGTTAAAATGGTCTAACCGGAAGTGGTACTTTACTTGAAGCCTATAATAGATTTTAATGAAAAACTATTTTAAAATATAAACCAAAACTTCTCAAATTTGGTATTTTATACTTTTATATTAATAGAAATAACATAATAGATTTTGGTTAAAATAGTCTAACCGGAAGTGATACTTTAGATGAAGCTGTTACCAGTTTTTCTTTAAAAAAAAATGGTGTTATTTTGAATTTAACAATAAATGCTTTTAGAAAATTGAATTCTCCGTCGAAAATATCAAGTATGATTAAATTAGCTCTTTGTATAAGCGAGATATGTAAATTTTACAAATATGTACTTTTTGGTTTCTGTAATTAAGTTTGCTATGAATTAAGACAAAAAATAACAAAAAAAAAAATAAAGAATTTAATGTCAATGACAAATTATGTCCAACACGTGCAATTTAATGATTGGGTCTGTAATAATACATATTTTAATTATTATTAATAAAATATGTATAGTGTAACGCTAGGCGTACAAGGAAGTCATGTGTTGTCCACATCAGATATTTTTGTATTAATCCTCCATTAATATTTCAGCAATCATTTATAAATTACCGCTAAAATGACAAATCAATATCATAATTACTTTTTGCGGTATGAAAATAAAGTAAAAAGTTGGAGAACAAACGCAAGTAAGTGTCAGAGGTCGCTTGGATGTTAGTTGTTTGTATATCGCGGCGTTATCGCGATCTAGATAGCGGTGAAAGCGAGTTTTTGCGTGAAAAATGCAACGCGAGAAGCACGAATTCCCTTCTCGCGATCTCTTTTATTTGCACGCTGATTTGTATGCAGCCCGGTTGATTGATTGCTTCGTTTCGGTTGATTGTACGCCTGAGTACACTTTGTAGAAATGGAATCCGAACCCAACTAAGCTTTCCGAACCAGGTATTTACAGCCACTCCAATCGAATCCCAGCTGACGGGAGTGTACCTCTTTGTGTTGCTCACTTTGGTACAATGAAAACTGAATTAATGTTACACTTTAGTATATAATGTTTTCTCGGCTGGAGAGATGTTTTCTTTGAAAGTGGATATCTCTTGGCATGATATGATTTTGGCAATTTTCAATGCATAATCTTTCAACAATATCCTTCGGGAGACGATGAAGATGAATTTGCTTCACTGCTCAAAGGAATATCTGACTCCAGGTTCTATTTGCCGCGTTTTAACTAATAGCTATTCATAGTTATTCCAGAATTATAAGATATTCAAATATGATCAGAATAAAAATGAATTACTTTTCGGGTAGAAGAATTCACTGACTTCAAGGAGACTTAGTAACTGAGTGAAGTTTTTACAATAATCTTTCACATACATATATGATTTATTTTTATTTATTACCTCTCGCTAAGAGAGGTATTGGAATCATGCTAAAACTATAATTCGATTATAACATTTTTACGATGATGTCCGTGTGTGTGCGTGTGTGTGTGTGTGTGTGTGTGTGTGTGTGTGTGTGTATGTGTATGTGTACGAATTTTGTTTGCCCTCTAACTCAAATACTATCATTCAGAAAATTCTGAAACCTTATATTTCTACCCTATTCTAATAGGAATAGATGCCATTAGATTTTGGTGTAAATCGGATAAAAATATACACTGTTTTATAACTATTAACATTGTTATGGTACGCTGTTAACAAGAAAATTGCGGTTTTTTAAATCATTGTAATAAATTGTATGAGGAGCGGAATTTTAAAACATTCTATGAGGTACGTTTTTTTTACCTCTCGCTAAGAGAGGTATTGGAATCAAGCTAAAATTCGCATATCCAGATTTTAGTGGATAAGCACGTTTTAAGGTCCCTATAATCCGATTATAACATTTTTACGATGATGTGTGTGTGAATGTGTGTGTGTATGTGTGGCTGTTGGAACCACGGTTTCTCAAATACTATAAGACTTAAAAAATATTTAACTGCGGTTTCCTCAATCTGACAATCCAGGGAAGAGCTGATTAGATTTTGGTAATAATTGGACAATCGGAAGTAATAGTTTCTTTAAAAAAATCTTCCAAATATTGTTTTTTAAAAATTTCTGTTATTACTATTATTGAAGAGCATAAAATTCTACATCTGATACATTTAAAAAAATTATTATATCTTGTATAGATTTAGAGATAAAGGTACTGTAATATATAGAATAATCTAATCGCAGAGGCCAAGGCACTAAGGAAACTAGTTGACAAATTCAAATGTTTATAACATAGTTTGTAAATGATAGATGTTAGAGTCAAAAATCAACAGTTTTAGTGTCATTCTGAAAGCTTTTTCTGGGACGTACCTACATTTAATCATTCTTATTGTTTTATTAATTAAATATTTAAAATTGTAGGTAAAATGCATATATCCATCAGAAATACCGCCAATCTTGCTAATGAATTGGAAGAATCTCTGACAAAAAAATATATATAATTAGAATTGTATGTGTGCAGAAGACATGTTAAATACAATAAAAACAATATTTGGGTAAAGTTCTGTAATGTTTTTGTTATAAAACGACGGTTCGATAGCGAAGTGCAATACAATACTTATATATCCTAATAAGGCAAACACAAAACAACAGATTTTTACTTTTTTTGTAAACTTGAATTTATGTTTAAGGATCGTAAAATCTTATTTGTAAATTTAATAACGCTCGTGTTAAATATTAAATATGCATATTAATTTATTTTAGAAACCTCGATTTTGAAAGAATAACAGCTACCATGGCGTACATAAAAGAATTTGGGTCATTAACACAATCTTTTAACTATACAGGTGGGCCAGAATTAAACGGCTTAACTTAAAACACTTCAGTCAATTCTATGTATTTTGCACAAATCCCTCATCGAAAGTTGACATGATCATGTTTGAAACAAAGAATTTACAGACATTTGTTCAAATGAACTTTAATTCTGAAGCACCTTGTATATTTAAAAATAGTTCTGGCATTATTATATTTCGTTTTGAATATTGACATTTTCACATTACCGATTTGAAGCACTGGTCCAACGAACTGAAGTACTTACCTAAAAAAGAAAAAATAATTAGTAAAATTTTATAAATATAACATTATAATAACGCAAATGTCATGTAATACATTTAAAACTAATTAAAATTTTTAATACATCGTACATGAAGAAAATATTATAACAAATAAGTAAGGGCGGTAATACGTAATATAAAATATAAAAATTGTCTCTGTGGAAAATTTATATTTATATTTTGACCAAAGTTTCCACACATCAAGCTAAGGTCGCGTTTGCATTAAAATACGATAACCGGTGAAATATAAATAAAAGGTAAGAATAATTGATTATTAGATGAATAGTAGATCTGCCAACACAACATGCTTCTGCAGTCAAATCCAAAGTTTTATTGTTATTTAATAAAATATAAATTTTTTTGGATGTAACGTCAATTTCTTTAAAAAATAGTGTACATTGGCAATAATTGTTTTTGCCTGCCCATTTAAATAATATTTTCCTAACCGTTTTTTACCTCTCGCTAAGAGAGGTATTGGATTCATGCTAAAATTCGCATGTTCAGATTTTATTGAATAAGCACGATTTAAGGTTCCTAGAATCCGATTATAACATTTTTAAAATAATGTCTGTGTGTGTGTGTGGATGTGTGCATGTGTGTATGTATGTCTGGATGTTGTAGACACGATTCTTCAAAAACTATAAGACTTAAAAAATATTTAACTGCAGTTTCCTCAATCTGATATTCCTGGGAAGAGCTGAAAAGGTTTTGGTAACAATTGAACAACCGGAAGTAGTAGTTTCTTAGAAAATTTCTTCTAAATATAATTTTTTGGAAATTTTTGTTATTCCAAATATTGAAGAACAAAATTCTCCATCTAATACACTTAGATTATATCTTGTATAGATTTAGAGATAAAGACACTATAATATATAGCAGATTCTAATCGCAGAGGCTAAGGCACTAAGGAAACGACTTGACAAATTCAAATGTTTATAACATAGTTTGAAAATGACATATATCAGTGTTAAAAATCAACAGTTTTAGTGACATTCTGAAAGCTTTTTCTGGGAAGTATATTTAATCTTTCTTATTATTTTATTAATGAAATATTTGAAATTATAGGTAAAATGCATATATCCATCAGAAATACCGCAATCTGGTTAATGAATTGGAAGACATATAGGAACTTCCACGTACAATGAAAAATAGATATAATTAGAATTATATGTGTGCAGAAGACATGTTAAATATAATAAAAAACAATATTTTGTTAAAGTTCTGTAATTTTTTGTTATAAATCGACGGTTCGATAGAGAAGTACAATACAATACTTATATAGCCTTATATGGAAATGGTGAGAGGTCTTGTGCTGGCCACAACAGATTTTTATATAAGAACCAGGACTATTTAATTCATGAGTTTCACTCATTTTTTTTTTTGTTTTTTCAAGTCTAAATATAATGCAATTTATAGGATAGGGATGAAAATGTTAGAATATAAAATGACATTGACAGATTACAGATATTTCTACAGGTAGACACTTAAAAAATTTGGCATTAATGTAGAAATTTCCAGTCCATAATTATTTGACGGCAAGTATAATACAGCCTAATATGGAAATGGCGAGAGTCTTGTCTGGCAACAACAGATTTTTTTTCGGTAAACAGGCACAAGCTTAATTTAAGCTGAACTTAACATAATCTACTCGAATAATGCAATTTCGCTTTGCACCCTCTGAGCATTATGTTAATGCTTCCCTCTCGAATAGATTGTATGAATAGTAAAAAAGTAAATGGACTGAACGACAATAACAAGTGAATCTAACATTTGTGCACATGTGCTCCAATTGAAAAGGGCCTTAACATCCCCTGGAAGTACACAATAGATTCAAATTAAACAACAAAACTCCCAACTTATTAGTATAGTGGTTTCGGTGCATATAATTTAAACAGAAACAGATGACACTTTTCGCAGTAAAATTCGTATATTTGAGTTTGTTAAAAATTGCTCTAACTAAAAAATGAAAATCTATAGCAAGTCCAAAAATTTAAATACCTGGGGTCAATGATCTCAGAAGATGGAAGATTTGATGAAGAAATAAAAGAAAGAAGAACAACAGGAGGCAAAATATTCAATAGCATCAAACACAGCTTCTTAGGAAAGAAAGAAATACCGAAAGAAACCAGAGTACAAATATTTAAGAAAGTAGTGAAGCCTATACTCATACACGGAGCTGAAACATGGACACTAACGCAAAGACAAAAAGAAAAAATTACGGCCATCGAAATGAGATTCTTGAGAAAAATAGAGGGGAAAACAAGACTCGACAGAACTGAAAACACAACCTACAGACAAAACTTAAAAGTAAAATCAATACAAGATAAGATAGCAGAAGGACAGCTGAGATGGTATGGTCATGTAGAAAGGATGGGAGAGGAGAGAATAGTTAAAAAGGTGTTTGAAGCAAAAATTGGAAGAAAGAAACCACGAGGACGACCAAGAAGAGCGTGGCTGGAAGAAGTAAAGGATGCAGCGCAAAGAAGAGGTCTAACTTGGGAAGAAACGAAGACAGCAACACAAGATAGAGCAGAGTGGAAAGAAATATGGAGTAGACCAACGAACCAGAACTCAACCCTCTCCACCGCAAGCCGGGGGAACGCCTTACAACCGTGAGGGTAGAAAGGTGCAGGATTAAGTAAAGTAAGTAAATAAAAATTGCTTTCAATAATTATACTATAGTCAAAAATGAAATTTATTCACGCCGACATTTCGACTATACAATAGTCCTCTTCAAGGCTACCGGTGGAGCAGTTTTGAACTTGTTATCTCTGAAATCCAGAAAATTGTTCGATAAGCATTAAATGGCATTACGCGTAAAATAATTAAATTTGCCATAAGGGAATATTGTCTACATTTTGTCTCTAAGGGTAAAATCATGTAGTTTTCTTTTCTCTCGCTGAAAGAGGTATTGGAATCATTCTAAAAATCGCATATCAGATTTTAGTGGATAAACATGTTTTAAGATCCCTAGAACCCGATTACAACACTTTTACGATGATGTCCGTGTGTGTATCGTTTTACTGCGGTTTCCTCTATCTGAAATTACTGGGAAGAGCTGATTAGATTTTGGTAACAATTAGACAACCAGGACCCCATGGGGTCCCGTGGCCTCGTGCCTCAGTGTCTGGTCGCGAACCTGGGGGAACCAGGTTCGATCCCGACAGACGCCAAATATTTCCAATTTTAAATGGCAACAAAAGTGACCCCTGTGGTGCACTCTCCAGACCAACTATGAGTGCCCGTGATGTGGGGGAACCGGGTTCGATCCCGACTGACGCCAAATATTTCCAATTTTAAATGGAACAAAAGTGACCCCTGTGGTGCACTCTCCACAGCAGCTATGAGTGCGCGTGAGGTGACGCCTGATAAGCACCCACACGGTAAAATATATCGTCATCACTACCGATGTCTACATGTGTTGTAGATTCTGGCACACCCTGAAATGGGTAATATGCCGTGATGATATATTTATTTTATTTATTTTATTATAATGTAAAATCACCTGCATACATCAAGCAGTTATCATGTTGAACAACAGAAATTAAATCATTTATGAATAAAAGAAATAATAAAGGACCCAGAACTGAGCCCTGCGGCACTCCTGATGTAAATCCATTGCCGTCAACAAGAACAATTCAAAACCGTGAACAATTCAATTATTAAATACAAAACAAAGATTTTTATGAAAAATTCATTACTGTATTATTGAAGCGGCACGAAGTTTTCAGCTCAATTTTTGCAATATCACAAAATGTCAGTAGCGAAATTAATTTGCCGGGTGAAGACTAATTGTTCGTGCGATGTCCAATAATACCTGACCGTTGAATTTTGCATTGTTGTCCGGATGGGTCGAATGTCGGACTCATTACTAGCGCAAAATATTATGCGGTTGAAAATCTGTCAAACGGCTCTGCGCTGATTGGAATCGTTGGCAGAATAATAACACATTCCACGGTAGATAAACCTTTGTTTCAATATATGGTCGCATTCCAATTTGGCCATATTTTCAAATTAACTTTCCTCCAACGAATTGACAGAGATGTATTTCACCAGAGACAAAATGTGAAGGCCAATGAACTAATTTTAAACATACAACATAATACGAAATAATAGCCTCCAAGTAAAAATTTCAGCTTCACACACTTGTCACATAATATATGTACTATTTTAGACGCCAAAAGTTTCTATATAAATTTATTCAAAAAATTATTGTATATGTATATATATATATATATATATATATATATATATATATATATATATATACCGTGAGTATTTTTTAAAGTGAAACATTGGGTTTGTCATATCCATGGTTACGAATTGACATTTAACTGACAGCAATATATTTGCCCGTTCCATTTAAAATGAAACATAGGGAACGAATTTGGCATTTGATAAGACGTCAATACAGGTTAATTTTATTTAAATAATTATACCTGCATTCTAAATTAAAATTAGTTGTAGAAAAAATATAGTGTGCACCTTGTGCCCGAGTGGTTTTCTGACTCGGCTAAATTTCTTACAATATTTAAATATAATACTTCTGTCAAATTCATTCCCCATGTGTCATTTTAAATGAGACAGACAAATACATTGCTGTCATTCAAATGTCAAATCATAAGTTATACGAAAATTCAACGGTTATCTGTCATATTGACAAGATGTCATTAGAGGTTAATTTTGTTTAAATAATTATACCTGTTTTCTAAAAATTAAATTTAGATGTAGAAAAAATACTGTGTGCACCTTGTGCCCGAAATATGTTTAGTGTTCTCTAGTGGTATTCTGATTCCGCTAAATTTCTTACAATATTAAAATATAATACTTCTGTCAGATTCGTTCCCTATGTTTCATTTTAAAAGGAACGGGCAAATACATTGCTGTCAATCAAACCCAATGTTTCACGTTAATAAATACTCACGGTATATTGTATTACTCTGTAATTGGGTTTATCTTATAGGGTAATAAAGATCTATTTGTAAAGTAGAAAAAGTTTATAATATATTTGAAATCATGACAACTAAAATTTAAAATTATAAAGACTGAACACTTTTTCTTAATTTCTTTGTAACCCCTATTTTCTTTACAAACTTAGCCAGCCTTTTCAAAGTATTTCATTTTGAGCATGTTTGTTTTTCGTTAAAATTCGATCGTAAAAAGTTACAGCCTTTGTTTTACGAGAAAACGGAACGAATTTTGCACGTTTGTAAAGAGCTGCTCTTGCCTTTTTAATAAAACGTTTTTCTTTTTTCTGCAGGCATCAGGATCGCGGTAATGAATATAGAAACACAAAGTTGTTCTTTACAGAATATTTCAATCAATATTGCCAATGACTTTTCTTCATATTGAAATTGAAAAGTGAGGAATATTTATTATAGGTGCGTGTAAATGAGAAAAGTTTTTCATTTGTGTATGAATCTGTCGGTAATATAAAAATTCTTGATTTCCCTAGTCTCTGGGCGTTATTAGAAAACAACAACAGTGAGTTGAAATAATAGTGCGAACACAATACACACCCATCAAACCGTGAGTTTCATTACAGCAACGTACAAATGGACTCTACAATTTGTTTTGCAGCATACACACATAACCTACTTCAGTGTTTCTTAATCTGGGGTCCATAGTAAAAAGCGGTAAAAAAAAATCTGTTGTGGCCAGCACAAGACCTCTCGCCATTTCCATATTAGGCTATATAAGTATTGTATTGCACTTCGCTTTCGAACAGTCGTTTTATATATAGTATTTGAGAAATCGTGGCTCCAACATACACACACACACACACACACACACACACACACACACATATATATATATATACACACATGCACATACATACGGACATCATCGTAAAAATGTTATAATTGGATTCTAGGGACCTTAAAACGTGCTTATACACTAAAATCTGGATATGCGATTTTTAGCATGATTCCAATACCTCTCTTAGCGAGAGGTAAAAACGGTAAAAAAAATCTGTTGTGGCCAGCACAAAACCTTCCGTCAATTCAATATATTTTGTATAAATCAAATACCAAAAGTTCCTTGGAAAAAGATTCTATATATCCTGTAAAATTGTAACACACTATTTTTTACGAATTCCATAGTGCAAGTTCCTTTGAAAAGATTCTATAAATCCAATATAATTATAACATGAATGTACGTTCTGTAAATTGCACTTCACACTTCCTCATTCCTATCCAACGCAGCCTCTTCACACAGTTCTTCCTCTCTCAAATATTCTGCTACACAGTCCTTCCATCTTCTTCTTGGCCTTCCTCGTACTCTCAGCATTGAAACTGCAAGTCACTTGCGAGAGACACTCTGTCATTTATGTTACTTTCTGATCCTATACTTTCCACTTTGGTTTTGTACTTGACACTGACATCTGTCAATTAGAATTTTTTAAATATGTCTGCTGTTTCCATAATTTTTGCAAAGCTGACTGAATTTTGAAAGTTAACCTCTCTTAATATCTCTATAACTCTATATCTATTGAATATGAAGGAAAATGTATAATCAAATCGTATAGAGAATAAGTTTTTCTTTCATATTAATGATCATAAAATGTCGAAAAATGATATTTCACTGCGTTTTTTCCAGAAAAACTGTTAAGAACTTCAAATAAGGGTACTACCGGTTGACCATTTATAACCAAATCTAATCAGCTCTTCATATGGTTGTAAAGAAGAGGAATACGAAAGAATCATAATTTTTAGAATTGTAGTTTTGAAGTTATCGTCGGAGAAAAATTTGTCACACACACACACACACACACACACACACACACACACACACATACATACATACATACATACATACATACATACATACATACATACATACATACATACATACAGACATCAATGTAAAATTAGTAAAATTGTATTCTAGGGATCTTAAAACGTGCTTATTCATTAAAATCTCACCACCGAATTTTTTGACCAAAGACAATACCTTCCTTACCTAAAGGTGACGGAAGGTAAAAAGAAACGCTGACTTACTCGATCTAAAGTCGTCGTATTTTAGCGTAAGGTTGCGCACGGCTCTCCAGGGAACTTAATACGTGAAGGTTGGTAGTATTGCTCTTGATAGGTATTGCTTTTCCGTTAAGAAGCACTAACGGTGACGTAATGCCAATACTCTGCTTTTGAAATTCGATTTGAATATATGTGGAGTTCATGATTTGGAATAAATAGAACGGATGGAATTTTGTATATAATGTTAAAATCGCTCGTGTGCTGCACACATGCGACGTAGGAATTAGATTCGTTATGGCAGAAACAAAACACTGTAATTTCATGGAATTGAATTAAATTTTCTGAATTATTTAAAGCAGTGTAAACCGACGAGAGCTTTAATACGTTTAGAGATCGTATCGTTAGCTTTGTCCATTTGTTACCAAAGTCATGTTAAATTATTATGGTTCATATTTTTTTCAAAAATTTTCAATAACCTTAAGTAAAGGCTGGTTTTTGATATATTTAATTTAGAAATTTATATTTATCAATTTACATTTATAAATATAAATTGATTTTGGCCAGGAGTATGAAAATTTCAAGTAACAGTTAATCTGCTTGTAACCTTACATTTTGATTTGAGAAATTTTCGAAATGGATTCCCAAAATTTGGATATATGTATGTATATTATTATTATCGTCTGTAGAACAATACAGATCGATATATGAAAATATTTCCATATTAGGATATATAAGTATTGTATTGCACTTCGCTTTCGAACCGTCGTTTTATAACAAAATATTACAGAACTTTACCCAAATATTGTTTTCTATTGTATTTAACATGTCTTCTGCACACATATAATTCTAATTATATCTATTTTTCATTGTATGAGGAAGTTTCTAAATGTCAGAGATCTTCCAATTCATTAACCAGATTGGCGGTATTTCTGATAGATATATGCATTTTACCACAATTTTACCTATAATTTCAAATATTTAATTAATAAAACAATAAGAAAGATTAAATATACTTCCCAGAAAAAGCTAACAGAATGTCACTAAAACTGTTGATTTTTGACACTGACATACGTCATTAGTGCCTTAGCCTCTGCGATTAGATTACTCTATAAATTATAGTGTCTTTATCTCTAAATCTATACAAGATAAAATTTAAGTGTATTAGATGGAGAATTTTATGTTCTTCAATATTTAATAAAAAAAAAACTCACAAAAAATATATTTAGAAGAATTTTTCTAAGATACTACTACTTCCGGTTGTTCAATTGTTACCAAAACCTTTTCAGCTCTTCCCAGGAATGTCAGATTGAGGAAACTGAAATTAAATATTTTTTGTCTTACAGTTTTTGAGGAATCGTCCCTCCAACATCCATACATACACACACACACACACACACATATATATATATATATATATAATATATATATATATATATATATATACATCCACACATCCACACACACACACACATACACACACACAAACATCATTTTAAAAATGTTATAATCGGATTGTAGGGACCTTAAATCGTGCTTATTCAATAAAATCTGGATATGCGAATTTTAGCATGAATCCAATACCTCTCTTAGCGAGAGATAACAAAGTAATAAATATCATAAAGATAAAATTGTTGTTATGAAGTATAACATAAATTTACAAATAATCCCATAACAATTATATCATCAACATGCTCATTTCTTGTGAAATCTTTAGATAAATTTTGATTTGTTTGATTGTATGTTTTTGAATTTTATTCTTTGAGGTTATATAACTGTCTTCCCATATACGACAAACCAAGTGACCCAATATAAGAAGATGATTCGACGCATTTTATATCTTTAAATTCACTATAAAACAACAAAGTAAATCATAAATTTCAAATCTAAATATTTGTAAATCCAAATTTATAAATTAAATCCATCATAAACCAACCATAAGAAGAGGAATTTCCGAAATAAATTACAGGATTAATGTTTATTGTTCTTTGAAACAAGTTTTATTCTACGTTAAAATAATTTATATTGAATTAATAAAAAATATTTAATTTGTTTAAATTTCTTTGTTACACAGTTTATTTTTCAAATGAATGTAACTGACAGGTAAACGTCATTGTCAAAAAACTAATCACTTCAAATTAATAATAGTGACATATTAAATAATAAAGAAAATCGTAAATAAAGCAATAGTTATATGCAATAGAACATAATATAGTTAGCAGCATTAGTAAATACATAGGTATGTATATTTAAATTAATAAAAATTAAATAGCGGGAGGTTTTGTGTTAGCCACATTAGATTTTCTTTGAAACAAATGATTTTTCTGCTGGAATGGTTCAATTGGAAAGCACAGTATTAATTTCATTTCTGCAGTTGTATGTTTTCAATAGATACAATCTGTGTAATAAAGAATTTAAGATTGTTTTATCCATTCAAAAACGCAGTAGGCGATCCGTCTTCTGTTAAACAAATGCATGCTTTGTATTCAAGCGCGATAAAAACAAACGAAACTAGTATTTCGACTGCCAAACACAGCTCTTATCAGAATGAATTTATTGTATTTTTATCAGTAATAAATAGTTCCTTGTTGTTATTGATAACACTGAAAAGCGTTTGTTACTATACTCGCCGTTAAATGATTATGGACTGATGTTCAACTTTTATCCCTTTCCGCACCCTGTCCCTTGCCCAGCGGTGTTGCCGCTTGTAATTTGACATGACTAAGAATGAACGCAAATGTCATATAATGCATTTAAAACTAATTAAAATTTTTAATACATAATAAATGAAGAAAATATTATAACAAATGAGTAAGGTAAGACAGTAATACTTAATATAAAATATAAAAATTGTTTCTGTTGGTGAAAAATTTATATTTTGACCAAATAAGTTTCCACGTATCAAGCTAAGGTTGCGTTTGCATTAAAATACGATAACCGGTGAAATCTAAATAAAAGGTAATAATAATTGATTATTAGGTGAACAGTAGATCTGCCAACACAACATGCTTCTGCAGTCAAATCCAAAGTTTTCTTGTTATTTAATAAAATATAATTTTTTTCAGGATGTAACGCCAATTTCTTTAAAAAATAGTGTACATTGGCAATAATTGTTTTTGCCTGCCCATTTAAATCATATTTTCCTAAACGTTTTTTATATAAGAACCAGGACTATTTAATTCATGAGTTTCACTCATTTTCTTTTCAAAAGTCTAAATATAATGCAATTTATAGGATTGGGAATAAAAAGTGCACGCAAGTACTAAGGAAAATATCAGAATATAAAATGACATTTGCAGTTTACAGATATTTGTACAGGTAGACACTTAAAAAATTTGGCATGTGTAGAAATCTCCAGTCCATAATTATTTGACGGCAAGTATAATACTTGGACAACTTGAAAAGTAGGCTAATTCAATTAGTGTAGAATTTCCCGCCAAATCGATACCAATTTATTTTGGTTTTAGTGGCTGCGAAACTATTATATTAGCAGATAAATTAGCCACAGTGGGTTGATAGTTGGGAATGTGTAATTAAACTTCGATCGTAAATGCCTTTGACGCTGTGAAATTTTGATTAATGAAATTTAGAATTTTTCGCCCCGGAACATTTCTCTTCGTAATGCAGGTATTAACATCTATTATGTCAGGGAAGATTACCAGTAATCATTATTGATTTTGACGCTAAATTGGGAGGATAAGGGAATAAATTTGGACCTGTTGCCGGGATCAAATTTGATTTATTTTCAAGCAATGTAAATGCATTGGAAGGCTATTTTACATTATACGTTTTCAGGATAAAATTGGGAGTTTAGATATTTTGTTTCGCCAATAGGAGTAAAACGTTTTCTAGATAAAATGGGAACTTTATATTTTTTGTTTCGCCACTAGGAGTAAAAGTCTATATCGCTAATGTCAAAATAACGACAAAAGTAAAAAAAATCTGTTGTGGCCAGCACAATACCTCTCGCCATTTTCATATTAGGCTATATATGTATTGTATTTAACATTTCTGGTACACAAAAAAATTCAAATTACATCTATTCTTTATTTTTCAATTCATTCTATGAACAAGTTTCCTCCTACTCTTCTAAATTTTCGAGATTCTTCCAATTCATTAACCAGATTGGCGGTATTTCTGATAGATATATGCATTTTACCACAATTTTAACTATAATTTCAAATATTTAATTAATAAAAGAATAAGAAAAGTTAAATATACTTCCCAGAAGAAGCTATCAGAATGTCACTAAAACTGTTGATATTTGACAATGACATGTGTCATGTTATAAACATTGGAATTTGTCAACTGGTTTCCTTAGAACCTTGGCCTCTGCGATTAGTTTACTCTATAAATTATAGTGTCTGTGTATCTCTAAATCTGTACAAGATATTATAAAAATTTGAAGTGTATTAGATGGAGAATTTTATGTGCTTCAATATTTAATAAAAAAAAAATTATATTTAGAAGAATTTTTCTAAGAAACTACTACTTCCGGTTGTTCAATTGTTACCAAAACCTTTTCAGCTCTTCCCAGGAATGTCAGATTGAGGAAACTGCAGTTAAATATTTTTTAAGTCTTACAGTTTTTGAGGAATCGTCCCTCCAACATACACACACACACACACACACACACACATATATAGACATCATCGTAAAACTGTTATAATCGGGACCTTAAAACGTGCTTATTCACTAAAATCTGGATATGCGATTTATATCATGAATCCAATACCTCTCTTAGCGAGAGGTAATGGGGGACTCCACCATTTTTTTTTTTATAATTTCATCTGAAAATATTAGGAAAACTAAGACTATTGATGAAAATCCGGTGAAAAAATTCCTATTAATAAGCGAGTTATGGTTTCCCGAATTTTGAAAAGATTGACGTGACGTCACGCTTATGTATTTTTATATCAAACTGTTTTCATCATGGACCTAAATGTTCTTGAAATATATGCTATTTTAAGTTATATTTACATAAAATAAATGAATATTATAACACTGTATAAGTCTACATACTTTCTAATTCCAGGTGTATTTAAATTATTAAGTTTAATGCAAGAAATTTATGTTAAAATAAAAACTGTTTGAAAACTGCAGTACAGGAATGTTAGCCCCTCCTTTCGAATTTGAATTTCTTAACTTCCATTGATAGTAACCCGCACCTCCTAACATGCAATTTGTTATGCATGTATATGCGGTCTTTTGGTCGCCAATCAAAATATTATATATTGAATTAATATTCGTGTCGAAGCGCTATATCAAAAACCCCTTATTTCCGAAATATGTCAATTATACCATTTCATTTTCTTATTAATATTCGTTATTCAGCATATACATTCGTATTTTTTTTACTATTTTCCTTTAATTCGATTGAGCTGTAATCCCCTATTAATAGATAACTGAAACTCTAGCATTCTTCTTAATCATGTAAATGAATTCACACATTTTTTATTAAGTGATAAGATAACGCTCTCCAACAAACAAAGAAACAAACTTTAATTACTAGAAATAGTGGAGTACGCGTTAACGAGATAAGAAAATGAAAAGGAAAAAGAACTATGAAAGAATTAGTAATTGTGCGAGGTAGTCTTGTGCCAGCATACCTACAGGTGTCCCAATGTCGTGGTATGCCATTAGGGCTTGATAACGTTTATTAAGCTATTAACGCACGTGTACAGGGCACTGATTCACTTAACGGCCACCAGGGCGGCGTTGTCGGTAAAAATCGGGGCTGGCGGCGTAAATCACTTAACCCCAAAGGAGTTTTCGAAAAAAAGTTTATTAAAATAAAAGTAAACTTGAATATACTGTCACATTAATAAATGGATATCGGAGGAAAATGTGTGATGTGGCCAGCACAATACCTCACGCCACTTAATTTTAATTAATACTTACTGGTAAATGTATTAAGTATTTTTATTTGAAATCGTTACTAAAGTGTACATGTACATATTTAACTCTGTACATGGATTAAAATCGTTAATTAATTGAACAATGTATTTAATATTGTGAATCTTAATGCAGATAGCTTGATGACAACAATTATTTACGGTTAACAAGCAAAATTTATAGAAAATACATACAGGGTGTTAAAAAATGAATGAGTTGCTGACGGTTGATGTTATTATATTGTTATTATGTTTAAAAACCAAGTAAACTCTGTATTTATAATAAAAAAATCTCAGACATCTGTAAAATAAAGAAGGATGCAACAATGAAACTCCATAACGAAAAAAAAAATAACACTCACGAAAAAAATATAAATAAACAAGTCGGTATCGAACCAAAGTGGGGTTCAATCGTGTTTACTTTCATTCCTAAAATTTTCATATCTATTCATTTCTGCATTCTTCTTCGATCAATTTACAACATTATGTCTTCAAGTCAAAATTAAACTTTAATTCTTTACTCCGGCGTTTCATTGAGAGTTGGGGACAACTTACATTTCAGATCTAAAGTGACTAAGTGTAAGTGTATTTGTGTTGTGCTTCAAATTGCTCGTTAGTTCCAAGAACAACGGGCCAAATTTAGTCTTCGGGCCGGCCAACCGTGTATGCAGCGCCTACTGCCCTCATCGTCTCCACTACTCTTCTGCGTTTCTACAAGAGAAACACACCAGCCTCACTGCGAAGTGAGGCCTGAGTTACGTCGTTCTTCTGCAGACAGCGTCCACATTGGAACCCTGCGGGCAGGATCATCTGAATCCTGCATTTCGTCCCATCGATTCCCTGCCTTCCGAATATTATTCCTGTCTCTCCCGTCAAGGTCAGTACTTTGATATTCACCTTGATAATCACCAAACTCTAATTTCGCGAGATTTCATTTTATTATTCATTACTTAAATTACAATTAGTTCACTAGCGACTTGGTCCTTCGGGCATTAACAAGGGCATATAGTACTGACCAAAAAGTTTAATCAACATGGACCCGATCTTCAACTGTTTTCGAGAAAGAGGCCATTTTGTATTAAAATAGAAGAAAAACAGACTAAGACAGTGGTCGAACAAAATGTTGTCTTTGCCAGTAAATAGACTATAAAAAAAAAACAATAACATATTATATGAAACATTTTTTTCACTTTCTAATAGTTACGAAGTTATTTGAAAACTAAATATTGGCCAAGGGCACCACAACTTTTGTCTTAGAATTATTCGATTTTTTTTGAAAAACAAAAACACATCTAAGATGACCTCTGAAAGGCAAATAAAATGTCTCATTTAATCAAAGTCGTAACTCTTACAATTTCCGAGATAGCAGAGGTAAACACCGAAAAAACTCATTTTTCATTGCCTTTTATCTCTATTGAACCTTTTTTTCTCATTTTGTTCAGAACTATATGCCCTCATAATTTGGGACACTTATTTTTTAACACCCTGTATATCAATGAGGTCAGCTACCCCAATAAGGAACAGAAAAAAATGTATGTTGTTCCTTAATGTATTCAGCTTTTTGTGTAAAGTGAGAATTTTAGTAGCACTTGTTAAAAATGTAAAAAACAAAGGGTTGTCAAGGGGAAAAAATCTGACATCTGTTGTCAGATTCGTGCCGTGCGTGCTCGGTTACCCTCGACAAAGATCGCCGTGTTGACTTTCAGCTGTTCTTTTTCTTTTTTGTTATACACCCTACCAGGGATTGCAGGAAGAATGTTACATTCAAACAATTTGATGTTTCAAATGTTCAAAAAAGTTGCATGTTAATTTTCCGTGTTCTCTTTGCTGACGAGAGTTTGTAGGTTGTTTTAAATTTATTTTTGGTTAAAGTTTTATTTGTTTATTATATTCTGTTTACTTTACAAATATCAAATCATTTTTTGTGGAGCAAAAGTATATAGAGTGTTCTTTAATGTTTTAAAAGCAGAAAGTATGTGCAAAGATATTAAATAAATAAATTAAAATTATTTTATCTCCATCAGCAAATATTAATAATATTTTTAAAAATCTGTTGTGGCCAGCACAATACCTCTCGCCATTTTCATATTAGGCTATATAAGTATTGTGTTTAACGTTTCTGGTACAGACAAAAAAATTCTAATTACATCTATTTTTTATTTTTTAATTCATTTTATGAACAAGTTTGTATTATTGAAAAAACACAAAATTTCGATGAAAATTCATGTAAATTCAAACGGCTGTAACTCGAGATCCGATAAAGTAAAAAAATCGGAAGTTACATGAAAGGAAAGAGAATGTCATGCTGAATTCAGACTTTTATCGTCCGTTATTCTATCTTTAACGGAGTCTTTTCCTCGTTATAAAAATAACGTATTATAATTACTATCACTATCATTTCGACTTGTCGAAGAATGAATTTTAGGTTTCCCGCATTTAAGGATAGTTTCAACTTAACGTGCGGCAGCTATATCTATAATTTTAAATATTTAATTAATGATAAAATGAGAAATCTTAAATGTACTTCCCAGAAATAGTCTTCAGTAATGTCTCTGGGTTTTTGACTCTGCCAATTATGTTAATTACAAACATTTTAATTATTCAACTGGTGTCCATGGGCAGTTTGATTCATTGTACAATGGATTATTTTATATAGGTATTTATAATTCTTTATCTCTAAGTTTATTGAAGATATAATAAAAATGTTCAATGTATTGGATAGAGAATTTTATATTCTTTAATTTTTGTAATAACACAAATATCCAAAAAAATATTTAAAAGATTTTTTTAAGAAACTACTACTTTCGGTTGTCCAATTGTTACCAAAACCTTTTCAGCTCTTCCCACCAATGTCAGATTAAGGAATACGTAGTTAAATTGGACTTTGGTCTTATAGATTTAGAGAAACCGTGTCTACAACATCCACACACACACACATCATTGTAAAAATGTTAAAATCGGATTCTATTGATCTTAAAACGTGCTTATTCACTAAAATCTGGATATGCGATTTATAGCCCGATTCCAATACCTCTCTTAGCGAGAGGTAAAAAATTAAATTCAAAATTGCGAAGTGGCCGATTTATACAGGGAATTTATTTTAACCTGCAACATATGGTCAATCATTTCCAAGGTTACTCAATATTGTCAAAAAATGATAGCAATGTAATATTTGTCCATTTTAAAATGCAACATACAAAATTTGTAGTTTTGTATTATTAAAACTAATTTCCAATAAATTAGCCTACATACGATTAACAAAAAATCAAAACATGAATGTTGTACATCTTAACAAACTTTAGCTTACAAAAATTCATAACTTTCATGTAATAAATGTTAAAAAATTCCCCCAATCACTCTGAGGCAATATTCTAGTCGGTCGTAATAAGAATTGACACCATTTGTGATGTGTTTTGGAGGTATCTCCTGTGCTGCAATACTATTTATAATGTTGCATTTTAAAATGGACAAATATTACATTGCTGTCATTTTTTGACAATAGTGAGTAACCATGGAAGTGATGAACTATAATGTTGCATTTTAAAATAAATTCTCTGTATGCACGTAAATGTATTATAAAAACAGTTTCGCAATAATTGTACTTTATTTTATATTTATTATTAAATATTAAGAAATGCAACAGAGAACCAATTATATATGTTATAGAATAGTGATTCGATTCCAGAACTATGAACGGGTTCCCACAACTATTTGCAAGCCTATTGCCGAGAATATTTAAATTGATGAGACTGTTGCTAGGCCAGCCATTTTAGGATACTTAATAAATTTCCTGTATGCGGTTAATTTCAGACAGGTAATTTAGCAGTTAATGCAAGTACAAAACGCCCGGAATACGTCGGAAAATCCCCGGATGAATGTATAACAAACAAGCTTAGCGTAATATGAAATATGTTTTGCAGAGTTTTACGTACATCCGCACACGCTTTTACTTATTTTTGATTGTTCTCTTTAGTTTATGCAACTGTACATCGCCTGAGTCTTTGTAGTTATCCGGGAATGAGTTTTTAGTTTTATGACAAGTTCTCAAGTAAAATGACGGCTTCCTTGTCGTTGGGCATTTATGCGTTTCTGGCAGCTTTTAGTCTAGTTATAAACTAAATTGTACAAGCGAGTATCCAACTTCATGCTTCGCAAGATTCTCCGTAAAATACAAAGTTGTTGATTGTTTGGAAATGTCCTGCGTTCGTCTTCTGCTGTCTTGCAATATTTTCATAGAATTTAAGCCGCGTCTACGTGTTTTATGAACGCATAAAACTCGCTTAATGTATCCCTCTTGCATTTTCGATACGCTTCGTCTTTTTGGAAAATTTGTTTTTGAAATTATTTAGTATGCAATGCACTTTATATACAGCTCTCAACTAATATGTGTCACTAAAGTATACAAAAAAAATCTGATGTGGCCAGCCCATAACCTCCCGCTAGGTATTTAATAGTGATCTCTATAACATATGTTATAGTATAAATACAGCAATCATTATATTCAAATATTTTTATATTGACTTATAACAAACTTTATTTTACATTTTTAACAAATATAACATACACAAATTAAATTTTACAATTATTGACAAAACTAATAGAAAAATCTGTTGTGGCCAGCACAAGAGCTCTCGCCATTTCCATATTAGGCTATATAAGTATTGAAAATTATGCGTTTTTTAAATACTGAAAAAAAAATGCAAAAATATCTTTAGTATTCTTCAAGGAACGACAAGAAATATAAAATGCCTTGAAGTTGACGCGCACTAATTAAACAAATCATGTTCGTTGCTATAATTTGTATAAAACGTCAAAATTACTTACACAGGATCGTCCATTAATTTTTTTTTTCGGGAAATTTATGGGACACATGTTAATGTAAAAAGTATTGCATTTTTCTTTATCAACATGTACAATGCCATGGAAATGACTTAAAGTTTGTGTCACGTAATATCATTACGAAGATTAATCTTGAAAAGAATTTCCTTAGAATATCCATTTGGTGTGATGGATACAAGAAAAACAAAAATGTTGTTAATATACCTTGCAAACATAGGAAGAATGAAAAGGAACTACTACGAATAGGTATTTCAGCACATAGAATCCTCTTACTGAAAACTGAAAAGACTCTTGTCTGGCGTCCAAAATGCTTTTAAAACAGGGGTATTCAAAATGTATTTCACACATTTTATCGAATAGGGCCCTCCACCATAACAAAAAATAATAAAATATACACTTTGTACTTAAAGCATTACTCAATAAATAACGATTAAGATAAAAAAGATACACACACACACACCCACACACACACACACACACACATACATACATACATACATACATACATACATACATACATACATACATACATACATACATACATACATACATACATACATACATACAGACATCTTAAAAATAGTAAATTCGTATTGTAGGGACCCTAAAACGTGCTTATTAATTTAAAACTCACCACCCAATTTTTTAACCAAAGACAATACCTTCCTTACGTAAAGGTGACGGAAGGTAAAAATAGAGTGGAGGACAGCAGCAACAAAGATTTGAAATTTAAAATTATATCTTTTAATTTTAAATTAATGTATAATGTTATATCATGAAATTCCAAATATTTGCTTTTTGCAAAGTGCTGTACATTAGAAATAGCTGTACACCTGTGAGGGTTTTCAGAGAAATGTTTCATAAATTTACTCGTCTACGAGTAAATATTTAATAAGTTGGTTTCTATAACATCACGTACTAGTAATAAATTTATTAATAGAATAGTAAATGAAGGAAATGTAAGTGGTAAAATATTCTATATATACATTAAACATATCTACTGAAAATTTTTATAGGTATCTAAGTAATCTGAGCAAACATTCAATCACTAACACAAAAAAATTAATTTTAAAAGTTGAATTTATTGCCAAAATCGTAGCTTACTTGAATGTAATAAAACTAAAATAAATTTTATTTTGTTTTATTGATTGAATTTTTGCTCAGATTACTTAGATAAAGTAGAAATGAAATATTAACTTTGAATTAATTTTTATCAAATTTTTCGCAATGTAAGGGTGTGATATTATTATATCGTTGAATTCAGAACAAAATTCTCTATTTAGTGAGTTAATAAAATATATATAATGCCATTTAAAAAAATATAATATTGCCCTATAGTTTGAGTACCTCTGGATTTAAGATAATAAAGTTTATACTAAAATGTGTCCCCCTCTATGCCTTACAAAATATTCTAATCACTTTTTTCTGTATCTTTTCACATACATGAATAAACGGCACTGTTCCATTATCTTGATACACCCTGTATACTAAATGCTACAAACTGAACACCTTTTCATTGCGTTGTAACTATCATTTACTTCTGTACCTTTGTCATGTCCTTCACAAGATTAATCCAAACTAAAGCACGTTAGTTCTCCAGCGGTTTAACGCTTCCCCATAATGAAATTTGAGTTAGCAAAACTACTTGAAATAGAAAATCCACTTGTACAGATTGATGTAATTAATGAAAGCAGCTTAAATTCAAAAGATATCCTATCCTTCTGTGTTGGGCTCGTGGCGAACCATTAATAATTCTTGTACGGCCAGGGTCATCCTTTCCATAATGAACAACATTAGCGAGAAGTGGACAAAGAACGTGAACGTGAACGTGAATGTGAGCGTGGAAGCAAGTGAGCGACTAACAGCAGCAACAGACCATGTCCTAAGCTAACCGCACTGTAGAAGGTTGTGATGGATACTACATTATACTGCAACAAACTAGGTTATGTTGTACTTGTAGTTGTTTTGTTATTCTGAATAGGTTAAAACTGCAACAGGGAAACTTGCTTCTAAGCAGGGGATTCAAACTTAGTCGTTTCTTTTAAATTTGTCTCCGTTGGTCAACAGTTTTGTGAACATTTTAGTCTATTCTTGTCCCTGCAAAATTCCTGCAAAAAAATCCTTTTTTGGTCATCCCTGTATAGAGAGTGGTATTGGATTCATGCTAAAAATCGCATATTCAGATTTTAGTGAATAAGCACGTTTTAATGTCCCTACAATCCGATTTTAACATTTTTACGATAAAGTCAGTGTATATATATATATGTGTGTGTGTGTGTGTGTGTGTGTGTGTGTGTGTGTGTGTACGTGTAGATGTTGGATTCTTCAAAAATTATAATACTTAAAACTAATTTAACTATGAATTCCTCAATATGACATTCATGGGAAGGGCTAAAAAGGTTTTGGTAACAATTGGACAACCGGAAGTAGTACTTTCCTTAAAAAATTCTTCTAAATATATATATTTTTTTACCACTTACGCAGTACATACATTTTTTCTTTAACTTCAAAAATCTTAACAAACAGTATTATTTCTTTTGTTTTTACCTTCCGTCACCTTTAGGTAAAGAAAGTATTGTCAAAAAATTCGGTGGTGAGTTTTTAATGAATATGCACGTTTTAGGGTCCTTACTATACGAATTTACTATTTTTAAGATGGTGTCTGCATGTGTGTGTGTGTGTGTGTGTGTGTGTGTGTGTGTGTGTGTGTGTGTGTGTGTGTGTGTGTGTGTGTGTGCGTGTGTGTGTGTGTGTGTGTCCGTATGTGACAAATTTTTCTCCGACGATAACTCCAATACTACAATTCGAAAAATTATAATTCTTTCGTATTCCTCTTCTGTACAACCATATGAAGAGTTGATTAGATTTTGGTTATAATTGATCCACCGAAACTACCCTAATTTGAAGTTTTTAACAGTTTTTCTTAAAAAAACGCAGTTAAATATTATTTTTTAACATTTTGTTATAATACATATTAAAGAAAATACTCTTCTCTATACGGTTTGATTATACATTTTCCTTCATATTCAATAGCTGTAGATTTAAAGTGTTATAAAGAAATTAATTTTCAAAAATTAGTCAGTTTTGCTATTTATCATGGAAACAACTGATAATTTAAAAAAAAAATTAATTGACAGATATGGAAAGTATAGGATCTAAAATTGGTATGTCATAGTGTTCCTCGCAATTGACGTGCAGAGAAAGGCCAAAGAGAAGATGGAAGGACTGTATCGCAAAAGACTTGAGAAAGGAAGGACTGTGTGATGCG
Organism: Ophonus ardosiacus; assembly: GCA_943142095.1. Taxonomy (NCBI): domain Eukaryota; kingdom Metazoa; phylum Arthropoda; class Insecta; order Coleoptera; family Carabidae; genus Ophonus; species Ophonus ardosiacus. The sequence goes on from OW964823.1 coordinate 87,685,563, forward strand.
TTGGACAGGAATGAGTGGAAGAGAAGAGGAAACAGCGACCCCTAATAAAATAGGGGATAGCTGAAGAAGAAATGAAGGAAGTGTCTAGTGCATTTTACTTAGTGTATATTTATGTTATAATTTTATTGGATTTATAGAACCTTTTCGAATCAACTTTTGGTATAGAATTTGTAAAAAAATAGTAGGTGTTCGTGTTCGATTTTACATGATATTATATGTACAGAATCTGTTCCAAGGACCTTTTGGAATGGGATTTGTGCAAAATACATCGAATTGACGGAAGTTCTTGTGCTGGCCACAACAGATTTTTTCTTTTTTTTTTGATATTTTAGTATATGAAATTATAATCATCAAGTAATTAATCTTTTTCATAGATTACCAGCAGATCCGAAGACAAAAAAAGGTTAGTAAATTCTAGAAGTTTGTAGCTCTTCTCGAAAATATTAATATAACTTTAAACTATTTTATAATCGTTAATCGAGCTGCAGAAAATTCACTAAAATCTCTACATTTCTTTACCTCTGTTATCTGCAGTGACGAGAGGTGAAATATTTTTCTAACTAAACTCTCATTTGAAATTTCGAAGCCTCTCGTAACACTGCGCGCGATGGAATGTATTGTTTTAACCGCACCCAACTCGGAATTATAACAATATTTGGATTACTCTCACGACTCGCTGTATATTTGAGTAACAGAACGTGCGTGATTGACATTTCAATCTGAAAACCAAACAATTGTGGTTTTCTGATAGCCTTTCCCAGCATATTGTGGTTTGGCCCAAGCAAGAAATTTAAATTTTAAGAAGTATAATAGCAGAAGGAATTAGATCTCTTATCAGAAAGTTATCTCATTTAAAAACGACGAGAACTTGGATTACTTCTAGGGCAATTTGATGATGACTAGATTACGACTTCGATCTCAGAGAAGATTATAGTGTTCTTTGGAGTTCGGATCAGCTACGGATTAGAAATCTATTTCCGTTGGTGCATCTACTACAAAGTTAATAGCTAAAAGCTTTACGTCGTGAATTCAAGAACTAAATACTTTAGAAAACTACATTTGTTCATGAGTATCATAACTTTATTTTATTCTTATAGTTTTTGAGGAATCGTGTCTACAACATCCAGACATACACACACACATACACACATCCACACACACACACACACAGACATCATTTTAAAAGTGTTATAATCGGATTCTAGGGACCTTAAATCGTGCTTATTCAATAAAATCTGGATATGCGAATTTTAGCATGAATCCAATACCTCTCTTAGCGAGAGGTAAAAATAGGACTTCGAAAATGTCTAATATGTACAATACTTATATAGCCTAATATGGAAACGGCGAGATGTCTTGTGCTGTCCACAACAGATTTTTATAGAACTTCAATGCCTTGACACTAAATAACTATTTTTTGTAGTATCGCCATTTGCTGCCCTTTCATTTAACACACAAAAACGACAACTTAATGTTTGCCAATTATTGTAAACTTAAATCGTCTGAAATATTCCCTTCCGCAGTGTTCAATATCGATTTGGCAGTGAAGAAGGGTTTTTTGTCTACTCGAAAGAAGGTTTTCGCAAAGAAATGCCAATTGTCCCGAATACAGATGCCAAAGTATGTTATTTCACTCCGCCGAGTCGCCAAGTGATTGTGTGCATTCACTCTGCAAATAAGATTATATTATATATTCGAGTTAATCAAGTAGTTTCTCCGGTTCATTGCTTTTCACGCAAAATGGGAGAAACTTGCTATGCAAAAAACTTACAAGTCTTATTGAACTTACAGTATTATTGTTAGTAGATTTCATATTTATGGAAATGTTTTCTTTTTTATATGCAACGATAAATAGAAAGTTGGTGGTCGCAGTTCTGTAACTTTGTGGCCTATTCAGAGAAACACAGTCATAAAGGTTGTTACGGATATAAAGATTGTTATCATAAAGACATTTCTAACAATCTTTATGAATTTGTCAATTCAGAACCTACGTCGGTATTATTGACAATCTTTACAAAATAATACTTGTGAATGAACCAAATTATTTGACAGTAGCTGACTTCATTATGCATATATGAACTTAACCTAACCTTATATGTCAACGTTTTATTCTTTTCATAATGTGTTGCCAATTTTATTTAAAATGCAAACATTCTGCCAAAACAACTAAAGAAGAATATGACATTTGTGTCATATTTGAAAACTTCTAAATTATTTAGAACAGGTATCACTGATCCCAACGTGACTCAAAAGTTATGGAAGATTTTTTTTTATTTTGATTGAAGAAAAATCACACATTAGCACCAGGATAAATAACAAGGTTTTCACGAATACCTACCACAGAACATAATATTTTCAAAGAAATATGTATTTACGTCAAAAGTAACTTTCGTCCACGATGATTTTTATCGTTCTTATTATCATTATTTAAGTCGAAGGAGGATCCATGCGAATAATCAACTGCATCCTGCTAATATTTAGCAAAAAGGCCATTATTAATAATATTTGATTGATGTAATAATCTGTCACATGTCAAATATTAGAAATAACAACGTGATAACAACCATAAATACATAGTTTTAGCAGTCGTTATGATAAAGACTGTCAAAACACGTAACAATTGTTGACGGTAACCACCTTCAGTACTGAGAATACCAAATTTGATTTTAACAATCTTTACAGTACATAACAACCATAAAGACCATAACGACAACACAAATATTGAGTCCTGAATAGACCCCTTTATATTATACAGGTTGTTAAAGAATAAGTGTCTCAAATTATGAGGGCATATAGTACTAACCAAGATGAGTAAAAAAAAGCTTAATCAACATGGGTCCGATCTTCAATAGTTTCCGAGATATAAGGCAGTGAAAAATGAGTTTTTTCGGGGTTTTCCTCTGCTATCTCGAAAACTATAAGAGTTACGACTTTGATTAAATGAGTCTTTTTGTTTTACCTTTCAGAGGTTATTTTAGATGTGTATTTGTTTTTCAAAAACAATGGAATAATTGTACTAAAACAAATGTTGTGACGACCTTGGCCAATATTTAGTTTTCAAATAACTTCGTAACAATTAGAAAGTGAAAAAATGTGTGATATAAAATGTTATTGTTTTTTTATAGTCTATTTACTGACATAGACAAAATTTTGTTCGACCACTATCGTTGTCAAGTTTTCTTCGATTTTTCATTTATCTCGGAAACAGTTGAGGATCAGACCTATGCTGATTAAGCTTTCTTACTCATTCTTGTCAGTACTATTTACTATATGCCCTTAATTTTTACTTCCCGCTACCCTTGATAAGGGAGGTATAGGGACCGTGCTAAAAATCATATATCGAGATTTTAGTAAATGACCACGTTTTAAAGTCCCTAGAATCCAATTTTAACATTTTCACGATGATGTCTGTATGTGTGTGTGTGTGTGTGTGTGTGTGTATGTGTGTATGTGTACAAATTTTGTTTGCACTCTAACTCAAATACAATCATCCAGAAAATTCTGAAATCTTGTATTTCTACCCTATTCTAATAGGAATAGAAGCCATTAGATTTTGGTGTAAATCGGATAAACGGAAATGGTACTTTACTTAAGCTCGTAATGGTTTTTCTTCAAAAAATACCATTGAATGCCATTTTTTCGCATTTAACGTCATTGGAAAATTATAGATTATTGAATTTTGTACAGGTATACATTAATACTTTTTCTATATATTTTACAGATTAATTTAAAAATCATTTTTCTTTTTTTAATCCCGAAGCCTAAGATAAACACAATTCTTTTGTTACACAGTTTATTTTTCAAATGAATGTAACTGACAGGTAAACATCATTGTCAAAAAACTAATCACTTCAAATTAATAATAGTGACATATTAAATAATAAAGAAAATCGTAAATAAAGCAATAGTTATATGCAATGGAACATAATATAGTTTGAAGCATTACTAAATATGTATTTAAATTAATAAAAATTAAATAGCGGGAGGTTTTGTGTTGGCCACATCAGATTTTTTTTACACTGTCTTTGAAACAGCCTGCATAATTAATTTAGTTTAAATTTACTGGACGAGAGAGTGTTGTAGTGAACTTTATTTGACAAAAAAATATGTTCACATTTATTCTGGTTTGTATGAGAAATGTTAACTTATTGCGAAACATATCGTCGGATAAAAGTATAATTAAATTTGTCAAAACTTTAGCCTGCGACAAATTTAACAAGAGAGAAATATTGTTGGGATTAATTTCGTTAGTAAATAATTTGCAAGGGTGAAAAACATAAAGCAATCCGTTTTGAATAATTGTCGCACAAATAATAACTTGTTGGAATAAAATATTACGAGGAGCAATCTCACAATTAATCAAGGAAAATAACAACCTTCTTTAATTTCCCATGTCACAATTCATGTCCAGATTCATTGCAATTTTATCCTTCAGTAATTACGTTATGTCCTTAACATTACGACACAATTAAATTACAAAGTCTGTGAACAAAATAATTGGGCAAGAGTGACCGATTACGCAAATTTAAATTAACGGTTTATGCAAATGGAGATGTGGACTATACGAAGCTTATACCTACATAATAAGTATAAAAATATGGGGCGAGATTTTCCGAGGATGCATATTCAGATGACCGCAAGAGAGAAAAAATACAAAGTATTTATTAATATGAGACATTTAACAGAAAAATCCGTTGTGGCCAGCAAAATACCTCTCGCCATTTCCAGTTTATGTTATATAAGTATTGTATTGCACTTCGCTGTCAAAACGTCGTTTTGTAACAAAAATTTTACAGAACTTTACCCAAATATTGTTACCTTCCGTCACCTTTAGGTAAGGAAGGTATTGTCTTTGGTCTAAAAATTCGTTGGTGAGTTTTTAATGGATAAGCACGTTTGATGGTCCCTAGAATACGAATTTACTATTTTTAAGATGATGCCTGTATGTGTGTGTGTGTGTGTGTGTGTGTGTGTGTGTGTGTGTGTGTGTGTGTGTGTGTGTGTGTGTGTGTGTGTGTTTGTGTGTATGAGTGTGTGTATGTGTCCGATGGAAGAGTAAGAAACAGTGACCCCTAATAAAATTGAAGAAAGCTGAAGAAGAAAGAAGGAATTGTCAAGTGTAATTTACATAGTGTATGTTCAAGTTATAATTTTATTGGATTTATAGAATCTTTTCAAAGGAACTTTTGGTATGGAATTTGTAAAAAATAGTATGTGCTCGTGTTATAATTCTATTGGATATTTAGAATATTTTCCAAGAACCTTTTTTATAGCATTTATCCATTTTTATTTCAACACTTTTATTTCTAAAAATTAACACAGTTGTTCAAATACTCTAAAAATGCGTACAATTACGTAACATTCTCTTTACAACCAAATAATATTACTAGCAATTTTATATCTCTACCCATTTTTGAATTATTGCTCCTAAAGTCAATATAGGTACCCCACATTTAGATAAAAACTTCAAAATTTTCAAAAATCTAATTTGTATGTATCTAGATACATCTCAATGCGCTGATTCCAAATTTTGAAACCGCAGGTCGATATCTTGTTTCGTTCTCAAGATATTTAGATTTAAACTTTTGCTCAAAACTGCCCATTTTTGGGTATTATCCCAAAAATGGGTCGAGATATGAATTTGGCAACATCACCATTCGATTCTACGGACAAAAATACATAAGTATAGCAATTTTCATAATTATTGTCCAACCGGTTCATTTTTTATGAATAAAAGTTTGAAAACCTCCAAAAATGGCCAAAATCTGAAAAAATCGTAAGGGGTACCCCTTACGATTTTTGCGATTTTTGGTCATTTTCAGTTATTTTGCTTTAGAGATTGTATGCGGTGTTCAAAAATTCTGAAAATTGGTGTACTTATGTAATTTTGCCCGTAGAATCGAATGATGACATATCCCGACCCATTATTGGGTTATTACCCAAAAATGGGCAGTTTTGAGCAAAACTTTGAATCTAAATATCTCGAGAACGAAAAGAGATATCGACCTGCGGTTTCAAAATTTGGAATCAGCGCATTGAGAAGTATCTAGATACATAAAAATTAGATTTTTGAAAATTTTGAAGTTTTTAACTAAATGCGGGGTATATTGACTTTTGGGGCAATAATTCATAAATGGGTAGAGATATAAACTTGGTAGTAATATTATTTGATTTATAGAATCTTTTCCAATGAACTTTCGGTAAGGGATTTGTACAAAATACATCAAATTAACGGAAGGTCTTGTGTCAATTCTATTCTATGTATTTTGTACAAATCCCACACGAAAAGTTTCTTGAAAAAGATTTTATATATTCATTAAATTTGTAACACGAACATCTGTCAATTAGAATTATTTGAATATATCAGCTGTTTCCATGACTATTGCAAAGCTGGTTTATTTATGAAAGTTAATCTCTTTATAATTCATTAACTCTATATCTATTGAATATGAAGGAAAATGTGTAATAAAACCGTATAGACAATAAGATATTCTTTCATATTGATACATAAAATGTCAAACTAACTGCGTTTTTTCAATAAAAACTGTTATGAACATCAACTAAGGGAACTTCCGATTGAAATATTGCAAATTAACAAATTCCTAGTCTTGTATTACATTTGAAAAACCTAACCACGAATATGTCTCGCAAAATATAACCAGTAAGGGAAACCCTTCTCTTGGAAAAGACATTCTCCGCTGTAGAAATGACATTTATGCATCGCTGCATGTACGTATTTCTCGTACATACGTTTCTATCGATTCCAGAAAGATATGAGAGAAATTCCATTTTGACAACTATGGTTCACCCAAAAATATTTCAATCATAAATTGAGGTTTTCCGGTTATGGTCCATATCACTACGCAATATATAGGGCTGTATATGCGGCTTCCGGTATCCATATTTTGTTCTTGTTCGATTTTTTTTAGAAATATTGTGGAAGACTCAACGTTCGTACGTTCGAATTCACAACAGAGAGGAGCAATGAATATAGTCAAGCAGTGGATTAAATTCACTATCGGTTTTCAGCTTTAAATTTGAGAGTGGTATATTTACAAAAGAGGTCATGCACGACTTTTTTTTTATAATTTTAATCGATAGAGTAGTGAAAAATAATAGACCCGTATTTTTTATTTTTCCTCAAATCGATCTTTAATCATGAAAAAATTGTAATTGAAAATGACATTCTTTAAAATGAGGCTGCTAGACCCCCGCTTCGTCCCTTGTCCAATGACGTCACAGAGTGAAAGGCACGACCATTTTGATTTTCACATTGTCTTAAACGTCAAAGTGACATTTAAAGATAACCTAAAATTTATGAAAGTAAACATGTCGATGGAACGTTGTTTGTGTCAAATAAAGAATAAAATAATATTCTGCAATATATTCTATGTCTCACATGCGTTTATAACCTTCTACCGTCTAATTCAAAGATTCAAAAGTGAAAGAAAAAAGAAACATGGACCTCTGGGAGCTCTACACGTCTATACAGTATCCCACACTCTATCTTCAGCGTGGCAGAGATAGCCAATGTTATTCTTATGGAGGTTTTCTGTACCATGTTGCCAATTTTTCAATGTAATGTAATATTGAAACATTCATAAATTTTCATTGCTATACCAAAATTAGTTAACACTGTACAATTTAAGTTTTATGAGGGTCTCTTATTTACCCAAGGGCTTATTGTATTCACCCAATATTTCTCTAAATAGTTTTATATACAGGGCTATTTGTACTTGTAATAAATAATATTTCAATACAATATTTTAAAACCGCCCAGCATACTAATCTTGATTAAATCATTAGAAATTAGAATTTTAAAATATTATAAATTCAAATTGGAGATTACAAAGAAAGAATAAAGACTTATGAACTATGTAAAATATATGCTGTATTTCTATCAAGCTTAAATATTAGTAAATTATCAAATAAGAAGATATAAATTAAATAAAAAATATGTATTATTAAAATGACCAGTGTGTTATTCAATTTCATTTTTTTCTTCGCACCTATGCTATTTTACATCTATATTTTGTACTCGTATATGTATCAATTTTATATCTTTTCGTAGAATGGAAATATGTAACATAGGGAATTTATATTGTTGACGACGATTGTAAAATGTCCAATTAAGTACAAACATGTTTTATATTAATTGGAAAAATACTATCTTTTTTAGTTTATGTTCTGTATTTATCAATTTAAACCCAACGTTTCGGCACCATAAACTGGTGCCTTCTTCAGGGGATACATTGACATTAATTTTTTAATTAACAAAAATAACAAGTAACTAAGGTAACAAGAAATATTCATAAATGTTACCTTTTTACCTTCCGTCAAAAGGAAGGTATTGTTTTTGGTCAAAAAATTCGGTGGTGAGTTTTTAATGTATAAGCACGTTTTAGGGTCCCTACAATACGAATGTACTATTTTTAAGATGATGTCTGTATGTGTGTATGTGTGTCCGTGTGTGTGTCTGTGTGTGTGTCTGTGTGTCCGTGTGTGTGTGTGACAAATTTTTCTCCGACGATAACTCCAAAACTACAATTCTAAAAATTATGATTCTTTCATATTCCTCTTCTTTACAACCATATGAAGAGCTGATTAGATTTTGGTTATAATTGGTCAATTGGAAGTACCCTTATTTGAAGTTTTTAACAGTTTTTCTTAAAAAAATGCAGTTAAATATTATTTTTTGACATTTTCTTATTATATTTATTAAAGAAAATACTCTTCTCTATATGGTTTGATTATTCATTTTCCTTCATATTCAATAGATGTAGAGTTAAAGCATTACAAAGAAATTAATTTTCAAAAATTAGTCAGCTTTGTTATTTATCATGGAAACAGCTGACATAATTATTCAAAAAAATTTATTTGACAGATGTCAGTTGCAAGTGCAAAACCAAATATGGAAAAAGTATAGGATCTAAAATTGGTATGTCATAGTGTTGCTCGCAAGTGACACGCAGAGAAAGGCCAAAGAGAAGATGGAAGGACATTACTTAGTGTAGTTTATGTTATAATTTTATTGGATTTATAGAACCTTTTCAAATGAACTTTTGGTATGGAATTTGTAAAAAATAGTATGTGTTCGTGTTCGATTTTACATGATAGTATATAGAATCTGTTCCAAGGACCTTTTGGTATGGGATTTGTACAAAATACAGGGAATTGACGGAAGGTCTTGTGCTGGCCACAACAGATTTTTTATGTATACGTTGGGTTTAAATTAATACATACAGAACATAAACTAAAAAAGGTAGTATTTTTCCAATTAATAATATGAGTTCTGAAAGATATTTTAATAATGTTTTATATTATTTACTTTAAATTGACTAGAGTTTATATGTTAATTTATTTCATTTACCTACGCTTGTTATAATTTTATATCCCACTTACATTTTGTATTTGTATAATTTTATATTTTTTGTAAATTATTAAACTGACCAGTTCATTATTTGATTTAATTTTTTTTCTTTTCACCCACCTGTTTAGATACACTGAAAGTACACCAGTCATAAATACATTCAATGAAGTACCCAGAATATTTCATCTCTTTTTGGGCATCTATTTTGCTCTTTCTATCTTACAGATTTACAGCAGGTAAATATGGCAACATGGTACTCCATAAGACTCTATACTGAACATAGAGTGTGGGACACTGTATAGTTATATTTCGTCATTACTGGGACCCATGGACCTCTGGGAGGTCGGGCTCTGGGAGCTCTACTTTTCTGGGACATGTGTTGGTGTCTATAATGTCGCTAGTGGAGAAAAATCAGTTGTCAGAAACACCAAGTAAGAGGCTAAGACCTACAGAAGGTCTGACCTTATTTCTACGTAATAATACTCGTAAAGGTATTAACGTAAACATACTGTTTGAACGTTAGATTCTGTTTGTATTACATACTCGATGTTATCGTATATAAATGTATAATTACAAATGTCAATACGATGCTAATAATGGGTTGTCTGAGTAGTAGTAAATAGTTCCCTATGTGCGTATTGATTACTTGCGGGTAGAAATGCATTTAACTCTTCCATCAATAATTTAATTAACTTTTCTTAAGGCTTCTTCTTGTGCAAAAACAAGATTGTTTTAGCAAACAAAGGAAATGCACTGTTGGAATGTGGGTTATAAGTTATAAGTCTTAGTTTCACTTCCTTGTCGCGTGAGCCCTCGCCAGAAACTTCTGAAACTAAAGACATTATTAAGTCGCGGATAAGGCCGTTTAATTCGTCGCTTTTATGATGAATTGGAGCTGATTCCTCGATAAAAACCAATTGGCCCTGTTCTGTGGCCGGGCACGCGAGAATGAACCTCGAACGAGTCTCGAACGAATCTGGAAGTTGCCCGCCATATGGCTGTCTCTGGAGTTCCCACCGGAAATTGCTCTTTTCTCTCTGCGCGGGCTCCACGCGAATACAAATTCAAATGCAAATACGAAAAGTTTCTTAGATGTCAGCAACTAGTTTGCAGTTTAGCGCCGCAAAACAAACCGTTTACTCTGGGAGTCTTCCGGCGATAAGAAACCCAATCTGTAAATTGTTATATCGTTGCGGCTTCTCATACAAGTATCATAACATGCTCAACGCATTACCATCACACGCTATCTCTAACTATAAATATTTTGAATAACAATGAATGAGTCATATTTGTATTTAAAAATAACTATGCTGTGTTCTATCTAAGTAAGCAAAAAAAAGCAATTACCTATTTATTTATTTATTTGTAGTGTTTGGAGTGTCGCATTGACAAAAGTTTTGATGCAAATTAAAAATATATAGTGTCTGATATACAGGCTTATTCTTGTGACTCTTGTAATTATAGCAAGATGGCTACAATAACAACTTTCCTAACAAGGCTGTTAGCAATATTGTTTTGATTTTGTATTCAGGTGGCACCTTTGTTATTAACGTTCAACAATTTCTGTATCATAACAATTGTTAGAACTTAGCAATGAATTTAGGGAAATTTTTGATGAAATTTAGGGACATTAAGCAGTTGACTGAATATATCAATCATTTGACGTTTAATTTAGTGGTTATGGCCTGTATTCTAACATCTTGAAATAGCGCTACTTCCGAAAAATCGCTACTTCAACTGTCAAATGTGAACTTTAATATCCAAAATAAATTAAATTATAAATGCCACTTATTTCAAATATTATAGGTTTCATTGGGAAAGCCTTTAACATCCGAATATTCAAAATCAAAATATTTAACACCAGAATATGCACGCACAGAATCATTTAAATCCCGAATATTCAAGAACCGAATCATGCATCGCCAGAAAGCGCTTTGCCCGAATGATTCATAAACCGAGTATGTGGGCGGGGCCAGGAGGAGTAAACGTTAGATTATGTGTAAGTTGGTTAGCGATGGTTCTGTTGATACGCTTTCGGGCAATGCGCGATTTTGTGTTTGAATATTCGGGATTTGAATGATTTTGTGTGGGCATATTCTGCTTTTGAATATTCTTATTTTTAATATTCTAGTTTTGAATATTCGGGCGTTGAGTATGCATCCGGTTTCATTTACAAAAATATGAAACCTAAAAAATATATAGGTACTTATATATGTTTATTATATAGGTATATATATATATCATCACGGCATATTACCCATTTCTGGGTGTGCCAGTGTCTACAACACATGTAGACATCAGTAATGATGACGATATATTTTACCGTGTGGGCGTTTACCAGGCGTCACTTCACGGGCACTCATAGCTGGTGTGGAGAGTGCACCACAGGGGTCACTTTTGTGCCATTTAAAATTGGAAATATTTGGCGTCTGTCGGGATCGAACCCGGTTCCCCCAGGTTCGCGACCGATGTTATAATCGGATTGTAGTGACCTTAGAACGTGTTTATTCACTAAAATCTGGATATGTGATTTTTAGCATGGATCCAATATCTCTCTAATTGAGAGGTAAAAATGTCCAGAACAATTTATGAAAGAAATTTAAATTAGATAAAAATAAACAAAATAAATAAATAGATAAATATATCATCACGGCATATTACCCATTTCTGAGTGTACCACAATCTGTTTTATCGCAGATATCGGTAATGATGATGACATATTTGTACCGTGCAGGCGCTTACCAGGCGACACCTCACGGGCACTCATTGCTGGCGTGGAGAGTGCACCACAGGGGTCACTTTTGTGTCATTTAAAATTAGAAATAAAAAAAAAAAATGTTATTTATTTCATACCTTAATAAGTACTCATATTTATAATAGCTTGCATTTGTCTTTGCATCAAATTAAGTAAATAACATATTCTGTTACTGTGTATTTCAGATATTGTTTCAATTTTAATACAGATTCAATGCATGTTATTGTGTAAGACACGAATCATTCTTATCTATTTTATATTGTTCTATTAAAATGAATATTAGAATGCATGACCTAACGTCTCTTCAATAATATTCAAGAAACATAACTTTTATCTGCTATCATAAATTTCCGCATTCGGATACTCGCCGTTTAGGAGTTTTGTTATAAAACATGAATAAAAATTGAAAAATAGAACGGTCAAAAACTGCTGTACTCAGCTCTAAGATATCGGATTTATTTCACACAGAAATTCTTCGCAAAACAGTGACAATAAATTAATTAGGTTGAATATTAAAACAATTGCTGTTGTTACGAAGACAATATTTTAAAGCCTACTATATTAGGGACAATAAATATTGTACATCCCTCGTATAAGTCCTGTGTTGCGTGTTTTATAATTATACATACGATGCAATCAAATTACGGCAACCATTTACAGTATACGTCAATAGCAACGTTACTGTCATAAGCAGTAAATTAATTATGATACTCCCAACTCATGGATGGAAAAAGTTGGAATATTTAACTACTTCAAGTAACTCATAATAGGGAGAAGTTTGTGGGGTCTAATGACAGTTTGGAAATAAATCGAAGCACCTACTTTATTTTTCTCATTACGAAGAACTACCAGATGATTGCTCCAATCGCAGAAAAACTTTTCCTTTGTTTCTTTTTCTTAGAAGATCTATACATTACGGGAAATATTTACGAATGTAACATTCACTTTTCGATTGCGCGCCACTGGTTTAGAAGGCATAAACACTTAACATTCTTAAACACAATAATATCCCCCGATTCTTTGAGGGTTATTTGGTGTGGTAACAGCAGTTTTCTGACGTGTGTGATAGTGTCACACATTTTCTTTTTAAAATGTCACTATTATTAATTTGAAGTGATTAGTTTTTGACAGTGACATTTACTGTCAGTTACATTCATTTGAAATATGAACTGTGTAACAAAGGAAATGTGTTTATCTAAGACTGTGTCCGATGTTGCACTTTTATCGCCCTAATATGTAAATCCTAAATTTATATGCCCTAAATCTAGTGATTATTTAGGATTTAAGGAATTAGATTTTAGGGTTTTGCAGGAGCACACTATGCCTTGAAGTTGACGCGCACTAATTAAACAAATAATGTTCGTTGCTATAATTTGTGCAAAACGTGAAATTTACTGTCAATGCTTATTAGCTTCTGTTTTATGAAATATAATATTAACATTTACTCTCAAGCATCAAATTGAATCGAATTGTATAATTCATTTTTGTTGTTCTAAAGTGTGCCATTCGGAGTTGTATTTATGTGAAGAAGACCTAAATCCTAATTACTAAATGCCAAAATGCGACATCGGACACAGCCTTAGGCTTCGGGACTAATAAAAAAAATATTTTTAAATTTATCTGTAAAATATATAGAAAAAGTATGGTATTTTTTGAAGAAAAAACATTATGAGCTTCAGGTAAAGTGCCATTTCCGGTTATCCGAGATTTACACCAAAATCTAATGGCTTCTTTTCATATTAGAATAAGATAGAAATGCAAGGTTTCAGAATTTTCTGAATGATAGTATTTGAGTTAGAGCGAAGACAAAATCCCTACACATACACACATACATACATACATACATACATACACACACACATACATACACACACACATACATACACACACATAAATACACACACATACACATACACACATACACTCATACACACATACAGGCATACAGACATCATCGTAAAAATGTTAAAATTGGATTCTAGGGATCTTAAAACGTGGTCATTTACTAAAATCTCGATGTTTTTTTTTTTTTTTTTTTTGGAACGATCCCTATACCTCCCTTACCAAGGGTAGCGGGAGGTAAAAAATGTGCATCAATATAAAAATGTTATTGAAAGGTTTTGGATGAAAAGCCACCACTGTTTACATATAAATTTTGTTTTGTATTACACAAACTGTATGAAAAAACCCTGCAGTTGTTGAAACATTTTAAACCAATCAATGTTAGTGGTTAAAAATAAATGACAGAACAAATGGCAGCCACATTGTGTTTGTAGGGACACAAATTGTATTTGAAAGCATTCGGCAAGTCGGCATTTTAACAGTAACAGTGCAATGCAATGCGCCATGTTTAATTCAAAAGGTGACATTTTCAATTTAGCTGCGTGCAGCATCTCTAAATTGCTAAATGTATAGCTTAATTTTTAGTAGTAGCTACACAGCTAATGGAGTCCGTATCTAGTTGCTAGTTTTCTAGTCTTGATTTCATGCTGTTTAAATATCAATTATTTATGTATGTAAAAGATATAAATCAGGGTATCGAACCCGAACCTGGAGTGGGATCATGTAACTGTGAAAACGATATTGCGACTGTCGACAAGTGAAAATGTGATCACGTAAATAGTGAAAACCGAAAACGATATCGTTTTAGACTGAAAAAAATGTGAATTCTAGTCGACACACTCAAAGCATGTGAAAACGATAGTCGTATCTTATGTCCTTTTTATTTCATACATTTGGGTATACGTATATCTTTTTCTAATTTACTTACATTTAAGTAAAAGAATGTAGTGAGCACTGAATTAAATTTGACGTTTTGGAAAGAAATGTCATCAAATTAATATATCAAATTTGAAAGGTATTTTTTTTTAGCAAAGCGAAAATGAAATAATTATAATGAATACGATAATTATAGAACGAATATTTATTACAAGAATGAATCTACGAAAAATTCATTACCGTTTTAATACTAGCATGTTGCAAAGAACCAAATGCGTATGATTAATTATAACTATGGCTGGTAGCACAAGCCTTGTTCTAACTAAAACGCTGTTTTAAGAAATGTCAAATTCAAATTTCAATGTTTAATTTCACATTTATGTGTAAAGAACGATTTTTTAAAAAATATTTGGTTGAATACAAACTATGTGCTGTTTTAAAATCATATTTTGATATATTTGATGTTATTTATTTTTGTTATTAAATAAAGAAATTTGACATTTCTTAAAACAGTGTTTTAGTTAAAACAAGGCTTGTGCTACCAGCCAATATTTTTACTCTTTTGAAAATTATGATAGAAAATTGAAATCTTGTTGATTAGATATTTTCTTAGTTAGTAGACAGAACTACATAAAAGAAATATTTTCTGGCATTGTTGATATTCTAGTAACTGTAAAAGTGTTGATTACAACAAAGCATATTTTGATTCCAGCCAAAGAATATTGATTACAAGAATAAATCCAAGAATGGAAATTTTAATAACTATTGCATTCTGCGAAGCAACAGAGATAACGATTTTAGCTTGTGTTTTGTGATTAATATTTTGTAGTTTGTACACAAAATTAAAATTTATGAATAGATCATTTTCCACAACCTGTCCGAAGGTTATGCGCCGTTATTTAAATGTAGCCCAACTTTACTTACTTGAAATACAAAACGTAATAAAAACTAGATTACTTTAAAGTTACTATCTTGTCTACTTGCAGTCTTAAATGGTCTCTTAAAGTTTTAATTATATATTTAGAAATATTTTTGTTTACTTCATAAATTTTTCTTCTGGAATATAAAAAGGGACAAAATTAGATGACCCATAGCATCTGTAACTAATTGATAATTTAACTTTTATCCATCTTCAATTCTTATAGCATTGCTATTATGAACGAAAAGCCAGAATAATACGTTTTGATATTAAATTAAAAATTTTAATGACATTCATATAAATTATCTGTCAAAACTACTATTTAATACAAAAACATTAGTCTATATACGATATCGTTTTCGCCAAACGTAGTCACTTTACGGAAATAACCGAAGTTAAAAACGTAGTGAGTGACTAATTTTACGTGATCGCTAAGGAAACGAATATCGTTTTCACTTCTCGAAAATCGCAATATCGTTTTCACTTTTACGTGATCTCACTCCTGAACCGAACTAAAACGGGAACCAAACCGTAACGTTTTAGTAAACCCAAAACCGAACCTCAAAGGCCCATGGTTCCCAGACCCATTGTGAGAGCTTAGCTTATGATCGCACGTTGGTTCCAGACAAATTGACAAATAAATATCACTGTCAAAAAGCTAATCATTTCAAATTAATAATAGTGATATTTTAAAAAGAAAATAGTAAATAAAATAATAGTTATATGTAAAGGAACTTAATATAATTTGCAGCATTAGTAAATATACAGGGTGTCTCTTAAATAGGGGGACATGGCTTAATCACAGATTCCTGAGGCTAAAATAAAACGATTTAACCAAACTTGCTTCTACCGGAAAATGTACCATTTAGCCAGAATTCTGCTTCAAAGTTCTTCGAAAAAAAATTAATTTTGCTTATAATAATCGGACGCTTTATTCGATTTGGATGAATTTTGGTATGACAGTTTATATGGTTATGTCATCTTTTAAGGTGATACTTGTTATTAATAGTGAACCACTAGTGTATGAAACTTAGGTGTCCCAACATTAATTAGACCGTAACTTTTTAATGGCAATGCCAAAAACGTGAAGTTATTTTTCTTCAGAAAGATACATTCAATAGTAAACTTTTCTCTCTCTGTGTAATTTGTGATATCTGTTACGGTTCACATAGAAAAAAATAAAATCTGAGTGTCTGCACTGCTAAATTTTTAAAATAAATTTAATCTAGCAGTCTATCCAAATGTCAAAAAAGTAATTTTTAATGAAGACAAATAACTTCACGTTTTCGGCATTGCCATTAAAAAGTTACGGTCTAATTAATGTTGGGACACCTAAGTTTCATATACTAGTGGTTCACTAATAATAACAAGTATCATCTTAAAAGATGACTTATAACCATATAAACTGTCATACTAAATTTCATCCAAATCGAATAAAGCGTCCGATTATTATAAGCAAAATTAATTTTTTTTCGAAGAACTTTGAAGCAGAATTCTGGCTAAATGGTACACTTACCGGTAAAAGCAAGTTTGGTTAAATTGTTTTATTTTAGCCTCAGGAATCTGTGGTTAAGCCATGTCCCCCTATTTAAGAGACATCTGTATATACTTTCTAAATTTTCCAGTCGTATAAATACCATTAAGAAACAATTACAAAAACATGTCGTGAACAGCTTAAGACTTATTTATTTCTGGTTCTATATTTGTTCTAAAAATACCAATGTTTAATTATAAAATAAATAAATATTATTATTACGGACGTTCTAGTAGAGATCGTAAAATCTAGTGCATTTTATCAACTACTATAATTCAGTTAATGCTCTTACAGATAACAACACTTAAAACTTTTAAATAAATTTAAATATCCCTATTTTCCCGCTTACAAATCCCTGTTACTTATATTAATTACAACACGTTCCATGTGCATATAGCAAAATGCATGTAAGCTATTTATACCATTTAGGAATTCCAAATAAAAGCTTACGTCGGGAGCAAGTGGCATCTGCTGTAAAATTCAACACTTAGATGGCTCTGGCTCTGCTAACGAGAACAAAACAAATAACATGATAAATGAAGGTGCGACACCAAGTCTAAGTTCACTGCCAACATGATTTGTATCTATCTTCACTTAAGACCTTAATGAGCGCAAGCAAATCCTACAACGGTGAAAGATCTAAGTGCACTACTTTTACGTCACTTCCTATTTCCTGCGCCACTTTTTCAAATTACAAAAACACTCATAAAATAAGTTCCTGTTGCACTTTAGCCAAACAAATATTCTTGAATACATTCATATGAAAGCAGGGAACTCAGAGAAGTTCGTCTTTTCATGACGAATATGGAGATTGTTTGCCGAGGCATAACCGAGGCAAATAACCAGAATGAGTCATGAAAAGGAACTTCAATGACGAGATAAATATTACAATTTTTTCTGAAATCGTATAAGAATTCAAAATCACTGAATGGTACATATCGTCGCGTTCAAGGCAAAACGACACAAGCGCCATTTCCATAATAAGCCAGGAGACACAAAAAACTGTCTGCGCTTTTATACAAATATATTTTTAATGTCTTAACTGCATTAAAAGTAAGCAGATTTTTTTCTGAATTTTTGTGTGTATTTAAATGTAAACATAAATTAAAAAACTGCATGATAATTAGAAGTATGTTGTCTGATTATGTTTCGTTTATGTGGTGTTTATGCCAAATTTATATGTCGGTTAAGACAATTACATTAACGTAAGTTTTGATCGCAAATGTTGCTTGCGCGAAGATATGCTAATTTAATTTTTGATAATTTAGACGGACAACGGCGTTTGTGACATGATCTGTAATAATTGTAATTATTAAAGAACTGTTAAAGGATTTATTTGAAATACATATTAGAATATATTTTATTTAATAAACTTATAAACATATCAGTATAAAAATATTGCGCTTATATAATTATACAAACATTAAAACTCAGACAAAATTAACAAAAATAAAAAAAAAAACTATCACTCTGATGTTTTATACTTTAGTTACTTTACCGGCAGAACTGAATATGAAATAAAATGACTATATCTAATAATCTTCCACGTCTTATCTAGTTCATCAGAAACAGAAGACACATACACAAGTATTATTGATGATATCTTGATGGTATAACATTTAATTCACATAAACTTTTTAAGTACTCTACTATATGAGCATCGGAAAATAACACATCATTGTTCAGTGCTTCCATCAAATCATTATTTTCAAGTGCTGATGGAAGAAAAGATTTTGAACGTGGAAAAACATAATAATCTGTGATTATCATTACATGAACTTTAATTAATTACCAGCATTAAAGTATAAAATATTGAAAAAAAACTAAAATGTGAAAGCAACAAATAATGAATGACCTATTGTATAATATATCTTCATTACCGATATCTGAGATAAACCAGATTGGCACACTCAGAAATGGGTAATATGCCGTGATGATATATATATATATATATATATATATATATATATATATATATATATATATATAATTATTAATCAAATATTTAAAATTATAGATATAATAAATCTCATCAACGAATCTCGAACATTTAGAAGAGTAAGAAAAAATATATTCATTGACAGCCCGATTCACAAAAAAGTTTAAGCTAATCCTCATTTTTTGATTAGGGAATTCTACTCTCATTTTGACAGTTTATATCTTAAAATATAGTCTAATCTATTCCTAGGATCTACCTTTATTGATAATATCATGAAAATTAAATTTTAAATACCGGAATAGAATAGAATTCACTAATCCAAAAATGAGGATTAGCTTAAACTTTTTTGTGAACCGGGCTGTGAATGACTTAAAAAAATATATAAAAATATCTAAAGAATAGATGTAATTTTTGGAAAATAACAGATGAATCATTTAAATCATTTTTATGTTTTTGCTATGTCTACAGAAATAGCGATTGTCACTTGTTATTTTCATGGCCATGAAGATTATACAAAAACTTCCGTCCGTAGTTTCCCGTATTTGAAATGACTGATATTATCACCCCCTTTAGCAAGTGGTAAGTGTCTTCATCAAAGTCATATGAAACTTTTATCATAACTACGATAACGAAATTAAGCCCGTCACAATTCTAACCCTTCAGATTAATACTCTACATCCCCCGAGGATTCACATTTCGCTCAACAGTAACAGTGATACCTACTACAAATCCCCATTATGACAAAAGTTAATTACAGAGGGTTGAAAATCTTCAATCGGTAAACTACGATACGTGAGCTGCAGGGCCGGACGCTGACAGAAAGCAGAGGCGATTGCCTCACTTTACAGAATTTAGAGGCGAATTTCGGGTTCATTTTAACGTCATAGGGTTCATGACTAACGAATTTTAGACGCAGAAAATCTATTTGAGATAAATTTTGTGAATGTTCTACCGGATGAAATACAAAATTGTTTTGAACAGATTTGCAAAACCATTGAGATAATATTCCCATGTTCTACAACATGCATATTAAAAAAATCTGTTGTGGCCAGCACAATACCTCTCGCCATTTTCATATTGGGCTATATAAGTATTATATTTAACATTTCTGGTACACACAAAAAAATCTAATTACATTTATTCTTTATTTTTTAATTCATTCTATGAACAAGTTTCCTCCTACTCTTCTAAATGTTCGAGATTCTACCAATTCATTGACGAGATTGGTGGTATTTTTGAAGGGTATATGATGAATTATACAGTGTGTCCCATTTAGAGGTGCCACCATTGGGATCTCGAGATCTATAAGAGATACGATGTCGGTTAAATGGAACTTTTTGTGCGCCTTTGGGAGGCCATCTCAGATGTGTTTTTGTTTTTGTAAAAATTCTTATAGGGCACTAGATAATGACGAAAAACTGAATATTGTTGATTTTTTCTTTTTCAAATTACTTCTAAACTATTAGTAATTATATCAGTAAATTTTCGAGATATAACACTAACTTATATTTTTTTAAATGGAACCCATATCTGATTTCAGTCTCAAAAAAATCATTATTTTTTTCTCTTTTCAATGATGTAAGGGTTAGTATGTTTTATATTTGCTTTGCTCCTAAAATTTAAGTTTTCTCTTTATTTTCCTGAACTTTGTTATTTTCCAAAATATTAATTATA
Source organism: Ophonus ardosiacus (assembly GCA_943142095.1). Taxonomy (NCBI): domain Eukaryota; kingdom Metazoa; phylum Arthropoda; class Insecta; order Coleoptera; family Carabidae; genus Ophonus; species Ophonus ardosiacus. The sequence continues at coordinate 87,706,472 of OW964823.1, forward strand.
TTGTATTTGATCGAAATAATTTGTTTTATGCATTTATTACTTAATATTTTCATTCTAGACTCATAATTACAAATTACACTATAATATGCCAAGGGCGACCAGATAGAAAATATTATAAAATTTAGTTTGATACGAGTTTTGAACAAAATTTTCTAACGAAATAAATTATTTAAATACAAGGAGTATTTCTAAATAGAAATCTACCAATATTTTCAAAATAATTATAAATTTAATACAAAATAAGGAAAAAATAATAATTTTGAAGACAAATCAAATATAAAACATAATAACTCTTACATCGTTGAAAAGAGAAAAAATAATATTTTTTTGAGACTAAAATCAGATATGGGTTGCATTTAAAAAAATATAAGTTTGTGTTATATCTCGAAGGATATAAAAATTTATTTCGTACGCCACTGGTTAGTTAATAAAAATATCTATCTTTTATATTTGAAACGTTTTTCTCAATTACTAATAGTTTAGAAGTTATTTGAAAAAGAAAAAATCAACAATATTCAGTTTTTCATCATTATCTAGTGCCCTATGAGAATTTTTGGAAAAACAAAAGCACATCTAAAATGTCCTCCGAAAGGTGCACAAAAAGTTCCATTTAACCGATATCGTATCTCTTATAGTTCTCGAGATCCCAATGGTGGCACCTCTAAATGGGACACACTGTATACATATATCTTTCTCACACACATTGCTCTGAGTACGCTGCGAGAGAAAGATAACTATTGTATGACGTCAATTTTCCGTTTTAGCAAATGTGAAATATCTCGTAAAGTAATTATTTAAAAATTGTTTTCATTGTTTTAACTATTATTTATTGAGCTATACTTTATGTTAAATTGAATTTAAAAAAAAAAATTTGTTATGGTGGAATACCCCATTAACTATTAAATAATTGCAAATTGTTAAAAAATTGGAACGTATAATCTGAAGTTTGCCTCAGTTGTTTCAAAACCACAGTCCGGCTCTGGAGTGCTGCAATTCGAGCTTCGATTGTTATGATTTGTCCACATGGCAACCAAATCAGATCTGAACCATTTCACGGCTTTAATTCCTCGGATAAATTTATGCTAATTTATTGCGAGGGGAGAGGGGAAGGGAAGGGGGAAAAGCTCTGACTCGCTAGGGAATATGAACTCCTGGCTTAATGCATTTAATGTGTTACTTTTCTTACAAATGTCACGGTACCCACACGATGGGAATTTCTATTTTGTAGTGTCGACAATTATTCGAATATAGGAGAGAAATTTGCAAGATTGCTAGCTATATTTTTACCGGAATAATGGAAGGTGTTGGCGGGAACTTTCTCGCTATTAAAGATGAATTGTTCAATGAAATTTCTAGGATGAGGTAAAATCAATAAAATTTTGAAATTTTGTATACGCATTCTATACTTATGTGGGAAGAGTATATTAGTTTTTAGTGTATATCGGTTAACCGGAAGTATCACTTATACAAACTTTTAAAAGTTTCTTACAAAAAATATAATTTTTCAGCAACTTTTATCAATAAAAATTAAATATAATAATACAGTCTTCAATTCTACGATAATAGCATATTAAATAACTCTTTTTCTACAGTCACTATAGAAAGTAGCCATTTGTGCTCTCTTTTGTCAACGCAAAATGTCACTTTGCCGCTCATGCGCGACAATGTAGAAAAAACGCTCGCTGTCCAAATTTCTAAGTATACAATGTTGAGAAATGTCACTTGTTTACATTCTTAATGAAAAAGTTTAGTTAGGAACTAATGGCACTGTAATTACACATTTATCACGTTCACAAGTCAATTTGACATATGTTCTGTCGGTATTTAACATAACCTAACAAAATGCCACACTGCTGTGAAAATGAAATAGGGCATTCATTTACAAAAACGAAAGTATAAAATGCTTAGATTAGATTGAATAAAAACTCAAGAAGAATGGAAATTAACGATAAAATAAAATTAAATATAAAATAATTTGTGTGAACAGTTATGTTTAGTAATAGGAATGATTGTACACAGATGGCGGTAGGATAGTTGCGAGTCGTACTGACATCTGATCTCTAGTTAACTATTTATTTTGATTACAATAAAGTTATTAGTTATTTCGTCACTTAAATAATTGCGAGAAGTCAATCAATGCACATACATGTCTATATAATCACAAATTCCTTGAAATATTTGTTAATTTTTTCAGTGTGACAGGCGTGACAACTAACCACACATTTTGCTACAAAAACTCATCAAATCATCACAAATCCTTGCTTCCACGCTCTAATTTCGGTTTTTTTTTTATGGAATAGATGGCTAATGTAACGATATAATCATTTAAAAGCCTTTTTAAGTTTAAACCGTATCTTTTGTAGTAGCCAATCGTTATTTATTGAGCAGTACTGTAAGTATAAAGTGTACATTTTATTATTTTTTGTTATGGTGGAGGACCCCATAGTGGCGACTGTAGAAAAAATCTTGTGTGTGTTTCGAGCGCAAATGGACATTGTCGATTTCGAGAGACAACCTCTCAATCGACAATGTCGCATTTTGCGCTCTTAATACACAAATAGCTATTATGCATTGCGCTTAGTTATTAATTATTATAGCTCTTGCGCATAAGTACAATCGGTGGAAATAAGGCTTAATGTAAATAGTTTGGAGACGAAAAATAAAATAAATCTCCCTCCGTTCGATAAGTAGATGAAAGTTCAATGCTGAATTCAGAATCACTTTAAAATGGTTAATATAAACCAAGTTATGCAAAAAGCAAAATAACATACGAATTACATTACAGATTATAATTAGAGCAGCTAGGAGTATATATTTAAATCCCTTAACATTATCTGTCGCCCTAACTTTTTGTCCGTGTGAACCTATTTAACTTGCAAAACGTTGTGAACGACTCGTTGGTATGTATTCATTTCCTGGTTGATATTAACTGATTTAAATTTCATTTATATTCTGATCGTAAGTGAATCGTTCGTTGCGAATATTTTAACCGGCGATATATAAATGATAACACTGGCGAAACTAGACAGAAAGCCATCGTTGGTGTTCAAGCGATGAATGGTATCTTAGTGAATTATGCATTTACGAACACTGAGTTGGTTAATTGGTTCCATTGTTGGTTTGACGTGCTATAATTAACTAGAGACATACGCAAAGGCTCGATCAAACCCAGGATTTACGATAATTAGCGTTTCCTCAACGATCAAACACGGTTTTTACATTCATTCGCTACAAGCAGGGAATTCAATAGATACCTACTTAAGTTGTACATTTGGCTGGAATGCAGTTTGATGGATTTTTTTCCTCTTGCTAAGAGAGGTATTGGATTCATGATAAAATTCGCATATCCAGATTTTATTGAATAAGCACGATTTAAGGTTCCTAGAATCCGATTATAACATTTTTAAAATGATGTCTGTGTGTGTGTGTGTATGTGTGTCTGGATGTTGGAGGGACGATTCCTCAAAAACTATAAGACTTAAAAAATATTTAACTACAGTTTCCTCAATCTTATATTCCTAGGAAGAGCTGCAAAGGTTGGACAACCGGAAGTAGTAGTTTCTTAGAAAAATTTTTCTAAATTCAATTTTTTGGAAATTTTTATTATTACAAATATTGAAGAACAAAACTCTTCAACTAATACACTTGTATAGATTTAGAGATAAAGACACTATAATATATAGAATATTCTAATCGCAGAGGCCAAGGCACTAAGGAAACCAGTTGACAAATTCAAATGTTTAAAACATAGTTTGTAAATGACATGTGTCAAAAATCAACCACCTAGGGTAGCGAGAGGTAAAAAGGCGAAACTAATTATCTTTTGCAAAAAATCTGTTGTGGCCAGCACAAGACCTCTCGCCATTTCCATATAAGGCTATATAAGTATTGTATTGCACTTCGCTATCGAACCGTCGATTTATAACAAAAAATTACAGAACTTTACCCAAATATTGTTTTTTATTGTATTTAACATGTCTTCTGCACACATATAATTCTATCTACTTTTCATTGTATGAGGAAGTTACTAAATGTGAGAGATTCTTCCAATTCATTATAAACATTGGAATTTGTCAACTGGTTTCCTTAGTGCCTTAGCCTCTGCGATTAGTTTACTCTATAAATTATAGTGTCTTTTTCTCTAAATGTATATAAGATATAATAAAAATTTTAGGTGTATTACATGGAGAATTTTATGTTCTTCAATATTTAATTTAACAACTCCCAAAAATTTATATTTAGAAGCATTTTTCTAAGAAACTACTACTTCCGGTGGTTCAATTGTTACCAAAACCTTTTAGCTCTTCCCAGGAATGTCAGATTGAAGAAACTGCAGTTAAATATTTTTTAAGTCTTATAGTTTTTGAGGAATTGTCCCTCCAACATCCATACATACACGCACACACACACACACACACACACACACACACACACACACACACACACACACACACACACACACATACATACATACACACATCCACACACATACAGACATAAAAATGTTACAATCGGATTGTATGGACCTTAAACCGTGCTTATTCAATAAAATCTGGATATGCGAATTTTAGCATGAATCCAATACCTCTCTTAGTGAGAGGTAAAAACTGTCCAAATTTCATTAAAATCAAAAAAATCTTTGTGATGAATTCAAATATAAATTCGTAGTTGTAGGTAGAGAATCGAAATCGAATCTTTCAGTACATTTTAGTGTTCCGTAGTGGTTGATGTATAGAATTGAATCTCACCTAAATCATGCATACCATTGTTCGCTCATAATATTCCCAAGTGTAATGCACTCCAATACACATTAGTGAGTACCCTGTAATGTCAATACGTCCTTTCCAAACAGGCTAATGCGAGCAGATCAAGCTATACAGGTAATTACTTTTCATTATAAAAAAAAAACTGATTTTATAGAAAATATGTAATATAACAAATAAATATTATATTGAAAACAGTAATCCAAACAAAATATTGACTTTAGCAGATTCTAAATTAATATTAAAAACAAACGCAAAATATTTTTTCTTGTAATTCATTTAAATTTTCATTGTTTGAAAATATAATTAAATTTTTAATTTCCTATTATAATTTCCGCGAAAATCACTATTGACATAATCATTTTACATTTTAACATTTTAAAAGCTCAAATATTTTAGTGGCAAAAAGCATAAAGCTGTTATCGCTTAATTAAATGTGGCGAGGACCGAGAAGTAAAAATGTTGCTTCATTGTAATATTTTCAGTAGGTAGATAAAAAGTGTAATATCGCGGAAAATAAATTCCTGAAGAAAAACCTGAAAGTATACGTATTTAAAGTTGTTTATTGCTGGTTATATTACCATCTAGAAGAAGGTTTAATAAATCTCACAGTTTAGCTTTTATATACTACAGAGTGAAAAAGTAAAAACCTTCGTTTCTGTGTACACTTATAGCTAAAGCTGCGTGCAGAAGTATTGAGCCAAACTTTTTCTCTTTTAAAAGATTTTTTTGTCATATATACAGATGTTCATTTTTAATGGGCCACTATTGCTATCTCGAGAACTATAAGAGCTACAAAGACTATTTTACAAGATAAATTTAAAGAAAGGAAATAGTTATTTACATTTGAGTGCGTGTAAGTTGTATTTTACAGCGCGACAGCTTTGTTTAAGGGACGAGCCCTTAAGGCGAGTGCCTTATTAGCTGGAGCGCTGTAAAATACTTCACGCACGAGAATTGTATCAAATTTTTTGGCCAACGATAATGAAAATCACTTTTTTTTAATGAGATAGGTTGTACTTCTGAAAAGGGTTAGTTTAAAATACTAGGGTTAAGTCAATTTCCAAATTTGATTTTACTTACCTTCATTAGAGTACTTCTAGCGAATATTTATCTGTAATAATAGACGTTGTTTATGACTGATAATATATTTATTTGCTCATGTTTTCTTCGTAATAAATAATAGGTAGGTGTCGATATTTGACATTTCAGCAATGTTCGCCTCGCGTATTTGACAGGTATATCGATCGGTGACTATGTCGGTAACGGCAGATTTTTCCAATAATGACAGATGTCGCTGTCGTGATTTTGGTTTATATAAATTAATTTTAAATATAGGATATGTTAAAGTAAAAAAATAACTTAAGTAGGTAGTACTTTTTTACATTATTATAATATTTTTGCCCTCCTGAAGTGTAATGGGAACTTTACAATTGTATACACCGCAAGTGGAACCTACATTTTACGCTTACTATGTTGTAACTTGTCTAACTATGCGGTAAAATAATCAAAATACACTGGACGTTTATGGGCATTTAGAAAAGAAATCATCTTTACTATAATAAAGTTCATGTAAAAAAGTACTACCTACATAAGTTATTTTTTTACTGTAACATTTCCTATATTTAAAATTAATTTATATAAACCAAAATCACGGCAGCGATATCTGTCATTATTGTAAAAATCCGCCGTTACCGACATAGTCACCGATCGATATACCTGTCAAATACGCGAGGCGAAAATTGCTGAAATGTCAAATAAGGACACCTACCTATTATTTATTACGAAGAAAACATGAGCAAATAAATATATTATCAGTCATAAACAACGTCTATTATTACAAATAAATTTTCGCTAGAAGAAGTACTCTAATGAAGGTAAGTAAAATCAAATTTGGAAATTGACTTAACCCCAGTATTTTAAACTAACCCTTTTCAGAAGTATAACCTATCTCATTAAAAAAAGTAATTTTCATTATCGTCGGCCAAAAAATTTGATACAATTCTCGTGCGTGAAGTATTTTACAGCGCTCCAGCTAATAAAGCACTCGCCTTAAGGGCTCGTGCTTTAAACAAAGCTGTCGCGCTGTAAAATACAACTTACACGCACTCGAATGTAAATAACTATTAATAATAATAATAATAATAATAATATATTTTATTTCTGTAGACACAATACAATGTGTATAGAAATTGTCAGTTTACAATAAAAAGAAATAATACAATGCATCCACAATAAAAGAAATTATACATAAGATATTATATCATTACATGTTCATAATCATTTACATCGTAAAAATTGTGCTGCAGTAAGAAAAGTTTTAACTCTTTTTTAAATTTTATCTCATTCGTTTGATTTTTAATAGAATCAGTTAATTTATTAAATATTTCAAGACCGAATCTGTCAGGGGAATATTTAGCAACATTCAATCTTGAGCCTGGGATATAAAATTTGTTGACATCCCTAGTGTTATAATTATGCCGATTACAGATCCTATCAAAAGAAGATTTATTTTTATAAATAAACAAACAGATTTCAAGGAGAAAGATACTTGGAACAGTTTATACCATCCTGTATATTTTACATCGTGATTTGATCAAATTCAAAAGTACATTTGTTTCTATGTCGCATTTTTAAAATTCATTTGTCCCATATTTCCCGTGTTCTGAAATTTCGTCATATTACATTTTAATTAGATTGTCTGTAAAAATATTTTTAATACAGCATCATTGTCCTTCATGTGCTCATTTGGTTTGCCAGGACAAAGAACAAATTAAAATTTGGAGGCAATATGCCCGGTATCCACAAAAGCGCTTGTTCTATATTTTTGATGAAACCTCTGCTCATAACTGTGACCATTTACCAACGAATTGAAAATTTGCCCACGGGTACATTCCTTGCTTTATTATCCACGTTGCCAACGACAAATCAACAAAGGAAATTAGTTGAAATATAAAACATTCCAGCGACACGCAACTGCAAATCACATTTTCGAAAATAGATTTGTTTTAGTGCCTTCCGGAGAAATTTATTAATGCGGGGCTATATTTAAACGAGTGCTTGAATGCTCGAAACGATGTTGTGGTCTTACATTATTCATTTCTCATAAGAGCTCCAAGCACACTTGGATATTATTTGAGAATACAGATATTTTTTTTAAATTTCAAGTGTAAAAGAAGACGATTTAGGAAAAATTCGCGGTAATACTTAAATTTGGGTAATATGAATTGAAAAACTAATAGAATGTCAGAGATAATTTTTGACATATTTTCTCCCTAAAGGCATGGCGCGTAAAGGTGTGGCAACGCCTCAATTTTTCATGACATATTGATGTTGGCGATCAGTAGGCCGAAATTCTAACCTTACATGCAGCGCCAACTTCGAACGTTGTTTACATGCATTAAGTACAGAAAAGTAACATTTTAAGATATTGTTTGTGAATTATATGTGACTTTAAAGTAATTATAACATATTTATATTTCCAATAGTGTACATAATGGGGGATTCCACCATTTTTTTTATAATTTCATCTGAAAATATTAGGAAAACTAAGACTATTGATGAAAATAAAGTGAAAAAATTCCTATTAATAAGCCAGTTATGGTCTCCCGAATTTTGAAAATATTAGATATGTGTTTTTATATCAAACTATTTTCATCATGGACCTAAATGTTTTTGAAATATATGCTATTTTAAGTTATATTTACATAAAATAAATTAATATTATAACACTGTATAAGTCTACATACTTTATAATTACAGGTGTATTTAAATTATTAAGTTTAATGCAAGAAATTTATGTTAAAATAAAAACTGTTTGAAAACTGCAGTACAGGAATGTTAGCCCCTCCTTTCGAATTTGAATTTCTTAACTTCCATTGGTAGTAACCCACACCTCCTAACAAACTATTTGTTATGCATGTATAAGCGGTCTTTCGGTCGCCAATCAAAATATTATATATTGATTTCATATTGGTGTCGAAGCGCTATAACAAAAAACCACTTATTTCCGAAATATCTCAATCTGTAGGTATGTATGTATGTGTGTGAGTCTGTGTGTGTGTGTGTGTGTGTGTGTGTGTGTGTGTGTGTGTGTGTGTGTGTCTATGTGTGTGGATCTTGTGGACACGATTACTCAAATGTGGTACTTAATTTGGAGCTCTAACAGATTTTTGAGGAAAAACAATAAAACATAATCCTAAATTTCGTATTATAGACTTTTCTATTTATTGGACAACAAATTAGATTTTATTTACAACCGATCAACCGGAAGTGATACTTTACGTAAAGCTCACTGCTATTTTAAACATGGAATTGGCGGGAGGTCATGTGCTGGCCACATCAGATTTTTTTATTAATATTCGTTATTCAGCATTTTACATTCGTATTTTTTTACTATTTTCCTTTAATTCGATTGATATTGAAATAATAATTGTCAAGGTGTTGATTACAACAAAGAATATTTTTCTTGTAGCTCAAGAATATTGATTACAAAAAAGGATCTCACAATATTTATATAATAGCATTTTGTAAAGATTCAAATGCTTATGATTTACACTTCAGAAATCTTATAAGTTAATTTTATGTTTGATTATAACCTAATAATATTGATTACAAGAATGAATCTAACAAAGGCAATTTTATCAATATTTTAAAACTAGCATTTTTCGAAGAATCAAAAGTATAGTTTAAACTTTCAAGTGTGTTAGCTCTGTTGGTATAAAAATTATATAAACATTTTTTCTTTATCTTTTATAATAAGCTAGATATATGGAATTTATGGTCTTACAGATCTGTAAATCTGTAAATAATGAACAAAATCGCAACAAAACCAGCCACTCTTTTGTATAATTTTATTTTAATCAACAAAACTAGATGTGTTTTTGTCAGTTATTTTACAGATTTACAGAATTCAGAATTGGCTTATAAGCGAAAATCAAGTTTTTGCCTGTAGCTCAAAAACAAAAGACGATCGAAAATTCCTATGGTGCCTATTAAAAGTTATTTTGGTAAGTAGGCCCATAAGACCTACATTAATTTTCTGTTGGATACATAAATGTACCCATATAAAATGAAGGTACGCAAATTAGAAATATGTCAATTTTATTAATACGAGGGGAGTTTTTTATGTTTCCTACCTGGCTATGAAAACACCGAGTCAGAGAACAAATAAAATTTTATTTTTCAACGTAAGAACCGTTAACACTAACACACTTATTCCAACGTTTGTCTAATAAAGCTACGCCTGCAAAAAAAATCTTTTGGTAATTCTGTAAAATACGACTCCACTGCGTTTTCCAAGTCATCATTCGATAAAAAGCGACTCTTTCTCAAATGTTTTTGAGTTTTGGAAAGAAATAATAGTCGGGCGTGGTCAGGACTGTAAGGTGGATGTTGTAATTCGTCAAAGCCGCATTCACTGACTACTGCTTGAACAATTCGTGCTTTATGCACCCTGCAGTTGTTGTGCAGAAGCAGCATTTTCTGAGCATAATTGTGGGGTCTTATTTTCGCGTATAGCCGGTTTCAAGTTCTTAATTGTGTCTTTGTAGACATGAAAAAGTAACAGTAACTTAACATAAGAAAATTATCGCGATAGCATATTGTTTTCATAGCTAGGTAGATAACATAAAAAACTCCCCTCGTATACTGAAACAGTTAGAAAGCACATTTATTTTAACATTATGTCTGTATAGAAAAGTTTTTAAATCTTATATAAATGTCTAAAATCCTACTATAAAGTTAATCAAACACACATATCACACAGGAAGTAGGGAAGTATATCAAATCATATATCTGTGTACACTGACTGTGTAATGCTGAACAGATGTGTGATAAGGTATATATACTCGTATTTGAGGTTATATTGTTTGTTACTATGCTACTGATAATTTCCCATCGTCCTTGCGGGTTTCATAGTAGCCTTCAAATGCATGAATGACAATACTATCACTATCAAACCAACAACAACAATAATAATAAACAATAGTAATTACTTCGATAGTATACGGGTCCAATAAAATTCAAATTCCAACAGCGAATACTGCAATCTGTCAGTTATCTTTCTAGGTTAAAAAATATACGACTGTCTGCGTATGTCACGTTTCTGACATATTTCTTGGCGTCTGGCGTAACCATGACAACGGTTGAACATCCGCAGTAGATCGGCGAGTGGTTCGCAGCTGTTGCCTTTTAAACATTCGGATATACTGGAGCAATTTGCACGGCACAATGCCGGCATTCGACTCCCTCCATTTTTATTCCGGTAGATTTATTAGATAAAGCGCGGCCGTTGAAGGAAATGGATTGACGCGCCGAATAACCGTCCAAAAGAGATCGAATTCTGGCTGGAATTGTTGAGTCATGATTTCATCTCACCTTGGAGAAAGATGATTAATCTACCAGCAACAAATGACTTCATTATTTTGCTTTAATTTTTTGTATTACACATTCGTACTACTGTTATGTATACATTTCTAGGTATTTTTATTTTCTTCCCAGTTTTCATGCTATAATATCGGCGCCAATTTTTCAGATAGTTAACCAGAGATGAAAACTTCGGGCCTTAAGGTTGGTTTATCATGAATTTAATTAACGTGCGTTGTAAAGACCTAACGTCAAATGCAACGCAACGTAAAGTCTGGACGATTTTACTTGGCAAGCCTTAGGAATGGATTCACAATTCCTACGATGCGGTATGTTAAATATATACTTTTTCTTAGATACCGCACTGCGTTAAAAGTAAAATAGTGATTTTACGACCTTTTATGGCCTAACACAATAGAAAAACATTCCGAACCGCACGATTTATGACACTTATATTCAAGCAGTTCTGTTTGCACATAGGCGTGCATAAATTTTCTTACTGGCAATAAGAAATCTACAAATGATTCAATTTTTACCTTCCGTCACCTTTAGGTAAGGAAGGTATTGTCTTTGGTCAAAAAAATCGATGGTGAGTTTTTAATGAATAAGCACGTTTTAAGGTCCCTAGAATACGAATTAGCTATTTTTAAGATGATGTCTGTATGTGTGTGTGTGTGTGTGTCCATTACTGAAATATTAGGTATCGTATATTCGTAAATGTTTTCGTTATAAACGATAAATGGACATGAAATTACATTTCGAAATATCAAATATCGTAATAGAATATTTTTTACTGTATCATTAAAAAGCAATTCATACAATTTTAAATTATTTATAAGGTATTACATACAAATCAATACTACTTTCATGAAAGTTTCTAATCACACGTAAAGGTACATTTTATGTGTTCATTGTTATAAAAATATGCACAATGTTTCCATGCAAAATTTTCTGTTTTTACCTCTCGCTAAGAGAGGTATTGGATTCATGCTAAAATTCGCATATCCAGATTTTATTGAATAAGCACGATTTAAGGTCCCTAGAATCCGATTATAACATTTTTAAAATGATGTGTGTGTGTGTGTGTGTATGTGTGTGTCTGGATGTTGTAGACACGATTTTTCAAAAACTATAAGACTTAAAAAATATTTAACTGCAGTTTTCTCAATCTGACATTCTTGGGAAGAGCTGAAAAGGTTTTGGTAACAATTGAACAACCGGAAGTAGTAGTTTCTTAGAAAAATTCTTCTAAATATAATTTTTTGGAAGTTTTTTTTTATTAAATATTGAAGAACATAAAATTCTCCATCTAATACACTTAAAATTATTATTATGTCTTGCATAGATTTATAGAGTCATCTAATCGCAGAGGCTAACGCACTAAGGAAACCAGTTGACAAAATCCAATGTCTATAACATAGTTTGTAAATGACACATGTCAGTGTCAAAAATCAACAGTTTTAGTGACATTCTGATAGCTTTTTCTGGGAAGTATATTTAATCTTTCTTATTATTTTATTAATTAAATATTTGAAATTATAGGTAAAATTGTGGTAAAATGCATATATCCATCAGAAATACCGCCAATCTGGTTAATGAATTGGAAGAATCTGTGACATTTAGAAACTTCCTCATACAATGAAAAATAGATATAATTAGAATTATATGTGCGCAGAAGACATGTTAAATACAATAAAAAACAATATTTGGGTAAAGTTCTGTATTATTTTGTTATAAAACGACGGTTCGAAAGCGAAGTGCAATACAATACTTATATAGCCTAATATGAAAATGGCGAGAGGTCTTGTGCTGGCCACAACAGATTTTTTTACTTTCAATAAAGATAAAAACTAATCAATTCCAATATATCGTAGGAGCGAAGGCGAACATTGGTTCGTATTGTAATATGCCCACAAACACAATTTCTTTCTTTCAATTTGAAGGCTTAGGCAGACACCGTCGTCATAGCAACAAAAACGTAGCAATCCTCCGTAGCTAGGTATAAGTTGGGACACCTGTATAATGGAGTAATGGAGACCGCGCAACATATCTGAAGCTTACCAGACTTAACGGAAAATCCTACCGCCTCGTAGGACGGTACACTCCACGCCAAGATACTACTGCCTTGTCGGGTAACAAGCAGCTACATTAACAGTACAAAAATAGCAAAATGAAATTTAATATTTATCCAGCCGTCTAGCGACCTTCACCGCTCGGTCCTGGGGTCATGGGTTCGATTCCCACTAGGGGAATGGATGTTTGTGTATGTCCTAAATTATAACACTCAAATGAAATAACTCCGAACTAATGTACAAAAAGTACGAGGTAGAACCCAATGAGCCTGTTTCACATTTTTCAAAAACTATTTTAAATGAAAGTTTATGGAATGGTTTTCTTAGTAATAATTTTTATTTTAATAATTTCTTGTTATTTGTGGAAATAATTAAATAAAAATCTGTTGTGGCCAGCACAAGACCTTTCGCCATTTCCATATTAGGCTATATAAGTATTGTATTGCACTTCGCTTTCGAACCGTCGTTTTATAACAAAAAATTACAGAACTTTACTCAAATATTATTTTTTATTGTATTTAACATGTCTTCTGCACACATATAATTCTAATTATATCTATTTTTCATTGCATGAGGAAGTTTCTAAATGTTAGAGATTCTTCCAATTCATTAATCAGATTGACGGTATTTCTGATGGATATATGCATTTTACCACAATTTTACCTATAATTTCAAATATTTAATTAATAAAACAATAAGAAAAGTTAAATATACTTCCCAGAAAAAGCTATCAGAATGTCACTAAAACTGTTGATATTTGACAATGACATGTGTCATGTTATAAACATTGGAATTTGTCAACTGGTTTCCTTAGTGCCTTGGCCTCTGCGATTAGTTTACTCTATAAATTATAGTGTCTTTATCTCTAAATCTATAGAAGATATAATAAAATTTTTAAGTGTATTAGATGGAGAATTTTATGTTCTTCAATATTTAATAAAAAAAAAACTCCCAAAAAATTATATTTTAAAAAAATTTTCTAAGAAACTACTACTTCCGGTTGTTTAATTGTTACCAAAATCTTTTCAGCTCTTCCCAGGAATGTCAGATTGAAGAAACTGCAGTTAAATATTTTTTAAGTCTTATAGTTTTTGAGGAATCGTCCCTCCAACATCCATACATACACACACACACACACATACACACATCCACACACACACACAGACATCATTTTAAAAATGTTATAATCGGATTCTAGGGACCTTAAATCGTGCTTATTCAATAAAATCTGGATATACGAATTTTAGCATGAATCCAATACCTCTCAGCGAGAGGTAAAAAGATTGGCGTCCTGAAAAACTACCCCCCACCCCTGTGACGTAGAAGCACATACATTACATCATTAATAGCCAATAGTAAAATAGTTTTTCCATCACCTACGTTTATTCATATTATTTATATAAATAAACGTAGGCTAAAGTTGTCACATGTTAATAACAAAATCTTTTAATTTGACATTTGACGCTGACATTGCTCATTGTAAATGAATAATAAAGTAATAATGGCTAATTCAAATTACACTCAAGCTAAGTCGGACAATTTTCCGAAGGTCGATAGCTGGATGATGGCTGAATTTATATCAGAACGATTGTTTTACTGGTACCGAAATAAGGGGTGTTAAAGAGTTGAGGTAAAATAAAATATAAAAACTGAATTTACTATATAAATTGATAATATATTTTACTTTAAAGTTCTGGTCGTGATTCTTACATTGAATCTGCTATAGGACATGTAGATCTATGTCGAGAAAAAAATATCTGTATAGTCAGATGTAAAGATTGCCCTGAACATAAAGTGAAGCTACAAAAATACACTGTTATCGTGAAGGTGGATAAAAGTTGAAATGATCTTCACAAACATGAAGACACGATTTTTCTGACAAATTCGACCTACTGCTTCTAGCCACAATTTTCTTTTTTTCGCATCTTTTGTAAAATATATGAACTCTATAGTAGGTTTGTTCCTAACAGTATTTTTGTAAGAAGGCACAATACAATATCGTAAATTACTCATTTCATTTTGAACTTTTTATTACCTACATATTATACAACTTGAACCAATCTAAAAATTTGACACTTGTTTAACAACTTTGACAATACACTTGACACCTTAGAACCGCTGAAGATGTATGTACTCTGACGTCACATTATGTTTCAGATCACGTGACTTATTCAAAATTTTATCCAAATTTCAAAAATTAATTGTAAAATATCTAAAGGATATTTCGTGATATTTTCAAATTTGAAGCTCTAAAGAACAATATCTTTTAAAATTTAATACTTAGAAGTCATATAAAAATTCTTGCAACAGCCCTATTCTAAAAAAACAAATCGTGTGCCATCAGACTTTTCATCACTACTGTATTACAGTACTCGTAACACCTTTAACCTTATATATTGGCGAAAAAAATCTACTCAGACAGAAAGTAGTATTAACGCTACTAAGAACATCAGGGAGACAAAAATTCTCGGCTGACAACTAAGACGAGTAATTCAAAAGTTGCCCAGATTGAAAAACTTTGAAACTCAAACATGTCGGCATATATAAAACTCAGACAAGAACGTCTGCTGCTTTGCGTGCACCTATATACCATTTTTCTCCTTCGCTCTACAGATGCTAAAAGTTTAAATAGGATACTGCATGGCCCTAAGTTTAAACGTTGATAAATATATCAAAGTTTTATATGTACTCTTCTCTTTCAAACAATTAGGAATATCTTCTCAACATTTAAAAGTTTTTATTTGTTAAGACTTTTCATCGCTACCATCTTGTAATTAATATTCAGTATACAGTAAAATTTTTTAAAGAAGTCCGATCAAGGGCATCTTCGAATTGCATCTATGTATTAAGATTTTATGCTGTCAAATGTAGTAGTGTCGTTTACATAATTTTTATGAGGTTCACAAGATAATATGTACCCTCATAAAAACTAAGTAAAAGACACTACTAAATTTGACAGCACAAAATCTTAATTCATAAATACAATTCGTAGATTGCCTTGATCGGACTTCTTTCAAAAATTTTACTGTACTTATGTCTTTCAAGAAAATGTATGGGTACATATTTCAAGATGTGCACTACAAATTTTTATGGATGAAAAACTTGTATGTTAATTAGAAAAGGAGAATTAGTCGTCTGATTTAACATTTTTAGTGGACACAGCATGAAGACAACAAAACTTTAGAAATGAATGGAATAAATTTACAAAAGCTGTGTCCTATGTCGCATTTTGGAATTTATAAATAACTCCGAATGGCACACTAGTGATATCCATTGGTTTGTATGGCAACGCTTTAGAACAACAAAAATGAATCATACAATTCGATTCAATTTGATGCTTGAGAGTAAATGTTAATATTATATTTCATAAAATGGAAGCTAAGAAGCTATTCTTTGACAGTAAATTTGACGTTTTGTACAAATTATAGCAACGAATATAATTTGTTTAATTAGTGCGCGTCAACTTCAAGGCATAATGTGCTCCTGCAAAACCCTAATATCTAATTCCTAAAATCCTAAATAATTACTAGATTTAGGGCAAATAAATTTAGTATTTAGATATTAGAGTGATAAAAGTGCAACATCGGACACAGCCAAAGAGTTACAGCCTACGGAATATCTACTAGAAATTATGATAACACAAGATGGAAAAACAGATCTTGAAATAATAAACAGAATGAACATTTGCTATGAGATATTGGGCACCAATAATCATGTACGCCAGCGAATCCTGGGATATGTAAAAGAAACATGAGAGAAAAACAAACGTAACGGAAATGAAATACCTCAGGAAGAGCGCAGGAAAGGATAGGGAAAGAAATGAAAACATAAAAAAGATGACAAATCAAGAACTGAATATATTGAAGGATGGATCAGAACAGAGAAGAATAATAACAATAATAGAAGACTTTTGGATTTTAACATTAAGAACAATAACTTGATTCATTTTAAAAGTCTGTCTGGACCATGTAGCCAGTGAAATATATACAATGTTTAATGTTGTCAAATCATCAATATCAAATGGCCTGCATTTCGCCTAATCATTTTCAAAAAGCCTAAACGTATTACAAAACGATTGATTTTACAATGTACCTACGACATAGTGTGCTTTCTAACTAAGGGCTTATTTATAATGGATTTAATTTATAAATTAAAATGTTCATAACTGCATTTGATGGTTCAAGATGCATTAGGTTTATAAATATTTATATTTGAAATTTTATTTTAAAATTTTTAAATCTCACCAATCAGATACAGTTTTCTTTCAAATTCATAGCAACAAACAACTAAATAAACAAAATAATGTGACAGTTGTTACCAGTATTAAAAATACGTCAAAAAATAGGTAATTTATATAATAAATGTAATTCGTAATGGATACTCAATATAAATTAGGTATAGAACTGTTTTTTACCTCCCGCTACCCTTGGTAAAGGAGGTATAGGGATCGTGCTAAAAATCACATATCGAGATTTTAGTAAATGACTACGTTTTAAGGTCCCTAGAATCCAAATTTAACATTTCCACGATGATGTCTGTATGTGTGTATGTATATGTGTGTGCGTGTGTATGTGTGTGTATATGTGTGTGCATGTGTGTATGTGTGTGTGTGTGTGTGTATGTGTGTGTGTGTGTATGTGTAGAGATTTTGTCTTCGCTCTAACTCAAATACTATCACTCAGAAAATTCTGAAACCTTGTATTTATACCCTATTCTAATATGAAAAGAAGCCATTAGATTTTGGTGTAAATGGGATAACCGGAAATGGCACTTTACCTGAAGCTCATAATGGTTTTTCTTCAAATAATACCATTAAATGCCATTTTTTGGATTTTGTCGTTATGAAAATTAAAGATTATTGAATTTTCTACAGGAATACATTAATATTTTTTCTATATACTTTACAGATAAATATAAAAATAACTTTTTTTACAAGTCCCGAAGCCTAAGAAAAACACAATTCCTTTGTTGCACAGTTCATATTTCAAATAAATGTAACTGACAGTAACTGTCACTGTCAAAAAACTAATAATAGTGACATTTTAAAAAGAAAATAGTAAATAAAGCAATAGTTTTATGCAATGGAATAGTTTGCAGCGTTAATAAATACGTAGGTATGTATTTAAATTAATAAAAATTAAATAGCGGGATGTTTTGTGTTGGCCACATCAGATGTTTTTATGTTTTATGTAAAAATGCTACGTAATTTGTATAACAAGAAAACCAAAATATTGAAGAATATCATTTATTTCATTGTATTAGTTTGAAAATCTAAATCCATCATGACCTAGTGCACTAAGTCTAAATTATAAACCTAAATTCATAAATCTAAATTTATAAATTAAATCCTTAACTTTTCATAAAATTTGAATTAAATCCATAAACGGTAGTAGTAGACGCTCTAGAGGAATGGACGAACGCGTCTAAGAATAGTATCTACACATAAATTAGATTTATAGAGAGGTGACTTTTATTGAAATTGATGACAAATGCCAAATAATTGAATTAGTTCAAAGGAAAGTTCAAATTGAAAAATTCGATTTAAAGAATAATTTTTACATATAAAATTCTATATGGTTGTACATGTCAAAAAATAATTAGATTTAGAGAAAAATTAAAATTACAGAATAGGTGATTTAGACAGAGTTGACTGTATAAATATGTAATTCTTCAAAAAGGATTATCGAAACGTTTATTGAGGTATATCTATCGTTAAGTAAATTTTGTTCCGGGTGCTAAATGGGCGTTATTTTTCTGGTGGGTTTATTTAACGGAACCCTGACAAAAATCCAATAAGATTCTTACAAATTTTGGCTTATTACTCTCGTTAATTTTGAAACAAAGTATATTACAATAAATGAAAATGCTTGAAGCATTAGGTAACGGTTTTCCTCGTTCATACCTATCCAATTACTAACTCAAATTGTATACAGAAACATGAAAATATAAAAGTTTACACCAAGTTTAAAACTTATCTAATGGACGTTATAGAAGTCTAACGGTTTTCAAGTTTCTTAAAACTGAAAGGAAAAAGAAAACGGTGACATTTTTCATGGATTTATTTCGCTCCAATGGGGACTTATTTCAAACAATATGTCAAAAAATGTAAAAGTATCGGGAAGAAGCTTTCAAGGGACCCATCTGCTCCCAAAGCACCGCTCTTGAGACGCGGTGGTCACTCTGACAAGTGAAAACGGTCAAAAAACTTTTTTAAAGTTGAAACGTACAATTTATTGACAAAGGAAGAAACCTTGTAAAAGCAGAATAATTCTCATTAGCTATCGGTAAAAAGCTTCAACGATCAATCACTTACATATTCCAAGTAGAAGTTGCACAGAGTAAGAAAACAGCTCCATAGTTTAAGTTCACTTAAAATGCACTTTAAATCCTTAAACGGTGATAATAACTGTCATTCCAAAAGACAGTTTAGCACTTCACTTGCACTAAACAAAACTTTAGTTTATTCCATGTTGAGGGGCGTTTTGTTAATTAGATCACTCCAAAAACTCACTAGAAACACTAATAATAAATGTAAACAATCACTTTAAGAAGTTCGCAACTTCGAGCGTCGGTTACAATCAAAAGCTAGAACCAGCAAGTCCGCACACCACAACGAGTCGAACCCGAATGAGCGGCGACGGAAAGTTCGTTACATTTCCCGCCATGCGTGACTGTGGCGCTGCAGTCGCGTTACCTGACAGAGAAGAGCAATGTACGAATCCACTCTTCTACTCTACCTATGCAGCTGCATAATTCCTGCAAGATAGAAGAAGATGGTTTGTTTTCCACTAACGAAGGAGACTAACACCGCAATTTTAATTATTCTGATGCATTAAGGACTTGCAAAGATTTATCCTGTGTGCACTGTAGTCCTTTTATCTCGTCTGAGATGTATCAAAAAACAAAAACCGCGTCTTCAAATATGCTCTTTTAATTATTGCGCTCAAACAGTGAAGTAATCCTTTGAGAAGGTATTAATTGCATTAATTTGTGTGTAACAATATCGTTGTTGTGAACAATTTATAACTAAAATTTGCCCCCACATCCCACAACACTCCTAAGTCAACAAACAACTTTTGATATGTCGATGCTACATTTCGTTACATCAACCAGACGGTGATTTTGAAACAAATGAGGAAAACTCCAAATTATGCGCCACAATTTTTATTACCTATCGCTAAAATGCCCAGTCTCATAAAAGCTAGTTAAAATTAACGTGTTAACAAATTTACCAATGTTATTAGTGTGTATAAATTTAATAAATTGTGAATTGGAAAAATACTACCTTTTTTTTAGTTTTAGTTCTGTATTTATTAATTTTAACCCAACGTTTCGGCAACATAAACTGGTGCCTTCTTCAGGGGATACATTGACATCATCGATCGATCAGATTGAACCAGCCTGAGAAATCGTCCGTTGCAGAACATGCCTTGGAAGAATTCCACCAAATTAAATTTGAAGATACGAAAATTATTGCAAGACCTACTCGACTTAACAACAGATTAATTAGAGAAGCCATTGAGATTTATAAAACAAGAAATATCAATCTCAATCATTGTGACGGATTAGAACTTAGTCGCGCATGGCTTCCAATATTAAATATGTTGTAGTTTGTAATATGTATACAATTTTTTCTAACATCTGTTAATAAAGAGTACGGCTGCGGTATTTCGTTACCGTTAAAGCGTCTCTGAGTTATATAAATCACTTCTCTACCAGTTTTTGGGAAGGTTTTTCCTCTGGCAAAAGGAGATTTTTTCCTGAGAAGATGCATGTTCGCAGATGCATGTTCGCCGTCCATGTTATCGCCGGGCATGCATATATTGTCTAGAAAATTGTATACATAAAAAAGGTAACATTTATGAATATTTCTTGTTACCTTGGTTACTTGTTTTTGTTATTTCACATATTTATGTCAATGTATCCCCTGAAGAAGGCACCAGTTTATGGTGCCGAAACGTTGGGTTAAAATTAATAAATACAGAACTAAAACTAAAAAAAAGGTAGTATTTTTCCAATTAATAATATGAGTTCTGAAAGATATTTTAATAATTTAATAAATTGTGTCTAAGAGCCGTTTTCATAATCCGGCTCACTTTAAGACTTTAATTAAAATTACTTTAAGACTTTATCTTTCATTTGAACTAATTCTAAATTGCTCTATAAAGTGCTAAAGTTGTTTTATGAAAACAAGCATAACTTTAATTTTAATTTAAAGTGCTAAAGTAAAAATAAAGTTTATTATGAAAACGGCCCTTAGTACATTTTAAATTAAATATGGGTTGATTATACTTACAATGTAATTTATTTATATGTATTAATAATATTTGTAAAGTTTTCGCAATGTGACATATGTCAAAATTTAACCTATTGTTAAATTTAGCAATACGTTAAATTTTTATGAAACCGGGCCTAAGAAAGGGATTGGATTCATGCTAAAAATCGCATATCTAGATTTTAGTAAATAAGAACGTGTTAAGGTTACTAAAATCTGATTTTAAAGTTTTTACGATTATGTCTCTCTCTCTCTCTCTCTCTCTCTCTCTCTCTCTCTCTCTCTGTGTGTGTGTGTGTGTGTGTGTGTGTGTGTGGATGTGTGTGTGTGTGTGTGTGTGTGTGTGTGTTCGTCTGGATGTTGGAAGGACGATTTCCTCAAAAACCATAATACTTAAGACTTGTTTAACTACATATTCCTCAAGCTGATATTAATGAGAAGAGCTGAAAATGTTTTCACAACAATTAAACTAGCGGAAGTAGTAGTTTCTAAAAAAATTCTTCTAAATACTATTTTTTGAAACTTTTTGTTATAACAAATATTGAAGAACATAAAATTCTCCATGGGGTCCCGTGGCCGTGTGCCTGAGTGTCTTGTCGCGAACCTGGGGAAACCGGGTTCGATCCCGATAGACGCCAAATATTTCCAATTTTAAATGGCATAAAAGTGACCCCTGTGGTGCACTCTCCACACCAGCTATGAGTGCTCGTGAGGTGACGCCTGGTAAGTGCCCACACTCTAAAATATATCGTCATCATTACCGATGTCTACATGTGTTGTAAATACTGGCACACCCAGAAATGGGTAATATGTCGTGATGATATATTTATTTTATTTTTATTTTAATTATTAATTACAATCATTAATTTTTATTTAAACAAAATTTAATTTACATTTAAAGTTTTTCAAAAACTTGCGCCGTTACTCGACAACCAAATTTATTAGTTTCACGCATTCAGCTGTCATTTTCAACACACTAGATCTATTTTTATCACCCGTAACAAGTTGTATTTCAAGTTGGGGTTCTATAATAATTCTCCCCTTGTATTTCAAATTGAAAAGGTTGTTATCTTATATTTCCAAACATCGTGATGAGCAACAGACCGCATTCGTGAATGCCAGGTGATCGCCAGGTCCTAAAAGGCATAAGGTAAGAATTCCAGGTAAAATATTTTTCTCCAAAAAGTTTTAAATTTCAGGGAATTTTACAGTCTTGATGCAATTCGTGGGATAATAGGACTCTAATATAAAGTGTGTAATAAAAATCTGTTGTGGCCAGCACAATACCTCTCGCCATCGCAATTTTCATTTTATGTTATATAAGTATATTATTGCACTTCGCTATCGAGCCGTCGTTTTATAACAAAATAAATACAGAACTATACCCAAATATTGTTTTTTATTGTATTTAACATGTCTTCTGCACACATACAATTCTAATTATAATTATTTTTCATTTTATGAGAAAGTTTCTAAATATCAGAGTTTCTTCCAATTCATTAACAAGATTGGCGGTATTTCTTATGGATATATGAATTTACCTATAATTTTAAATATTTACAGCCCGATTCACAAAAAAGTTTAAGCTAATCCTTATTTTTGAATTAGTGAATTCTACTCTATTCCGGTATTTAAAATTTA
This sequence comes from Ophonus ardosiacus, assembly GCA_943142095.1. Classification (NCBI taxonomy): domain Eukaryota; kingdom Metazoa; phylum Arthropoda; class Insecta; order Coleoptera; family Carabidae; genus Ophonus; species Ophonus ardosiacus. The sequence continues at coordinate 87,729,589 of OW964823.1, forward strand.
ATTTTCATAATATTATCAATAAAGGAATAGATTAGACTATATATTAAGATATAAACTGTCAAAATTAGAGTAGAATTAGCTAATCCAAAAATAAGGATTAGCTTAAACTTTTTTGTGAATCGTTCTATTAATTAATAAAACAATAAGAAAGATTAAATGTATTTCCCAGAATAAGCTTTCAGAATGTCACTAAAACTTTTGATTTTTGACACTGACATCTGTCATTAACAAACTATGTTATAGACATTACTATGTTATAAACATTGGAATTTGTTAACTGGTTTCCTTAGTGCCTTAGCCTCTGCGATGTATTACATTAGATTATTCTATATATATATATATATATATATATATATATATATATATACACCACACACACACACACACACACACACACACACACACACATTTACGGACAGCATCGTAAAAATGTTATAATCGGATTATAGGGACCTTAAAACGTGCTTATCCACTAAAATATGGATATGCGATTTTTAACATTATTCCAATACCTCTCTTATAGCGAGAGGTAAAAATCTGAAGAGGATTTTTCAATCTTACAAAAAATTAATTCTAACAAAGAGATGATTTCGTGGTGAGTGTACATTGACTGAGCATCAGACTTGTAATGTCCTTAGGGGGTGATTCCTTAATTTATATTTTAGATTAGGCTTTTCCATCTTTTATGTAAAACCACTAAGAGACACTCTGCTTTAAAATGGAGAGAGGTTATAAATTAGTACCACGGTTCTAAAACTTTTTGCTCCGTGAAGCTGATTCAGTAGGGAGCGAATGAAACTTGGATCGAATTGTTTTATTTCTTTCTAGAACAATGTATAGGGAAGGGTATCCAATCAGTCAGCGGTTTACGTCATCGTTTAGGGATTTTTGAAATTTTCTATACCGTGAGTATTTTTTAACTTGAAAGATTGGGTTTGTCATATCTATGGTTACGATATGACTTGACATTTGATTGACAGCAATGTATTTGCCCGTTCCATTTGAAATTAAACATAGGGAACGAATTTAACATTTGATAAGACGTCAATAGAGGTTAATTTTGTTTAAATAATTATACCTGCATTCTAAATTAAAATTAGTGTGCATCTTGTGCCCGAGTGGTTTTCTGACTCGGCTAAATTTCTTACAATATTTAATTATAATACTTCTGTCAAATTCATTCCCCATGTGTCATATTAAATGAGACAGACAAATACATTGCTGTCAATCAAATGTCAAATCATAACCATAGGAAAATTCAATGGTTATCTGTCATATTGACAAGATGTCATTAGAGATTAATTTTGTTCAAATAATTATACCTGTTTCTAAAAATTAAATTTAGATGTAGAAAAAATACTGTGTACACCTTGTGCCCGAAATATGTTTAGTTCTCTCTAGTGGTTTTCTGACTCCGCTAAATTTCTTACAATATTAAAATATAATACTTCTGTCAGATTCGTTCCCTATGTTTCATTTTAAATGGAACGGGCAAATACATTGCTGTCAATCAAATATCAAATCGAAACCATAGATATGACAAACCCAATGTTTCACCCTTCAAAAAATACCATTAAATTCCATTTTTTCACATTTTGTCATTATGAAAATTAAAGAATATTGAATTTTCTACATGTATACATTAATACTTTTTCTATATACTTTACATATAATGAAAATCGTAAATAAAGCAATAGTTATATGTTATATGCAAAGGAACTTATATAGTTTGCAGCATTAGTTAAAATGTAGGTATGTATTTAAATTAATAAAAATTAAGTCACTGTCAAAAAACTAATCACTTCAATTATTAATAATAGTGACATTTTAAAAAGAAAATAGTAAATAAAGCAATAGTTATATGCAATGGAACAGTCTGCAGCATTAATAAATACGTAGGTATGTATTTTAATTAATAAAAATTAAATTGTGGGAGGTTTTGTGTTGGCCACATCAGATTTTTAAGAAAGATTTGGGTTTATGATCGCAACCCGCATATCATATTTTAATCCGTTTTACATGCTCATGTAACATATGACGTCATTGTTTCTACTGGCTGGATACTCTATAATGAAACTCGTTTGTTACGAACACGGTTTGTCGGAGTTTTATTCACAGATTTCATAATGACCAACACGACAGCATCTGCTGGTGCCTCGTGCATCTACAAAATTCATTTCCATTGTATTTGGGGTTTGTTTACCATTCCACTCGACTTGTTTACAAAGCCCTCAAGATGAACATTTCGAGAAGTGAATCTCTGTGGATGCATGTATTTCATTTTCAGTCCCATTCCTCATTTCGATGAAGTTCATTCCGTTTACGATAAGATTGCGAAGCAGGTTTTGAAGTAATTAATCGTCTTATTAATTAATTGTTGTCTATCAACATGTCTCACTATATAGAACGCTTAATCGTGAATGCTAGAATGATATGTGTTTCAATTTTTTGTTAGTCTGTTTCATTTACCAAAACATTTAAAAAATTAAGATATAAATAAATAAATATATCATCACGGCATATTACCCATTTCTGGGTGTGCCAGTATCTACAACACATGTAGACATGGGCGTCATTTCAGCTTTCTAACTGGGGTGGCAAGACCTAAAGGGGGTACCCCGGAAAAATTTTAAAAACTGGCTTTAAATTTGTTAGTTTCTGAAGCATTTTCAGAGTATTTCTATCAAAGTTTATAATTTACAAGTTTTCAAAACATCCCTATTGTAGACTTGTATTTTTCAATTAGGTATTCGTAAATTATTGAGACTTTTACTTAAAACTTCTGAGGTGGCAAAACACTGGGTTCGACAATTCTGGGGTGGCAACTGCCACCCCTTGCCACCCCCGAATTACGCCTATGCATGTAGACATCGGTAATGATGACGATATATTATACCGTGTGGGCGCTTACCAGGCGTCACCTCACGGGCACTCATAGCTGGTGTGGAGAGTGCACCACAGGGGTCACTTTTGTGCCATTTAAAATTGGAAATATTTGGCGTCCGTCGGGATCGAACCCGGTTCCCCCAGGTTCGCGACCAGACACTCAGGCACGCGGCCACGGGACCCCATAAAAAAAAAGATAAATAAAGATAAAAATAAATATTTCATTACGGAATATTATGATGATATATTTGTATCAAGTGGGCGTTTACCAGGCATGAGATTAGGGGCACTCATTGCTAGCGTGGAGAATGGTCTATTAAGGTCACTTTTGAAATTAAAATTCGAAAATAATTTACAACAATATAATAATATGCTATCAAAATATATGGGTTCATATTCAAGACCTTCTTTTTATAGCATTTATCCATTTTTATTTTAATTCTTTATTTCTAAAAATTTACTCAGTTGTTCAAATACTCTAAAAATGCGTATACTTACGTAACATTATCTTTACAATCAAATAATATTACTACCAAGTTTATATCTCTACCCATTTTTGAATTATTACCCCAAAAGTCAATATACCCCACATTTAGATAAAAACTTCAAAATTTAAAAAAATCTAATTTAAATGTATCTAGATACTTCTCAATACGCTGATTCCAAATTTTGAAACCGCAGGTCGATATCTCGTTTCGTTCTCGCGATATTTAGATTTAAAATTTTGCTCAAAACTGCCTATTTTTGGGTATTTACCCAAAAATGGGTCGAGTTATGAATTTGCCTACATCACCATTCGATTCTACGGACCAAAATACATAAGTATAGCAATTTTCATAATATTTGTCTCACCGGTTCATTTTTTATGAATAAAAGTTTGAAAACCCCTAAAAATTGCCAAAATCTGAAAATATCGTAAGGGGTACACCTTAGATTTTTGCGATTTTTGGGCATTTTCAGTTATTTTGCTTTAGAGATTGTATGCGGTGTTCAAAAATTATGAAAATTGGTGTACTTATGTAATTTTGTCCGTAGAATCAAATGCTGTTGTCGCCAAATTCATATCTCGACCCATTTTTGGGTTAATACTCAAAAATGAGCTGTTTTGAGCAAAACTTTAAATCTTAATATCTCGAGAACGAAACGAGATATCGACCTGCGGTTTCAAAATATGGAATCAGCGCATTAAGAAGTATATAGATACAAAAAAATTAAATTTTTAACAATTTTAAAGATTTTATCTGAATATGGGGTATATTGACTTTTGGGGCAATAAATCAAAAATGGTAGATATATAAACTTGGTAGTAATATTATTTGATTGAAAAGAGAATGTTACGCAAGTGTACATATATTTTTAAAAATACCTCCAAGTTTATATCTCTACCCATTTTTGAATTATTACCCCAAAAGTCAATATACCCCACATTTAGATAAAAACTTCAAAATTTTAAAAAATCTAATTTAAATGTATCTAGATACTTCTCAATGCGCTGATTCCAAATTTTGAAACCGCAGGTCGATATCTCTTTTCGTTCTCGAGATATTTAGATTTAAAGTTTTGCTCGAAACTGCCCATTTTTGGGTATTCACCCAAAAATGGGTCGAGATATGAATTTGGCGATACGACCATTCGATTCTACGGGCAAAATTACATATGTGTACCAATTTTCATAATTTTTGTCCAACCGGTTCATCTTTTATGAATAAAAGTTTGAAAACCCCCGAAAATGGCCAAAATCTGAATAAATCGTAAGGGGTACCCTTTACGATTTTTGCGATTTTTGGTCATTTTCAGTTATTTTGCTTTAGAGATTGTATGCGGTGTTCAAAAATTCTGAAAATTGGTGTACTTATGTAATTTTGCCCGTAGAATCGAATGGTCGTGTCGCCAAATTCATATATCGACCCATTTTTGGGTTACTACCTAAAAATGGGCAGTTTTGAGCAAAACTTTAACTCTAAATATTTCGAGAACGAAAAGAGATATCGACCTGCGGTTTCAAAATTTGGAATCAGCTCATTAATAAGTATCTAGATACATAAAAATTAGATTTTTGAAAATTTTGAAGTTTTTATCTAAATATAGGGTATATTGACTTTTGGGGCAATAATTCAAAAGTAGGTAGAGATATAAACTTGGTAGTATACAAATTACAACACGACTTCACATTGACATCTGTCAATTAGAATTTTGAATATATCAACTATTTCCATGATTATAGCAAAGCTGGCTGATTTATGAAAGTAAATTTTTTTATAATTCTTTAACTCTATATGTATTGAATTATGAAGGAAAATGTTTAATCAAACCGTATAGACAATAAGATATTTTTTCATATTGATAATCACATAAAATATCAAAAAATGATATTGAACTGCATTTTCTCAAGAAAAACTGCTAAGTACTTCAAATAAGGGAATTTCCAATTGACCAATTATAACCAAAATCTAATCATCTCTTCATATGGATGTAAAGAAGAGAAATACGAAAGAATCATAATTTTTAGAATTGTAGTATTTGAGTTATCAATGGAGAAATTTTTGTCACACACAGACTCACATACACAAACAATCATCATCGTAAAACTAATAAAATCGTATTCTAGGGACCCTAAAACGTGCTTATTCATTAAAAACTCACCACCGAATTTTTGACCAAAGGCAATACCTTCCTTACCTAAAGGTGACGGAGGTAATTAAAATAAAAATAAATATATCATTATGTAATATTAAAATGCCGATATATTTGTGTCGTTTATCAGGCATGAAAATACGGGCACTCAATGCTGGCAAGGAGAATGCACTACATGGGTCACTTTTGAGTCATATAAAATTCAATAATTATAATATAAAAATATACTATTCAAAATATGGGCACTTATTGACAATTAAAAAATAAACTTATTCATTTATAATTAAAAAAATAAGGGTTGTTTATTTTAATTTTAGGTTTGTCATTTATTAAATCATATATATTAAATATCTTTCCACTGGCCATCTATAGATTTTAATCAATATTAACAAAATTTTGTTTAGAACAAATTGGTACTCTTTTGTTCAAACAAGTCAGTCGGCTGTCTTCCTTCCATGTGTACGAACAAAAACTAATCGAATTTACAATATTATGTTTATTTTAGTAGTTTTATTGTGATATTTATTGACAAGACCTTTGTGCTAGGGTGTAAAAGACTATATAGACTTTGTTCTAAATTTCCTGGTACTCTGGGCCAAAAAGAAGACAAGAATATCCACAAAAGGTAAGTGCTTCTTGTAAAATAGTAAACATATGTTAGAATTCATAACTTGAAAATGTATACTGTTATTCATTCATACAAATATTATTATATGAAATTACGAACAACAGAAATAGTGTATAATACTAATATAATTTTGGCGTTGGTCGGGATCGAATCTAGTTTAGATATAAATCGATATCTTCTTTGATCGAAAAATGTTTATACATAGATGGTATTTTGGAAAACATGTTCTGTAAAGATACATTTCATAGATCTAAGGTTCTTTTTACTGAAAATTAACAATTTTTGAGGCTATAGCTGACTTTTTTCAATTTTTGATTTCTTTTTACCTCCCGCTACCCTTGGCAAGGGAGGTATAGGGATCGTACTAAAAATCACATTCAGAGATTTTAGTAAATGACCACGTTTTAAGGTCCCTAGAACCCAATTTTAACATTTGCACCATGATGTCTCTAGGTATGTATGTATGTATGTATGTATGTATGAATGTATGTATGTGTGTGTGTGTGTGTGTGTGTGTGTATGTAAGTGTATGTGTATGGATTTCGTTTCCGCTGTAACTCAAATACTATTATTCAGAAAATTCTAAAACCTTGTATTTCAACCCTATTCTAATATGGAAAGAAACAATTAGATTTTGGTGTAAATCGGATGACCGGAAATGGCACTTTAGTTGAAGCTTATAAAGGTTTTTCTTCAAAAAATACCATTAAATAGTATTTTTTCGCATTTTATGTCATTAGGAAAATTAAGATTATTGAATTGTTTACAGGTATACATTAATACTGTTTTTATATATTTTACAGATAAATTTAAAAAATAATCTTTTTCATAAATCCAGAAGCCTAAGATAATAACTATTTATGATATAAGTGTTAAAAGTGACATTTTATGAGTGAGTGGGGAAGTTTGTGAAACGAGGCGAAGCCGAGTAAAACAAACCCCACGAACGAAATAAAATCACTTTTAACACGAATATCATACACTATTTTTCCTGCGATCTTAGTTATGTATTAGTAAAAACTAAAAATTACAGAATGACATTTATGACAAGTCATGATATTCTAACCTCTACTTCCAACAAAATTCTAACTTCTACTTCCAACAATACTGTTTTAAATTCCAATTCTTCAAGCGCCTTGCAAGGAATTACTATAAACAATTGTAATAATTGTACCATAACAATAAGCTTTTCAAAATAATGTGTACTTCTAAAAAAATACCTATATAAATAATTTCAGTACAAAAATAAATATAAAATGAAACTACATTTACTTATGAACACTAAATATAACTGGATTTGGTTATATTTTTAACACTAAATGTAACTAGATTTAGTTCTTTTTTAACACTAGTGTTAAAAGTAAATTTGTTTTTTACTTTTAATCCGTTGTCAATGACAACGATTTGAAAGTATTCACTGTGTTATAAACTGTTATTTTTAACTCGCTAAGCAACCGTTAAAAAGACTACTTTTAACAGTGGTCGTAGGAAAACACAATTCCTTTATTACACAGTTCATATTTTAAATGTATGAACTGAGAGGTAAATATTACTGTCAAAAAACTAATCACTTCAAATTAATAATAGTAATATTTTAAAAATAAAATAGTAAATAACGCAATAGTTAATGCAATACTTTGCAGCATTAGTAAATATGTATGTAGGTATGTGTATTTAAATTAATAAAAATTAAATAGCGGGAGGTTTTGTGTTGGCCACATCAGATTCTATTATCAATTATTTCAAGAGTCCCACCCATACAAACTAATAAAGAACTGTAGAATTTTGATACTGAATGTTTTATGAAGTACTTTATAATATGTTTATTTAAAAATTATTGTACTGCACCAAATTTAAGCAGACGTGTAATTTCATTATGTATTTAAGTAAAATTCTTTTGAGCTTAATGGAAAATAAAGTGCATGTTTGAAAGATATCGAAATCAATATCGAAAATGTGATTTATTCCCTTTTAATAAATTAGTGTACATATTGGGCAACAAAGAGTTTGAAAAACGTATAAAATAAAATGCAAATTATAAATGGACTTTTTCAAAAACACTTTATTTAGATAAAATATTTCTTTCTACAGGTTATTTTTGTATATTATTTTATTTAATAGTTTTAACATCTAAAAGCACTCTAATTCATTTCGAATGACTGCATAAGAGTTTTGAAATATTTGATAATTTTTAATAGAAGCGAACCAAATATTAGAAACTAATAAAATATTTTTATGTAGCTAATGAATTACTGGATATTTAATTAAAAGTTTTTGAAAATCAGTTTTTGGTTTTCGTATTGGTTTCGAATTTTACAAAGACCATAGAGAAGCATAGGCTGCATTGTTAATATAACATAAAAAACTGTAAATATGTTTTTTAACTGATCATTTTTTAAACCAGTTTTGAGAAAAATTTGGACCTCCTGTTTCATCAAATAGAATTTTTACCTTCCGTCCTTTAGGTAAGGAAGGTATTGTCTTTGGTCAAAAAATTCGATGGGGAGTTTTAAATGAATAAGCACGTTTTAATGTCCCTACAATTCCATACCGAAAATTCCTTAAAAAATCTGTTGTGGCCAGCACAAGACCTTCCGTCAATTCAATGTATTTTGCACAAATCCTATACCAAAAGGACCGTGGAACAGTTTCTATATAATATCATGTAAAATCGAACACGAACACATACTATTTTTTACAAATTTCATAGCAAAAGTTCATTTGAAAAGGTTCTATAAATCCAATAAAATTATGTCATAAACATACACTAAGAAAAATGCACTTGACACATTTTACTTTCTGCTTCAGCTTTCCCCTATTTTATTAGGGGTCGTTGTTTCCTCTTCTCTTCCACTCATTCCTGTCCAACGCATCTTCTTCACACAGTCCTTCCTTTCTCAAGTCTTCTGCGACACAGTCCTTCCATCTTCTCTTTATCCTTTCACTGCATGTCACTTGAGAGGACCACTATGAAATACTAATTTTTGATCCCATACTTTCCATATTTGGTTTTGCACTTGCAACACACATCTGTCAATTACAATTTTTTGAATGTATCAGCTGTTTCCATGATAAATAGCAAAGCAGACTAATTTTTGAAAATTAATTTCTTTATAATCAAACCATATAGAGAAGAGTATTTTCTTTAATAAATATAATAACAAAATGTCAAAAAATAATATTTAACTGAGTTTTTTAAGAAAAACTGTTAAAAACTTCAAATAAGGGTACTTCCGGTGGATCAATTATAACCAAAATCTAATCAACTCTTCATATTGGAGTTATCGTCGGAGACAAATTTGTCACACACAGACACACACACACACACACACACACACACACACACACACACACACACACATATATACATACAGACATCATCTTAAAAATAGTAAATTTGTATTCTAGGGATCTTAAAACGTGCTTATTCATTAAAAACTCACCACCGAATTTTTTGACCAAAGACAATACCTTTCTTACCTAAAAGTGACGGAAGGTAAAAAGATTCTATATCGGGGGGATTTGCGGGACCGAAGGTTTCGTTTCATCTTTCATTACAATAATCGATAAGATCTCACCAAATTACCCCAATCTGATTTCATTATCATTTCATGTGACATGTGTTCAACCACCTAAATCACCTAAATCTAAACACTCTTCTCTTTTAATAATAAATAACCAACCACTTCACCACCATTTTTTCCGCTCATAAATTTCCCATCTCGTGATGACGTCGTAAGCCTATGAGTAATTCCTCGTGTATATTTTATACTGATAAAAACTCTTTTGAGTGAAAGAAATCTGTGTTGAGATGTACGCGTGTGCTCTTATTGGAAGAAGGGATTAACACCCAACATCAATTCCTTCGACCAAGTTCAGCAGGTTGCAGGTGGTATTAACGTAGTTATGAAAGCAGGATTACGGCGGTCCGGTTTTATAGCGAGGTAACTTTAAGCAGGTACCTCGTAAGGACACAAACGAACCCGAGGATTTCGAGGACATAGTCGGAGGGCTGAGAACGGAATTTTCGCAAGGTGCAGCGAAGATTATGAAATCTTAGCAGGTTTGTCAAGCAAAAATAAAAGTACGCCTACAATAAATTGTGGTTATCGCAGATCTACGAATTTACTCAAATGATTAATATCGTGTCAACTAATTGTTAGACAATGTTTGAATGGGCTACTTGCGTGGTAATGAAAATTCGATTTCTGTCACTATATACGTAATGTTATATTGAAAACATATATAAAAATATAAATTTTATTTTTAAAATAATTATTTGTTTTTTACTAAATTAAGAAAGAAAATTTTCTGTGACGTCTTTATATTGAACTGGAGGAGAGGAAGCATGTTTAAGAATGTTATCAATAGATGGCATGGCGTGCGAGAAAGTTTTAATTTGAATTTGACATTAGTTCATTTATCTCTCTCTCTGATCTCTCAAATACATTAATTACTTAATAAATAAACACATAGGTAGTTACTTGTAATTTAAAATATCGATACCAAAAAGATAAACTAAAATACTAACCTCCAAACTATTATTGAAACGTCAAACAGGTGATCTACATTACCCTCACAAACATACCATTACTATGGGACGGCACCTCGCTGTGACTTCACGACTATTCATTAGTGGCGGGAATTCAAATAATCAAATTTCATTATTTTTTTTCTGGCTAATTAATAAAAATTTTGTCAAAAGAAAAAATATGGGTAGCAAGTTTTTAGCTTCTCTTCAAAAATATTAAATAAAAAAATCTGTTGTGGCCAGCACAAAACCTCTCGCCATTTCCATATTAGGATATATAAGTATTGTATTGCACTTCACTTTCGAACCGTCGTTTTATAACAAAAAATTACAGAACTTTACTCAAATATTGTTTTTTTATTGTATTTAACATGTCTTCTGCACACATATAATTCTAATTATATCTACTTTTCATTGTATGAGGAAGTTTCTAAATGTCACAGATTCTTCCAATTCATTAACCAGATTGGCGGTATTTCTGATGAATATATGCATTTTACCACAATTTTACCTATAATTTCAAATATTTAACCAATAAAACAATAAGAAAAGTTAAATATACTTCCCAGAAAAAGCTATCAGAATGTCACTAAAACTGTTGATATTTGACAATGACATGTGTCGTGTTATAAACATTGGAATTTGTCAACTGGTTTCCTTGGTGCCTTGGCCTCTGCGATTAGTTTACTCTATAAATTATAGTGTCTTTATCTCTAAATCTATACAAGATATAATAAAAATTTTAAGTGTATTAGATGGAGAATTTTATGTTCTTCAATATTTAATAAAAATAACTCCCAAAAAATTATATTTAGAAGAATTTTTCTAAGAAACTACTACTTCCGGTTGTTCAATTTTTACCAAAACCTTTTCAGCTCTTCCCAGGAATGTCAGATTGAGGAAACTGCAGTTAAATATTTTTTAAGGCTTATAGTTTTTGAGGAATCGTCCCTCCAACATCCATACATACACACACACATACACACATCCACACACACACACACACACACACACACACACACAGACATCATTTTAAAAATGTTATAATCGGATTGTAGGGACCTTAAATCGTGCTTATTCAATAAAATCTGGATATGCGAATTTTAGCAGGAATCCAATGCGAGAGGTAAAAATACTCACGGTATGTCGTTAATATAACTGACACTCAAAACTGGCTACGACAATCCAGGCTAATTTATTTGCTGTCGAAACATAATAATCCACCAATAATAATTTCTTATAATTGTAATAAATATCTTTGCGTCTTTGGGTAGCATTATGGATTACATAAATGTATTGTCTCATAAAATATTTCAATTTTTCCTTCAATCCAACCCTGTCTATTGCAAGTATTGTGACAAACCTGCGGTAATTTGCGGTACACCTATTATGCTATAATATCGACTCTATATATTTTGTTTTAATTGGCAATTAATTTAATAGATAGTTTAACCCGAATTGAAAGTTCTGGTCCTAAGGCATGTGTACATGCAAATGAATCATATCCAAATACGATAATTCAATGATCAATGTTCGATTACCCATTCGGAGGGTGTGTAACATCGTGGCAAACCTTTAAACCGAAATTAACACATGTAATCAGTAAACAGGTCATACGCAATTAGGTACAAGTGCTTTGTACACATTTATACTATGTTGCTCGCACACATAGATGTCCAACCTCATACCTCCACGTTTCTATACGTCTAGTTAACCTTCAATCGTATCATCAGAGTCTGTGTGGATACCAAAGGGCTATGGGGTCATCTATAGACGATAGAGGCTGTCATTAGGTCATCTGATTATGAGCGGAATGACAAAAAGTTGTTTATGGCGATTAGTCCTAGAAATGTATTAAAAAAAACTGTTGTGGACAGCACACGACCTATCGCCATTTCCATATTCGGCTATATAAGTATTGTACTGCACTTCGCTTTCAAACCGTCGTTTTATAACAAAATATTACAGAACTTTATCCAAATATTGTTTTTTATTATATTTAACATGTCTTCTGCACACATATAATTCTAATTATATATATTTTTCATTGTATGAGGAAGTTTCTAAATGTCAGAGATTGTTCCAATACATTAACCAGATTGGCGGTATTTCTGATGGATATATGCATTTTACCACAATTTTACCTATAATGAGCCTGTTTCACATTTTTCAAAAACTATTTTAAATGAAAGTTTATGGAATGATTTTCTTAGTAATAATTTTTATTTTAATAATTTGTTGTTATTTGTGGAAATAATTAAATAAAAAGATTGGCGTCCTGAAAAACTACCCCCCACTCCTGTGACGTAGAAGAACATACATTACATCATTAAAGCCAATAGGAAAATAGTTTTTCCATCACCTGCGTTTATTCATATTATTTATATAAATAAACGTAGGCTAAAGTTTGTCACATGTTAATAACAAAATCTTTTAATTTGACATTTGACGCTGACATTGCTCATTGTAAATGAAGAATAAAGTAATAATGGCTAATTCAAATTACACTCAAGCTAAGTCGGACAATTTACCGAAGGTCGATAGCTGGATGATGGCTGAATTTATATCAGAACGATTGTTTTACTGCTACCGAAATAAGGGGTGTTAAAGAGTTGAGGTAAAATAAAACATAAAAACTGAATTTACTATATAAATTGATAATATATTTTACTTTAAAGTTCTGGTCGTGATTACACTGTTATCGTGAAGGTGGATGAAAGTTGAAATGATCTTCACAAACATGAAGACACGATTTTTCTGACATGGCATTTATCCATTTTTATTTTAATTCTTTTATTTCTAAAAATTCACACAGATATTCCAATACTCTAAAAATGCGTACACTTACGTAACATTCTCTTTACAATCAAATAATATTACTACCAAATTTATATCTCTACCCATTATTGAATTATTGCCCCAAAAGTCAATATACCCCACATTTAGATAAAAACTTCAAAATTTTCAAAAATCTAATTTTTATGTATCCAGATACTTCTCAATGCGCTGATTCCAAATTTTGAAACCGCAGGTCGATATCTCGTTTCGTTCTCGAGATATTTAGATTTAAAGTTTTGCTCAAAACTGCCCAGTTTTGGGCATTAACCCAAAAATGGGTCAATATATGAATTTGGCGACAACACCATTCGATTCTACGGGCAAATTTACATAAGTTTATCAATTTTCATAATTTTTGTCCAACCGGTTAATTTTTTATGAATAAAAGTTTGAAACCCCCTGAAAATGGCCAAAATCTGAAAAAATCGTAAGGGGTACACCTTAGATTTTTGCGATTTTTGGCCATTTTCAGTTATTTTGCTTTAGAGATTGTATGCGGTGTTCAAAAATTCTGAAAATTGGTGTACTTATGTATTTTTTCCAGTAGAATCGATTGATGTTATTGCCAAATTCATATCTCGACCCATTTTTGGGTTAATACCCAAAAATGGGCAGTTTTGAGCAAAACTTTAAATCTAAATATCTCGAGAACGAAACGAGATATCTACTTGGGGTTTCAAAATTTGGAATCAGCGCATTGAGAAGTATCTAGATACATTAAAATTAGATTTTTGAAAATTTCGAATTTTTTATCTGAATGTGGGGTATATTGACTTTTGGGGAAATAATTCAAAAATGAGTAGACATATAAACTTGGTAGTAATATTATTTGATTGTAAAGAGAATTTTACGTAAGTATATGCATATTTAGAGTATTTGAACAACTGTGTGAATTTTTAGAAATAAAAGAATTAAAATAAAAATGGATAAATGCTATAAAAAAGTTCCTTGGAAAACATTCTATATATCCAATAAAATTATAATTTCCTAAATATTCTCTCACGGAGTGAGTAATGTTGTTATTTCAAATAACCATAGTAACAAGTATATTATGTGGCAGTTTTGGATAAAGTTATTTAAATGTTTCAAAAGGACATGCAAATTTAAAGCGTATTGATTTGTTTGATAAATGGCTATGTACACCATTAAATCCGTGGCCAACAAAACAATGCAAATTGTAAATTTAACACAATTCCAAAAATGTCATTTTACGTTTCAGTCTGTATGCGATTGCCAAATTATCGTTCGAATAGAGCCTACAATTCGAACCACAAAAATGAACAGCGATTAATCCAACTAAAACTAATTGTATGTCGCTGAAAATTGAACTATTGCCCTATCCATTATTCGAGCTATAAGTTACGAAATGTGTTCCTCCCAAAAATTTGCATATGTACGCTCGTGAGTCACTGTGCAGGTGGCTAACTTCTTAAACCCTGAGATTATACCACAGGGTTATTAAGTATTCTTGTTAAAGTTCGTTAGAAATTTTGTGGTTACATTGTATGTTACCCTTCTCGGACTAATATTAATCATATTACATGTTTTTGATAGAATTTACCAATAGTTTCTATGTAATGATAGTTTTGAGTTTCCTCAAAACTTTTCGTTTAAGAAATTTTATTATAAATTTGTCGGTTTTGATTTAAAATAAACAAAAAAAATTGATGTGGCCAACACAAAACCTCCCGCTATTTAATTTTTATTAATTTAAATACATACCTACCTACCTATTTACTAACGCTGCAAACTGTTCCATTGCAGAAAACTATTGCTTTATTTACTATTTTCTTTTTAAAATAATAATAATAATAATAATAAACTTTATTGACATCAGTCAAATGCCACTATTATTAATTTGAAGTGATAAGTTTTCTGACAGTGACATTTACTGTCAGTTACATTCATTTGAAAAATAAACTATTGCCAATTGTTTATAATTATACGATCGAAAATGTCACCTTGTCGCGATCTACTACTGTACGAGATCTTGGAGTAAAATATGACACCAAATTTACATTTACACATCATATACAAGATATATATAACAGTGCCATGAGAATGCTAGGCTTCATAATAAGAAATACTCGAACTTTCCTAAATTTATCAGCAATTACGAACCTATACTTTTCTTTCGTCCGCTCTAAGCTAGAGTACTGTCACATCATTTGGAACCCTATTTACGAAGTTCATCAAGATCTGATTGAATCTGTTAAAAAAAAATTCTCAAATACCTTTATTACAAGGCACATAATAACTACCCTGGTAATTCTGTAAATTATAAATAGTTGTTACATATGTTTAATTTCAAGAATCTCTTTGAACGCCGTGAAAATGCCCTAATAATACATCTATTTAAAGTTGTAAACAGCTGCGTTGACGATCCTTGTACTCTTTCCTCTCTCCAATTTCATATTCCCTCTTTTCGTTTACCAGAAGTAGCTTTACTTTTTATTTACCGGGTGCTAGAACTAATTATTTAATGCTGTCGCCTATATATCGTATGTGCAATCTTTATAATTGTAAATTTTCGAGGATTGATATATTTCATTTGGAATTTAAATATTTCATTAATATGTTATGTAATATGTCATAAGCATTTTGTTTATTTTTACGTATTGTTGAGTGTATTTTGTATTTTTTACAACCCTTTACCTGGGCTTAGCCTGTTGGGTTGATCATTAAATAAATAAATAAAAGTGATGGAAAGTAAAAAATCATTGCCTTTCTGTGAAATATGACATTCCGCATTTTTAATATTCTTTATCAAAATACTTATGTGTCCTTGACTTCAAGTTAGGACTGAGTTTATCTTAAAAAGATAAATTAAAGTTACAAAATGATATTAACTAAGTGTGAAAAAGTAAACAATGTCAAACAGATTTGTGTCTTTGAAGATAAGAAACAAAGTTTACTTTATCCAAGGAATGAAGTTGGGTGTTCCGAGATAATAACTTCAGGTAATCTTTTAGAAATGTGTTAAAACCTTTGTCACAATATTACGAGTATTAAATGCCTTTTTGCCTACCGCTACACTTGGTAAGAGAGGTATAGGGATCGTGCTAAAAGTCGCATGTCGAGATTTTTATAAATGACCACGTTTTAAGGTCCCTAGAATCCGATTTGTTATATGCGTGTGTGTGTGTGTGTGTATATGTATGGATTTAGTCAACAGTCTAACTCAAATACTATCATTCATAAAATTCTGTAGTATTTCTACCTTTTTCTACTATGGAAAGAAGCCATTACATTTTAGTGTAAATCAGGTAACCGGAAATGGTACTTTACTTGAAGGTCAAAATCGGTTTTCTTCCAAAAATAACTTCAAATATATTTTTTTCGCGATTTATGTTATTATAAGAACTAAAGATTTTTAAATTTTGAACAAGTAAGCATTCATATTTTTTCTGTATATTTAATATAATTTAACGAAATTTGGTATCTAGGGGTTATCCTACATGCCCGTTTCAACTAAAATATTTTCAAAGCAGTAGCACTTCCGGTTTGACCGGAAATTGACCTCACCTTTCTTATTTTAAATGGAATACGCTATATTTTATTTTACCATTGAATGCAGCGGAAAATTTTACATATGAAGCAATAAAGACATTTTACCCATGATCAACTACTTCCGGCGTTATTCAACTTTTTTTGATTTTTTGTCTGAAATCCGGCACATTTTCAAAACTCTGTATATCAGGAACGAGATCGAATTTTTATAATCTGAAAAGAGCCTTTTATAAAGGAGACTTTAAGCTACATTATTACAGAAGAATCCTCGATTATTTATAAAAATGTGACGGGTACGTTACACCAAAATTTCAGTTGACAAACTTCAAAAAATACAATTTTTTTAAATGGAACCCCCCCGTTTTTATTATATAAATGTGTTTTACGGCAAAAAATAAGGGTACTTTATGTAACATGTCCTATGTTGAAAGTTGATAGAATTTCAGTAAATTAGAAAAACATGTAATCTGGGTATAATTATTTTATTAATACGGGTAAGTAAGCCATGGAAAAAACAAATAAATTCTAAATACAAAACTATGATTAATTTAATACATATTCAAACTGTCCTCCATTCATATGTAAGCACATCGTTACTCTTATCAATACTTCTTCTTGTGTAGCATTTTTTATCATCCGAGGAGATGTTGTTAAATGCTGTTCGTACCCTATGTTGGAAATCTTCTTTAGTAGTTAAAGGTTTTTGATAGACGACGTTTTCAATGTAACCCCAAACAAAAAAATCAAATGGAGTTAAATCGGGTGAACGAGGAGGCCACCTATCAAATTATCTTTTTTGAAGTTTGTTAACTAAAATTTTATTATTTGAAAAAATTGTACATAAACAACATTACCTTATTGGAAAGAGAAAAAAATACTCTTTCCAATATAATAAAAAATATATGGTTCCATTTAAAAAATATATATTGTTCCAAATTTTGAGAATCGCTGACACAATTTTTATTTTGTCTACATGACCAATTTTCTAATATAAAATGGCACAATTTTGCTAATTTAACCAACCTCGTATCTCTTCAAATAAAAAAGTTATCAATATTGAGCAAGCTTATTGTGACACTGTGTATAGCCTTTATTGGAGTCTAAGGTTAAATAGATAATAGTTAAAAAAAAATCCCAAACCTTAACTAAAATCGCTAAAACTAGATACGTATTTCGGCAACCATCAATAAATCAATAATTATATCTAAGAAAAATGTATTTTTCCTTTTAATGCTGTATTATCAATAACCCTTACTTACTAATTACTATGTAATTACAATTACATTACATGCTACGATAATTTCCGCTAATTATCAATTTAGTGATATTCTGTAATTCCTAAGTTATTAATAATTTCAACATATTGTATTATTCAATTCAATCGACTCTTGACAATACGCCAAATCCTGGAGTGTTTGTGGTCAGAATATAATTATTTGATTATTATTGGCTGCTGAGCATCCGTAGGCAAGTCATTAGTGTTACAACTGTCATTGGTAGTCATCAATAAAGATAACTTAAATAAATAAACATGAAATCACTATTTAATAATTTGTCTCAAGAGTTTGTTATATTGAAATAAAATAACAAATGCTCTAAATCTCAGTCACAGCATTTATTTTTACAAAATCGACTTTTAGTTTATACACTTATACCACAGAATACATTTATACAGAAGCGACACTCCTTGCCGGCACCATTGTTGTTGCGATTTCACGTTTATGACCTTAAACTTTAAAATTGTTGGCAAATTTACGCGCGAAATTTAAATTGTTTTAAATGGTAAAAGAAAAATTAGAACATAAAAGTACTAAAATTTTAATTTTATTAACGAATTAAAAAGAAATAAGATAAAATAATCACATAACTATATTTTTATTAAACAAATACCTGAATTTTACAAATTCATTACAGTGCAGAATTTTCTATATCTTTGATGTGGGAAACACAAACGTCAGACTCGATGAATATGTCCCATATATCCTTCTCCATCAAATCTTCTCTTCCACAGGTCTTGAGTCACATTTTACACCTATATTTATTAAATGAATATATATTTTACATGATATGGTTATAGTAACCAATGAATTAGCACCATCTGGAACATTTTAGAAGAGTAGGACAAGATTCCTTATAAAATGAAACCATGGGGTCCCGTGGCCGCGTGCCTGAGTGTCTGGTCGCGAACCCGGGGAACCGGGTTCGATCTCGACAGACGCCAAATATTTCCAATTTTAAATGGCCCAAAAGTGACCCCTGTGGTGCACTCTCCACACCAGCTAAGAGTGTCCGTGAGGTGACGCCTGGTAAGCGCCCACACGGTAAAATATATCGTCATCATTACCGATGTCTACATGTGTTGTAGATACTGGCACACCCAGAAACGGGTAATATGCCGTGATGATATATTTATTTATTTTATTTATGAAAGCATAGATATAATTAGAATTATTTGTGTGTGCAACAAATGTTAAATTCGATACTTATCTAACAAAACGAAAAGAGTGAAATTTCAAGTACCAATTTGTTAACACCTCATATGACCAAGTTTTATATTTTATTTATTGTTTTATATACTATATTGATAATCATAATATATGCATACATTTATGTTTTCCAATAATAGCATAACAAAACAAATAATTTGCATATTAAATAAAATATACGTACATATGTTTACACAATATATGAATAACAATAATTTACAATAAACCTGCATTAGAAGTCACAATATCTGTTTTTCAAAATTGTTTACATTAATTAATAATGATGGAATAAAAATGCAGAAATAATTTACATACATTGATTTTATAAATCAGCAGGTGTACCTATATTTTTAAATAAAATCAAATATATTATATTGTTTAATTTTGAGCAATAATATTTGTTTATTAGTAACAGCGTCAACTTTTATTTTTTATTATTATTAATAATACAAATATTTAATAGCAATTAACAAACATATAACGCAGTGATGTATACCTAAATGGATGTAATTACCGTAGTCATACATGTATTTCTACATGTACGAATAAGCAAAAGCATTCATACGTTACGTACATATCAAACAATAGTGAAATTTATCTGACGAGAATAATTAATGCTATTAATTCGAAATCAATGCAAGCGGAATGTGGATTGTGTGACTGAAACATATGGTTAAATCGTATGATATTAGATGTTTATGTAAAATACTCGTATGTATACTGCAGGACACAAATCTTGACCTGACGGGCAAGGGAAAGAAATGCTTGTCGTGCTCGTGATATTCCATAAACGCCGTGACATAATAATTATTACAGTAACTTTGTGCTTCTAATTTATTTGTGTACGCTTATGATCCTAGTGGATCCGAGTGTAAACAAGATAGGAACTGAAACGAACAGCAATGGGGGATTCCACCATTTTTACCTTCCGTCACCTTTAGGTAAGGAAGGTATTGTCTTTGGTCAAAAAATTCGATGGTGAGTTTTAAATGAATCCTTATTATACGAATTTACTATTTTTAAGATGATGTCTGTATGTGTGTCCGTGTGTGTGTGTGTGTGTGTGTGTGTGTGTGTGTGTGTGTGTGTGTGTGTGTGTGTGTGTGTGTGTGTGTGTGTGTGTGTGTGTGTGTGTGTCCGTGTGCCTGTGTGTGACAAATTTTTCTCCGACGATAACTCCAATACTACAATTCTAAAAATTATATTTCTTTCGTATCCCTCTTCTTTACATCCAGATGAATAGGTGATTAGATTTTGGTTACAACTGTTCCACCGGAAGTACCTTTATTTGAAGTTTTTAACAGTTTTTCTTAAAAAAACGCAGTTAAATAGTATTTTTTCACATTTTATTTTTACCTTCCGTCAACTTTAGGTAAGGAAGGTATTGTCTTTGGTCAAAAAATTCGGTGGTGAGTTTTTAATGAATAAGCACGTTTCAAGATCCCTAGAATACGATTTTACTAATGTTACATTGATGTGTGTATGTGTGTATGTGTGTATGTGTGTATGTGTGTATGTGTGTATGTGTGTATGTGTGTCCGTGCGTGTGTGTGTGTGTGTGTTTGTGTGTGTGTGCGTGAGACAATTTTTTCTCCGACGATAACTCCAAAACTACAATTCTAAAAATACCCTTATTTGAAGTTCTTAACAGTTTTTCTGGAAAAAACGCAGTTAAATATCAATTTTCGACATTTTATTATCATTAATATGAAAGAAAATCTTATTCCCTATACGATTTGATTATACATTTTCCTTCATATTCAATAGATATAGAGTTATAGAGAGATTAAGAGAGGTTAACTTTCAAAAATCAGTCAGCTTTGCAAAAATTATGGAAACAGCAGATATATTCAAAAAATACTAATTGACAGATGTCAGTGTGCAAAACCAAAGTGGAAAGTATAGGATCAGAAAGTAACATAAGTGACAGAGTGTCCCTCGGAAGTGACTTGCAGTTTCAATGCCGGGAGTACGAGGAAGGCCACAAAGAAGATGGAAGGACTGTGTAGCAGAATATTTGAGAGAGGAAGAACTGTGTGAAGAAGATGCGTTGGATAGGAAGTGCAATTTACAGAATTTACATTCGTGTTATTGGATTTATAAAATATTTTCAAAGAAACTTGCAATATGGAATTTATAAAAAATAGTGTGTTCGTGTTACAATTTTTCTGGATATATAGAATCTTTTCCAAGGAACTTCTGGTATCGGATTTGTACAAAATACATCGAATTGACGGAAGGTTTTGTGCTGGCCACAACAGATTTTTTTCTTTATTATACAAATCAACAATATTAAAAAAATTGCGGTATTATTAAAAAATAATTTTGTTCATTAGCGTCTAACAAATTCATGGCTATGAAAATAAAATTGTAACCTAAAATCTGAACTGATAACTGGTAAAACGTCAAATGACAGGCAGTGACCAGCCACGTGATAGATACTGATTGGTCAGATCTAGAATTTTAATACCGAACATAAACTAAAGCGAAAATTGTTGAATGTAAATTTATGAATTAAATTCATCATAAAAATCTGATTTTCAATTTTCCTTATGGTGGCGAGAGTTAACAAGTAAATAACTGGCGAGTAAAACACTTGAACGTAATAAAGAATAATAAATTACAAATAATGAATCTTTTATACCATTTTATCAGAAGATAAAGATACATTAATAGAAGCAGCAAAGCAATAAACAGATAAGTATGTAAATTTTGGTTACAATCATGGTTTACGATGTCACATTATTAGTAATAATGATAGACTAGTACTGGAATATGCCCCAGTTAACCTACATGTAAAATTTCATTTTAGTTTTAGTGTCTTGCACTTACACGCAATTGGCACAAAGGAAATAAACTAAAGAAAATAAATTTCCACATGCTCCTATTGCACCACAATGTTGTATTTTAACGTGACAGCTTTTATTTCTAAGGACGCCTTGAGACTACGCGTTAATATCGTTACAGCAATTACAATTTTTTATTTATTTCAAATTTCAACTCATGCATCTGCAACTTTTAAATATGCTGGTCATAAAAATTATTAAGCTTATAGGTACTTCTCTTGACAAAAATAGCCTAAGTCCATTTTTTACCTCCCGCTAGCCTTGGTAAGGGAGGTATAGGGATCGTGCTAAAAATCAATTTCAACATTTTCACGATGATGTCTGTATGTGTGTATGTGTATGTGTGTGTGTATGTGTGTGTGTATGTGTGTGTATATATATATGTATGTATGTATGTATGTATGTATGTATGTATGTATGTGTGTGTATGTGTAGGGATTTTGTCTTCGCTCTAACTCAAATACTATCATTCAGAAAATTCTGAAACCTTGTATTTCAATCCTATTCTAATAAGAAAAGAAGCCATTAGATTTTGGTGTAAATCGGATAACCAGAAATGGCACTTTACCTGAAGCTCATAATGATTTTTCTTTAAAAAATATCATTAAATGCCATTTTTTCGCATTTTATGTCTTATGAAAATTAAAGATTATTGAATTTTCTACAGGAATACATTAATACTTTTTCTATATATTTTGCAGATAAATTAAAAAAATTTTTTTTTTTTTAGTCCCGATGCCTATGATAAACACAATTCCTTTGTTACACAGTTCATATTTCAAATGAATGTAACTGACAGTAAATGTCACTGTCAAAAAACTAATCACTTCAAATTAATAATAGTGACATTTTAAAAAGAAAATAGTAAATAAATCAATAGTTTTATGCAAAGGAATTTAAATTTAAAAAAATTAAATAGCGGGAGGTTTTGTGTTGGCCACATCAGATTTTTTAAATTTATTGTCTTATTAATTAAATATTTAAAATTATAGGTAAAATGCATATATTCATAAGAAATACCGCGAATCTTGTTAATGAATTGGATGAATCTCTGACATTTAGGGACACTTAAAATAAAAGAATTACAAATTTTTATATGCACAAGAAAAGTAATTTATTTATGAAACTACGTTTCCATACGTCTAAGTGCAATACAATACTTATATAGCATGGCGTTTTCAAAAATAAAAATTTTTGAAAACAGTTTCGAATCTACATGTAAACTCAGTAAATGTTCATCTTGTCGTCGCTTTGTATGTTTAAAGCTGAATGTATGTACAATAATGCATAAGTTGCAGCAAAAGTGTGACACGTTTTACGAAAAGGATTTTTTTTCTTTTGAGACGTGACAAATTTTCAAAACATCCATATGATATATTAGATATAGAAAGACTTGCGTTTTTTTGTCTTTCTTGTAAAAAAGTGAGTTACGTTGTGAATGTACAGGGACGTATTTTGGAGGACAATATACCTTTCAGATTATAATATAAAATAGACAGAGAACCAACATTTTGTCAAGTTTATAATGTATTGGTGAAATTTATATTTTTTTCCTACTACTTTCGTTTTTAGATAAGTATAATCTTAGCAATAATTACCTCCCGCTAATAGAGGTATTGGAATTCGAATATCCAGATTTTAGTAAATAAGCACGATTTAAGGTCCCTATAATCCGATT
Source organism: Ophonus ardosiacus (assembly GCA_943142095.1). Taxonomy (NCBI): domain Eukaryota; kingdom Metazoa; phylum Arthropoda; class Insecta; order Coleoptera; family Carabidae; genus Ophonus; species Ophonus ardosiacus. The sequence continues at coordinate 87,753,626 of OW964823.1, forward strand.
ATAACATTTTTAAAATGATGTCTGTGTGTGTGTGTGTTTGTGGGTATGTGTGTATGTGTGTGTGTGTGTGAGGGTATGTGTGTATGTGTGTGTGTGTGTGTGTGTGTGTGTGTATGTCTGGATGTTGTAGGGACGATTCCTCAAAAACTATAAGACTTAAGAACTGTTTAACTATGGATTCCTCAATCTGACATTTCTGGGAAGAGCTGAAAAGGTTTTGGTAACAATTGAACAACCGGAAGTAGTAGTTTCTTAGAAAAAATCTTCTAAATATAATTTTTGCAAAATTCTTGTTATTAAATATTGAAGAACATAAAATGATATCTTGTCCTATTTTTGAGCAGAAACAAAGTTAGATAAAAAATCTTTATGTAAATTATATTTTGTTATATAAGATTTGTTAAAAAGTTGTTTAAATTTTCGAGCGGCTTTAGTAAACAAAGTGTTAAATACTCGTAAGTCTGTAATTTTTATAACAAACTTACATTAGAAGGGTCTTTTTTTAACTACTTATGTTAACTAATGTTGAAAGTTTTAAGAATGTAGAGGTTTTTTATAAGTCTGACACGAAAAAAGTTAAAATTTCGCTTTAACATAAAAATCAACATTAGGAATGCAGGATGCACCCAATTTCGAGCTTTGGCACGGCCCTGCCGAAGCCCGACCCGATTTCGAGTCAATTTTCGAGCCGGGCTAGCTAATTTTTTTGCCGAGTCGATCTTCGAGTCATGCTGGTAATTTTTATTTTCGGGCCGAGTCGATCCAAACCTCAAAGCCCGGCCCGGTCCGAATGCATCTCTAAATGACACATCTCAGTGTCAAAAATCAACAGTTTTAGTGACATTCTGATAGCTTTTTCTGGGAAGTATATTTAATCTTTCTTATTGTTTTATTAATTAAATATTTCAAATTATAGATAAAATGCATATATCCATCAGAAATACCGCCAATCTGGTTAATGAATTGGAAGAATCTCTCACATATTCTGTAATTTTTTGTTATAAAACGACGGTTCGAAAGCGAAGTGCAAGACAATACTTATACAGCATAATATGGTAATGGCGAGAGGTCTTGTGCTGACCACAACAGATTTTCATAAAATGTAGTAGTATTTTAGTTTAAAAATGGAATTATTCATTGTAAAAATTGTTCAAACTTTGGTTAATACATATATGACTTCATTGCATTGTACACAAATTGACGTATAGTATTCAAGTTATAAAATAGATTTTCTTCTCGAAATCTATGAGTAATATAATGTCTAAGTGTTTCTCCTTTTCTATAAGTCCATCCCTGCCTTAAGGGCTAGTTTCCTGCCGTTCCCTAGGGCGTGCCCAATATCTAAAACCGGAAGTGAGGTCGAGGGTGAGTCGACGTCACATGGACACCAGCACTCGCGAACATCCTGTTTCATTCAACATATCATCCACACCCTCAAAACACTCAAATGTTTCTCAATTCGAGCACTCTCACTTGTCTGTGACGGTGAGAGAAGGAGGAGAAGGAATTGAAAACGCCGAATTCCAGCAAATAAGAATATATGTCAGTCAGTTGGTTATAATAAAGTAGGTTTTCAGGGATTTAGTAGCCTTCCCGATCATGTTAATAAGCAGAATACTAGATTTTCCAAACTCCATTAATTTTTGAAAAAAAATCTGATGTGGCCAACACAAAACCTCCCGTTATTTAATTTTTATTAATTTAAATACATACCTACCTACGTATTTACTAACGCTGCAAACTGTTCCATTGCATAAATCTATTGCTTTATTTACTATTTTCTTTTTAAAATGTCACTATTATTAATTTGAAGTGATTAGTTTTTTGACAGTGACATTTACTGTCAGTTACATTCATTTGAAATATGAACTGTGTAACAAAGGAATTGTGTTTATCTTAGGCTTCGCGACTAATAAAAAAATTATTTTTAAACTTATCTGTAAAATATATAAAAAAAGTATTAATGTATTCCTGTAGAAAATTCAATAATCTTTAATTTTCATAAGACAAAATGTGAAAAAATGGGATTTAATGATATTTTTTGAAGAAAAACCATTATGAGCTTCAGGTAAAGTGCCATTTCCGGTTATCCGATTTACACCAAAATCTAATGGCTTCTATTGATATTAGAATGGGATAGAAATACAAGGTTTCAGAATTTTCTGAATGATAGTATTTGAGTTAGAGCGAAGACAAAATCCCTACACATACACACACACACACATACATACATACATACATACATACACACATACATACATACACACACACATACAGACATCATCGTGAAAATGTTAAAATTGGATTCTAGGGACATTAAAACGTGGTCATTTACTAAAATCTCGATATGTGATTTTTAGCACGATCCCTATACCTCCCTTACCAAGGGTGGCGGGAGGTAAAAAATATATTTAAATTTATCTAAGGTAGGTAAAAAGTAGACTATTTAGGTATTGTTTATACCACTGTGGTAATTATACAAAAAGTAAATAATTTTTTGGACTACTACGAAAAATACATCGACATTAGAGATTTATACAGTTATTAAAAATCTGTTGTGGTCAGCACAATACCTCTCGCTACTTCCATTTTATGTTATATAAGTATTATATTATACTTCGCTATCGAACCGTTGTTTTATATAAAATCTGTTGTGGCCAACACAAAACCTTCCGTCAATTCGATGTATTTTGTACATATCCCATACCAAAAGTTCCTTGAAAAAGATTCTGTATATCCTGTAAACTTGTAACACGAACACTCTATTTTTTACAAATTCTATACCGAAAGTTCCTTTCCCTATTTTATTAGGGGTCGCTGTTTCTTACTCTTCTCTTTTACTCATTCCTGTCCAACGCATCTTCTTCACACAATTCTTCCTCTCTCAAGTCTTCTGCTACACAGTCCTTCCATCTTCTCTTTGGCCTTTCTCGTACTTCCGGTATTGAAAATTCCAATCTTGAGGCGAGGCTGCAACTGCAAGTCACTTGCGAGGGACACTCTATCACATTCATATATAACTTTCTGACCCTACTTTCAACTTTGGTTTTGCATTTGACACTGACATCCTGACCTGAAGCTCATAATGGTTTTTCTTCAAAAAATACCATTAAATGTCATTTTTTCGCATTTTGTGTTTTATGAAAATTAAAGATTATTGAATTTTCTACAGGAATACATTAATACTTTTTCTATATATTTTACAGATAAATTTAAAAATATTTTTACCTCCCGCTACCCTTGGTAAGGGAGGTATAGGGATCGTGCTAAAAATCACTTATCGAGATTTTAGTAAATCACCACGTTTTAAGGTCCCTAGAATCCAAATTTAACATTTTCACGATGATGTCTGTATGTGTGTATGTGTGTGTGTATGTGTGTGTGTATGTGTGTGTGTATGTGTGTGTGTATGTATGTGTGTGTGTATGTGTAGGGATTTTGTCTTCACTCTAACTCAAATACTATTATTCAGAAAATTCTGAAATCTTGTATTTCTATCCTATTCTAATAAGAAAAGAACCCATTAGATTTTGGTGTAAATCGGATAACCGGAAATGGCACTTTACCTTAAGCTCATAATGGTTTTTCTTCAAAAAATACCATTAAATGCCATTTTTTCGCATTTTGTCGTTATGAAAATTAAAGATTATTGAATTTTCTACAGGAATACATTAATACTTTTTCTATATATTTTACAGATAAATTTAAAAATAATTTTTTTTACAAGTCCCGAAGCCTAAGAAAAACACAATTCCTTTGTTCCACAGTTCATATTTCAAATAAATGTAACTGACAGTAAATGTCACTGTCAAAAAACTAATCACTTCAAATTAATAATAGTGACATTTTAAAAAGAAAATAGTAAATAAAGCAATAGTTTTATGCAATGGAACAGTTTGCAGCGTTAGTAAATACGTAAGTATGTATTTAAATTAATAAAAATACGATAGGAATGTGTGGCGAAGGATGATTGTTGCATAACTATTATTGAGGCCCGGATGCGGTTATTCGCTACCGAAAATCGGTCACTTTAATATGTTCTTATGTATGAATGCTATGATGATTGTGGACAAGGCGAAAGAAGAATGTTGTTAAAGAGTGAAGTGAGTCAGCTGAGCTCTTACTCTTATCCCTTTTCTTATTGTTACTATTGTTTCCGGGTTTTTGCTAACCCACTAAGTGGGAAATGCGTGATTTTATGTATAAATGTAAAAATTAAATAGCGGGAGGTTTTGTGTTGGCCACATCAGATTTTTTACCTCCCGCCACCCTTGGTAAGGGAGGTATAGGGTTCGTGCTAAAAATCTCATATCGAGATTTTAGTAAATGACCACGTTTTAAGGTCCCTAGCCTAGAATCCATTTTTAACATTTTCACGATGATGTTTGTATGTGTGTTTGTGTATGGATTTTGTCTTCGCTCTAACTTAAATACTATCGTTCAGAAAATTCTGAAGCCTTGTATTTCTATCCTATTCTGATATGAAAAGAAGCCATTAGATTTTGGTGTAAATCGGATAACCGGAAATGGCACTTTACCTGAAGCTCATAGTGGTTTTTCTTCAAAAAATACCATTAAATGCCATTTTTTCGCATTTTATGTCTTATGAAAATTAAAGATTATTGAATTTTCTACAGGAATACATTAATACTTTTTCTATATATTTTACAGATAAATTTAAAAATATTTTTTTTTATTAGTCGCGAAGCCTAAGATAAACACAATTCCTTTGTTACACATTTCATATTTCAAATGAATGTAACTGACAGTAAATGTCACTGTCAAAAAACTAATCACTTCAAATTAATAATAGTGACATTTTAAAAAGAAAATAGTAAATAAAGCAATAGTTTTCTGCAATGGAACAGTTTGCAGCGTTAGTAAATACGTAGGTAGGTATGTATTTAAATTAATAAAAATTAAATAGCGGGAGGTTTTGTGTTGGCCACATCAGATTTTTATTTTTTGGGACAACAAATTACATTCTGTTTGCAAACGATCAACTGGAAGTGATACTTTAGTTAATGCTTATTGCTATTTTAAACATGGAATTGGCGGGAGCTTATGTGCTGGCCACATCAAATATAGTAAAACTGAAACGTACTTGTATTTAGTTATGCAACAGCATGATGTATTACTGTCACATTTCGTTAAAATAATAACAAGATGCTCAGTGTTTGGAATTGTACCTTATCTAAGTACATAGAGCTTCGTCTACAGTGAAACGTTCATCAATGTTGCAACCAAGTAATTACGTTGCAACAAATACGAGCCACAATGGCAGTTCATGTTAACTTTAATGTCCATTGTTGCATAGAAATTAATTATTTGCCTGCAAAGAAACTCGTACCCCGTCCTGCGGACTTAATTAATTTTATTTGGTACTCTTTTTGTTTTGGCCAGTGGATGCATTTTCTAGATGTGTATACGGAATTAAGTAGTGTATGTCAAAGGATGTCACAATTAAAAATTTAAAAATTTAAAATATGAAATGGACAACATTTTAAATATTTTATGACCTGTACTTTCAAGAAAATTTAAACATTTTATGTATATACAAAGTTTGATAAAAAATTAACACAAATATTTAAATTTCGCGCGTTCGATTTATGCAAAATCGCTGCCCAATATTAGATATTTATACACCAAGTGAGCTAAGATAATGTTTTAACTAAAGAAAAAACCCCTTAACCTTAACAATAAATTTAAAAATCTGTTGTGGCCAGCACAAGACCTTCCGTCAATTCGATGTATTTTGTACAAATCCCATACCAAAAGTACCGTGGAACAGTTTCTATATAATATCATGTAAAATCGAATAAGAACACATACTATTTTTTACAAATTCCATACCAAAAGTTCATTTGAAAAGGTTCTATAAATCCAATAAAATTATGCCATAAACAAACACTACGTAAAATGCACTTGACACAGCTTTCCCCTATTTTATTAGGGGTTGCTGTTTCCTCTTCTCTTCCACTCATTCCTGTTCAACGCATCTTCTTCACACAGTCCTTCCTTTCTCAAGTCTTCTGCGATACAGTCCTTCCATCTTCTCTTTAGCCTTTCACTACAACTGTCAATTACAATTTTTTGAATGAGCAGCTGTTTCCATGATAAATACCAAAGCTGACTAATTTTTGAAAATTAATTTCTTTATAATGCTTTAACTCTACATCTATTGAATATGAAGGAAAATGTATAATCAAACCATATAGAGAAGAGTATTTTCTTTAATAAATATAATAACAAAATGTCAAAAAATAATATTTAACTTCGCTTTTTAAGAAAAACTGTTAAAAACTTCAAATAAGGGTACTTCCGGTGGATCAATTATAACCAAAATCTAATCAACTCTTCACAGGGACGTACAGAAGAGGAATACGAAAGAATTATAATTTTTAGAATTGTAGTATTGAAGTTATCGTCGGAGAAAAATTTGTCACACACGGACACACATACACACACACACACACGGACACACGCACACACACACACACATACACACATACATACAGATATCATCTTAAAAATAGTAAATTCGTATTGTAGAGACCCTAAAATGTGCTTATTCATTAAAAACTCACCACCGAATTTTTTGACCAAAGACAATACCTTCCTTACCTAAAGGTGACGGAAGGTAAAAACTATATACGTATTTCGAGAACTAAGTTCTCATCAACAGTAGAAACTACAAAGTAAAAACAGAGAAGTTAAGATTACTCAGCATGTAAAACATGCAGAGGTCAAAACAGCTCTGAGGAATAAGGGAGAGAACACGGGTTATATAGGGACAGGAGACATAGGTGAGTGGATACCTAATTGGGTAACTAAGATTAAATAGTGTAAATGTCTTATATTAACTCATATAATTTAGAATTTGAGATGGGACCTAGGTCCGCGTTCATCAATTTATCTTTAAATTTATGTATTATCAAACTCTCATGTGCGTCTAAATATCTATTATTATCAATTTGTTTCAATAATTTTATATTAGAATTGTCAATTTTATGATTATTAATAAACATATGTTGTGCTACGCTAGATTTATCAGGATTACCGCTTTTTAAATGATAGAAATGTTCTTTAAACCGAGTATCAATTTGTCTTTTAGTTTGCCCTATATAAACTTTATTACAATCTTTACAGTCAATTTTATAAACACCGGATTTTTTATTATTATCTATTTTATCTTTAGGGTTACCTAATAATGATTTAATGGTGTTATTTGATTTATAAGTTACCGTTAAATTTTGATTTTAAAAAAATTTGTTTAAATCTTTGGTGGCATTTTCAAATGGTAATGTTATATATTTATTATTTTTATTATTAGTTGGCGTTAAAGTTGTGAAATCTAATACGGATTGACGATTTTTAAATTTATGGACTAGTTTATCTATAATTTTAACCGGGAATCCATTATATTTTGCTATTTCTTTAATATATTTCAATTCATTTTCAAAACGTGTTTTGTTTAAAAGAAAATTCTTCGAGTGAATAAACATTCTTAGCTCACGTGGTTTATACAATATTTTATTCAATTTTGACGAAATAATAAAAACCATTATAATATTTAATTTTGACAAAATAAAAAACTAAACAGTTAGTAGGTCGTGCATGAGAATCGTCGATGACAGACGTCAAGTGAACTATAATAAAAATGAAAAATAATAAAAATGGCTGATTATGTCTGATAAATACTGTGGTGAGTGTTATTTGCATACCATATGTTATTTTTAATGCATTATTTGTTGCAGAATTAGTTAAAATTTTCTTAGAGTGATTTATAAATTTTAAATTTATTTGTGAATAAAATGTTACTTATAGTTGTTGCTATGGAGTTAATAATGACAGTTTGAAAACGTCAAAATTGAATAAAAAATTTAATTTCCTATCTGTAAGCAATGTAAATAAATACCTTTTCGTATTTACTTTAAACAATAAATTATTCCAATAATTCATACATATTTTACCCATTTCTAATTGTAAGACTTTATTCAAAATTTAATTAACATATTCTTTGCTATGTAAATATGTACAAAATATCAGAATTCCATAACCTTCTATTTTAGTGTAATAACAAAAGCAAACAGAAACATATCCAAACATCCACACATCTACATAACTCTGCATACGTACCTACATACATACATACATACATACATACATACATACATACATACATACATACATACATACATACATACATACATACATACATACATACATACATACATACATACATACATACATATAATAAACATATAAATATATAAAATAATAAGTTGTAAATGAATATCGCAGCCCATGGAAAACAAGTGGAAAAATTAAAATTTTTGTAATTGACAGATTAATGTGAGTGTCGAAAAGCCAGAGACATTACTGAAGACTTTTTCTGGAAAGTACATTTAATACTTCTTATTTTATTATATATAGATACATATACCCTGCAAAAATACCGCCAATCTCATCAATGAATTGGAAGAATCTCGTACATTAGAAGAATAAGAGTGAATAGAATGAATTAAAAAATATATAAAGAAGATATAAAGAAGATATGTGTTTTTGTTTGTTTCAGAAATGTCATATATGTACAGTGTGTCTGCTGTAAGCGGGCCACCATTGCTAACTTTCTTATTTGAAGAGATAGAAAGACGATTAAATGGACAAAGATGGGCGATATTATACGACAAATTTAACGGTGGAAAATACAAAACAATTGAACATCAAATACGCGACTTCAACAAAATAACATTTTTTTTTAATGGAATGCTATATTGAAAATGGTACCATTTAAAAGATTTTTATTATCTGAATATAAAAGTTCATTATCACTTTGCCTCTAAAATTAAGAACAAAAGAGTTATTTCAAGTTGAAATTTAAATATTTTATTTCATATTTTGATACAAATACAATATTGTTGCTATGGAAAGATTCTCTTAAGCGGATTTCAATTTTCCTAAAATATGTTCTATTGGGTTGAGGTCTATTAGGATATAGTTCTAAATACTTTTGCGCACTGGCTACAGAATTTTTATTGCACTTTGCATAAACAAAAAGCATATCAACTAATTCATCATTAGTATATTTTTCCATTTCGTTGACAGCATCTATCAATAAAATGTCAATTGTTCTTTGTTTAATGTTAGTTTCTGTTGTTTCCATAGCAACAATATTGTATTTGTATCAAAATATGAAATAAAATATTTAAATTTCAACTTCAAATAACTCTTTTGTTTTTAATTTTACAGGCATAGTGATACTGAATTTTTATATTCAGATAATAAAAATCTTTTAAATGGTATCATTTTCAATATGGCATACCATTTAAAAAAATGTTATTTTGTTGAATAAGTCGCGTATTTGATGTTCAATTGTTTTGTATTTTCCACCGTTAAATTTGTCGTATAAGATCGCCCAACTTTGTCTATTTAATCGTCTTTCTATCTCTTCAAATAAGAAAGTTAGCAATGGTGGCCCGCTTACAGCAGACATACTGTACAATTCTTATATAGCCTAATATGGAAATAGCGAGAGGTCTTGTGATGACCACAACAGATTTTTATACCATGAACTCGGGCTTTTTAAAAGGCACTTCCCTGTATTTATCTGACAGAATTATCAATAAATTTCAAGCCGACTTGTCCCCTAATTTATAAACACCCGTATTTTAAATTTTGAATTTACTTCGTTAATATTTATCCAAACAGAGTAATATTCTATTTGATTTAAGATTTGCTTTCTTATTAAATGTACGTACATTTTCCAAATAAATATATGATGACAATCTTCTAAGACGTTGATTATTTAAATGTAGCATTAAAAGGCTACTGAATAGTTTAATAAGAGATGACTTCCCTTTGTGAATACTAAACAAAAATAAAATTACTCGAAACAAAATATTTCTTGTGCTACATTATACTTTGTCCGTGTTTCAGAATCTATTTGTAATTAAATTAGGTTTCATAAAAGTTTAAGCTGAAATCAATAATTTTTCATGCTTTCTATGCATAACGGAGTCAGGTTATATTTCTCATAAACCTAGTTGTATTGGGATATCGACAAAAAGTTTACTTCGCCTAACCAAATTTGATTACAGATAGAGCTAATCATTTACATATAAGTATAAATTTTACGACAAAGTAGTAATTTTGTTTATTATAAAAATGTAGTAAAATTACAAGAGTCGCCCGCTCCAAAACTAGGTCAGTGTTGAACTTTTCGACAGAAATCGTGGGTAGATATCTTTATGTTAGTAATTATCGTATTATCAGCTTTTCAGAAATGTTGCTTCGTGCTCGTTATTTTCACTTTTATTATTAATTTTCGTCAATATAAAGCAGAAACGAAACAAAGGGAATAGCTTTGAATAAATTTACCAGTTTCAAATGACGAATGAGATGTTTATCATAATTAAGAGATGAAATAATTATTAATATTTTATGAAGTAGATACAGAGGAAATATTACTCTCTCTACAACAGAGTTGCATTTTTAAATAGGTCATCAATTTTTGACTTTAATTATTATGCCACGATTTTTCCTTCTCGCTAAGAGAGGTATTGGATTCATGCTAAAAATCGCATATCCAGATTTTAATGAATAAGCACGTTTTAAGGTTTCTACAATCCGATTTAGCATTTTTACGATGATGTCTGTGTGTGTGCGTATGTGTGTTTGTGTGTGTGTGTGTGTGTGTGTGTGTGTGTGTGTGTGTATGTGTGTTGAAGAGACAGTTTCTCATATTCTACAAGACTAAAGATCAATTTAACTACGTATATTTTTGTAAATAATTAAATAAAAAGATTCGCGCCAGAATTAGTAATGAAAAACAACCCCACTCCTGTGACGTCGGAGTACATACAATACGTCATTCCTAGCCAAAAAGAAAACAGATAATGTTATTTATATAAATAGAACTAAGCGATAGTTTGTCACATGTTAAACTATCTGTATATGTATACACTGACGTCATATTCTGTTTCTGATCACGTGACTTTTTCAAAATATTACACAAATTTCAATATTCATAATTGTAAAATATGTAATGGATATTTAGTAATATTTTCAAATTTGAAGCTATTTAAAAACATCTTTTAAAATTTTGTACTTACAGGTAATACAAAAATTCTTGCAACAGCCCTATTGGGCATCCGGAAGTAGTAGTTTCTCCCTAATAAAATAGGGGAAAGCTGAAGCAGAAAGAAAAAAGTGTCAAGTGCATTTTACTTAGTGTACCTTTATGTTATAATTTTATTAGATTTATAGAACCTTTTCAAATGAACTTTTGGCGTGGAATTTGCAAAAAATAGTATGTGATCGTGTTGATATTATATAGAAACTGTGCTAAGGTCCTTTTGGTATGGGATTTGTACAAAATACATCAAATTGACGGAAGGTCTTGTGCTGGCCACAACAGATTTTTTACTATATCTTTTACAAATTTAGAAATTGAGAATTATAAATATATAAAATAATCCGTTGTAATGAATCTCACAGCCAAAACGACTCCATGGAAACCAGTTGAAAAATTGAAATGTTTGTAAATGACAAAAAAATGTTAGTGTGAAAAATCCAGATACATTACTGAAGACTTTTTCTGAGAAGTACATATAATATTTCTTATTTTATTATTAACTAAATATTTAAAATTACAGATACATGTATTATATATGCACATCAGAAATATCGCCAATCTCATCAATGTATTTGAAGAATCTCGAACATTTAGAAGAGTACGACGAAACTTATTTATGAATTAAAAATATATATGTAAATTTTTTGTGTCTGTACCAGAAATGTAAAGTACAATGCGTTCTTATAGAGCCTAATATGGAAATAGTCTTCTGCTGGCCACAACAGATTTTTTTGTTCATTTTTTCTCGAGAAAAATATCTAGAATTGCTGAAAGTATGGGTAAACAATAGTACTAATTTGTAATTTGAAGAAACTAGTGCGAAATTCTTCTTAATAAATTTGTAATCCATTACTAGATAAATGAAATTACAACCTAGATTATTTTCTTCCTTCATACTTCCTACTTGAGTTTATTTCAAAAGAAAATAATTGAGTTGTTTTTATTACAAAACTAATATAGTAGGTAATTCAATTTTCCAGAGAACATAAAGACCGTTATAACTCCGCCATCAATTTAAGGCATTTATAGGATAAAGTTAGTTTCATCCTATGCAGTTTTCTGCAGCGTGCTGCATTTCCGTGTTCCATCCCCTCCCAAGGGCTGTTATTTGTGCCTCTCAGCATAATTGTATGTCAACTGCAATATATTGTGTAAGAAGCACCATATTTACTTTCCATTAAGCAGCGACATCGCACGGGAGATGAACTGTTCCAACAGCCGACTAAACGTGGAATTATATACTGGAAAATATTCATTAATTAAAATTTTATCCCGACTTTTTATTATCATTTCATTATCTAGACAATGAGAGCAGAGAAGGTAAAAAAATGATAAAGTGAACCCAATTTCATCAATTGTTTATTTAAATTTATTGCTATTGTTTTAAATGAAAATCCAATTTCCGAATGGGGCTTAACTCACGAATAATTTAACGTGTTACATATTTTATTTTTCTAAAATATTAAAAAATTACATTTTAATAGAGTATAAACGACTGTAATTATATAATAAATAAATACGCAGGACTTCAGTCTATTTTTACCTCTCGCTGAGAGAGGTATTGGATTCATGCTAAAATTCGCATATCCAGATTTTATTGAATAAGCACGATTTAAGGTCCCTAGAATCCAATTATGACATTTTTAAAATGATGTCTGTGTGTGTGTGTGTGTCTGGATGTTGGAGGGACGATTCCTCAAAAACTATAAGACTTAAGACCTGTTTAACTATGAATTCCTCAATCTGACATCTGACAACAAAATTTTTGTTACTACTAATATTGAAGAACATAAAATTCTCCTTCTAATACACTTAAAAATTTTATTAGATAAAGACACTATAATATATGGAATAATCTAATCGCAGAGGCTAAGGCACCAAGGAATCCAGTTGACAAATTCAAATGTCTATAACATAGTTTGTAAATGACAGATATCAATGTCAGTGTCAAAATTGGACAGTTTTAGTGACATTCTGATAGCTTTTTCTGCAAAGTATATTTAATCTTTCTTATTGTTTTATTAATTAAATATTTGAAATTATAGGTAAAATGCATATATCCATCAGAAATTTCGCCAATCTGGTTAATGAATTGGAAGAATCTCTGACATTTAGAAACATCCTCATACATTGAAAAATAGATATAATTAGAATTATATGTGTGTAGAAGACATGTTAAATACAATAAAAAACAATATTTGGGTAAAGAAACCGTGGTTCCAACATCCACACACACACACACACACACGCGCCCACACACACATACACACACACACTCATACACACGGACATCATCGTAAAAAACAGGTCTTGTTTTATAGTTTTTGAGGAATCGTCCCTCCAACATCCAGGCATACACACACACACACACGCACACACACAGACACCCAGACATCATTTTAAAAAAGGTATAATCGTATTATAGGGACCTTAAAACGTGCTTATCCACTAAAATCTGGATATGCGAATTTTAGCATGATTCCAATACCTCTCTTAGCGAGAAGTAAAAAAACATCTCAACATATTTTATTCGTTCTTTTATTTCATGTAAATACACCTATCCATAAACCGCGATGTCCTTTTTCACGTTTTTTGTAATTTATTTTGAACATGGGAAATTAAAATATCAAAGGGTCTTCCCGGATATTTGTAATGTACGGTTAATTATATTTGATACTTTATTAAATTAAATGTTAAATTAAACTTTGCTCATTGTACTGTAATTAGTACAGTTGATTTAATTTCCTTGTAATTTTTATTACAAGATAAAATTTTCATGTCTTCAGGCAAAAACAAAATTGAAAAGTTTAACAATAAAAGTTAAATTTTTTAACAAAAATGAAAATTTGTTTTTGTTTTGCATTTGAAATGGAGAACATGGCAGCCTTGTTGTTAGGGAGGGCTAGTACATGATTTTAAAATTTATTTTATCGTATATAATTTCTGTAAGTATATTGTATCGGATTACAAAAATGTACATATCTTGATTATATTATAGAGATTTGATGTATATTACATGTTTCTATATTACATTTAATATATGATTTCTTTCATATTATAATAATTTAACATGAATAATATATATTAAATTACTATGTATGATTGTAAATACAATACAGGGTAATAAATTTCTGTTCAAGATATTGGATTTGAATTATTTGATTATAGAAAACATTTATTTAATCAGTATATTAATCCTATTTGAAAAATGGATAAAAGTACGGTGACAGAAAGACTTTTAATTTAGATGATGTTACATTATACGATAATAGTCACGGATCCAATTAAATTTAATAACTCACCTATTTTCAATTTATATTAAACCCAAATATTGCAGATTTTTACTTCTCGCTAAGAGAGGTATTGGATTCATGCTAAAAGTCGTATATCCAGATTTTAGTGACTAAGTACAATTTAAAGTCATTAGAATCCGATTTTAACAATTCTACAAAATTAAAATTGCCAGCCTGACTCGAAAATCGAAAGTAAATATACCCATTTTTGAATTATTGCCCCAAAAGTTAATATACCCCATATTTAGATAAAAACTTCAAAATTTTCAAAAATCTAATTTGTATTAATCTAGATTCTTCTTAGTGCACTGATTCCAAATTTTGAAACCGCAGGTCGATATCTCTTTTCATTCTCGAGATATTTAGATTCAAAGTTTTGCTCAAAAGTGCCCATTTTTGGGTAATAACCCAAAAATGGGCCGAGATATGAATTTGACGACAACACCATTCGATTCTACGGGCAAAATTACATAAGTATACCAATTTTCATAATTTTTCAATACCGCATACAATCTCTAAAGCAAAATAACTGAAAATGGCAAAAAATCGCAAAAATCTAAGGTGTACCCCTTAGGATTTTTTAAGATTTTGGCAATTTTCGGGGAATTTCAAGCTTTTATTCATAAAAAATGAACCGGTTGGACAAAAATTATGAAAATTACTATACTTATGTATTTTTTTCCGAAGAATCGAATGGTGAAGTCGCCAAATTCATATCTCGACCCATTTTTGGGTTAATACCCAAAAATGGGCAGTTTTGAGCAAAACTTTAAATCTAAATATCTCGAGAACGGAAAGAGATATCGACCTGCGGTTTCAAAATTTAAAATCAGCGCATTAAGAAATATATAGAAACATGAAAATTAGATTTTTGAAAATTTTAAAGTATTTATCTGAATATGGGGTTTATTGACTTTTGGGGCAATAATTCAAAACTAGGTAGAGATCTAGTCCAGAAATGGGTAATTTTGAGAAAATATTTGAGATTGAATATCTCCAAAATTAAAAGAGATATCGACCTGCGTTTTCATAATTTGGAATCAGTGCATTGGGAATTACGAGATGCATGAAAATTGGATTTTTGAATATTTTCAACTTTTTAAGCAAATGCAGGTATTTATGACGTTTTGGGGCAATAACTTAAAAATGAAAACAGTTATGAACTCTGTGGTATTATTGGTCAATTTTACACACAATATTACATATGTAACTATACCAATTTTTATGAGTAAAATAAAATAAATAAATATATCATCACGGCATATTACTCATTACTGAGTATGCCAGTATCCACAACACATGTAGAAATCAGTAATGATGACGATATATTTTACCGTGTAGGCGCTTACCAGGCGTCACCTCACGGGCACTCATAGCTGGTGTGGAGAGTGCACCACAGGGGTCACTTGTGTGCCATTTAAAATTGGAAATATTTGGCGTCTGTCGGGATCGAACCCAGTTCCCCAAGGTTCGCGACCAGGCACTTAGGCACGCGGCCACGGGACCCCATTTTTATGAAACAAAAAGTTTAACAACGCTTTAGTATTCACATTTTCTACAATTTTGCACAAATACCGAACTTTTCTAGTACTACACTGCGCCTCATGCCTCATCAGGATTTTAATTTAACAAAACAATCTTGGATTCGGGACTGTCCATTTTAAATTCTGGTGATCTAGTGTATGCCTCACCTCAACAGAAAGAGTCATACAGAATATTTCAGAATGAAAGACCATGTTTTATTATATCAGGCTCGGTCTAAAGCCCTCGTGTTTTTTACCTCTCGCTAAAAGAGGTATTGGATTATAGTGCAATATAATATTTATATAACATAAAATGGAAATGGCGAGTGGTCTTGTGCTGGCCACAACAGATTTTTTAGTAGCTGTGTGGTATCACTCAAAATCTACCTGTATATAATTACATCTTTGTATGTATAATTTATTCTTCTCAGAACCTGTGTTTTAGCGTTTACTTTAAAAAGCCCTACAAAAATCCAAGCTGCAGATGATACACTCGTTTATTTTTTCAAATAAACAACTTATGATTGTATCTCCCTTTACACCGCTATCTCCATAGCAGCACGAGACAACCCAAACCCAAAACAAAAAGTAGCAATGGCTCTGAAAATTCGGAGCAGGTGTGCACTTCGATCTTTCTTCGCGGAGAACGTACAACTTTGCCCCTTAGGGATTCTTTCTGTAAGGGTTTCATATTTGCAGGATGCAATCTTGTCGAATGCATTAGTTTTAGAATTTGGGAACACATGTGTTTGTGTTAATTAAGGCGAGACTGTTGCGTGTGTGAGATGCATTTGCGTGTTTTCAAACTGCATGGACTGAAAAGATAGATAGGTTAGAGTCTGTACTTCATAGAATGATGGATCAGCCAAATTTCATTCATTTTATAATGCAATTTTTGTGCTGTCTGAATTTATTTTTAATGAACACAATCTACAGGGTGTTTCGTCAACTCAATGCATTGTCTAAAGCGTGGATTACACGATGAAGTTTTTATTTTGTTCCGAAATTAACAGATAATGAGCATATAGCAGAAATGGTAAAACAATCCTATAGGATGCTTGGTTTTATATTACGTCAATGCAAAAATTTTACTGATCCGTTCTCTATAATTAGTTTGTTTAATTCACTTGTACGTTCAAAATTAGAATACGCATCAGTAATTTGGAATCCCATGTATAATAAAAACATAATGCTTGTAGAGAGTATTCAAAAAAAATTTCTGTACGTACTATGTAATAAATTTAAAGTAGATGCGAATAACTATGAAGCTAGACTTCATCATTTCAATATGATCAGTGTAGAAAACAGAAGAATTTTTGCAGACATGTCATTACTCTATAAAATATTTAACAACAAAATTAATTGCAGTACTATTTTACAATTATTTAATTTACATGTGCCTCAGAAAACAACTCGCTCTAGTACACTTTTTCATTTACCTAAAACCTCAACTAATAACTACAAAAATTCTCCTGTCAATAGAATGATGTCAAAATATAATAATAGTTTCACTCATATTGATATTTTTTATTTAAATTTCACTACATTTAAAAATGAAATAATGAAGTCTTGTACGTAAATGTTTCGTCATTCAGATATTTTTTCTGTGTTAATTATTATTTTGCTTGTTTATTTGTATTACTTGTATTTTTGATTTTTTATTCTTGTTTTTGCATTTTGCTGCTTAAGGCATAGACTCTCTTGTATATGTATTAGTTTTGATAATATGTGGGAACCTATAATTGGTTTGTAAAAACTGTTGGTTCTCCAAATTTATAAATAAATAAATAAATAAATTTTCAAGTGACATGTAAAGTGTCTTTATGCACAGACGTATCATAATTTAACAATTATACACGAATTTCTTTGACATAAACGTGATTTTATAGCCCGCGGGTCTCATTATAGCTCGCCGGGCAATAATGAAACGTCAAACCAAATTATAACCTACAATATAAACAATTTAAACAGGCAACATGAAAAGTTTTTATTATAAATCGATAATTTTTATATTCTTTAATGAAAAATGAAAATTAATTTTTTGCCCTCCTGAAGTGTAATGGGAACTTTACAATTGTATACACAGCAAGTGGAACCTACATTTTACGCTTACTGTGTTGTAACTTGTCTAACTATGCGGTAAAATAATCAAAATACACTGGACGTTTATGGGCATTTAGAAAAGAAATCATCTTTACTATAATAAAGTTCATGTAAAAAAGTACTACCTACTTAAGTTATTTTTTTACTTTAACATTTCCTATATTTAAAATTAATTTATATAAATCAAAATGACAGCAACGACATCTGTTATTATTGTAAAAATCCGCCGTTACCGACATAGTCACCGATCCGATCGATCGATATACCCAGGGGATTTCAAGTCTAATGGATAAAATGGCAGCATAAATTTAGTTCGTCCATATGACCGTGCAGCGCTATATTCGTTGGGACGTTCTGACAGTTGATTTGAAAGATGTAAACAAAAACAAATTTATGTGAATTGTCAAAAGTCAAAAATTGTAAGTTTGCTATTAAATTTAAATTATGTCACTGCCATTAAAAGTTTTCATTTTCCAATTGAAATTGAGAGATGTAAATATGTGACATGTGAAGCTAATAACTGTAAGTACATTAAAATTCGTTTTTTATACAAACATGTTTATTAATGCTACTTTTTAGTCCGTGAAAATACATCACTGCCAAAACGCCTGGACTTGAAAATTTTGTGATAAATAAAATATACAATATTAATGACTCGCCATGCTAATGGCAACACTAACACCTTTATTAGAAGTTTTATTATAATACTACATGTAACACTTGATCATTTTTGGATCGGAAAAGCAGTTTTGTATGTGTAGAACTTCGATAAGATATGAAAAAGTAAGTTAAGAATATAAGCAAAGTGAAAACATATTTATTTATTCTGGCTAATCATTGTATTAATGAGTTATCAGGTGATACCAATGGAACTATCATCCATCATCTGTCCTCGAAATAATGAAGAATATTTGTTAACTATTTAACATGAATGTATATTTATGAGACGAATTTATAACAAAATAAATTTTTATAAATTATCAGTGCTTTCTTATTCTTGCGTAATAATTTATATGTACCGCTGCCATTCATTTATATCGCACAAGTTTCCTATATATCCCACACGAAAATATAGTTCCGCCATATAACACGACAGCGCTGCTTGCAGAATTTGTTTCCATTTTTTTTGCTGGCAGCTGGTTCTCTATTGGTGTTAGTGCTTTGTGGATATACCTGTCAAATACGCGAGCATTGTTGAAATGTCAAATATCGACACCTACATATTATTTATTACGAAGAAAACATGAGCAAATAAATATATTATCAGTCATAAACAACGTCTATTATTACAGATAAATTTTCGCTAGAAGAAGTACTCTGATGAAGGTAAGTAAAATCAAATTTGGAAATTGACTTAACCCCAGTATTTTAAACTAACCCTTTTCAGAAGTACAACCTATCTCATTAAAAAAAAGTGATTTTCATTATCGTCGGCCAAAAAATTTGATACAATTCTCGTGCGTGAAGTATTTTACAGCACTCCAGCTAATAAGGCACTCGCCTTAAGGGCTCGTGCCTCAAACAGAGCTGTCGCGCTGTAAAATATAACTTACACGCACTCGAATGTAAATAACTATTATCTATTAATTCATGTATGTTGATGTTTTTGGTTCAAATTTACGTGATCTGTCATATATTTCACACCGTACTAACTATGAGATATTTTAAAATCATATCAACTGAACTCGTAAACGAATATGATAGACGTTGTCATTATTCACAATGGTGTTTGACAACTGTTATTTGAACCGATAAATTTTTAAAATTACCATATAATTTATGAAACTATCTTTACATCAAACATGATGTGAAAAACGAAAAACACGTTAACAAAATGTACACAAATTAAATGCACAGTGCGATTTATTTATGTTCAGAGTGCCGTATCAAAAATTCATATATTAATATACATTTGTTATAATAATACATTAGCTATGTCGGCATACTACTACCGTCATTACCGATCGCGTATCGGAGTTGAATAGAGCACTGCACATTAAAATGAATATTTTATAAAGATTTTTTATAGAAATTTCAATTTGTAAATAACGACTTCAAGTGGTGATCAAATATTTAATGTAATAAAGATATTACATCACCCAAAGGAGTCTTTTATGGTAGAAATAAAATGGCAGAAGACTTACGTCATCAAAAAACATCCCTAAAGTAATGACGTCATATACTACTAAGTTTACATAAGATACTAATTTATAAGGCGCGAGCAGTCATGTTACTTTGTTCGTCTTTCTTGACAAGTTTAGGTTAGTGTTCTGTGTTGACAAGCAAATATGGGGACTCGTGACAGAATGACAGCTAGTAATATAAATGACAAATGTCATCATTTTTCATTCCAAATTTCATGATATTTTCCAATTTCAGGTAGTTTATCTTCTTACTAATGATTCGAGTTTGCGCAGTTATACGATTTTGGTCAGCTGTTTTGTTAAAAATTAACCTTGTAATTTAGCGTAATTTTCTGTTATGATTGACAAATTTTCATCTGAAAAGTCGTATGAATTGGGGGAATTTTCTTCTAGTGATGAAGACAATCTGGGAATGTTTGGCGAAAATCCGAGGTCAAAGAATGAAAATTATTTAGAACAGTAATAGTAATCATGTACATACATAGGTGCCAAATGTCAATATTTTTCATTCCAAATTTCAAGTGATTTATTTAACTCGCCATGTAAAGTCCACGCACCTGGTGACAAAGAAACCACGTGAACTTACAAAATCTTGATATTTTGAATTAAAATTTATGACATTTGTAAGTTATGTACATGATTACTAGTTGTCATTCTAAACGGGTGCCCATATCTGCTTGTCAAGATTTGCAGGGCATTTGCTCCTCTCTAAAAATACATAGTTTAAAGATTGATAACAAGAGAAATATTTAAAAAAAAAAATACCTTTTGAACGGCTTTCAACGGAATTAATGGCCCACAATTCCCATTCGAAATAGTTCATGACAAGGTTAGTTTCTGAAATTGCTTTTTTAAGCTTTAGGCATTATTATGAATGTAAACTGACAACCAAGTGACAATAGTGACAGGACAGATATTCGATCGATATAAAATTTAATGTAAACATTGTCATGCCAACGTACCGGTATAAAAATGAACTACAATTATTTCAAATAATTTCAAATTGGGTAAAAGAAAAAGAGATTAATTCAAAAATTTCATTAATTTATACGTTTCTTAATACTAGTATTTTTCTTTCTTCTGTATTTAAAAATAAATAATTTTTACAAGTTATATTTCATTTTATAAAGTTTTTTTCAGATCTATGACGTAGGTCTTCTGCCATTTCATTTTCACTATAGTAGTGTTGCCAGAAGTCGAGACGAGACGAGACTTGGGGTCGGTCTCGTCTTGGTCTTGACTTAGTCTCGACTAGAGTGGTCTCGTCTTGGTCTTGTCGAGACGAGACTTGATGTCAGTCTCGTCTCGTCTCGAGTCTCGACAAGACTCTCGACTTTGCCTCCATTAACATTTTTTTTATAATCCCATCTAATAGTACATAAATTTCTAAGAACAGCAGTACAATCGCGATTCAAAAATTCCAAATAATATTAGAGATATTTATTATTATTTCTGTAAATATCAACTTGAAACTTGAGCCCTTGAAATAATTAATATGAAAATATACATACTTACCGAGTGTTGTTTCTTGTTAATAAACATAAAATATATAATTTCAAATCCTTAGCTACAGAATGAATCACAGCAATGCATTTATATTATTAGCAATAGTTAAATAGGTATGTATATGTTTAAATGAAGCAGTAAGTAAATGGACAAAAATCCCAAAAAAAAAATTCTTTCGCTATTTTTTTATATTTTTCTGAATAAATGTTAAATAAGTAGATAACTAAAACTTAACCTTTCGCGTATCCCCTAGTACGCGTACCACACTTATTTGCAAAACAAATAAATTATAATAAACTTGCTTAAATTTATAAAATTAGTAAAAAAAATAGTAACTAAGAAACTTTAATAATAACAGTTGTACGGTTTAACGAATTATAAATAGAGTAACTTTCCAAAATCAGTCAGCTTTACTATAATCATAGAAACAGCTGATATATTCAAAAAATTGTAATTGACAGATGTCAGTGTCAAGTACAATGATTGTTCGTGTTGTAGTTGTATTGGATTCATATTTTTTCCAAAGAACGTTCGGTATGGAATTTGTAAAAAATAGTATGTGTTCGTGTTATAATTTTATTGAATATATAGAATCTTTTCTAGGGAACTTTTGATGTGGGATTGGTACAAAATACATCAAATTGACGGAAGGTCGTATGCTAGCCACAACAGATTTTTTATGTACCTACTAAAACTTCTTTTACATGTTGTAGAAGGTAGAGTTAAAAATAAAATCAAGCCATGGAGTAAAAATGGATAGAATTTTTTGGAGATATCTAATAATTCTTCATATGGTATTTCTTTCTCAAGAGGTTCCTCTTTCCACTTATGAAACCATAATAATGATTCCTCATAAAAATTGTCTATGTTATGTTTCATTTAATTCTTTATCATACGTTTATACTTTTCTTTATTACATATTTTTATATTTTTAGGATGCAAAATTGTTAGATTGACTAAAGTATTGTATTCGGAAATATTTGGATTTGGGTTGGGCAAACCTACCTACTTTTATTACTAGCAGATGTCTAAAAGTGGTTGTTATTGTCTAGTAATATGCAGCATTTATAGCACCGTTGTAAAATTTATTGTTCCATTATTGGATTTTTACAAGAAAAGAAATGTTGTGTTATTTTTTACCCATTTTTTAAAAATTATATTATATTAGGGAATTGGAAAAACAGTTTGTTTTACACATTTGTGCATATAAAGTTTTAAGAACATTATTAAAGAAGGGCTTGTACATTACGACTTTTATATTTCTATTTTCTTTAAGTAAACGTTGATTATTGTTTTCAATTTTTTCATATGAATGAATTTATACAATGTATTTTAATTTTCTCAGGGGGCGCCCCCCCCCCCTTCCCCTGGCCCCCCTGTATACGCCCATGGGCACCGGGCGAGTGTACTTGCATTTTGCATGTGTTCTTACGAGAAATGCTTAATACCAGTTTCTTAGAATATCTGATACCAATTTTCCCAAATTGTTATACCTGTAACTACATATTTTAACAATGTCCCTTACATTTAACTTTGTTGAGATAAAGTTTTACTTTCATTATACATGTAAAAGATACATAAACTTTTATCTTTTTTTTACTAAATGATACATGCGATATTATTCATATGTTTCAATGGAAGAATTATTTAGGTGAATAAGAAGTACATCCGTTGAAAATGTAGAATATGGTTATTTTAAAACGGGAATTTCCCTAAGATCATAAAATCTTTGTGTGCATTTTCGCAAAATTCTAAGAATCACAATAGATTCTTTAAAAATAAAAGAAAAATAATGTATATTTGAAGGGAACGTTACTTTTGTTATAATATATTAATTTAATAAATAAAACTGAAGTACATTGCTAACTTGCAGAATGCACCACAGATGTAACTTTTGTGTGCTATTTGAAAATTGGAAATATTTTTGAAGATGAAGTCAGTATTTCATATACCCAATTGTACCAATATATTAATTGAGGATTAAACAAAAATTAAATTAAAATAACATGTGTAGTATAAAATAAAGGTTGATCTTAATTTAATAAAAAATATTGGTGCATTAAAATAACATAAGAATTCTAAATTGATACTGTTTTAATTTCATCCCACTTACATTGTAATTTAAATTCATTTAAAACTTATATCTGGATTATTTAGATGAATAAGGAATACATCATATTTACATAAATTAATGTTTCTGGGACACAATTATGAAAGTAGAAAATTACAAAATTTGAAAAATTAATATCTCTCTTATTTATTCGAATTTTCAATCAGTATTTACAGCAATACTCTCAGTTTTTGAAGGACTTTTAGAATAGGTATATGTTTAAAAAAATACCTTTGATCTGAAGTCGAGAGTCTTGTCGAGACTCAAGACTTTCTCGACAAGACTTGATGCTAGTCTCGTCTCGTCTCGACTTTTCTAGTCGAGACCAAATGATGGTCTCGTCTCGACAAGACCAAGACGAGACGAGACCAAGACCAAGACTGGTCTTGGTCTTGTGGCAACACTACACTATAGTAGCTCATTCGAGTGCAGTAATAAACTAGTACAATTTGTTTTTATAAGGTTGGTGGCTAAGAATTTTAAAAATATCAAATGTCAAATCTTGTTAAATAAACGAACACAAACAAGAATTTTATTTTCATATAATTTTGAATTTAAAACTAAGTTTAAAAAGAAAAGTAAAAATAGAGTAGTAAAGTTAACATAAAATATAAAATATCGTATGGTGTTACAAAAATAAGGTTAGAGTTATCAAATGAATTTTCAAACGTAACATTAAACGTGTTTCTTCGGACTGTGATTCGTGATAAAATTAAACAAAGTGATCATGATCAAAAAGAAAATTGTTTCTTCGTTCGTCATTCGTTATCCCCACTCTTTCATTTTGTGATCACAACACGCCATTCCCCTTTCCCTTCTAAATCAGTCTTTTCGCATGATCACTGTGATTGAAATAACAAAAGATTTGAAAATGGCGGAAAAAGCAAGCAATGAAATATTGGAATGTGCAAATTTATGTCTACATCCGAATCATCCGAACTACTAGAACTTGAATCAGTAGATTCATCATTCATTATTGGTTTCGATTTTTCTAGTATTAGATCCTGCAGGTACAAAAGAAAGTTAAAGAAATTCATTCATACTTTACTTCACATTCCATACTGAAAATAGGTATTATTTCCGTTTCAGCACAATCCATCTTTAAACTATTTTCGCTTTGAGTATTACTTCAATGAAAACAGTTTATTTATCATTTGACGTTTGCCGCTAATTCGTTCGACGTTGTGTACGTTTCGCGTCGATCGAGTTAATTTTGTTGTTTCTTTAGAATTAAATATAATCATGATTCGAAGGAATTATTATTGAACAAATCATTATATTAGAAAATCATAATCACAGTCCGAAGAAACACGCCTCATGTAATATGAAATATATCTATTTTGAATGCATTTTCTCGTAAATATTGCATCCCACTTAAGATCCTATTCATTTTTATTTATTGTGCACTTGTTCTCACGAAGGGGATTCGAACTCTGAAAGCTCGTGCTGAACACGTGGGAACAAGTGTAATGACACGTGTGCTTGAAGCACTGACCGAATGGAGATCGTGTGAATGCATAGAGCTGGTTCAGCCACCCTAGCCCCAAGGGACAAGGAGGGGTGAAATTCTGAAGGTTGCTTCCCATGGATACAAATACGTATATGAAACAGAATAATGATAACAATGAAGCTTTATTTTCTATAGGTCAGTTCATAACCCCAATGTTATTATTTGGAAATACAGTAAAATTTTTGAAAGAAGTCCGATCATCTACGAATTGTATCTATGAATTAAGATTTTGTGCTGTCAAATTTGTAGTGTCTTTTACTTAGTTTTTATGAGGATAAATAATATCTTGTGTACCTTATAAAAACTATGTAAACGACACTACTAAATTTGACAGCATAAAATCTTAATTCATAGATACAATTCGTAGATGGCCTTGATCGGACTTCTTTCAAACATTTTACTATAGATAGAAATTGTGCTTACGAGTATAATAAATTATTAAATTCTTATAAAATTTTGCATCTAGTAAGTCAAGAGGATATTGACTCATACATATATATATATATATATATATATATATATATATATATATATATATATATATATATAATCAAAAGAATAAGAAAATAATATTTTAGACATATTTTTTATTTTGTTCATATTACTCTTTATTCATGAGAAAATTGCCTTTGAAAATATAATTTTTAAATTTACCGCTTCCCCTTTCACCTGATGACGTTAGAAAAACATTAACCAATGAGGGTGTGGCTTACATTTGCTTCCGACAGAATATAACCTTGTGACAGCTGTCAACTATATATTAGTCACTAGTTCTATTCATACTAAGAATTTTTACTTTTCGTCGCCTTTAGAGAAGGTATTGTCTTTGATCAAAAAATTCGGTGATGATTTTTAATGAATAAGCACGTTTTAGGGTCCCTAGAATACGATTTTGCTAGTTTTACTATTATGTCTGCATGTGTGTGCGTGTGTGTGTGAGTGACAAAAATTTCCCTGACGATAACTCCAACCTCCAACTCTACAATTCTAAAAATTATAATTCTTCCTAGGAAAAGCTATCAGAATGTCACTAAAACTGTTGATTTTTGACACTGACATGTGTCATTTACAAACTATGTTATAAACATTGGAATTTGTCAACTGGTTTCCTTAGTGCCTTAGCCTCTGCGATTAGATTATTCTATATATTATAGTGTCTTTATCTCTAAATCTATACAAGATATAATCTTTTCTTTTTTGAATGGATATAATTGCGTTCCATGTAACTTTATCATTCGAAGCATAATAAACACGCCATTATAGTGCATGCTACAATAAGCCTCATTTATATTTTACAAAAATGATAAAAAATTCTTGGTTTGATTGGATCCAATTCCATTATCCAGACAGAATAACTAAAGACGACGCCCGGTTTTATAACACCCCACGTGAATTTTTTACGAGTTATTCAACTTTGTATCATACCACTTCCGTCAAAGATGAATTTTCATTCCGGAAGTAGATCAAAAAGTGACGAATTAATGAATATTTCACAGAGTAAATACAGAAAGTGCTTTTAATATTTCAATTTCTTTCCACTCCTTGAGACGAATTACTTCGTCTATTTTAAAACTGTTTTTATGGATTTTTTACACATGTTTGTTAAGAACCTATCAAATATTTAAAGTTATTTTGCCCTACAAATTCTGCCTTGTCTTAAATAAGAGAAGATTTTAGTCACAAATAAATTACTAGGTACTAAATTTTGCAACAATTTTTATCTCTCGCTAAGATAGGTATTGGATTCATGCTAAAAATCGGATAAATAAATAAATAAATATACCATCACAGCATATTACCCATTTCTAGGTGTGCCAATCTGCTTTGTCGCAGATGTCGGTAATAATGATGACATATTTGTACCGTGCGGGCGTTTACCAGGCGTCCCCACACGGGCACTCATTGTTGGCGTGGTGAGTGCACCACAGGGACCACTTTTATGCCATGAAATATTTGTCGTCGATTGGGATCGAACCCGGTTCTCCAGGTTCGCGACTAAACACTCTGGCACACGGCCACGGGAACTCATAAAAAAATAAAAATACATAAAAATTAGTAGGTATTAGTGAAAAAAATCAGTTTTCATAATAATGCTTCAATTTTAATTACAAAAAATTAAAATTCATAACGTAGGTAAAAGCTACAGATGTTAAGCCAGTTTGGCACCATATAAAATTTTCTACATACATTTTTTTTTTTTGTACGAATAAGCTGTGATACAGAAATGCGATTTGTGTGTACGCTTTATGAATATGTAATAATTTCATAACGCTGAATTTATTTTAATATTTTGTATGTTAAATAAATACCTACTTTTTAATTAAAATTGTAATAAACTTTATATATGAATTGCCTGACAACAATATTAAATTTATATGAATAAAATTATTATAGAAAAATAAAAAGTATATATTTCCATTACTATTAAATAAAAATCTTTTGCGGCCAGCACAATACCTCTCGCCATCTTGTGACGTCAAATTATATACAGCATGTATTCATAGCCAATCGGAAAACAGTTTGTCCATCACTACGTTATTTATATAAATAAACGTAGGCGATAGTTTGTCACATGTTTAGTTGTATAAACTTTGATGTCACAATCTGTTTCAGATCATATGACTTTTTCAAAATATTACACAAATTTCAATAGTTAATTGTAAAATATCTAATGGATATTTCGTGATATTTTGAAATTTGAAGCGAATCTGAGTAACCGGGTTCGATCCCGACCGACGCCAAATATTTCGAATTTTAATTGGCTCAAAAGTAACCCCAGTGGTGCACTCTTCACGCCAGCAATTCGTGCCTGTGTGGTGACGCCTGGTAAGCGCCCGCACGGTACAAATATGTCATCATCATGGTATTACCGATATCTGCGATAAAGCAGATTGTGGCACACTCAGAAATGGGTAATATGCCGTGATGATATATTTATTTATTTTATATTTTCAAAAATTTATTACTTTAGAAGATATAAATCTTACTTACACTCAATTTAATTTAAAACCCATTGCGAATAACTTATTTTACTTTCAAAATGCATGTCTTCATTTCAAACTTTTTACTGAAATACATTACAATTTACTTTTAATGACCAAAGTAATCACTTTAAAATAACATAACAAAACTTTTTACATTACTAATGAAACATTTATCTCTACATTGCCAAAATTTCTAGTTGCCAATAATAGTTCTTGCGATTACAAAACTACAAAGGGTCGGACTCGTTCGTATAACGTGATTAGTTTTTGTGGTAACGAATAAGTTTTGTTTAAATAGCAATTACCATAAGTCGGTTAAGTGAATACTAAAACATTAGACTGGCCAAGAACGGCAAACATTTAACTAATGGAAAAGTTCTACCTATAATTGATGGTTTTAGTGAAAAGAGAAAAATCTGACTATTCTTCCAGAGCTTTCTTCGATAAATAATTAATAATCATTCTTTTTCTTAGATGCAGAATACGGAAAGTTTTTAGAAAACTTGCAGTTCTGTTCGAAAATATAAGAACAATTAATTTTCGATTCTTCGGAAAAAAAATAACATTTTAGTCCCTATATTTTTTTATTTGTATTTAAAATTATTAAAATTTCCTAATTTATTAATCTTTCAAAGTAAAGTTACTACTGTCTTAAACTTTTTCTTCGTTAATGAAATTAACATTTCACTTTTATAAATGCCAAAAGTTTTAATATTTAGATTACTTTTTATTACCTACTGAAAAACATTCTTTGAAGATTTGATTATCTGCTGAAAACATTTTTACATCGATTAAAACTTTTACTTTCAAAAAACTTTTTTAAGAAAGGTATTGGATTCATGCTAAAAATCGCATGTCCGTATTTTAGTAAATAAATACGTTTTAATGCCCCTGGAATCCGAATTTAACATTTTTACGATGATGCCCGTGTGTGTGTGTATGTATGTGTGTGTGTGTGTATGTTGAAAGTTGTAAGGACAGTTTCTCAACTATAAGACTTATATTATTACAAATAATAAAAAAAAACTAAATTCTCAATCCCATACTTTTATAATTACCTCTCGCTAAGAGAGGTATTGGATTCATGTTGAAATTCGCATATCCAGATTTTAATGAATAAGCACGAATTCGATTATAACATTTTTAAAATGATGTCTGTGTGTATGTGTGTATGTTTGTATGTGTGTGTGTGTGTGTGTGTGTGTGTGTGTGTGTGTGTGTGTGTGTGTGTATGGCTGGCTGTTGGACGGACGATTCCTCAAAAACTATAAGACATTTTTTGATCATTAATATGTCATTTTGACACTCCATCACTCCACGCTGACATATTTAAGTATTATTCTTGAAGTAAAAATATTAATGGAAATTATAAGAAAGGTACAAATTTTTACCTTGAAGAACTAAATATTTTGATGGATATGGTATTCAGGAATGTAAAAAGACGGAAAAGATATTTTATAAGGACAAAGAAAAGTGTTGGGAAGAAATTACTAATCAAATTAATTAATATAGGTGACGAAATTCTATTGTATTTAAAAAGAAGTAACAAAGTTAAAAGAAAGGCTCAAAATAAAAATTTGTAAACGAAAAGTTTTTTGCTTCCTTGTACGAAGTAAAGGAAGTATTGTAATCGCGAAAAATTTCGGTTTCCAGATTTCAACGGAAATATCCATTTTGAGCATCCCTGAATCCATTTTGACTAATTTCGTCGTGACGTCTGTACGTACGTTCGTATCTCGCATAACTGAAAAACGGGAAGCCGTAGAAAGTTAAAATTTTGTATTTAGAACTGTTATAACATCTAGTTGTGCACCTCCCTTTTTGGTCATTACATAACTTACGGAAGTGGTACTTTACTTGAAGCCTGTAATAGATTTAAATGAAAAACTATATTAAAATATAATCCAAAACTTTTCAAATTTGGTATATAAGACTTTTATATCAATGAGAATAACATAATAGATTTTAGTTAAAATGGTTTACCCGGAAGTGGTACTTTACTTGAAGCCTATAATAGATTTTAATGAAAAACTATATTAAAATATAATCCAAAACATTTCAAATTTGATATATAAGACTTTTATGTCAATGGGAATAACATAATAGATTTTAGTTAAATTGGTCTACCCGGAAGTGGTACTTTACTTGAAGCCTATAATAGATTTTAATGAAAACTATATTAAAATATAATCCAAAGCTTTTCAAATGTAGTATATAATACTTTTATATCAATGGGAATAACATAATAGATTTTGGTTAAAATGGTTTACCCGGAAGTGGTACTTTACTTGAAGCCTATAATAGATTTTAATGAAAAATTATATTAAAATATAATCCAAAACTTTTCAAATTTGATATATAAGACTTCTTTATCAATGGGAATAACATAATAGATTTTGGTTAAAATAGTCTAACCGGAAGTGATACTTTACCTGAAGATGTTATCAGTTTTTCTTGAAAAAAATGGTGTTATTTTGATTTTAGTAATAAATGCTTCAAATAAAAGTTTTAGAGAATTGAATTCTGCGTCGAAAACATTAAATATGATTAAATTAGCTCTTCGTATTCTCTAATTAAGTTTGCTATGGATTAGGACAAAAAATAACAAAAAAAATAAAATGTTGATGTCAAATTATGTCAAATACGTGCAATTTTATGATTGGGTCTGTTATAATACATATTTTAATTATTAACAAAATATGTATAGTGTAACAGGCGTACAAGGAAGTCATGTGCTGTCCACATCAGATATTTTAATCTACTAGTGGTAGTCTTTTTATTCAAGTTTTACTTACCAATTTAATTGATAAAATTCAAGAATTACAGCAAAAAATCAAATGTTAAAAGTAGCATGTGTTCAGGTTCGCTGAATTCCTTGTGGTACTCGCATAACTTCATTTCTTTAATCGATATCTTACAAAATAATCAAAATCATCCCGTTAAACAAACCGTATTATTGTAGGTCGTATCATTTTTGCTATCCTATCTCGGTCCAGGTATTCCATAAAATTAACAATATTTTCATTCTTTATGTTATTATTCTCTTTATAATAGGTACCTACCTTATTGTAACGCCAATACATATGACAAGATATCAATATGTCAACAAAATATGTCAAAATTAATAAATGAATTACCAAATTACTGTCAAAATATTCCACTGAACCAAAAATTCGATACTTAAGCTAGAAACGTAGACGGTTCACGTTCATGTCAAATTTGAGCTGAGTTCAAGGTTTAAGCCAGACTGAAAAACACTTTAAACCCTGAACCTGAACTTTAACCTAATTTTTGGTTTAAACTGTGACTGAAAAACCGGGCATAAATGATTAATTAATTAGTAATATTTAATATTTAACTTTCAAGAATCTCTTTGTTTGTCGCATGCATTTTTAATCCAGTGATTGAGCACTCACCCTGAGCAACGTTGATTGCAGATAAGTTGGATAAGTTTATCACGGTACAGAAAATCAATAGTAGACTTTAGTGTTCCTGTTCAGCATGGACTTCCAAAGCTCTGGCCAGAATGATCACGTAAGATCGGAATGTAGATAATTACATTGTGCTAATGAATGGTTATTTCCTTAATGAAATGCTACTTATACGGTTCTGACTTTATCGTGTACTTCTACGACTTGGAAAGAATTCTAATCTAGAAATTTTCAACCCGCTGAACTTTACTAGACACATTAGAAGGGATTTTAGATTTCGTTACAACTTTTATACAGTTTTAAAGTTTGTTTTTATTTCGAAGTCGAGTTAAGCTATTACGTTATTATGAGGGTAAGGACTTTAAGTGGTAAGTAGTCACTTTTGTTACTGCGAACTGTGAAAACTATTAATTCTAACGTGGTCCTAAATTAGTTTTCTGGAAGCTGTTTCAGATTTTTACCTCTCGCTAAGAGAGGTATTGAAATCATGCTAAAAAGTTGAAGAACAAAATTCTATATCTGATACATTTAAATTTTTTATTATATCTTCTATAAATTTAGAGATAAAGACGCTATAATACAGAGAATTTATTTTAAAATGCAACATATGGTCAATCACTTCCATGGTTACTCACTATTGTCAAAAAATGACAGCAATGTATTATTTGTCCATTTTAAAATGCAACATTACAAATAGTAGTGCAGCACAGGAGATACCTCCAGAACATATCACAAATGGTGTCATTTCTTATTACGACCGACTAGAATATTGCCTCAGTGTGAATGGGGGTATTTTTTTAACATTTATTACATGAAAATTATGAATTTTTGTAAGCTAAATTTTGTTAAGATGTGCAACATTCAAGTTTTGATTTTTTGTTAATCGTATGTAGGCTAATTTATTGCAAATTAGTTTTGATAATACAAAACTACAAATTTTGTATGTTGCATTTTAAAATGGACAAATATTACATTGCTCTCATTTTTTGACAGTAGTGAGTAACCATGGAAGTGATTGACCATATGTTGCATGTTAAAATAAATTCCCTGTATATAGAATATCGGGATATAATAAGTCGAGTAGGCGAAAGTACACTAAGGAAACCAGTTGACAAATTCAAATGTCTATAACATAGTTTGTAAATGACAGATATCAATGTCAGTGTCAAAAATCAACAGTTTTAGTGACATTATGATAGCTTTTTCTGGGAAGTACATTTAGTCTTTCTTATTGTTTTATTAATAAATTTTTGAAATTATAAGTAAAATGCATATATCCAACAGAAATACCGCCAATCTGGTTAATGAATTGGAAGAATCTCTGACATTTAGAAACTTCCTCATACAATGAAAAATAGATATAATTAGAATTATATGTGTGTAGAAGACACGTTAAATACAATAAAAAACAATATTTGGGTAAAGTTCTGTAATATTTTGTTATAAAACGACGGTTCGATAGCAAAGTGGAATACAATACTAATATGAAAATGGCTAGAGGTATTGTGCCTTCATTACGCAGAACTACAAATTTAACTATGATAAATTTATTGAATTTATTTTTAGCAAGAAACATTTATTTTACTGCTGTAACACTTTATGAGAACTTCACTAGGAATTCAAAAACAATGGCTATTTTAAATTCGAAATGGTCTTCGAGTATCAACTCAATGTGTGTTCGTACGTTTCTTGGAACGTAAATTCTTATTTATTTTTCTTTCACGTATATTCAAATGAAGTTTCAAGCTTTATAATGGTATTGTTTTGTTAATATTTCATACAAAATGTTTTTATGTATATTTTCTCCGATTATGTACAGAAATTTCTTTTAAATTATGGAATATATAATTCATATATTGTTATTAAGCTTATAATAATTTTGTTTTGTTTCCTGTGTTATTAATACAATTGATAATAAAATTACAGACATGTAATTCAGTTGTCGTCACTGTCATAGATAAAAGATATTATCTAGTAATTTAGGAGTGTAGTAATGATATTATTATGTGCATGACAAATACATTTATGTATACAGGGTGTCTCTTAAATTGGGCGACATGGCTTAACCACAGATTCCTGAGGCTAAAATAAGACGATTTAACCAAACTTGCTTCTACCGGAAAGTGTACCATTTAGCCAGAAATCTGCTTGAAAATTCTACGAAAAAAAAATAATTTTGCTTATAATAATCGGACGCTTTATTTGATTTGGATGAAATTTGTTATGACAGTTTATATGGTTATAAGTCATCTTTTAAGGTGATACATGTTATTATTAGTGAACCACTAGTGTATGAAACTTACGTAATTTTTTTAATGACAGTATCAATTGTTTTACGGGTTGTCTGGCAGAGAAAGGCCAAAGAGAAGATGGAAGGACTGTATCGCAGAGGACTGAAAGGAATGCCTGTGTCAAGAAGATGTGTTGGACAGGAATGAGTGGAAGAAAAGAGGAAACGGCTATCTCTAATAAAATAGGGGAAGCTGAAGAATAAGAAGAAGTGTCAAGTGCATTTTACTTAGTGTATGTTTATGTTATAATTTTATTGGATTATAGAATAGAAATAGTATGTGTTCCTGTTTGATTTTACATGATATTATATAGAATCTGTTTCAAGGACCTTTTGGTATGGGAATTGTACAAAATACATCGAATTGACGGAAGGTTTTGTGCTGGCCACAACAGATTTTTTATTGATAATATGGAAATAGGCCAACATTTGTGGATTTTATTTTTATTGTATTAAAACAATAACAAATGAGATAGGTATTCAGATTTTATAAAATAAAAAACACAAATTCATAATAATAATAATAATAATATGTTTATTCCTTTTGAAAACGTGATTACATTTTATCGGAAGCGTCAGGATTAATACTATATACATTTACATATAAAATTATTACATTGGTGTAGTATTAAAATATTCATTCAGATCATAGAAACACTGTTCTATAAGAAATTTTTTTAGTTTTTGTTTAAAAGTTGTTACGGATTTTGACTCTGTAAGTAATGGTGGCAAATGATTGTAAATTTTTACTCCCACAGTATTTGGAGATAAACTACTTATTTTTAATCTATTAGTAGGAGCTCTAAGTTCATTTTTCCTCCTTGTATTAAAATTATGAACATCTTTATTTTGAATAAAATTGTTTTTATTTTGGAATATGTGTAAAGAAGTTTCATAAATAAAAAGACCGGTCAAAGTTAAGATTTTGTACTTAACAAAAATATTTCTGCACGATTCCTGCCTTTTTAAGTTCATAATACATCGAAGTACTCTCTTCTGACTTATGAAAACGTTTTTGGAATGAGTAGAGGCACCCCAAAAAGTGACACTGTACCTGAGGATAGATTCAGTTTTAGCATAATAAAATGTTAATAGTTGAGAAACAGATAAATATAGTTTTAAATGTTTAATTAGGTAACATAGTTTGTTTAAATTTGTAATAATTAGTTCACAGTGATTTTTCCAATTTAAGTGTTCATCAAATGTGAAACCTAAGATTTTGGATGAACTGACTCTGTTGATTTGATTATTTCCAATAACAACATCAATATCCATATTATTTGAATTCTGATGAGTATGGAAGCGTATATAATTCGTCTTAGATTCGTTTAAGTAAAGTAAATTATTATTACACCAATTTATCATGTTATCCAAATTGTTTTTACATTTATTCTTTAATGAATTATTATCTTTTGCTGAAACTATCAACGATGTATCATCAGCGTAAATTATTGAATCTATATCATCCTGAAAAATTAGGCTAAGGTCATTAATGTAAATAATGAAAAGTATGGGGGCAAGAATGCTTCCTTGAGGTGCTCCGATGTTTATGGTTGTGCTGTTCGAGTTAACTATTTGGCACTGAGAACTAGAATAAAAACGAACAGAAACATATTGTTGACGATTTTCAAGAAATTTTATTATCCAATTCAGAGGTGCACCTCTTACACCAATATTGTTTAATTTGTCAAATAAACGGTTATGATCTATACAGTCGAAAGCTTTGCTGAGATCACAGAAAACACCTATTGGGCATTCTCCAGCTTCCAAATGTGAAATAATTTTTTCATAAAAAACGTGTGTAGCTTTTGCTGTAGAGGAGTTCTTTCTAAAACCAAACTGATTTTTATCGATAGCATTTGTTTGTTGTAGAAATGCATTTAATCTTTCAAGGTAACAATATTCAAATATTTTTGAAAAAGTTGATGAAATAGCCACTGGTCTATAGTTATTTATATCAAGTTTATTTCCTTTCTTATAAAGAGGAATAATTTTGCTTGATTTTAATGTTTCTGGAAAATTACCTGTTTCAAACGAAAGGTTTATGCAATGTGTTAACGGTTTGATAATTGCAGATGATACTTTTTTCACGAGAAAACTAGGTATATCGTCTGGCCCTGCTGATGTTTTATTTTTGATTTTAGAGTTAATTATATATGATAATTCTTCCTCAGTAAAAGGATTCAGAAAGAAAGAAGAAGATTGTATCTGTGATCTGGGCAAAGCAGCATCACTGGATTTATTTATTTTCGCTGTCACTGAAAGAGGTGCATCTCTGAAAAAATTATTAAAACTGTTAGCTACCAATTTTGGTTCTTTAATTATAATATTATCTAATTTTAGGGATATATTCTCGTTCGTTCGTGAATTTTTGTCGGCATCATTGATAATGCTCCACATAGACTTAGCTACGTTATCCGAAGATGTAATTTTATTTTGGTAAAAAGATCTTTTGACTGTAGAAATTAATCGAAAATGAGTACGTTTTGCTCTTCCATAAATTGAAGAAAGTTGAGGATAATGTTTACTTAGATAATATAATTGTTTCAAAGAATTAGATGACTGTTTTATGTCATTATTTACCCAGCTCTTATCGCTACATTTTATAATTTTTTTCAGAGGAAAATGAACTTGAAACAAGTAAAGAAAAATATCAAAAAATAAATTAAAAGCATTATTTATCTCTGACTCTTTTAGTATTGAATCCCAATTAGTCTGTTCTAAACATATTAAAATGGTTTAGTTTTTATTTTCAAATTAAATGTTGAAAATAAAATGAATATGACTTTTATATGTATAAATGCATTTTTGAATAAATTTATTTTTTATGACATGATTTAAATATTTAAATAAATTTACTATTTTATAATTGTTATTTCGTTAAATATAAACTGTTTATATTTCAATTTGTAGGTTATTAATTTAAATTTGACAGCTGTTGGACGTTTCTTGTAACTTTATTTTTAGGTTATCTAGTGTATAGTTACTTCTTATTCGCTCATTTTATATAGTTGCTATGGATATTTATTTATTTCATTTCTACCTTGTGAATCAAGTCACAAAAGATACCATTTTTATGACGTTTGAAGAAAAAAAAATATTTTGCGAGCACTTATGCAAAAATAAATTCTTTTGTTATTTTTGTTATTATTCTTTTGACAGTAACATCGTAAAAATGTTAAAATCGGATTCTACCTAAGGTGGCGAGAAATACAAACAGTAAATTTTTTTGAATAAAAAAACTCCAACCGTTCGATCTGTAACCCCAACCCCAAACATTCAAACTTTTCAAATATCCGTCGGCTGATTGTCACCGTAACCTCTGTAACTCTCCCCTGACAAAGACAAATCGTAGTGGCCTTTCTGTGCCGAGGAACATAATCGTTATTATCGTGCACTTAGTAGGCTAATAACAAGCGAACGCCTACGTAGAAGCTCGGGTTTCTCTCTGGGTTCTGTTCTAACCGCTGCGGCGTTCGCTCGACCAATGACGCAAAACGGACGTTTTGCTAATCAGATTGAGAGACACCAGAAGCTACTAGCTAAATACAAACAGGAGTAGAATAAGGGTTTTGTTGGGGTTATTGCACGAGATGCAAAACTTCGTAGAGTTACTAATAGCACTGTACAGGGTGTCTAATTTTCGATGTTCTTTACCTCCCGCTACCCTAGGTAAGGGAGATATAGGGATCGTGTTAAAAATCGGATATAGAGATTTTAGTGAATAAGCACGTTTTGATGTCCGCAGAATCCGATTTTAACATTTTTACAATGATGTCTGTAGGTATCATGTGGACACGATTACTCAAATACTATTAATTAGAAAAATTTGAAATTTTGTATATCCATTCTATACTAATGTGGGAAGAGCTCATTAGTTTTTAGTGTATATCGGATAACCGGAAGTATCATTTATACAAGCTCTTAACAGTTTTTCTTGTAAAAAATTCATTGAATATAATTTTTAGCAGGTTTAACCAATACAAATTGAATATAATGGCACAATCTTCAATTCTACGATAATAGCATTTAGTAAATAACTTGAAATAACTTTATATTATATTATAAAATAATTTATTTTTGTACATCGCTTTGCCTCTGCGTCAAACAAAAACAATACTTTAATAACAAAATTGACATATTTAAACAAATGTCACAGTCACAAAGCAATTTTCATTGAAATTAATAATGAAACCGTGTTAAGAAGAATTTAGTAGTTTAAATATGATTCTAATGAAATTAAGGTTTGTACAAATAATATATTTTCCATCATACATAAATATTAGATATACAGGATAATTCGATTTAAGTTTGATGTTTGCAGCATTATATATCAAACAGCTCTCAATAAAAACTTGATTTCAAAGTGTCAAATAATAGTTTGCAACTACACATTTACGAAATGGATAATGTACGGCGAAGAATTTACACAGATTGCGTTTTAGAGCATAAGGAAGTTGGCGATGATTTTGACAATAATGTGTGTGTGACGATTAGTGACTAGTTACTTTAGGAACTTAGTTACAAACTAGTTACTATTACGTAACTTGTAACGTAACTTAGTTACTTTTTAAAATATGGTAACTGTAACTGTAACTTAACTTGCTGCGGAAAACTTTACGGTTTTTAGTTACTAGTTATTTGAGTAACTTAAAGTAACTCAGAAATTAGAATGTAACTTAAGTTAGTCAAAGTAACTAAAAAGTGGAGTTGTTGAGCGCAGCATCGCGCATACCCTCTGTAATGTGTAACTTTTATTTTAATACATAATTAAATTCAATATTATTGTTGATTGATTTCAAGCCATAATAGATAATAAAATAAGTAATTATATTCATTAATAATAGAGTTTTTGTACGGTAAACAGAAAAACTAAAAATAACACATTATTTTAACTTTTAATTCTAGAATTAAAAAGTCACTAAATGTTAAATTTGACTTATAAAATATATTATTTTCAAATGTTTTCCTCGCTTACAAATAATACGTTTTAATAAATTATAATTAAAATTCCCTTCTCACAAGATAAAATGTTACTTTTAATTTTTATATTATATTATAATGTAGGTCCGCAGGGCCTTTTTATCAGTTTTTTTATCACAGCAACCGGGCCCTGATGGCCCCTTGTCAAAGCGGGCCCTAGGCCGTGGTCTCGTGGGCCTAGGCGGTAATAAGGCCCTGTAGGTCCGTTAACATTAACAATAATAATCTGATTGGGTGTTGCCAAGCAATAACGTTAAAGTTAACTTAGTTAGTGCAAAAACTCCCTGATATGTATACTACACAATAACTAAGTCAACAGTCAAAGTCTACATTTCACGCCATTAAAAGTAGTTAGAAAGTAACTCAAGGTAACTAAGTTACTTTTAATGAGTAACTAGTAAATAACTTAGTTCTTTTACCAAAGTAACTGGAACTTAAGTAACTTAGTTAATTTTTTTTTTGGAGGTAACTGTAACTGTAACTAGTTACATTTTTAATTTGAAGCTCTAACAGATTTTTCCGGAAGAACAATAAAATATAATCGAAAATTTCGTATTACAAACTTTTCTATTTATTGGAACAATAAAGTAGATTTTGTTTACAAACGATCAATCGGAAGTGAAACTTTACTTAAAGCTCATTGCTATTTTAAACATGGAATTGGCGGGAGGTCATGTGCTGGCCACATCAGATTTTTTTTAGGGTATCTCTTTTTGTGAAAAGTTTAGTAGGCACCACAGGAATTTTCGATGTTCTTTTGTTTCTGAGCTACAGGCAAAAACTTGTCTTTCTCTCATTTCGAAAATATCTCATAACTTATTTATTATGGTAGTTAGAGAAAAATTGTTTAAACAAATTTTATACCGTTTTTTAGGTAAAACTTTCATATTTCTTGAAATATATCCCAAAGAGCTGGGCTGTTGCTGAGCGGTGGTTTTATCAACCAGGATCATTTATATTTTTTTTGTGGAGAGAGGGAAAATAATAAAATGGGTGGTCCTAGATGAAATAGAAATGGAGAATTATCATCAAGATACTCATTTCCAAAATTAGTGGCTACAACAACTAAAGACCATCGTGAGAGCAAATCCAATTTTAGGATCAACGTAACCACATGTCCTTTGAACAATAGGGAGCAAAAATATTTAATAACATTAGCGAAATGACTTCCTAGTCTTGTTGGGGAAAGATAACAAGAGCAGGATATCGCGGGGCTAATTACCCCCTGGTCACGTGCCGCACTGGGGGCATGTATGCTACTGAGCGTCCGTTCGCCGGGGGCCTGTTGCACGACGCGGATTGCACCCCTAGCTGCCAGGGGATGAACACGTGCCTTCCCGTACACATTAAACAGGGTGGGAATTAATGATTATTTGGAGGGATACTTGACAGTGTGCAGCATATTTTAAAATGGGAATGAGATATAAAAGATGGTCATTTTTAACTCTCGCTAAGAGATATTAGAATCATGCTGAAGATCGCATATCCAGATTTTAATGAATAAGTACCTACAAACAGATTTTAACATTTTTACTATGATGTCTGTGTGTATGTGTGTGTGTGTGTGTGTGTGTGTGTGTGTGTGTGTGTATGTGTGTGTGTGTGAATATGTGTGTGAATGTGTGGATGTTGGAGGGACGATTCCTCAAAAACTGTAAGACGTGAAACCAGTTTAACTTTGAATCTGATATTCATAGGAAGAGCTGAAAAAATTTTGGTAACAAATGGACAATCGGAAGTAGTGTTTTCTTTAAAATATTATTTTTTGAAAATTTGTTTTATTACTAATACTGAAGAGCATAAAATTTTACAACTGAGACATTTAAATTTTTTATTATATATTCTACAGATTTAGAGATAAAGACACTATGTAATGTATGGAATAATTGGATTTCATAAATCGAACAGGTTAAACTACAAAATATTACTACCAAGTTTATATCTACCCATTTTTTAATTATTGACCCAAAAGTCAATATACCTCACATTTAGATAAAAACTTCAAAATTTTCAAAAATCTAATTTTTATGTATCTAAATACTTCTTAATGCGCTGATTCTAAATTTTGAAACCGCAGGTCGATATCTCGTTTCGTTCTCGAGATATTCAGATTCAAAGTTTTAACCAAAACTGCCCATTTTTGGGTAATAACCCAAAAATGGGTCTATATATGAATTTGGCGACAACACCATTCGATTCTACGGACAAAATTACATAAGTACACCAATTTTCATAATTTTTGAACAACGCATACAATCTCTAATACAAAATAACGGAAAATGGCAAAAAATCGCAAAAATCTAAGGTGTACCCCTTACGATTTTTTCAGATTTTGGCCATTTTCAGGGCTTTTCAAACTTTTATTCATAAAAAATAAACCGGTTGGACAAAAATTATGAAAATTACTATACTTATGTATTTTTGTCCGTAGAATCGAATGGTGATGTCGCCAAATTCATATCTCGACCCATTTTTGGGTTATTACCCAAAAATGGGCAGTTTTGAGCAAAACTTTAAGTCTAAATAACTCGAGAATGGAACAAGATATCGACCTGCGGTTTCAAAATTTGGAATCAGCGCATTGAGAAGTATCTAGATACATAAAAATTAGATTTTTGAAAATTTTGAAGTTTTTATCTAAATGTGGGGTATATTGACTTTTAGGGCAATAATTCAAAAATGGGTAGAGATATAAACTTGGTAGTTATATTATTTGGTTGTAAAGAGAATGTTACGTAAGTGTACGCATTTTTAGAGTATTTGAACAACTGTGTGAATTTTTAGAAATAATAGTATTGAAATAAAAATGGATAAATGCTATAAAAATGTTCCTTGGAAAAGATTCTATATATCCAATAAAATTATAACACTAATAAATACCATTTTTTACAAATTCCATACCAAAAGTTCTTTGAAAAGACTCTATAAATTCAATAAAATTATAACTAATTTTTTGACCAAAGGTAATAACTTCCTTACCTAAAGGTGACGGAAGGTGAAAATATAGAGAATGTTACGCAAATATTAGCGCAATGGGGAAGTTTAGCATGGTAAAAATTCTATATAACATACTATTTTCTCACAAATATATCACAAATGACTGCTGAAATTGAAATTAAAAATTAAAATTATTGCTCCATTTATTTATAATTTATATTTTTTGGGTAAACTCTAAAAACGTC
Organism: Ophonus ardosiacus; assembly: GCA_943142095.1. Taxonomy (NCBI): domain Eukaryota; kingdom Metazoa; phylum Arthropoda; class Insecta; order Coleoptera; family Carabidae; genus Ophonus; species Ophonus ardosiacus. Next base: position 87,795,822 of record OW964823.1, read on the forward strand.
ACAAGTCAGTTATGCGCAAACTCAGACAGAACGGTGAAAGCGAACCACTTGAACGTAGGTCGAACAACACCTCAGTCTCAAGTGACTGGTAACCGCAACCGCGTGTGTCAGTGTATAAGCGACATACGTTGTACCAAGCCTCTACCGACGTCATCACAGCTTAAAATCGGCTTTTCCCGAAAATCTGGGCGTTTTTGAAAAAAATAAAACATGTTACATCATTTCTCAAGTCATTTCCCATGGAATAAAAGAATAAAACAAAATCGCTAAACTTCCCCATTGTAAATTTATTATCAGTAAAACTCCTTTCATCGTACAGTGTGTAACAAAATTTTGTTTATATTGTGCCCTAAGCAAAACTAGCCCTCTCATACGACGTTAGGGCCAACAAAATTCATGGCTAACCCTTACCGTCTGCCCTGCTGCATAGGCATACCCTCCAGCGTGAAATAACAACGTCTGTCGGTTGCAGAAACGAACTACTCGAACTAGGGATGCGAAAAGTTTACCTTAAATATATTGCTCAACGGATGAGGACGAAGGGGGAAGAGGGGGTGCACGTCTATGTGCGACGCTTCCAAGCTACAAGGGAAATTGTTTCTCTTCAAATTAATTTCAACTCCAGAAAGTGCAATACGGAAACTTGAATAGATAACTCTTCAGAAATGAATGAGAGGGAACTCTATTTAATGTAATGATTGGCTGATTTGATTAGAATTAGAAATATGAGGTATTCATAGTTTATTTTGTCCTAATATCTGAACAATGATGATCAGTAAGAGCGAAACGCGTCTGTAGTTACTAACTGGGCTCGGTCAGCCTCTGAAAAATGACCGAGATGTTGATTCAGGTACTGAAATTTTGTGAAACATTGTAATTCGTTATACGACTAGAGAATGAAAGATAATGTTTAAATTATTTTATAGATCTGTTTTTACCTTCCGTCACCTTTAGGTAAGGAAGGTATTGTCTTTGGTCAAAAAATTCGGTGGTGAGTTTTTAAAGAATAAGCACGTTTTAGGGTCCCTACAATACGAATATACCATTTTTAAGATGATGTCTGTATGTGTGTGTGTGTGTGTGTGTGTGTGTGTGTGTGTGTGTGTCCGTGTGTGTGTGTGTGTATGTGTCCGTGTGTGACAAATTTTTCTCCGACGATAACTCCAATACTACAATTCTAAAAATTATAATTCTTTCGTATTCCTCTTCTGTACAACCATATGAAGAGTTGATTAGATTTTGGTTATAATTACTCCATCGGAAGTACCCTTATTTGAAGTTTTTAACAGTTTTTCCTAAAAAAACGCGTTAAATATTATTTTTTGACATTTTGTTATTACACATATTAAAGAAAATACTCTTCTCTATATGGTTTTATTATACATTTTCCTTCATAATCAATAGATGTAGATTTAAAGCGTTATAAAGAAATTAATTTTGAAAAATTAGTCCGCTTTGCTATTTATCATGGAAACAGATGATATATTAAAAAATTCTAATTGACAGATGTCAGTTGCAAGTGCAAATCCAAATATGGAGCGTATAGGATCTAAAATTGATATGGCATAGTGTTTCTCGCAAGTGACACGCAGAGAAAGGCCAAAGAGATGATGGAAAGACAGTATCGCAGAAGACTTGAGAAAGAAAGGACTGTGTGATGCGTTGGACAAGAATGAGTCGAAGAGAAAAGGAAAAAGCGACCCCTAATAAAATAGGGAAAAGAAGAAATGAAGGAAGTGTCTGGTGCATTTTACTTAGTGTATATTTATGTTATAATTTTATTGGATTTATAGAACCTTTTCGAATCAACTTTTGGTATAGAGTTCACTAGTGGCGCTGACGTCTATAAACTTGCATCGCAAATACTATTTAAAAATGTAAAGTAGACAATGAATGGTTGTTGTTTTGTTATATTGTTATTGAAAAAATTCTGCAATAATTATTGTCTGTCATTGTTATATAAGTATTGCATTCGTTATCGAACCGCCGTTTTATAAAAAAAAAATTACAGAATTTTACCCAAATATTGTATTTTATTGTATTTAACATGTCTTCTGTACACATACAATTCTAATTATATCTATTATGCATTGTATGAGGAAGTTCCTAAATGTCAGAGATTCTTCCAATTCATTAGCAAGATTGGCGGTATTTCTAATGGATATGTGCAGGTTAACCATAATTATAAATATTTAATTAATAAAACCATAAGAAAGATTAAATGTACTTCCCAGAAAAAGTTTTCAGAATGTAACTAAAACTTTTGATTTTTGACACTGATATCTATCATTTACAAATTATGTTATAAATATTTGAATTTGTCAACTGGTTTCCTTAGTGTAGTTTCGCCTACTCGACTTATATCCCGATATTCTATATATTATAGCGTCTTTATCTCTAAATTTATAGAAGATATAATAAAAAATTTAAATGTATTAGATGTAGAATTTTGTTCTTCAAAAATTAATATGTATTCAGAAGAATTTTTTTAAAAAACTACTACTTCCACCATAATAAAATGTACACTTCATACTTACAGTACTGCTCAATAAATAACGATTGGCTAATACAAAAGATGCGGTTTAAACTTAAAAAGGCTTTTAAATGATTATATCGTTACATTAGCCAACTATTCCATAAAAAAACCAAAATTAGAGCATGGAAGCAAGGATTTGTGATGATTTGATGAGTTTTTGTACCAAAAAGTGTGGTTAGTTGTCACGCCTGTCACACTGAAAAAATTAACAAATATTTCTAGGAATTTGTGATTATATAGACATGTATGTGCACTGACTGACTTCTCGCAATTATTTAAGTAACGAAATAACTAATAACTTTATTGTAATCAAAATAAATAGTTAACTAGAGATCAGATGTCAGTACGACTCGCAACTATCCTACCGCCATCTGTGTACAATCATTCCTATTACTAAACATAACTGTTCACAAAATTTATTTTATATTTAATTTTATTTTATCGTTATTTTCCATTCTTCTTGAGTTTTTATTCAATCTAATCTAAGCATTTTATACTTTCGTTTTTGTAAATGAATGCCCTATTTCATTTTCACAGCAGTGTGGCATTTTCTTAGGTTATGTTAAATACCGATAGAACATATGTCAAATTGACTTGTGAACGTGGTAAATGTGTAACTACAGTGCCATTAGTTCCTAACTAAACGTTTTCATTAAGAATGTAGACAAGTGACATTTCTCAATATTGTATACTTAGAAATTTGGACAGCGAGCGTTTTTTCTACTTTGCCATGCATGAGCGGCAAAGTGACATTTTGCGTTGACAAAAGAGAGCGCAAATGGCTACTTTCTATAGTGACTGTAGAAAAAATAATTTAAACGTCTGCTTTCATTCGCCAGTCATACTATACCAGTCACCAACCTGTACATTGTATTGTATTATCATTAAATTTAGTTGAAATCTGCTGAAAGATATGGAATTAAAGCCTGCAAGCTGTAGTGGTCGCATTGAAAGTTAAAACGGAGAGAAATTCCAGGCTATGCTCACAAAGGATTAAAGGGAGCTCATATATGATTTTGATTGGATAATTAATTAAAAGGTAATTGCATTGTGTCGGCCACTGTCACTAGAAAATAACGAGTTGTCGTGGTTCTGATGATTCGCATTAAACTTTGTTGTTGTGGACTGGTTTGTAAACGTTCTCTGTATACCGACGATATGGTTTTGAATTTAATTTCCATTTTGCAATTATGATAAAATTATTGTATACACAGTCAAGCGAGTCAGTTTTGTTGTTGGGATTGAAGAAAACTATTTCTTAAAAATGATGAAAGAGTAAATAAATGATTATTGCACATATGTTTATTAATAAGGAGATTCCACCATTTTTTTTACCTTCCGTCACCTTTAGGTAAGGGAGGTATTGTCTTTGGTCAAAAAATTCGGTGGTGAGTTTTTAATGAATAAGCACGTTTTAAGGTCCGTACAATACGATTTTACTGGTTTTACGATGATACACTTTCCTTCATATTCAATAGATACAGAGTTATAGAGAGATTAAGAGAGATTAACTTTCGAAAATCAATCAGCTTTGCAAAAATTATAAAATAACAGATATATTCAAAAAAATCTAATTGACAGATGTCAGTGTCAAGTGCAAAACCAAAGTGGAAAGTATATGATCTGAAGATGATATAAGTGACAGAGTGTCTTTCAGAGGAACTTTCAGTATGGCTATGTAAAAAATAGTGCGTTCTAGTTACAATTATACAGGATATATAGAATATTTTTCAAAGAACTTTTGGTATAGGATTTGTACAAAATACATCGAATTGACGGAAGGTTTTAGGCCACAATAGATTTTTTTTATAATTTCATCTGAAAATATTAGGAAAACTAAGATTATTGATGAAAATCCCGTGAAAAAATTCCTATTAATAAGCGAGTTATGGTCTCCCGAATTTTGAAAAGATTGACGTGACGTCACGCTTATGTGTTTTTATATCAAACTGTTTTCATCGTGGACCTAAATGTTCTTGAAATATATGCTATTTTAAGTTATATTTACATAAAATAAATGAATATTATAACACTGTATAAGTCTACATACTTTATAATTACAACTGTATTTAAATTATTAAGTTTAATGCAAGAAATTTATGTTAAAAAAAAATTGTTTGAAAACTGCAGTACAGGAATGTTAGCCCCTCCTTTCGAATTTGAATTTCTTAACTTCTATTGGTAGTAACCTCCACCTCCTAACACTCTATTTGTTATGCATGTATAGGCAGTATTTCGGTCGCCAATCAAAATATTATATATAGATTTCATATACGTGTCGAAGCGCTATAACAAAAATATCACCTTAAAAGATAACTTATTCGTTCTATTATTACAAGCAAAATTAATTTTTTTCGAAGAATTTCGAAGCAGAATTCTGGCTAAATGGTACAGTTTCCGGTAGAAGCAAGTTTACTTAAATCGTCATAATAATAATAATAATAATACATTTATTACTTTAAAAGGTTTACAACCCATGATAAGTAAATGGACAAATTACAGTAGTAGAGTTTACAAAAAGAAAATATCTAGTTCATCAGAAACAGAATTATAATAACTACACATAACATAAATTGGTGATTTGCACAGCACATTTGAATTATATGAAGAAAGATAAAAGCTTTCAGTACAGCGTGAAGATAATCTCGGTACACGAAAATAAAGTTTCTCTAGTAAATCTGAACAATCAACCTTGTAGTGAATTATTTTGAATAAATAATCTATTTTGATAACATTAAATCTTGATCTAATTGAGTCAATATTGAATGTTCTAAATAGGGTATCAGCGGGCGTATTTTGATCAGGATAATAGTGAAAACATTTAAACCAAAAATACTTTAACATTTTACGTTGTAACTTTTCTAGTCTCGCTATATGAGTTTCATAAAGGGGATACCAAATGATTATAGCATATTCCATCTTGGACTGTATGAAAGCATAATATAAAACTTGCAGTGCATTAATATTAGAAAAATCCGTACAACTTCTAATGATGAAACCTATCATTCTATTGACTGATGCAATTAAATTGACAATATGGAATGTAAACGTAAGTTCTGGATCGAAATAGACTCCTAGGTCTTTAATTTGCGAGGAACGAGATAAGTTGACAGTGTCTATATTATAGTTATATAAAATTGGTGATTTCCGACGGGTAAATGACATAACTTCACATTTACTGATGTTAAGTTCAAGTTTGTTAGTATTACACCAATTTGCAATACTATTTAAGTTATTTTGTCTTATTTTTGCCTCAGGAATCTGTGGTTAAGCCATGTCCCCCTATTTAAGAGACACCTTGTATATCATTAATGTTTTATCAATTTCTGAGTGTGCCAATCATTCTATTAGGAAATTTCAGTAAAACAGTTTCCTCTTCGACCGATTGCTTATAATGGATTCCGAATTATTTGGTCCAGTGATATTTTGATTAATAATGCATGGTTTTGGAAATGAAACCAATATCTCTTAATTAGAAGGAAGCACGCTAATCATTGAATCACCACTACTCATAATCAAAACTACAATCACCACAATGTATTGTTTCTAAAGTACATTGCCATGGGCTTATGAAAATAGATATTAATTCCCAGAACATGCTTATAATGTCGTTTGTTATGCAGCAATATGAAGATAAATCGCGGTATTTAAACAGAATTTTTTCATAGAAATTTTGTATTATTGAAATTCACAAAATTTCGATGAAAAATTTCTGTTTAAATATTCAACCGTGTATGAATGGCGCATGAAAATATGAGAATTGAACTAAATTATTTAGTTCTGTTCTCATATTTTCATGCACCACTCACACACTGTTAAAGATAGAATAACGTACGATGAATGTCTAAATTCATCATGAAATTCTCTTTCTTTTCATGTCACGCGTGATTTTTTTACATTTTTAAACAGGCAAAAATCTTTGAAGACACAAAAAAGAAAGGTTTCAAAAAAAAATCTGTTGTGGCTAGCACAAGACCTCTCGCCATTTCCATATAAGGCTATATAAGTATTGTATTGTACTTCCCTGTCGAAACGTCGATTTATAACAAAAACATTACAGAACTTTACCCAAATATTGTTTTTATTGTATTTAACATGTCTTCTGCACACATATAATTCTATATATTTTTCATTGTATGAGGAAGTTCCTATATGTCTTCCAATTCATTAACCAGATTGGCGGTATTTCTGATGGATATATGCATTTTACCTATAATTTCAAATATTTCATTATTAAAATAATACGAAAGTTTAAATATACTTCCCAGAAAAAGCTATCAGAAAGCCACTAAAACTGTTGATTTTTAACACTGACATATGTCACTTTCAAACTATGTTATAAACATTTGAATTTGTCAAGTGGTTTCCTTAGTGCCTTAGCCTCTGCGATTAGAATCTGTTATATATTATAGTGTCTTTATCTCTAAATCTATACAAGATATAATAAAAATTTTAAGTGTATTATATGGAGAATTTTGTTCTTCAATATTTGTAATAATAAAAATTTTCTAATAAATTACTACTTCCGGTTGTTCAATTGTTACCAAAACCTTTTCAGCTCTTCCCAGGAATGTCAGATTGAAGAAACTGCAGTTAAATATTTTTTAAGTCTTATAGTTTTTGAGGAATCGTGTCTACAACATCCAGACATACATACACACATACACACATACACACATACACACACACACACACACACACACACATACACACACATACATCATTTTAAAAATGTTATAATCGGATTCTAGGAACCTTAAATCGTGCTTATTCAATAAAATCTGAACATGCGAATTTTAGCATGAATCCAACACCTCTCTTAGCGAGAGGTAAAAATTACTAAGAAATATTGTTGCTCTCTACGGGTTGTGTCACTGGTTAATTTTAATGTATTTATTTCTGTTACACCCTGTAGATCAGATCTTTATTATATCCAACAATCAATTTTCCAATGCCAGGGTCCAAATATCCAACATACATTATAAATTATAATTCATTTCGAATAGCTTCTCGTCCGCCATCGACAGATGTAAAAGGAAGAAGCATGGCAACACTGCGTGGTCCAGGTGAAAAAGCAAACTAGCTTCGAGTGTCTCTTGCGAGGCAGAGGGTACTAGATCTTAAGGAGTAGACAGTAAAGTTCATTTTTGCTTATTAGAAACTTACTGAGTCTTTGACTTGTGCTCAGCTCACGACTTGGTGGCGCTGAACAGAGCTGTATTTAGATTTTTTTTCGAAAAACTTGTGGTTTTAACCACATCTCAAAATTATCCAAATACTTTTTCTCCTTTTTACCTCCCGCTACCCTTGGTAAGGGACGTATAGGGATAGTGCTAAAATTTTTTAAAATTTTAGTAAATGACCACGTTTTAAGGTCCCTAGAATCCAAATTTAACATTTTCACGATGATGTCTGTATGTGTGTATGTGTGTGTGTATGTATGTATGTATGTATGTGTGTGTGTGTGTATGTATGTGTAGGGATTTTGTCTTCACTCTAACTCAAATACTATCATTCAGAAAATTCTGAAACATTGTTTTTCCATCCCATTCTAATATGAAAACATGCCATTAGATTTTGGTGTAAATCGGATAACCGGAAATGGCACTTTACCTGAAGCTCATAATGGTTTTTGTTCAAAAAGATTATTGAATTTTCTACAGGAATACATTAATACTTTTTCTATATATTTTACAGATAAATTTAAAAATATTTTTTTTTATTAGTCGCGAAGCCTAAGATAAAAAGTATTCCTTTGTTGCACATTTCATATTTCAAATGAATGTAACTGACAGTAAATGTCACTGTCATAAAACTAATCACTTCAAATTAATAATAGTGACATTTTAAAAAGAAAATAGTAAATTAAGCAATAGTTTTCTGCAATGGAACAGTTTGCAGCGTTAGTAAATACTTAAGTATTTATTCATGTAAATTCAATAGCGGGAGGTTTTGTGTTGGCCACATCAGATTTTTATTCAAGGTGTTTGTTTTTACCTCCCCCTACCTTACGTAAGGGAGGTATAGGGATCGTGCTAGAAATCGCATATAGATATTTTAGTGAATAAGCACGTTTTGATGTCCCCAGAATCCGATTTTAACATTTTTACAATAAATTATGTTTTTGAGTACTGTGATTTTATGATTAAAATATGTTTTGGGAAGAAAGATGTATTATTATTTATTATTACCTCCCGCTACCCTTGGTAAGGGAGGTATAGGGATCGTGCTAAAAATCACATATCGAGATTTTAGTAAATGACCACGTTTTAAGGTCCCTAGAATCCAATTTTAACATTTTCACGATGATGTCTGTATGTGTGTATGTGTATGTGTGTGTGTGTGTGTGTGTGTGTGTGTGTGTGTGTATGTATGTGTACAAATTTTGTTTGCACTCTAACTCAAATACTATCATTCAGAAAATTCTGAAACCTTGTATTTCTATTTCTACCCTATTCTAATAGGAATAGAAGCCATTAGATTTTGGTGTAAATCGGATAAACGGAAATGGTACTTTACTTGAAGCTCATAATGGTTTTTCTTCAAGAAATACCATTAAATGCCATTTTTTCGCATTTAACGTAATTGGAAAATTATAGATTATTGAATTTCGTACAGGTATACATTAATACTTTTTCTATATATTTTACAGATTAATTTAAAAATCATTTTTCTTTTTTTAATCCCGAAGCCTAAGATAAACACAATTCCTTTGTTACACAGTTTATTTTTCAAATGAATGTAACTGACAGGTAAACGTTATTGTCAAAAAACTAATCACTTCAAATTAATAATAATGACATTATAGTAATTAAGGTACCAAGGGTTGTTATAAGAACAATAATGCCTGAGGTCAACAGTGTACTGTCGAGGGCCTCTGGCCCGAGGCGAGTACGTTGACCGAAGGCATTATTGTCGTTTAACACCCGTGGTGCCTTCAACGTTTTATGTCTTACTAGAAATTCTTAATAAACATTTTGTCTGACTAGAATTTATCAAACAAAAATAATAAATCACAAAATTTTAATACAACTTACAAAGTAGCCTGTGAATGCGGCATCTAGATAATATTTTGTTACTGTCAACAAAGCATTTTCAAACAAAAAATATATTTCTCGTGGTATTTTTATGTCAATATGGACGAGCAATGTTATTGCTAAGAATAAGAAGTATGCTGGTTTGTATTTGTGATGAAACAAATATGATTATAAATGACTACAATTCACAATGCTTCTTAACCTTAACTGCACTTTATGTTAGTATCAGTATTATTAACCTCAGTTTGTTGTCAACATTACCATAGCAACTTAATACGCCCTAGGGCATTATTTACTCAATAACGGACCTAATGTTGAGGTTGTTATAAAACAATAACATACTAGTAAGACATAAAATAATAAAGAAAATCGTAAATAAAGCAATAGTTATATGCAATGGAACATAATATAGTTTGAAGCATTACTAAATACGTAAGTATGTATTTAAATTAATAAAAATTAAATTACGATTACTCAAATACTATCAATCAGAAAATTTTGAAATTTTGTATATTCATTCTATACTAATGTGGGAAGAGCTCATTATTTTTTAATGTATATCGGACCTGTCATAATGTTTTTTTTTATGATTAATAATACTGCAACACTGATATAAAATGATTGAAGTGGAATCCAAAATGGCGGACGATTTATTTAGCTAAAATGGAACTCGTGCACGTGCGTGTGTACAGCAGGAGCATCCGTACGCGCTATTCATTTGTTTTAGCCCCTTGAATACTTAATTCTAAAAGTACGAGCGTTATTTTTGAGACACTCTATATTTATTTGCTGTAACATTCTGAATCATACTCAGATAATGTTATCAAACAAATAACCCTTATTTGATATTATTAAAATTAAATGTTTAAAAATAAAATATTTAAATACCTTTAATGATAATTACACCAATTTGTGCCAGAAATTATGGAAGTTATCTACATTGTTTTCAACAATTTTCTGATACAGATTCATATATAAGCAATGCAAAATGTGGGTATGGAATATTCGTGTTATAAACTTAAAACATGAAAGGTAAGACAATGAATTTATTTAGTATGCACTTAAGTAGAAAGAATAAGCACTATATAGAAAATTATATAGGAATACTTTCAATGTTTTCAAATTGCATATGTATATAATTTTAATTATATTTCCTTTTTGAATGTTAATAATGTTCTCAATGTTATAAAATATATCGAAATGATAGCGTACACTTGTCCAAAAACCAGCTACTTCATGATTTAATATATATTTCTGGACACGACTATTATTACATAAACAAATTATAATCTATAATTGTATTTTCATTTTTACCTCCCGCTACCCTTGGTAAGGTAGGTATAGGGATCGTGCTAAAAATCACATATCGAGATTTTAGTAAATGACCACGTTTTAAGGTCCCTAGAATGATGCCTCTGTGTGTGTGTGTGTGTTTGGATTTTGTTGGTAATGGTTTTTCTTCAAAAATACCATTAAATGACATTTTTTCGCGTTTTATGTCATTATGAAAATTAAATATAATTGAATTTTCTACAGGAATACATTAATACTTCTTCCATATTTTACAGATAAATTTAAAAATCTTTTTTTTTTATTAATCCCAAAGCCTAAGATAAACACAATTCCTTTGTTACACAGTTCATATTTCAAATGAATGTAACTGACAGGTAAATATCACTGTCAAAAAAATAATCACTTCATATTAATGGTAGTGATATTTTAAAAAGAAAATAGTAAATAAAGCAACAGTTATATGCAATGGAACATAATATAGTTTGTCGTATTAGTAAAAACGTAGGTATGTATTTAAATTTTAAATTAATAAAAATTAAATAGCGGGAGGTTTTGTGTTGGCCACATCAGATTTTTTTCATTGCAAATTGTTGTTTAACCCTAATTGTTGCATTTCATTTGAAACAAATGAACATCAATAAATTATAAATCTTTGGAAAGCTAGAAAATTAAATTTCAATTGTTTATTGTTACTTTGATATTTTAATACTTCTTTCAATAATTTTGAAATAAAAATAAATTAATGCGAGGTAACCATAGATGCCACATACCATTGTTGAAATATTGTCAAAATTTTGTATCGAATGTTACTAATCTAAAAATTTTTGTCATGGAATAAAATTAGATTTTTCAATGGGGTATGTGACCATAATCGAATTTCAATATATGTCATAATATATAAAAACAAACCTCTATAGCTTCTCATTATAATAATAAAAACTAAACATTAGTTTGTAATAATATTGTTATTAGCAATTTAATGTTTTGGAGAAGGGATCTGTGACGTCAGTAGGGTATAATGGTAGAAGAAGACAGTTATACTGAGATTGATATGTTGTGATAGGTTATGGAATGGCGAACGTAACAGCTGCTGTCACTTTCGCCTACCACAATATATCTATCTCAGTCTAACTGTCTTCTTCTATCATTCTACACTACTGACGTCACAGATCCCTTCTCCAAAGTTTTAATAATTATTTTCTCGTAAACTACGAATAATTAATCAATTTAAAAATATCTGATGTGGCCACCACATGACTTCCTTGTACGCCTGTTCCACTATATATATTTTGTTAATAATTAAAATATGTATAATAACAGACCCAATCATAAAATTGCACGTATTTGACATAATTTGACATTGACATTAAATTCTTTATTTTTTTGTTATTTCTTGTCTTAATTCATAGCAAACTTAATTACAGAAACCAAAAAGTACATAATGTTTAAATTTAAATATCTCGCTTATACAAAGAACAAATTTAATCATACTTGAAGTTTTTGACGCAAAATTCAATTCTCTAAAACTTTTATTTGAAGCATTTATTGTTAAATTCAAAATAACACCATTTATTTCAAGAAAAACTGATAATAGCTTCAAGTAAAGTATCACTTCCGGTTAGACTATTTTAACCAAAGTCTATTATGTTATTTCCATTGATATAAAAGTATTATATACTAAATTTGAAAAGTTTTGGATTATATTTTAATATAGTTTTCCATTAAAATCTATTATAGGTTTCAAGTAAAGTACCACTTCCGGGTATACTATTTTAACTAAAATCAATTATGTTATTCCCATTGATATAAAAGTATTATATACCAAATTTGAAAAGTTTTGGATTATATTTTAATATAGTTTTCCATTAAAATCTATTATAGGTTTCAAGTAAAGTACCACTTCCGGGTATACTATTTTAACTAAAATGTATTATGTTATTCCCATTGATATAAAAGTATTATATACCAAATTTGAAAAGTTTTGGATTATATTTTAATATAGTTTTTCATTAAAATCTACTATAGGCTTCAAGTAAAGTACCACTTCCGGGTAGACCATTTTTACTAAAATCTATTATGTTATTCCCATTGATATAAAAGTCTTATATACCAAATTTGAAAAATTTTGGATTATATTTTAATACAGTTTTCCATTAAAATCTATTATGGGCTTCAAGTAAAGTACCACTTCTGAAATTTATGCAATTACCAAAAAGGGAGGTGCACAACTAGATGTTACAACAGTTCTAAATACAAAATTTTAACTTTCTACGGCTTCTCGTTTTTCAGTTATGCGAGATACGTACGTACAGACGTCACGACGAAATTAGTCAAAATGGATTTAGGGATGGTCAAAATGGATATTTCCGTTGAAATCTGGAAACCGAATTTTTTCGCGATTACAATACTTCCTTTACTTCGTACAAGAAAGTAAAAATCAAAATTTCACATATCCCATTTAGTAAGATACGATCAACGGAAAAATATTGTAACTAACAAGTGTGTTAATTGTCGATTAATGATATGTATCATTAATTGCCCTCATTAACACACTTAATAGTTAAATAGTTATGGTAATACTTGTCTGTTAATATACTATTGTTATTGTTATCGTTCTAGCGTCGCGCAAATATAGTGTATACCATGGTTATTAATATCTTAATATTAATTAATTAATTAGGAGCCATCATCATCTTCCTGTTTTTGGCAGTGGCTGAGAGTGCCCTCTTGATCGAAGATTGTGTGTTGGGGAAAAGGCCTGCCGGCGTCTGCTGTGATTGGTTCTCCTTTATGTGCGATGTAAAATTTGCCAATCCCAAAAACTGCACTTCGTATTACGTATGCAAGGACGGAAAACCTACAATGGAGCAGTGTCCATCAGCCCAATATTTTGACGTCGAACTAATAGAGTGTTCTGAGGATGAAGATGGCAAGGAGAGTAAAGAATGCGAACAGCTGCAATCCTAAGCAGTAGTATAAGGTTTCTCATTATGGTATATAGTGTATGGTGTATTACATTGTAACTATTAATAAAGCAATATAAAAAGAAAGTTGTACCATCTCACAAAATCCCTGCCATGAATGAACTTAAAAATGACAAGCATTTGAAAAGAAAGAAAATCAAATTGTAGACATGGTTCGTTTATTCTGTACTATATCCAAATGGGGGATTACGGCTCAATCGAATTAAAGAAAAATAGTAAAAAAATACGAATGTATACAGTGTGTCCCATTTAGAGGTGCCACCATTGGGATCTCGAGAACTGTAAGAGATACGATGTCGGTTAAATGGAACATTTTGTGCTCCTTTGGGAGGCCATCTCAGATGTGCTTTTGTTTTTCCAAAAATTCTCATAGGGCACTAGATAATGAAGAAAAACTGAATATTGTTGATTATTTCTTTTTCAAATAACTTCTAAACTGTTAGTAATTAGAAAAACGTTTCAAATATAAAAGATAGGTATTTTTATTAGCCAACCAGTGGCGTACGAAATAATTTTTTATATCCGTAAATTTTCGGGATATAACACAAACTTATATTTTTTTAAATGGAACCCATATCTGATTTCAGTCTCAAAAAATCATTATTTTTTTCTCTTTTCAATAATGTAAGGGTTATTATGTTCTATATTTGTTTTGCTCCTAGAATTTAATTTTTCTCTTTATTTTCCTGAACTTTCTTATTATTTCCCAAAAAAACATTATTAATTTTATTAATTATATTGTATTTCATCGAAATAATTTGTTTTATGCCTTTATTACTTAATATTTTTATTCTAAACTCATAATTACAAATTACACTAAAATGTGCCAAGGGCGACCAGATACAAAATATAAAAATTAGTTTGATACGAGTTTTGAGCAAAATTTTCTAATGAAATAAATTATTTAAATACAAGGAGTATTTCTAAATAGAAATCTACCAATATTTTCAAAATAATTATAAATTTAATATAAAGGAAGGAAAAAATAATAATTTTGAAGGCAAAACAAATATAAAACATAATAACCCTTACATCGTTGAAAAGAAAAAAAAATAGTGATTTTTTTAAAACTAAAATCAGATAGGGGTTCCATTTAAAAAAATATAAGTTTGTGTTATATCTCGAAAATTTGCGGTTATAAAAATTCATTTCGTACGCCACTGGTTAGTTAATAAAAATATCTATCTTTTATATTTGAAACGTTTTTCTCAATTACTAATAGTTTAGAAGTTATTTGAAAAAGAAAAAATCAACAATACTCAGTTTTTCGTCATTATCTAGTGCCCTATGAGAATTTTTAGAAAAACAAAAGCACATCTGAGGTGTCCTCCCAAAGGTACACAAAAAGTTCCATTTAATCGATATCGTATCCCTTAGAGTTCTCTAGATCCCAATGGTGGCACCTCTAAATGGGACACACTGTATGTTGAATAACGAATATTAATAAAAAAATGAAATGGTATAATTGAGATATTTCGGAAATAAAGGGTTCTTTGTTATAGCGCTTCGACACTAATATAAAAATATTTTGATTGGCGACCGAGAGACCACCTATATATGCATGACAAATAGCGTGTTAGGAGGTGGGGGTTACTTCCAATGGAAGTTAAGAAATTCAAATTCGAAAGGAGGGCTAACATTCCTGTACAGCAGTTTTCAAACAGTTTTTAGTTTAACATAAATTTCTTGCATTAAACTTAATAATTTAAATACACCTGTAATTATAAAGTATGTAGACTTATACAGTGTTATAATATTGTAAATATAACTTAAAATAGCATATATTTTAAGAACATTTAGGTCCATGATGAAAACAGTTTGATATAAAAACACATAAATGTGGCGTCACGTCAATCTTTTCAAAATTCGGGAGACCATAACTCGCTTATTAATAGGATTTTTTTCACCGGATTTTCATCAATAATCTTAGTTTTCCTAATATTTTCAGATGAAATTATAAAAAAAAAAATGGTGTAATCCCCCATTTCATCCCAGTGCCAGTGCAACTTATATTGGGAAAGAGGCAGCAAACAGTAGGCAGTGAGAGTAGTGTGCCCCCTGAGACCCAGATGTCACTAACAGGTTCATGTCGCTGCTAACGTATGAAATGAAATAAGTATTCTATGAAATAAAATCTGTTGTGGCCAGCACAAGACCTCTCGCCATTTACATATTAGGAAATATAAGTATTGCATTGCACTTCGCTTTCGAACCGTCGTTTTATAACAAAAAATTACAGAACTTTACTCAAATATTGTTACCTTCCGTCACTCTTAAGTAAGGAAGGTATTGTCTTTGGTCAAAAAATTCGGTGGTGAGTTTTTAATGAATAAGCACGTTTTAAGATCCCTAGAATACGATATTACTAATTTTACATTGATGTCTGTATGTGTGTGTGTACGGAAGTACGAGGAAGGCCAAAGAGAAGATGGAAGGACTGTGTAGCAGAATATTTGAGAGAGGAAGAACTGTCTGAAGAAGATGCGTTGGATAGGAATGAGGAAGTGTGAAGTGCAATTTACAGAATGTGCATTCGTGTTATAATCATATTGGATTTATAGAATCTTCCCAAAGGAACTTGCAATATGGAATTTGTAAAAAATAGTGTGTTCGTGTTACAATTTTACAGGATATATAGAATCTTTTCCAAGGAACTTTTGGTATCGGATTTTTACGAAATACATTGAATTGACGGAAGGTTTTGTGCTGGCCACAACAGATTTTTTTTTATTGTATTTAACATGTCTCCTGCACACATATAATTCTATCTATTTTTCATTGATGAGGAAGTTTCTAAATGTCAGAGATTCTTCCAATTCATTAACCAGATTGGCGGTATTTCTGATGGATATATGCATTTTACCACAATTTTACCTATAATTTCAAATATTTAATTAATAAAATAATAAGAAATGTTAAATATACTTCCCAGAAGAAGCTATCAAAATGTCACTAAAACTGTTGATATTTGACAATGACATGTGTCATGTTATAAACATTGGAATTTGTCAACTGGTTTTCTTAGTGCCTTGGCCTCTGCTATTAGTTTATTCTATAAATTATAGTGTCTTTATCTCTAAATCTGTACAAGATATAATAAAAATTTTAAGTGTATTAAATGGAGAATTTTATGTTCTTCAATTTTAATTAAAAAAAAAAATTCCCAAAAAATTATATTAGAAATACTTGTAAATTTCATTAATATATACTTTTCTTAATACTAGTATTTTTCTTTCTTCTGTATTTAAAAATAAATAATTTTTACAAGTTATATTTCATTTCATAAAGTTTTTTTCAGATCTATGACGTAAGTCTTCTGTCATTTCATTTTCACTATAGCAAGCACTTTAGAATTCTATATTCGCTTTTTGTTTCGGAAATTATTGGATTTTATACTATAAAAATAAAATAAAAATATGACAGTAGGGTCCTCCACTATATTTTTTTTATATTTTTTTACGAAACTTCGTCTAAACTGAAAGTGATATGTAATTTTAGAAAGTCTTTATTGTTATTCGTTACGCCGTAATAATTTTTTTAATATTCTGTGACGTAGATATAGAGATGATTTTGTTCTCAAACAGTGGATTTCGCTAATAATTGAAGTCACATAAATTTATTTTTTTCAGCGCTTATAAAATGTATAAATATTTTAATATAACCCCTGTGGTCAATAATTGGAAATATGGGTGGATAATAAGTAATTTAATATTATAATTAATAAAAATACTACGTATATATTATAGTCCAAGATTTGATTACCACTGGTAGCCTATGTCATTCAACATATCTTTTACTTTCATACCAACGCTTGTAATCTGTCATGGCATCATAAATTTAAACTATTGGTTTATTTTTGTTGTTTTATTGTTGTTATTTTCTGCATTTATATACTTGCAAATGGATTCCGTATTTCAAAAAGGCGATAGCAGAAGGTTTGAAAGTAGTAAGAATTTGGAATAGAATAAATGTGTGACGTACATATAGAGATGAGGAAATGGTAATAAAAACTCGATTATTTTAGAAACTAATAACTATTTTTAACTTTGATAGTCCTTAATATACAGTTTTAAGGTCTAGTTTTAATATAACTGACGCTTGTTCTAATTTGTTATTACGGTGGAGGACCCTGTTGTATATAATAAACGTATAAATTATATTTATAAATTCGCTTTAAATAATAATGGGTGGTGATTACGAGATGACTAAGGAGGAGATGACTAGCAGGGTTTTAGCGCTGTTTAGACTACCTCTGGAATGTTTCTAATATGAAGCTCTTACAAAATTTTTACAGTACAATAAGGTAGGATCTCTCCCCAAAAAACTTTTCCTTATTCCTGATCTGCGCAGTTTTAACTCGGCTCACGCGAGTAGGTTTGTTTGTATGCTAGCAAGCTATACGACGCGTTGTAGGTGCAGTCGTTTATTTTACTATTTTACACAAACCATCATGTTTACGGAAAACGAGTTTTCTACTTCTTATTTTCAAAATACAATAGCTAAGAAATTGAAAATACACTTCTCTGTTTGAGTTTGAAGTGTGGAATTATAAACTCGTCTATTTGGTTCCAACGAAGGAATAAGGAATGGTGTTTTTGAACGACAATCGTCTTTGAAAATAATATTTTTCGATTAAATGTGAACACTCTGTATATTTAAGCGAGGAGCGCAAAAAATATTTCTTATATTTTGTTACATATGTTTATCATTTCATAATTGTTATGAATAAATAAATATATCATCACGGCATATTACCCATTACTGGGTGTGCCAGTATCTACAACACATGTAGACATGGTAATGATAACGATATATTTTACCGTGTGGGCGCTTACCAGGCGTCACCTCACGGGTACTCATAGCTGGTGTGGAGAGTTCACCCCAGGGGTCACTTTTGTGCCATTTAAAATTGGAAATATTTGGCGTCAGTCGGGATCGAACCCGGTTCCCCCAGGTTCGCGACCAGACACTCAGGCACGCGGCCACGGGACCCCATGTTATGAATAGTACAATATTGATATGGAATTCGTAGTTATATATGTAACAAATTTCAATTAATTAGTAAAATATTTTTCATTTATGCAAAATATGTACGGTATTTTATAGTATCTATTTGCGGAATTGAATAATTTTATAAATGCTTATGCACATTGCACAATTTGTTAATATGATGAAAAATATTTCAATTATGTCATATTGCAGTTTATATTAAAAAGCAATATTGTAATTGTGATTTTTGTAGCAATCGTATATAAGGTCTGTCCGCAAAATATCCGACCAGCCTCTATATTTCCCCGCTGCTGTTATTCTGCGTCATCGGGCTGGTGGCATCCTTCGAATTAGTCCCCATTTGATTGAAAAATACGCTTCCAACGGCCTTTCTACTTTTGGAATCAGTCTTGGAACTCTTTTTTTGGTATTGCCTTTAGAGCATTCATCGTATTAGTTTCGACTGTTTCTTTGTCGTCGAATCGGTGTCCTTTGAGCGAAATTTTTAATCTTGGGAACAGCCAAAAGTCAATGGGATATTTTCATCAAAAGTCAATATACCCCACATTTAGATAAAAACTTCAAAATTTTCAAAAGTCTAATTTTTATGTATCTAGATACATCTCAATGTGCTGATTTCAAATTTTGAAAACGCAGGTCGATATTTCTTTTAGTTTTGGAGATATGTAACCTCAAATATTTTCTCAAAATTATCCATTTCTGGACTAGGCCTCTGCCAAGTTTTGAATTATTGCCCCGAAAGTCAATAAACTCCATATTCAGATAAAAACTTTAAAATTTTCAAAAATCTAATTTTTATGTTTCTAGATACTTCTCAACGCGCTGATTTTAAATTTTGAAACCGCAGATCGATATCTCTTTTCGTTCTCGAGATATTTAGATTTAAAGTTTTGCTCTAAACTGCCCATTTTTGGGTATTAACCCAAAAATGGGTCGAGATATGAATTTGGCGACATCACCAATCGATTCTGCTGACAAAAATACATACGTATAGCAATTTTCATAATATTTGTCCAACCGGTTCATTTTTTATGACTAAAAGCTTGAAAACCCCTGAAAATGCCCAAAATCTGAAAAAATCCTAAGGGGTACACCTTAGATTTTTTCGATTTTTGGCCATTTTCAGTTATTTTGCTTTAGAGATTGTATGCGGTGTTCAAAAATTCTGAAAATTGGCATACTTATGTAATTTTGCCCGTAGAATCGAATGGTGTTGTCGCCAAATTCATATCTCGACCCATTTTTGGGTTATTACCAAAGAATGGGCAGTTTTGAGCAAAACTTTGAATCTAAATATCTCGAGAACGAAAAGAGATATCGACTTGCGGTTTCAAAATTTGAAAACAGCGCATGAAGAAGTATCTAGATACATAAAAATTAGATTTTTAAAATTTTTGAAGTTTTTATCTACATGTGGGGTATATTGGTTTTTGGAGCAATGATTCAAAAATGGGTAGAGATATACTTGGGAGTAATATTATTTGATTGTAAAGATAATGGTACATAAGTGTACGCATTTTTAGAGTATTTGAACAACTGTGTGAATTTTTAGGTATAAAAGTATTGAAATAAAAATGGATAAATGTTATAAAAATGTTCCTTGGAAAAGATTCTATAAATCCAATAAAATTATAAAACGAATACATACCATTTTTTACAAATTCCATTTGGAAAGATTCTATAAATCCAATAAAATTGTAGTATTGGAGTTATCGTCGGAGAAAAATTTGGCTCACACGGACCCACATACACACACACACACACACACACACACACACACACACACACACACACACACAGAGAGAGAGAGAGAGAGAGAGAGAGAGAGAGAGAGACACGCATACACAGACACACACACACATACATACATACATACATACATACATACATACAGACATTATCTTAAAAATAGTAAATTCGCATTCTAGGGACTATCAAACGTGCTATTCATTAAAAACTCACAAACTAATTTTTTGACCAAAGGTTATACCTTCCTTACCTAAAGATGACGGAAGGTAAAAATATAGAGAAGAAATTAGATTTTTGAAAATTTTGATGTTTTTATCTAAATGTAGGATATGAACTTTGCTAACCGCCATTTTTGTCAGCAACAACGCGTTGTTGCCATACAAACCAATGGATGTCGTTAATTTGCCATTCGAAATTGTATTTATGTGAAGAAGACATAAATTCTAAAATCTTAATTTCAAAATGCGACATCGGACACAGCCTTATTGTTTGTAGTTATTGCTTAATTTCAAATTTAATTATCACAATTTCCGATATAAATAGACACATTACTTTAACGATCTTTTTGTATACTAATTCCCTAAAACAGTAAAACCTCGCTCAATCACACTCTAATTGCAATTCTCAATTAACCCACTAACCAATAACGCATTTTTCCTTCCGTGTTATTTGGTCATTACGATTCTTGCTGCTAGACCTCTGATATGATTGAATAAAAGCTACGTTGAATACTATACCTGATTAGCATACAGTTGTTTCGGACGACCGTAGGCCATTCGTGGATTGCAAAAAACGACAGCACCTGTCGATAGGCATATGATTTTCGCGAATAAAGAGGCTTATGTCAGTTGAGTTGATAATAAGATTATTTACCTACAGATGATGACATATTACCCGAAAAAGTTTTTTCGTTTGAGCCAACCAAAGGGATTAAAATTTGTCACAATGTTTTTCGAATTTAATTACATTATTCATTATGTGATTAAAATAATGAGATCTTGCACGAATTTTTTTCATTAGTCTAATCGCAAAAATTGTAGACAAAATGAGACGCATTTTTTGTCACTACAACACAAGCTAAGCCAAGGTCTCAAATATTTTCATTTAATAATCAAATAATTAACAAAGAGGTAAATGTCTACATACACTGACAGATAAAAAACCAGATTACCTGCAAAAATCTGTTGTGGCCAGCACAAAACCTTCCGTCAATTCGATGTATTTTTGTACAAATCCGATACCAAAAGTTCCTTGGAAAAGATTCTATATATCCTGTAAAATTGTAACAAGAACACACTATTTTTTTACAAATTCCATATTGCAAGTTCCTTTGAAAAGATTCTATAAATCCAATATAATTATAACGCGAATGTACATTCTGCAAATTGCACTTTACACTTCCTTATCCCTATCCAACACATCTTCTTCACACAGTTCTTCCTCTCTCAAATATTTTGCTACACAGTGCAAGTCAGTTGCAAGGAACACTCTGTCACTTATGTTACCTCTCTTTTTTTCTCTATAACTATATCTATTGAATATGAAAGAAAATGTATAATCAAATCGTATAGAGAATAAGATTTTCTTTCATATTAATGATCATAAAATGTCGAAAATTGATATTTAACTGCGTTTTTTCCAGAAAAACTGTTAAGAACTTCAAATAAGGATACTTCCGGTTGACCAATTATAACCAAAATCTAATCAGCTCTTCATATGGTTGTAAAGAAGAGAATCATAATTTTTAGAATTGTAGTTTTGGAGTTATCGTCGGAGAAAAATTTGTCACACAAACACACGGACACACACACACACACGGACACACACACACACACACACACACACACACACACACACACACGGACACACACACATACAGACATCAATGTAAAATTAGTAAAATCGTATTCTAGGGATCTTAAAACGTGAGAATGAGTTATTTTGGAGTAAAAAACTGAAATTATATTAAAAATAATTTTAAAAAATCTGTTGTGGCCAGCACAAGACCTTCCGTCAATTCCATGTATTTTGTACAAATCCCATACCAAAAGGTCCTTGGAACAGATTCTATATAATATCATGTAAAAACACATACTATTTTTTACAAATTCCATACCAAAAGTTCATTTGAAAAGGTTCTGTAAATCCAATAAAATTATAACATAAACTACACTAAGTAATGTCCTTCCAACTTTTCTTTGGCCTTTCTCTGCGTGTCACTTGCGAGGTTGCGAGCAACACTATGACATTCCAATTTTAGATCCTATACTTTTTTCCATATTTGGTTTTGCACTTGCAACTGACATCTGTCAATTAAATTTTTTTGAACAATTATGTCAGCTGTTTCGATGATAAATACCAAAGTTGACTAATTTTAGAAAATTTATTTCTTTATAATGCTTTAAATTTACATCTATTGAATATGAAGGATAATGTATAATCAAACTGTATAGAGAAGAGTATTTTCTTTAATATACATAATAACAAAATGTCAAAAAATAATATTTAACTGCGCTTTTTTAAGAAAAACTGTTAAAAACTTCAAATAAGGGTACTTCCGGTGGTTCAATTATAACCAAAATCTAATCAACTCTTCATATGGATGAACAGAAGAGGAATACGAAAGAATTATAATTTTTAGAATTGTAGTATTGGAGTTATCGTCGGAGAAAAATTTGTCACACACGGACACACACACGGACACACACACGGACCCACACACACACACACATACAGACATCATCTTAAAAATAGTAAATTCGTATTATAGGGGCTCTAAAACGTGCTTATTCATTAAAAACTCACCACCGAATTTTTTGACCAAAGACAATACCTTCCTTACCTAAAGGTGACGGAAGGTAAAAATTAACAAAACTACATATAATCACAGCATTAATGTCAAGCCCCTCTGAGAGTAAGGTTATTAGTTTTTGAACGATTTTGAGTAATTTCGTATTCTGGAGTAGAGTTTGTTTTGGTAGCGTTCTTACCTTCCGTCACCTTTAGGTAAGGAAGGTATTGTCTTTGGTCAAAAAATTCGGTGGTAGATTTTTAATGAATAAGCACGTTTTAGGGTCCCTACAATACGAATTTACTATTTTTAAGATGATGTCTGTATGTATGTATGTATGTGTGTGTGTGTGTGTGTGTGTGTGTGTGTGTGTGTGTGTGTGTGTGTGTGTCCGTGTGTGTGTATATATGTCCGTGTGTGACAAATTTTTCTCCGACGATAACTCCAATACTACAATTCTAAAAATTATAATTTTTTCGTATTCCTCTTCTGTACATCCATATGAAGAATTGATTAGATTTTGGTTATAATTGATCCACCGGAAGTACCCTTATTTGAAGTTTTTAACAGTTTTTCTTAAAAAAACGCAGTTAAATATTGTTTTTTGATTTTGTAATTATACATATTAAAGATAATATTCTTCTCTATACAGTTTGATTATACATTTTCCTTCATATTCAATAAATGTAGATTTAAAAAGAAATTAATTTTCAAAAATTAGTCAGCTTTGCTATTTATCATGGAAACAGCTGATGCAGATATATTAAAAAAATTCTAATTGACAGATGTCAGTTGCAAGTGCAAAACCAAATATGGAAAGTGTAGGATCACAAAATTGGTATGTCATAGTGCTCCTCGCAAGAGACACGAAGAGAAAGGCCAAAGAGAAAATGGAAGGACTGTATTGCAGAAGACTGAAAGGAATGCCTGTGTCAAGAAGATGTGTTGGACAGGAATGAGTGGAAGAAAAGAGGAAACAGCTACCTCTAATAAAATACGGGAAGCTGAAGAATAAGAAGAAGTGTCAAGTGCATTTTACTTAGTGTATATTTATGTTATAATTTTATTGGATTTATAGAATAGAAATAGTATGTGTTCGTGTTTGATTTTATATGATATTATATAGAATCTGTTCCAAGGACCTTTTGGTATGGGATTTGTACAAAATACATCGAATTGACGGAAGGTTTTGTGCTGGCCAGAACAGATTTTTTTTCATAGTTTGGCAGTTTTCATATTGAAATTTTTAGTGCGTATTCAGTTATTTTATATTTTTTCGCCAAACTATGAAAACAAAACGCATAATACGCCATAAACCAAAACAAACTTCTCCCCAGTTTTTGATTGGCTAATTCGCTTCGTCACGTGAGTGTCCGCAAGCTATTTCGATCTACCAGCTTCTTCAAGTGAACCTTTGTTTCCGGTTGTAAAATCATAAAATCTGATTCTAATGCCCGTTTGCACCAACAAGACTTAAGCTTTAAGTCTTCTCAAATTTTAAGTCTAACCTAAATTTCTTTGCACCACGTACAAATTGGGAACTTAAAATCTTAAGCCAGGCTTAAATTTAAGCCCCCGGCAGTTGGCGACTTAACCTAGACTTAGCCTGTAAATTGTCACAACCTGTGTTTAGTTTTTGTATCTCATATTACTAACATGGTAAATTTTAACGTTTATAACGCTGACGACAATTTACAAGAGAGCTGCACAATCTGCACATTTAACAAAAATAACTTTTTTAAAGAATTTCGTTTATCAGACGTAACCACGCATGATTTATTAAAAGACATCGACTTCGTAAATGATAAGTTAATTGTGATAATTGTTTTATTTTAAAATAATATTTTTTCCATACATGATAGTTCGTCTCCTGTAAATCAATTGTTATTTTTTGCGAACTCTCGCTACATATTGGAAATCACTTGCTCAGTATTGCAGATTTTTTTGGAGTGATTTTTTCTGTTATTGTTAATCAAATCGTTGTAAGTACCTACATACACAATTCTTAAATAATTTCCTCTACTGATTTATTCAGAAGAATTAATAATGTATTTAATGTAAGTTTCAGTAGATACTGGTATAAAAATACAATCCTCAGGTGTGTCATTTGAACTCCTATTTCGTTTTTCAAATATCGCTAAAGTAATAAAT
Organism: Ophonus ardosiacus; assembly: GCA_943142095.1. Taxonomy (NCBI): domain Eukaryota; kingdom Metazoa; phylum Arthropoda; class Insecta; order Coleoptera; family Carabidae; genus Ophonus; species Ophonus ardosiacus. The sequence continues at coordinate 87,821,373 of OW964823.1, forward strand.
CCCAAATATTATTTCCAGTTATGTTATATTTATAAATTTTACTTGCCCAAAACCAATGCTTTAATTATAAGATTATAAGTGAATAGTCACTGACATTTATAATATAATTCTTTCTTATTAATTCATGTTTATATTATTTAATAATTAATTTTTATATTTTACGCATGTGTCAAAATAAGTGTGAAATTAGTAATTAGAGAAATTCACTAGAATATCTCGGCTTACCTAATCTCAGCTCAAATATTCGTTGTGTAAATGACTTATATTTTAAGTCAGACTTAACGTTAAAGTTAACTTAGCAAAGTCGAGGCTTAAATTTTGTTGGTGCAAACGGGCATAAGGAGCTTAAAACAGGCTTAAGCACTAAATTTTCGTTAGATTATGCGATTTTTAGCATGATTCAAATATTTTTGTTACCTATATTGACAAGAGATAAAAAACAAAATATTATTCAAATATACAAACATTATATTCCGATAAAACTAATATAATTTCGTGTGAAATAAAATAAAAATGGAAATTCATATTATTATTAATGTTGACAGACAAAATAAACTATTGGTAGTTTTATACGAATATAATGAAATTTGAAATTGATGAACGAATTATCTGGATAAGTTAGAGCCTACATATTAAACATTATTTACTTTTCAATCACTTAATCTATTTAATTAAATTTTCATAGTAAAACGTAATTAAATTATATTTGAGGTAATTGAATTCGATTTAAAATTTAAACAAATAATTTTGAAGAACAATGTTTAAATTGCAATTTAATTATAGTACCTAATAGTTCTAATTACATTTATACTGGGTGTCCACTTGAAATCCGTAATATAGGGAATGCAATGTTATTTTTTTCATTTTGCTTTAGTTACTAAACAATTAAATTTAGAGAAAAGTTGTAAATAAAAAAGTTGTTCAGAATTAAAAAACTACACAATATGAGAGTAAAATTAATCACAATTTTATTTTTTTAACGAAGAAAACGCAAATCAAAATTCGTAATTTACAGAAAATTTCAGAATGACATTGAATTATTACTGACGTTTAATTTTTTACCTTTCGCTTAGCGAGGTATTGGATTCATGCTATTATAACATTTTTAAAATGATGTCTGTGTGTGTGTGTGTGTTTGTGTGTGTGTGTGTGTGTGTGTATGTGTGGAAGTGTGTATGTGTGTATGTATGTATGTCTGGATGTTGGAGGGACGATTCCTCAAAACTATAAGACTTAAAAAAGTAATTATATCATCATGGCATATTACCCATTTCTGGTTGTGCCAGTATCTACAACACATGTAGACATCGGTAATGATGACGATATATTTTACCGTATGGGCGCTTACCAGGCGTCACCTCACGGGCACTTATAGCTGGTGTGGAGAGTGCACCACAGGGGTCACTTTTGTGCCATTTAAAATTGGAAATATTTGGCGTCTGTCGGGATCGCGGGATCGGTTCACGATCAGACACTCAGACACGCGGCCACGGGACCCCATATAAGACTATAGACCTTAAAATATCTTTCAGAACTCATATTATTAATTGGAAAAATACTACCTTTTTTAGTTTTTGGGTTTAAATTAATAAATACAGAACATAAACTAAAAAAGGTAGTATTTTTCCAACTATAGACCTGTTTAACTATGAATTCCTCAATCTGACATTCCTGGGAAGAGCTGAAAAGGTTTTGGTAACAATGGAACAACTGGAAGTAGTATCTTAAAAAAATTCTTCTAAATATTATTTTTTGAAAATTTTTGTTACTACTAATATTGAACATAAAATTCTCCAACTAATGCACTTAAATTTTTTATTATATCTTGTATAGATTTAGAGATAAAGACACTATATTATATAGAGTAATCTAATCGCAGAGGTTCAGGCACTACACTAATGTCTATGTAACATAGTTTGTAAAGAACAGATATCAATGTCAGTGTCAAAAATCAACAGTTTTAGTGACATTCTAATAGCTTTTTCTGGGAAGTATATTTAAACTTTCTTATTGTTTTATTATTTAAATATTTGAAATTATAGATAAAATGCATATATCCATCAGAAATACCGCCAATCTGGTTAATGAATTGGAACCTTGGAAGTATCTTCCTCATACAATGAAAAATAGAATTATATGTGTGCAGAAGACATGTTAAATACAACAAAAAACAATATTTGGGTAAAATTCTGTAATTTTTGTTATAAAACGACGGTTCGATTGTGAATTGCAATACAATCTTTATATAGCCTAATATGGAAATGGCGAGAGGTCTTGTGCTGGCCACAACAGATTTTTATTTGACAGATCGCATAATTCTACTCTTGTCAATAAATAATTTTATATAATTATTAAAAGTATATTTAAATACAAAAAGAAAATACAAAACGATTCATGAATGGTAATGGTAAATTATTATAGCATTCAAAATTAATTATAATAATAATAACATGTCAAAAGTTAAATGTCAAATAAAAACAAATAAAACATCAGTAATTCAATGAAATTGAAATTAATTTTAGACCCATATTATAGTTTTTAATTCTAAACTTCTAATCTTTTTTATTTAGAACTTTTCTCTAACATTAATAAGTCAGAAACTACAGCAAAATGAAATATTTTAATTTAATACTATTTATTTTCTAAACAAATTGACAAAATCATTTCAACATTACACATTAAATCACTTAAATATTGAAATTTAATTTACTAATGCAATCATAATTTCCTATTTAACATAATATTATTTTTGTCTATCTAGATATCGCAATATTATGAGTAACTACCTATGATAAATTCTAAATATTTGCTATCATCAACATATGATTTCTCAAATACAAATATTTGTATAATATCTACTAATTTAATTAAATTTGACCTAGTATTGGTAAATGTTTGTTAATGACTTATAAACTAAATTATTATTAATTAAATTAGACTTGAAATTTGAGCAATTTAATAACAAAAGCTCTCTGATAATTTGTTAGCTTTTAGAAAAGTTTAAATTGGCTATTATGTCTAAAAGTCTCAATTAATGGTTCAGCTGTTACTTAAACTGAACACAGAAGAGTAAAATTCTTACAGGAGAAATGTTGAGATGGATCAATTTATGTTACTCTAATAATCAGTGAACTCCACTGTTTAAAAACAAAATGAGATTAACAACTACCTATCTAGAATATTAAAAAAAAATATTACAGCTTAAAGAATAACAATTAAGACTTTCTATCTACCAGAAGTAGCTTTTAATTGAAATGAAGTGTCATAATTTTTTATCTCTCTCTAAGAGAGTTATTGGATTCATCATAGAGTTATAAAATATATATACACATAGAGGGCGCCTAAACACTCAAAGCTGATGTCATGCGGGGTAAGCTTGTGTTTGTACGGCGGCCATCTTGGGAAGATCAAGTGTATATAAGCGTTCTCTGGTTATTTGATTATTTTACGTTAATAATCGATTTTAATTTGTGTTATTTGAATGTGAAACGTTTGTAATTACATGTCAACGACTTGTGCCTTCGGTTGTAATAACCGAATGTCCGTAAAAACTTTAAAACAAGAAAAAGAAAAGGAAAAAGCGATGACAATTCACAAGTAAGTATTATTTTACTTATACATATTATTAATGTTTAGTTCATATAATTTATTGTATTTTTTTACATATTTCATGTAAAAATATTAACTTATTTTTTGTAATAAATATGTTTGTACTTCGTATTTATTTGTATTGTAAACATCATAAATATATATTTTTATATGAAATTTCTAGCTTCAAATTATTTGCCTATTCGGTACCTAGTTTTTGTAAGTTTCTATCTCAATCATTACAATTGTCATAAAATTCGAACAGTTTAATTTCTATAAAAAATATTTTATTAAAGTTTAATCGCAATACACTTCAAATTGAAGATTTTTACAATTTTTTGGTTCTTTCAAATTTAAATTTAATTAATTTTAATACATTTCTTACTGAATTAAAGCTTGCTAATTACAAATAGCTTCAATTTCTGTTACGTTATTGTATTTTTGTAACAAAACTGAAGAAAGCGCGCTTAAATACATTATAACGTTGATCGTCCCAAGATGGCGGCCACGAGATTCCCCTTCCGTCTCATGGCGACAAAAACTCTGCCCACATCTGTACTTTACGCTCTCTCTATTCATGTTAAAAATGTTATAATCATAGAAACTGCTAGTATAAATAATAATAATAATAATAATAATAATAATAAATAAAACACTGTTTTTAGAAATGCCAAATTTAAATATTTAATTGCCCGCGCACCAGTATGTGTGAAGAACGATTTTTTAAAAAATATTTGTTTAAATACAAACTATGATGTTTTCAAATAATATTTTGATAAATTTGATATTATTTATTATTGTTATTAAATAATGAAATTTGATATTTTTTAAAATACCGTTTTAGTTAAAATGCGACATCACACACGCTCTGAGCATTTTACATTTTCACTGATTGTATTATTCTTCCTTGCTACTTGCTGTTGAAGTGCGTTGTACTCAAGACGATTGTTGATTGTGAAAAATCTTTACTTCCTATATTGTGAAGTACCTAACCGGTTACGTCGTAACAACTGTTGATAAAATACTGTTAATTGTTAGTAAAGTGTTAATTACACATTTATTGTGATAAAGATAATGCGGGATATCTTTTAACATATCATTTACATACAAACCAGTTTGTTTAGTGATATTATGTATAGTACGTTTAGCGAATAAAAGTTGACGTTTAAATTATTTTACCAGAAATCGTCATTACTATGTTATAAACATTTGAATTTGTCAACTGGTTTCCTTAGTGCCTTATACCTTAGCCTCTGCGATGTACTATATTAAATTATTCTATACAGGGAATTTATTTTTTGCCCTCCTGAAGTGTAATGGGAACTTTACAATTGTATACACAGCAAGTGTAACCTACATTTTACGCTTACTCTGTTGTAACTTGTCTAACTATGCGGTAAAATAATCAAAATACACTGGGCGTTTATGGGCATTTAGTTTACTATAATAAAGTTCATGTAAAAAAGTACTACCTACTTAAGTTATTTTTTTACTTTAACATTTCCTATATTTAAAATTAATTTATATAAACCAAAATCACGGCAGCGACATCTGTCATTATTGTAAAAATCCGCCGTTACCGACATAGTCACCGATCGATATACCTGTCAAATACGCGAGGCGAACATTGCTGAAATGTCAAATATCGACACCTACCTATTATTTACTACGAAGAAAACATAACTAAATAAATATATTATCAGTCATAAACAACGTCTATTATTACAGATAAATTTTTGCTAGAAGAAGTACTCTAATGAAGGTAAGTAAAATCAAATTTGGAAATTGACTTAACCCCAGTATTTTAAACTAACCCTTTTCAGAAGTACAACCTATCTCATTGAAAAAAGTGATTTTCATTATCGTCGGCCAAAAAATTTGATACAATTCTCGTGCGTGAAGTATTTTACAGCGCTCCAACTAATAAGCTGTCACGCTGTAAAATACAACTTACACGCACTCGAATGTAAATAACTATTAACATGCACCATATGGTCAATCATTTCCATGGTTACTCACTATTGTCAAAAAATGACAGCAATGTAATATTTTTCCATTTTAAAATGCAAATTTTAAAAATTTGTATTTTGTATTATTGAAACTAATTTCCAACAAATTAGCCTACATGCGAATAACAAAAAATCAAAACATGAATGTTACGCATCTCAACAAACTTTATCTTACAAAAATTCATAACTTTCATGTAATAAATGTTAAAAAAATACCACCATTCACACTGAGACAATGTTCTAGTCGGTCGTAATAAGAATTGACAACATTTGTGATGTGTTCTGGAGGTATCTCCTGTGCTGCAATGCTATTTATAATGTTGCATTTTAAAATGGACAAATATTACATTGCTGTCATTTGTTGACAATAGTGATTAACCATGGAAGTGATGAACCATAATGTTGCATTTTAAAAAAAAAATCTCTGTATATTACAGTACTACAGTGCCTTTATCTCTAAATTTATACAAGATATAATAAAAATTTTAAGTGTATTAGATAGAGAATTTTATGTTCTTTAATATTTGTAATAACAAAAATTTCTAAAAAATTATATTTAGAAGAAGAAGAAACTACTACTTTCGGTTGTCCAATTGTTACCAAAATCTAACCAGCTCTTTCCGGGAATGTCGGATTGAGGAAACTGCAGTTAAATATTTTTTAAGTCTTATACTATTTGAGAAACCGTGGTTCTAACATCCACACATCCACACACACACAACACACACACACACACACACACGAACACACACACACATACACACACACGCACACACACACACACACATACACACACACACATACTCACACACACTCGGACCCCATCGTAAAAATGTTAAAATCGGATTATAGGGGCCTTAAAACGTGCTTATCCATTAAAATCTAAAATAAATATATCATCACGGCATTTTACCTTTTACTTATTTTTGGGTGTGGCAGTATCTACAACACATGTAGACATCCGTAATGATGACTGTATATTTTACCGTGTGGGCGCGTGCCAGCCGTCACCTCACGGGCACTAATAGCTGGTGTGGAGAGTGTACCACAGGGGTCACTTTTGTGCCATTTAAAATTGGAAATATTTGGCGTCTGTGGGGAACCGGTTCCCCCAGGTTCGCAACCATTAAAATCTAAATATGCGAATTTTAGCATGATTCCAATACCTCTCTTAGCGAGAGGTAAAAAGTGTGTGTAATAATGCGATTTCAGATTTCAAGAAGTGATTTGAAATTCCTAGAAAATAGTACCTAATAGTGTCATTACAATCGCATTTAATGAAATAATAGGAGCAAAATAATTTCATTTGTATTCAAAGTGTTTTTGTGCGTTCTTCTCAGTATTTTATTTTTATCTGACGATAAATTTACATTTAGAATTTACAAATAGTAGACCAGCATGCAATTGAAAAATCAGATTACAAAATGAACTCTCTGTAAAATGTGAGGAAATATTATCGCACGAACTTGAAACTATAATTTCTATGAAATTGCGCTACCGTGTAATTCAAGACAATCTCTTAAGACATCAGGCAAGGCGGCGCAACAATATTGAACCAAGACAATAGGATTCTCACATTACATAACAATGAAACATTATATCAACAGGCCATAATTGATACAAGCAACGAAATAATAACCAACACTCTAGATTATTTTCCATGGCCCTTATGTAAAACTTATTAAACAATTTGATACTTTAGACGTTTGTCCAACGTAATATTTGCTTCTAGAATAGCGACTATCATTTTACTCAATATTAGTGTTGCGAGACGTCGGTAGAAGAGCAATATATTTTCGAAAAAAAAAAAATTAATGGACAAATTTTAACTCTGACCTAACTTCCAAATCTGTTATCAAAATAGATTAAATTTCAAAATTTTATTGAAACTGTCAATGTTATTAACCTTGATATTTTATTATTTCTTTCAATAATAATATTTGTTATTATAAACATGAAAGAATAATTTATTGTCTATATGATTTGATTACACATTTTCCTTCAAATTCAATAGAGTCAATCATCGAGCCGGGTCGAAGATATTTTTTATCGGGCCGAATCGGGCTAATCATTTTCAAAAATCGAAGCGAGGCGGACTTTTAATTTTGGCCCGGCCCGAAAATTCGAGCTTTTCGGGCCGGCCTGAAAAATCTTATAGTTCAGTCAAATGCACAGTTTCCTTAATATTTTAATGAAAATGGATGAAGTTAAAAAGGATCAAAATGATTTAATAACAACAAACTTCACATATTAATTCATAAAAATGTATTATTTTACTTCAAGAATTCAAGGTTATTTATTAAAGCATAATAATTATATTGTGATGTTCCTATTATTATTCTTATTACTCGTATACTTAAATAAAAGTGATTTTTGTTCCTATCATAATGATTTCTTGTCCTATTTTTGAGCAGAAACAAAATTAGATAAAAAATCCTTATGTAAATTATATCTTTTTAATAAGATTTGTGAAAAAGTTGTTTAAATTTTCGAACGGCTTTGGTAAACGGGGTGTTAAATACACGTAGGTCTGTAATTTTTATAACAAACTTACACTAGAAATGTCTCTTTTTTAACTACTTATGTTAACTATTGTTGACAGTTATAAGAATGTAGAGTTTGACACGAAAAAAGTTAAACATTTCGCTTTAACATAAAAATCAACATTAGGAATGCCGGATGCACCCAATTTCGAGCTTTGGCCCGGCCCGGCCCGAAGCCCGGCCCGATTTCGAGTCAATTTTCGAGCCGGGCTAGCTACTTTTTTGTCGAGTCGATCTTCGAGTCGGGCCGGTAATTTTTATTTTCGGGCCGAGTCGATCCAAACCTCAAAGCCCGTCCGGCCCGGCCCGAATGCATCTCTAGCGGACATTGCAATACGTGTTTTTCATATAATTTTCTTATTTCGCATTAATTTACTATTATATTCAAGTAAGGGTACTTCCGGTTGACCATATACAACCAAAATTTAAGCTCTTCATATGGATGTAAAGAAGAGGAATACGAAAGAATTATAATTTTTAGAATTGTAGTGTTCGAGTTATCGTCGGAGAAATTTTTGACACACACACAACTCTGTTTCTCTCTCTCTCACACACACACACGCACACACACACACATACATACATACATACATACAGAAATCATCGTAAAACTAGTAAAATCGTATTCTAAGGACTCTAAAGCGTGTTTCTTCACTCAACCCCCAATTTTTTTAACCCAAAGACAATACCTTCCTTACCTAAAAGTAACGGAAGGTAAAAAAAAACAAATCTATAAAAGGGTATAAGAGTAGCGCAAATGTTTTTCTTTTTGTCCAAACAAAAGAACGTCGTAGGAATTTCATCAATTTTGCTGACCTACCGTAAAACACGACGACGATCGATGCTGTTTATGTAGGGCATCATAAAACAATTGCAAACAATGAACTAAAAAATAAGATGGTATGTGACAACAGAAAAACGTTAAAATAATAATCCCTGTGAAGAATATAACAATACAAAATTTAACACTTATTTTAGACGTTTAAGGGCCAATTTTTAAATTTTAACTGTCAGTTAAATAAACAAAATTGAAACTAAATGAAATGTTAAATGACAAATTGATCATTGCTGTGAACAATCCGATGCAATGTTGTTTATTTAACATCCAGTTAAAATTGTAACCGGAGATTATAGAACGGGCCCTAAATAAATAACAAATTTGTAAATCCATCTTAAAACAAACTCATCAAAATTAAATTTGGCGCGAAACTAATGTATTTTCTTCGTCCAAGTACAAAACATTGTATAATGAAAACATCCTCGCATCGGTTGAAAGAAGAAGGTAAGAAACAACCGGCGATCGACTCGGTGAACGTTGAGGTAAAGATGGCATTGACCTTAACCGTTGGTGCGGAAACAAGTTTTAACCCGCGAATAGGCACCCAACTGAGAATCTTTTAAGTCTTCGTCATTAGAAAATGATCAAAACTTCTTTCGCCGTGTGTACAACCACATATGAAATAACCTGTTTTACAAATTACCTAATATGTAGTACGTGGATGTAAGGACCTTATTTGGCCCTAACATACTCTGGGAAGAAACTACAAGCCCTTAAAAATTAACGTAGGAGGCCATGAAAGTAACAGATGGATATGTTTTGACGAATTTTCACAGAAAATAACGAATAATTTTTGATGGAATACTTGAGGATCTGTAAAGTATAAGAAAACCTACCTATTAATAAAGTGGCACAAATAAAGTTCTGTACTTCACTACAATTTTATGATAATTTTCACACATGAACAGATAAATAAATATATCATATTTTTATAAAAATATAATGATTTAATCTGTCGAAAATTTTGTTTACGAGTATATCAGTTTCTACAACAGTGTTTCGAATAGATTTCTACAGATTAAGACATATTATTACAAAGATAATTCCAACGACTAGTTTTTAACCAATCATGATGCAAAACATTTGAAACTTCAACCAATGGGAACAGTATGATACTGATAAAACCTCGTTACCCCGATTATTTTTCGCTACCAAGTAAATAAACAGTTGTTATTGTTTATAACTGTCAGTGTGACAATTAATGTGTCAAGCTTTTTTGCTTTTAAGCAAAATCACTCTAAAACTGACATTAGGTAAAACCCCTCCTCCTTCGGTGTCGGGATTTACCATGCAGTTTGCCTTCGTGTTTGTTGCTAAGCAAAAAAAAATTCGTGCAAAATAAAAATTTATCGATAAAATCAGGAGGTCTTGTGATATTACTTCTGATAATATTCTGTTTTCTCTGTTATTATTTTTAATATTTAACAAAATTTGATTATAAAGGACATTTATTAACTGCACATTAAAAAAATCTGATGTGGCCAACACAAAACCTCCAGCTATATATATACATATATGCATACATAAAATCACGCGTTTCCCACTTAGTGGGTTAGCAAAAACCCGGAATCAATAGTAACAATAAGAAAAGGGATAAGAGTAAGAGCTCAGCTGACTCACTTCACTCTTTAACAACATTCTTCTTTCGCCTTGTCCACAATCATCATAGCATTCATACATAAGAACATATTAAAGTGACCGATTTTCAGTGGCGAATAACCCCATCCGGACCACAATAATAGTTACGCAACAATTTTCCTTCGCCACACATTCCTATCAATTTTTATTAATTTAAATACATACTTACCTATTTACTAACGCTGCAAACTGTTCCACTGCATAAAACTATTGATTTATTTACTATTTTCTTTTTAAAATGTCACTATTATTAATTTGAAGGAAACCATTATGAGCTTCAGGTAAAGTGCCATTTCTGGTTATCCGATTTATACCAAAATCTAATGGCTTCTTTTTTATTAGAATAGGATAGAAATACAAGGTTTCAGAATTTTCTGAATGATAGTATTTGAGTTAGAGCGAAGACAAAATCCCTACACATACATACACACACACACACACACACACACACACACACATACATATATACACACATACACACATAATCACACATATACAGACATCATCGTGAAAATGTTAAAATTGGATTCTAGGGACATGAAAACGTGGTCATTTACTAAAATGTCGATATGTGATTTTTAGCACGATCCCTATACCTCCCTTACCAAGGGTAGCGGGAGGTAAAAAACTGGAGGAAGATAATTTTAATCTTCTCCGTTAGTTTTAATTAAATAATGTTTTAACAAAATCAATAAAGTCCTTTTTACCTGAAAGTGGACTAAAGAAATAAAAAACCTCGGTTCCGTCCCTTGGGGACGAATTTTGCATAATTAATACATATTTTTTACTCTGCGGTCAGTTCGTAAAATGGAAAAAGAAAATGGAAACTTTCATATAACGGAAATTCATCTAAAATAAAAGCGTAGAAGTATATGCAACTTTAATTTTCTTTCATTTTGACCACAGAAAATATTTCGCGAAAACCGGGAACCATAAATCATTATTTAGGTTACAGTTACACGACTCAGAAGAATTTCATTCGCTGGAGAAAAAGAGAAATAAAAAATAAATACCTACTGTACCGCGTACTTTAAATTACTAATAAGAAAAACAATGTTTAAATTTTTCATTTTCTCGCGAAGAGTTATGGCTCAGTTCATATTTTCTCAAAAAATATACACTGTTTTATAACTATTAACATTGTTATGGTACGCTGTTAACAAGAAAATTGCGGTTTTTAAATCATTACATAAATTGTATGAGGAGCTGAATTTTCAAACGTTCTATGAGCTACGTTATTTTTTACCTCTCGCTAAGAGAGGTATTGGATTCATGCTAAAATTCGCATATACAGATTTTAGTAGATAAGCACGTTTTAAGGTCCCTGTAATCCGATTATAACATTTTTAGGATGTTGTCTGGCTTGTGTGTGTGTGTGTGTGTGTGTGTGTGTGTGTGTGTGTGTGTGTGTGTGTGTGTGTGTGTGTGTGTATGTGTGGATGTGTGGATGTTGGAACCACAGTTTCTCAAATACTATAAAACTTAAAAAATATTTAATTGCAGTTTCCTCAATCTGACATTACTGGGAAGAGCTGATTAGGTTTTGGTAACAATTGGACAACCGGAAGAAATAGTTTCTTTTAAAATAATCTTCTAAATATTATTTTTTGAAAATTTCTGTTATTACTAATATTAAAGAATATAAAAATCTCTATCCGATACATTTAATTTTTTTATTACATTACACATTACTGGAAGACATTTTCTGGGAAGTACATTTGATATATATTTCTTATTTTATTTTTAATTAAATATATATATTACATATACCCTTCAGAAATACCGCCAATGTCATCAATGAATTGGAAGAATCTCGAACATTAGAAGAATAAGAGTGAATAGAATGAATTAAAAAATATATGAAGAAGAAATGGTGAGAGGTCTTGTACTGACCACAACAGTAGTGGTAGCACGCACTTTAGAATTCTATCATAGAAAGCAGGCGAATGAGATTTTACGAATCTTGGTAGCATGCACTTTAGAATTCTATATTCGGTTTTCGATTCGGAAATTATACATATTATATTATTAAAATAAAAAATATTATGACAGTTGTATACAGGGTGGTTGATTTTTCATTGTCCAGCTAATATCTTCTGAAATATTAAAGATACAAGAAAAAGTTATATAGAAAAGTTATTTGATACAACCTGGTCTATAATTTAGAATATACAATTTTTTTGCAAGGCCTACCAATTTTCCAGAAAAATATTTAATTTTGATTTTTTAAATAGAACATGCTGTATATTTTTACGGAATAAAATTCTAAATAAATTTTTCTTTACAATGATGTGTAACAAGTAAGGGTTATCTGTAAATTATGTCTAATAAAGCAAATAGAAATACGATAAAAGTAGGCTGTGATATTCTATTGTTTATACCAGTAACATATGTCACAGATTGCTACTTGATATTTAAATAAAAGTATTAATAATTTTGTAAATAATCAATGCTAGTAATTCTATTACTTGCTTTATTAGACATAATTTTATTCAAAGGAAAACCCCTACGTAGCCAATGTTCATGTGTGACAGAAGTTACAGGTATAAACAATAGAATATCATAGCCTACTTTTATCATATTTCTATTTGCTTTATAGGACATAATTTAAAGGTAAATCCTTACTTGTTACACATCATTGTAAAGAGAAATTTATTAAGAATCTTATTCTGTCAAAATATACAGGGTGTTCCTTTTAAAAAATTAAAGTTAAACATTTCTCCAAAAAATTGGTACGCCTTGGAAAAAATCTGTTTATGCTAAATTATAGATCAAGTTGTATTAAACAACTGTTGCATATAACTTTTTTTTGTATCTGTAATATTTCAGAAGATATAAGCTGTAAAATAAAAAATCAACCACCCTGTATAATAAACGTGTAAATTATATATAACTTGGCTTTGAATAGAACTGTGGCAAAATAATGACGTCACTTTGACACTTTCGCCTCAAGTCGTACGCTTGCAGGCGACAGGCATACTGCCAAATTTTCGCTTCGTGGCGAAAAGCGAAAACAAATGCCTCTTTTGTTAGAATTCTAAAATGCGTGCTACCACTACAAGTTTTTTTTAGCTAGCTAAAAAGTGTAGTAATAGAATGAGTCACTTCCTAACTTTATGACACTGGTTCTCTTCTACATGGAATTAATTTATTATAAACATATTACCCTTTAAACTGTTTGACGTTTGTTCTATGCGTTAGAAATAAGTAAAAATAAAACCATCCTCTCATTGTTTTTTTCTTTTGAACTATGTACTCACAATGCATTTTGAGTTCATTGTATAAAAAACAAAAAGCTTTATGTAAATTGCATTTTGTTATTCGTTTTTCATTTGTTTGAGTGGTTAGAGCCGAGCCGAGAAGATTTTGAGCATCCCTGAACAATACCGCTGGATGGAACGGCAGTAGAACTAAGCGAGATATTAGCCGCTGTAATCATTTATACTCCAGATCGGTTCGGAGAGACTACGGACCAACTACGGGTGCACTCATTCAGATAAGTGGCGTCGCTTGTATTGCGGATTTCTGGCTTTATTCCGCTTTCTGTTTCTATTTACATAATGCACTACTATTAAATTACAATTTTGCAAAATAACAACAAAATAATTGCAACATGATTCATTGAAGATGCTTATGTTTTTATAATGAGAAAGAAGACCCAATAAAAGTTAATAAATAGCTTTTTATACAGAGAAGGAATAATAATTTATTTCTCTGCCATGGCATATATTCACGACAATCAATATCCAGTTCATTTGTCTAATATACATATATCACGGTGTACAGTGTGTCTGCTGTAAGCGGGCCACCATTGCTAACTTTCTTATTTGAAGAGATAGAAAGACGATTAAATGGACAAAGTTGAGCGATATTTATTCAACTTATTCAACAAAATAACATTTTTTTAAATGGAATGCCGTATTGAAAATTGTACCATTTAAAAGATTTTTATTATCTGAATATAAAAGTTCATAATCACTATGCCTCTAAAATTAAAAACAAACGAGTTATTTCAAGTTGAAATTTAAATATTTTATTTCATATTTTGATACAAATACAATATTGTTGCTATGGAAAGAACAAAAACAAATAACGAAATTAATTATTAACTAGTAAACTTAAAAAAATTGTTCAAAATGTTGACCATTTCTTTCACGACAAATGTGTGCTCTTTTTATCACAGACTTCATTGTTTTAGTCAACATCCTTTTTACCTCCCGCTAATCTTGGTAAGGGAGGTATAGGGATCGTGCTAAAAATCACATATCGAGATTTTAGTAAATGACTACGTTTTAAGGTCCCTAGAATCCAATTTTAACATTTTCACGACGATCTCTGCATGTGTGTATGTATGTGTGTGTGTATGTGTGTATGTGTGTATGTGTACGAATTTTGTTTGCACTCTAACTCAAATACTATCATTCAGAAAATTCTGAAACCTTGTATTTCTGCCCTATTCTAATAGGAATAGATGCCATTAGATTTTGGTGTAAATCGGATAACCGGAAATGGCACTTTACCTGAAGCTCATAATGGTTTTTCTTTAAAAAATACCATTAAATATCATTTTTTCGCATTTAATATCATTGTAAAATTATAGATTATTTCTATATATTTTCAGATAAATTTAAAAATCATTTTTCTTTTTTTAATCCCGAAGCCTAAGTTAACACAATTCCTTTGTTACACAGTTTATTTTTCAAATGAATGTAACTGACAGGTAAACGTCATTGTCAAAAAACTAATCACTTCAAATTAATAATAGTGACATATTAAATAATAAAGAAAATCGTAAATAAATCAATAGTTATATGCAATGGAACATAATATAGTTTGCAGCATTAGTAAATACGTAGGTATGTGTTTAAATGAATAAAAATTAAATAGCAGGAGGTTTTGTGTTGGCCACATCAGATTTTTGATATTAGAGCACAGGCAGCAGTAATTCTGTTTTTTAATTCATCAACCGTATTCACTGGTCTTTGATATACTTTATCTTTAATAAAACCCCAGACAAAAAAATCTAGGGGCGTAAGGTCAGGTGACC
Organism: Ophonus ardosiacus; assembly: GCA_943142095.1. Classification (NCBI taxonomy): domain Eukaryota; kingdom Metazoa; phylum Arthropoda; class Insecta; order Coleoptera; family Carabidae; genus Ophonus; species Ophonus ardosiacus. Next base: position 87,837,036 of record OW964823.1, read on the forward strand.
GTGCTGGCCACGGAACAGGGCCATATGTGCCAATCCATTTTTGAGGGAATCTATCATTCAAATAGTGTTGGCCACATCAGATTTTTAGATTTCAATGCGGACTCCTAAATATTGGAACTTGTTGACATCGTCAAAGTCTCAAGCTCTTTTGATATTATAAAATTTCCGTTAAACAAAACACGTTTTGAAATTGAATTGAAATATGTTAAAGAAATAGCTAAATATAATGGATTCCCGGTTAAAATTTTAGATAAACTAGTCCATAAATTTAAAAATCGTCAATCCGTATTAGATTTCACAACTTTAACGCCAACTAATAATAAAAATAATAATAAATATATAACATTACGATATGATAATACCACCAAAGGTTTAAATAAAATTTTTAAAAATCAAAATTTAACGGTAACTTATAAATCAAATAACACCATTAAATCATTATTAGGTAACCCTAAAGATAAAATAGATAATAATAAAAAATCCGGTGTTTATAAAATTGACTGTAAAGATTGTAATAAAGTTTATATTGGGCAAACTAAAAGACAAATTGATATTCGATTTAAAGAACATTCCTATCATTTAAAAAGCGGTAATCCTGATAAATCTTGTGTAGCACAACACATATTTTTAATAATAATCATAAAATTGACAATTCTAATATAAAATTATTGAAACAAGTTGTTAATAATAGATATTTAGACGCACACGAAAGTTTGATAATACATAAATTTAAAGATAAATTAATGAACGCGGACCTAGGTCCCATCCCAAATTCTAAATTATATGAGTTAATATAAGACAGTTACTTTGTTTAATCTTAGTTACCCAATTAGGTATCCATTCACCTATGACTCCTGTCCCTATATAACCCGTGTTCTCTCCTTTAATCCTCAGAGCTGTTTTGACCTCTGGCATGGTTTACATGCTGAGTAATCTTAACTTCTCTGTGTTTACTTTGTAGTTTCTACTGATGACGAGAACTTAGTTCTCGAAATACGTATATAGTTTTTAAATTTATTGTTAAGGTTAAGGGGTTTTTTTCTTTAGTTATATCTTTTGATATTGTCACTAAATAGATATACCAAAAAATTATCTATCACTCTTTCTTTCTTTATCTGCTTTGCCATTGTGAGTTGCCCTATTTTCCATCCTTCTTCTTAGCCTGTCTAGCTGAGCGTGTAAGATTGTGTGGCAGACAACGACAGATTTAAATGATGAAAAATAAACGTAATTAAATGTGTTTGTGTGGTGACAGTAAGCAAATATTGTGGGAGAAATATTGTGATATTGTACAAAAGAGCACCTTTTATTTTCCCTTTTCTGACAGCGTCTAGATATTGCAAAGCTTAATGAATATTACTATATTTTGCTTTGTAAAATAACACATAGGAATAAATCAACATAACGTTCTTTGTTAGAAAGATGTCAACACCAGATAACTAATGAAATTGTAATAGCTTTATGCACAAAGTAATTACAATAACGTTGGTCGACTATTGGAATATGTCCACAAATATTACTTTTAAAAAAAACCACTTCAAAAGTTTAAAATTTTATTGTAAATAATAGATATATAATACACATAACTAAACTAAAAATCTGTTGTGGCCAGCACAAGACCTCTCGCCATTTCCATATTAGGCTATACCGTAAATATTTTTTAACGTGAAACATTGGGTTTGTCATATCCATAGTTACGACTTGACATTTGATTGACAGCAATGTATTTGCCCGTCCCATTTAAAATGAAACATAGGGAACGAATTTGACATTTGATAAGACGTCAATAGGGGTTAATTTTGTTTAAATAACTATACCTGCATTCTAAAGTAAAATTAGCTGAAGAAAAAATATAGTGTGCACCTTGTGCCCGAGTGGTTTTCTGACTAAATTTCTTACAATATTTAAATATAATACTTCTGTCAAATTCATTCCCCATGTGTCATTTTAAATGAGACAAATACATTGCTGTCAATCAAATGTCAAATCATAACTTATAGGAAAATTCAACGGTTATCTGTCATATTGACAAGATGTCATTAGAGGTTAATTTTGTTTAAATAATTATACATGTTTTCTAAAAATTAAATTAAAAGTAGAAAAAATACTGTGTGCACCTTGTGCCCGAAATATGGTTAGTACACTCTAGTGGTTTTCTGACTCCGCTAAATTTCTTACAATATTTAAATATAATACTTCTGTCAGATTCGTTCCCTATGTTTCATTTTAAATGGAACTGGCAAATACATTTCTGTCAATGAAATATCAAGTCGTAACCATGGATATGACAAACCCAATGTTTTATGTTAAAAAATACGGTATAAGGTCGGTTATGTAAGAATAAACGCTATAAAAGATTTTGTCTAATTTATCTATTTTCAAAACAAGAAATGAAAGACAAAAGAGTTTATAATAAAATATATAGCGAGAAAATAATAATAATAAGTTCTTTCTCTTTATACGAATACATTGAATGGAAAAGTAGAGTTATTATTACAAAAAATATTTTTTTCTGTGAAAAGCAACAAATAAATTCTTTGTTGCTTTGTATTTTGCGTATAAAAAGATTTCTTGTTTATTCTACTACTAATATAGTTCAAGAATTATTTCAAAAAGATATTATCAAAGAAATATTCTGCGAACTGATGAAAATAAATATTGTGCATGAAATGAGATATAATTTTGTTTCGCTTTACTTTTCTGTGCACAAATGAATATTGTTTTTCATTTTAATTGTATGTATTCGTAACTAAGACAACAAAATGTTCAAGAGAGAAGAGATTTTTCTTATTTGCTATTATTATTAACATGGCCTTAGTCTTTTTTAAGTAGCTCCTTATAATGTGCTCCGAAGTTTCTTCGACAGATACTGTTTTCAATTACTAAATGAACTTCTTATTATTAGATAGTATTTCAGAGGATAATAGGATGTCTAGTATCAGAAAGTGCTGTAAGTCATAGTGTTCCTCGCAAGTGACATGCAGTTGCAGCCTCGTCTCAGGATGGGAACTTTCACTGCCGGAAGTACGAGGAAGGCCAAAGAGAAGATGGAAGGACTGTATCGCAGAAAGCTTGAGAGAGGAAGAACAGTGTGAAGAAGATGCGTTGGCCAGAAATGAGTTGAAGAGAAGAGTAAGAAACAGCGACCCTTCATAAAATAGGGAAAAGATGAAGAAGAAATAAGGAAGGTCAAGTGCAATGTACATAGTGTATGTTCATGTTATAATTTTAGTGGATTTATAAAATCTTTTCAAAGTAACTTTTGGTATGGAATTTGTAAAAAATGGTATGTGTTATAATTTTATTGGATATACAGAATCTTTTCCAAGGAACATTTTTATACTATTTAACCATTTTTATTTCAATACTAATATTTCTAAAAATTCACGTAGTTGTTTAAATACTCTAAAAATACGTACACTTACGTAACATTCTCTTTATAATCAAATAATATTACTACCAAGTTTATATCTCTACCCGTTTTTGAATTATTGCCCCAAAAGTCAATATACCTCACATTTAGATAAAAATTTCAAAATTTTCAAAAATCTAATTTTTATGTATCTAGATACTTCTCAATGAGCTGATTCCATATTTTGAAACCGCAAGTCGATATCTCGTTTCGTTCTCGAGATATTTAAATTTAAAGTTTTGCTTAAAACTGCCCATTTTTGGGTATTAACCCAAAAATGGGTCGAGATATGAATTTGGCGACAACACCATTTAATTCTACGGGCAAAATTACATAAGTACACCAATTTTCAGAATTTTTGAACACCACATACAATCTCTAAAGCAAAATAACGGAAAATGGCAAAAAGTCGCAAAAATCTAAGGTTATTATTCATAAAAACGGAACCGGTTGGACAAAAATTATGAAAATTGCTATACTTATGTATTATTGTCCGTGGAATCGAATGGTGATGCCGCCAAATTCATATCTCGACCCATTTTTGGGTTATTACCCAAAAATGGGCAGTTTTGAGCAAAACTTTGAATCTAAATATCTCGAGAACGAAAAGAGATATCGACCTGCGGTTTCAAAATCTGGAATCAGCGCATTGACAAGTATCTAGATAAATAAAAATTAGATTTTTGAAAATTTTGAAGTTTTTATCTAAATGTGAGGTATATTGACTTTTGGGGCAATAATTCAAAAATGTGTAGAGATATAAACTTGGTAGTAATATTATTTGATTGTAAAGAGAATGTTACGTTAGTGTACGCATTTTGAAATTGTTCCTGTTACAATTTCACATGTATATAGAATGTTTTCCAAAGAACTTTTGGTATGGGATTTATACAAAATACATCGAATTGACGGAAGGTCTTGTCCCATACTTATAATATTGATTTATATTTTAAAAAACAGCAACAAACCTTATAGACAATAAGATATTTTTTCATATTGATAATCACATAAAATGTTAAAAAATGATATTATTAATACTACTCCAAAATATTTGCAACAGACAAAGCTGTTAATAAAAATAAAAAAATCTGATTTGGCCAACACAAAACCTCCCGCTATTTAATTTTTATTAATTTAAATACATACTTACGTATTTACTAACGCTGCAAACTGTTCCATTGCATAAAACTATTGCTTTATTTACTATTTTCTTTTTAAAATGTTACTATTATTAAATTGAAGTGATTAGTTTTTTGACAGTGACATTTACTGTCAGTTACATTCATTTGAAATATGAACTGTGTAACAAAGGAATTGTGTTTATCTTAGGCTTCGGAACTAATAAAAAAAATTATTTTTAAATTTATCTGCAAAATATATAGAACAAGTATTAATGTATTCCTGTAGAAAATTCAATAATCTTTAATTTTTATAAGACATAAAATGCGAAAAAATGGCATTGAATGATATTTTTTGAAGAAAAACCATTATGAGCTTCAGGTAAAGTGCCATTTCCGGTTATACGATTTACACCAAAATCTAATGGCTTCTTTTTATATTAGAATAGGGTATAAATACAAGGTTTCAGAATTTTCTGAATGATAGTATTTGAGTTAGAGCGAAGTCAAAATTCACACACATACACACATACAGACATCATCGTGAAAATGTTAAAATTGGATTCTAGGGACCTTAAAACGTGGTCATTTACTAAAATCTCTATTTGTAATTTTTAGCACGATCCCTATACCTCCCTTACCAAGTGTAGCGGGAGGTAAAAAATAGAAATAAGTAGTTCATTAAAATAAAAGCGTTATATATAGAGCGTACCTTTTTCAGTTGGAAGAAATATGACAAAATAAGATGTATTATGTTATGAATAATAAATATGCATTCGCGGAAATGTACTTTATTTTTGTATAAAAAACTAAAATAGATGTAGAAAAAGAGAACTGTATTATACGGTTTTATATCCAGTAGGGCATAAAAAGCGTAAGTTGATTTTGCTACATGCACAATCCCCAGAAACGAATACATCGACCGTAGACCGAGCCCGCAGAATGGAAATTGTAACTGTATGGAATAGTTTCGTTTTGCGTTTACGTTTCTGCTGCATAAATTCGTTTCACGCTTGATTTATTGCTGAACTAATGCAAAGTTTTATGCGGATACTGCATTTTGTTCGGCCATAATTGCTTTAATCGGTGTATATATTATGAGTTGTGTATTCTACTGTTATGGGGATACGGTATAGCGTATAGCCACTTCAGAGGATTGTGTTTATCTCACAAATATGTATTATGTATTTTTCTCAGAGAAAAACAAATTAATAAATATATTCTCATGTTTCATGGATTTTATTCGCATTTAATTACATTATATTACAATCGGATTTACAAGATATAAAAATGCATGCACTGCGCAGCATATATGAATATTTAAATTTGTAATGGAAAGTAAAACTTCCTTTACTTGGATTACTGGCTTTATTGTATATTTCTTTTAATAAAAAATATGTGGCCAGCAATGCCATGTTTAAAATAGCAATGAGCTCTAAGTAAAGTATCACTTCCGATTGATCGTTTGTAAACAAAATCTACTTTGTTGTTCCAATAAATAGAAAAGTTTGTAATACGAAATTTTGGATTATATTTTATTATGTTTTTCCTGAAAAATCTGTGAGCAAATACCAACTTTGCGAAGTTTTGGATCATTAATATATTTTAAGAAAAAATCGTCACACACACATTATTGTCAAAATCAGCACCAACTTCCTTATGCTCTAAAACGCAATCTGTGTAAATTCTTCGCCGTACATGATCCATTTCGTAAATGTGTAGTTGCAAACTATTATTTGACACTTTGAAATCACGTTCTTATTGAGAGCTGTTTGATATATTATGCTGCAAACATCAAACTTAAATCGAATTATCCTGTATATCTAATATTTATGTATGATGGAAAATATATTATTTTTACAAACCTTTATTTCATTAGAATCATATTTAAACTACTAAATTCTTCTTAACACGGTTTCATTATTAATTTTAATGTGACATTTGTTTAAATATATCAAATTTGTTATTATTGTTTTTGTTTGACGCAGAGGCAAAGTGATGCACAAAAATAAATTATTTTATAATATAATATTTAAAGTCATTTCAAGTTATGTAGTATTTTACAAGAAAAACTGTTAAAAGCTTGTATAAATGATACTTCCGGTTATCCGCTATACACTAAAAACTAATGAGCTCTTCCCACATTAGTATAGAATGAGTATACAAAATTCCAAAATTTTCTGATTGATACTATTTGAGTAATCGTGTCCACGAGATCCACACACACACACACACACACACACACACACACACACACACCACACACACACACACACACACAGACAGACAGACACACATACATACCTACAGACATCATTGTAAAAATGTTAAAATCGGATTCTGGGGACATCAAAACGTGCTTAAAACTAAAATCTCTATATGCGATTTTTAGCACGATCCCTATACCTCCCTTACCTAGGCTAGCGGGAGGTAAAAAATCTGTTGTGATCAGCACAATACCTCTCGCCATTTTCATATTAAGCTACATAAGTATTGTATTGCACTTTGCTATCGAACCGTCGTTTTATAACAAAAAATTACAGAACTTTACTCAAATATTGTTTTTTTATAGTATTTAACATATCTTCTGCACAATATAATTCTAATTACATCTGTTTATCATTGTATGAGGAAGTTCCTAAATGTCAGAGATTCTTCCAATTTATTAGCAAGATTATATGCATTTTACCTACAATTTTAAATATTTAATTAATAAAACAATAAGAAAGATTAAATGTACTTCCCAGAAAAAGCTTTCAGAATGTCACTAAAACTGATGATTTTTGACACTGACATCTGTCACATATAAACTAAGTTATAAACATTTGAATTTGTCAACACGTTTCCTTAGTGCCTTGGCCTCTGCGATTAGACTATTCTATATATTACAATGCCTTCATCTCTAAATCTATACAAGATATAATAAAAATTTTAAATGTATCAGATGTAGAATTTTATGTTCTTCAATAATAGTAATAACAGAAATTTTTTATTATCAAAATGACAAGTCACATATTATTTCCGCTTTCATCTGGTGTTGTGTAAACTGTAAAATAAAAATATCCCCAGAAATTCTCGGGATCTTTACAGAATTATATTGCCATCAGCATCATCTTTTTTATCACTCTGTAATTATACAGTGTGTCCCATTTAGAGGTGCCACCATTGGGATCTCGAGAACTATAAGAGATACGATGTCGGTTAAATGGAACTTTTTGTGCGCCTTTGGGAGGCTAACTCAGATGTGCTTTTGTTTTTCCAAAAATTCTCATAGGGCACTAGATAATGACGAAAAACTGAATATTGTTGATTTTTTCTTTTTCATATAACTTCTAAACTATTAATAATTGAGAAAAAAGTTTCAAATATAAAAGATAGATATTTTTATTTACTAACCAGTGGCATAAGGAATAAATTCTTATATCCGTAAATTTTCGAGATATAACACAAACTTATATTTTTTTAAATGGAACCCATATCTGATTTTAGTCTCAAAAAATTAAATATTTTTTTCTCTTTTCAACGATGTAAGGGTTATTATGTTTTATATTTGTTTTGCCTTTAAAATTATTATTTTTTCCTTATTTTGTATTAAATTTACAATTATTTTGAAAATATTGGTAGATTTCTATTTGGAAATACTCTTTTGTATTTAAATAATTTATTTCGTTAGAAAATTTTGCTCAAAATTCGTATCAAATTAATTTTTATAATATTTTGTATCAGCCCTTGGCTCATCATAGTGTAATTTGTAATTATGAGTCTAGAATGAAAATATTAAGTAATAAAGGCATAAAACAAATTATTTTGATCAAATACAACATAATTAATAAAAATAATAATGTTTTTTTGGGAAATAATAAGAAAATTCAGGAAAATAAAGAGAAAAATTAAATTTTAGGAGCAAAACAAATATAAAACATAATAACCCTTACAACATTGAAAAGAGAAAAAAATATTGATTTTTTTTAGACTAAAATCAGATATGGGTTCCATTTAAAAAAATATAAGTTTGTGTTATATCTCGAAAATTTACGGATATAAAAATTTATTTCGTACGTCACTGGTTAGCTAATAAAAATATCTATCTTTTATAATTGAAATGTTTTTCTCAATTACTAATAGTTTAGAAGTTATTTGAAAAAGATGAAATCAACAATATTCAGTTTTTCGTCATTATCTAGTGCCCTATGAGAAATTTTGGAAAAACAAAAGCACATCTGAGATGGCCTCCCAAAGGCGCACAAAAAGTTCCATTTAACCGACATCGTATCTCTTATAGTTCTCGAGATCCCAATGGTAGCACTTCTAAATGGGACACACTGTATATCCCGAATGTTCTACCGTTACCATTTTACAATTTTTCTGTTTTGTAAAAATTGTCTTTCGTTGGCTTATTGGCAAGATCGTTGGGACAACGTGTTGTTGATATCGCCCGGGGTGTGCGTTCAATTGTTTACGTGTGTTCTGTTCGTTATAGCCACCGCGATGCGTCGTTGTTCCACCGTACCAAAGCCGACTCTCCTTTTTTTCTTTCAGGAGCTCAGATGCTGCATCTAAACGTGATACGCTGCTATTAGGAAAACAAGCGCACGAGCAATCAGCATTTGTTTTTTCAGTTAATGTATTTATTTGTTTTTATATCTGACGGTTCTGAAATTTCAATATTTTTTTGTAATTATGTATAATCATCGGGATTATAATCTTTCGCTCGGTCAATAATGTTATTCTTCATACCGTGAGTATTTTTTAACGTGAAACATTGGGTCTGTCATATCCATGGTTACAACTTGATTGACAGTAATGTATTTGCCCGTTCCAATGAAAATGAAACATAGGGAACGAATCTGACAGAAGTATTATATTTAAATATTGTAAGAAATTTAGCGGAGTCAGAAAACCACTCGAGAGCACTAAACATATTTCGGGCACAAGGTGCACACAGTATTTTTTCTACATCTGAATTTAATTTTTAAAAAACAGGTATAATTATTTAAACAAAATTAACCTCTAATGACATCTTGTCAATATGACAGTTAACCGTTGAATGACACATGGGGAATGAATTTGACAGAAGTATTATTTTTAAATATTGTAAGAAATTTAGCCGAGTCAGAAAACCACTCGGGCACAAGGTGCACACTATATTTTTTCTACAACTAATTTTAATTTAGAAAGAAGGTATAATTATTTAAACAACATTAACCTCTATTGACGTCTTATCAAATGTCAAATTCGTTCCCTATGTTTCATTTTAAATGGAACGGGCAAATACATTGCTGTCAATCAAATGTCAAGTAACCATGGATATCACAAACCCAATGTTTCACGTTAAAAAATACTCACGGTATACTATTATATTTATTATTATTACACAGGGTGTGTCTTAAAAAGGGGGACATGGATTTGCCACAGATTCCTGAGGCTAAAATAAGACGATTTAACTAAACTTGCTTCTATCAGAAAGTATACCATTTAGTCAGAATTCTGCTTCAAAGTTTTTCGAAAAAAAATTAATTTTGCTTATAATAACAGAACGCTTTATACGATTTGGATGAAATTTAGTATGATATTTGATATGGTTATAAGTCATCTTCTAAGCTGATACTTGTTATTATTAGTGAACCACTAGTGTATGAAACTTAGGTGTCCCAACATTGATTAAACCGTAACTTTTTAATGGCCACGCCGATAACATAAAATTATTTTTTTTTCAGAAAGATACATTCAATAGTAAACTTTTCTCTCTCTGTTTAATTTGTAATATCTGTTACGGTTCAGACAGTAAAAAATAAAACCTGAGTGACTGCATCGTAATTTTTTTAAAAATAAATTTAATCTAGCAGTCTATCCAAATGTCAAACACTTAATTTTTAATGACAGTAACGAGTTGTCAATCTTCTCAATTTGTTTAGGAGTAAGCTAACATATTTACTCGTGTTTTATAATAATGGTAGTAAAATACTATTAGGCCGAACAAACTGATGATAATAGTTTCTGAATATTGCGAAGGAATTTTTTGGCAACCCATAAACAATTGTTACTGTCAGTAGAAATTAGGTGTTTGATATTTGGATAGACTGCTAGATTAAATTTATTTTAAAATAATTCACGATGCAGTCACTCAGGTTTTATTTTTTTCTGTCTGAACCGTAACAGATATCACAAATTAAACTGTGAGAGAAAAGTTTACTATTGAATATATCTTTATGAAAAAAAAAAAAAAATTTACGTTACTGCCGTGGCCATTAAAAAGTTACGGTCTAATCAAAGTTGGGACACCTAAGTTTCATACACTAGTGGTTCACTAATAATAACAAGTATCACCTTAAAAGATGACTTATAACCATATTAACTGTCATATTAAATTTCATCCAAATCGTATAAAGCGTTCTGTTATTATAAGCAAAATTAATTTTTTTTTCGAAGAACTTTGAAGAAGAATTCTGGCTAAATGGTACACTTTTCGGTAGAAGCAAGTTTAGTTAAATCGTCTTATTTTAGCCTCAGGAATCTGTGGTTAAGCCATGTCCCTCTATTTAAGAGACATCCTGTATACTTAACAAATCCACTTACGAGTATTAGGGATATGAAAGAAGAACTTATGAAATAAAAATTACAAAAATACAACATCTTTTAGAGCCCTTGAAGTGAGGTCTAATCGTCTTCAACAGTTTCAGAGAATCCAAAATCCTGAAATTAGTTCCTTTGTTTAATTTAACAAACAAATAAACATCGTCTGTTTATTGATAGCCCTTTTTCACATTAACGTCAATCACCGACGTTTTAACCAAAATCTAGTAGGCCTGGCTTGGCGCCTCACCAATCGTAATTTAATTAGTCGAAGAACAAACGACGCTCGCAGCCTGCAAAAGCTAGACACGGTTCCCGTGGTGGAGATAAATGTCGTCACTGAAATATTTCTGGCGTTTCAGCGGCTGAAACTGAAACGCTGCGGCTGGGGAATCTGCCAATACCAACTTTGAAACATGATGAAATTTTTATAAAGCGCCGAGGAGGTTTTGCAATGATTTTTTAGTTTGCGTCTCGCAGGGATAATTTGTAGTTTTTGTGATGGTTGTTTTTCATATGCTTCCGCTGAAATGCTGAAATCTTGGGAATTTTATTATAGCTATTTGTTACATATTCAAAAAATATTGTTTTTTTTGTCAAAGTCGATGGGTTTTGCCTCAAACCATAAAACAAAAAAGCAATGAATTATGCTTTACTTTTTAAATTTATTATTCTTCTTCATATTATCCTTATTCCTTTTTACCTCTCGCTAAGAGAGGTATTGGATTCATGCTAAAATTCGCATACCCAGATTTTATTGAATAAGCACGATTTCAGGTCCCTAGAATCCAATTATAACATTTTTAAAATGATGTCTCTCTCTCTGTGTGTGTGTGTGTGTGTGTGTGTGTGTGTGTGTGTGTGTGTGTGTGTGTGTGTGTGTATGGATGTGTGTATGTGTGTGTGTGTGTATGTATGGATGTTGGAGGGACGATTCCTCAAAAACTATAAGACTTAAAAAATATATAACTGCAGTTTCTTCAATCTGACAATCCTGGGAAGAGCAGAAAAAGTTTTGGTAACAATTGAACAACCGGAAGTAGTAGTTTCTTAAAAAAATTCTTCTAAATATAATTTTTTGGGAGTTTTTTTTTTATTAAATATTGAAGAACATGAAATTCTCCATCTAATACACTTAAAAATTTTATTATATCTTGTATAGATTTAGAGATAATGACACTATAATTTATAGAGTAAACTAATCGCAGAGGCCAAGGTACTAAGGAAACCAGTTGACAAATTCCAATGTTTATAACATGACACATGTCATTGTCAAATATTAACAGTTTTAGTGACATTCTGATAGCTTTATCTGGGAAGTATATTTAACTTTTCTCATTGTTTTAATAATTAAATATTTGAAATTATAGGTAAAATTGTGGTAAAATGCATATATCCATCAGAAATACCGCCAATCTGGTTAACGAATTGGAAGAATCTATGACATTTAGAAACTTCCTCATACAATGAAAAATAGATACAATTAGAATTATATGTGTGCAGAAGACATGTTAAATACAATAAAAAACAATATTTGAGTAAAGTTTTTTTTTATAAAACGACGGTTCGAAAGTGAAGCCTAATATGGAAATGGCGAGAGGTCTTGTGCTGGCCACAACAGATTTTTTACCTTTTGCTAAGAGAGGTATTGGAGACATGTTAAAAATCGCAAATCCAGATTTTAGTGAATAAGAATAAAATACGATTTTAATATTTTTAAAATGATGTCTGTATGTGTGTATATATATATATGTGTGTGTGTGTGTGTGTGTGTGTGTGTGTGTGTGTTTGGAGGGACGGTTTCTCAAATTCTATAAGACTAAAGACCAATTTTACTACGTATTCCTTAATCTGAGCTGAAATGATTTTGGTAACAATTGGACAACCGGAAGTAGTAGTTTCTTTTCTTAAAAAAATATTCTAATTCTAAATATTATTTTTTGGAACTTTATGTTATATTACAAATAATAAAGAATATAAAATTCTCTATCCGATACATTGAACATTTTTATTATATCTTCTATAAAATTAGAAATAGAGAATTATAAAAATATAAAATAATCTGTTGTAATGAATCTCACAGCTCAAATAACTTCATGGAAGCCAGTTGAAAAATTAAAATGTTTGTAATTGTCAAAAATGTCAGTGTCAAAAATCCAGATACATTACTGAAAGCTTTTTCTGGGAAGTACATTTAATATTTCTTATTTTATTATTAATTAATATTTAAAATTATACACATCAGAAATACCGCCAACTTCGACAATGAATTTGAAGAATCTCGAACATTTAGAAGAATAGGAGAAAACTTATTTATAGAATAAATTAAAAAATATAAATATATATTAATAATTGATCTAATTAGAATTTTTGTGTTTGTAGCAGAAATGTTAAATATAGTATGTACTTATATAGCCTAACATGGAAATGGCAAGAGGTCTTCTGCTGAATATTAAAAATTACAATACATGGTTAAATATTACTTAATTCTGTCGATATTGTGATAATTGACAGATGACAAGTGATATTTTTTGCTTTGTATATATAATATTGGAATGTTGACATTTTTACCTTTGAGAAATTTTTCAGAACAAATTCTGTAATAAGAGAAACTGTGCGAAGATTTCTGTGAAATAACAAACAAAGAGAATATATATAAGCGATGAGAAAACAAGTTATACATGAAAATAATATCATTGACATTTGCTTACCTACTATGTATTATTTATAACACAAACAATCATATTTATTATTGTTAGATACAGAAAAAGCTTATTCTACTTTTATGATTTCCTTTGATAACGTAGATATTTTTAGAATAGTGCCTATCTTTGTTTTGTACGTTATTAAATAAATATATACACTGAATATTTTTTGTTTCCTTTTCACACATCGTATCAATCAAGCATAAACAATTAAAGAAAGTTTTGTAAGAAATCACGGTTTCTTACTTTTCAGGTATCTTATCTGTTATCTAAAATTTTTCTCTAGATGTAAAGTATCTGTTATCCTTATTTAGATATATTTCGCAAATTTATCTTTTATCTGTTATCTAGATAACGAAAATCATTATCTGACCCAACCAGAGCTGGGCAGTAACTAGTTACTTTAGGAACTTAGTTACTAACTAGTTACTTTTACGTAACTTGTAACGTAACTTAGTTACTTTTTGAAATATGGTAACTGTAACTGTAACTGTAACTTAACTTGCTGCGGAAAAGTAGTTGGTAACTTACGGTTTTTAGTTACTAGTTACTTGACGTATAAAATATATTATTTTCAAATGTTTTCCTCGCTTACAAATGATACGTTTTAATAAATTATAATTAAACTGCCACTAAATCATCAAAATTATTCCAATTTTCAGGTTATACATATCATTTTTGCAAATTCCCTTCTCACAAGATAAAATGTCACTTTTAATTTTTGTATTATAATGTAGGTCCGCAGGGCCTTTTTATCAGATTTTTGGGCCCTAGGCCAAATTTTTTTTCGGGCCCCCCTTCCTCTTTATAGTAAAAAACAAGTACGTACAAATATTTGTATAATTATAATGTAAGTTTATTTATTAAAGAAAAAAATTTAATTGCCTGCTGAGAGAAAAGCTGATCAATTATACAGTACCGCATGCTCGATTCTAGTTTGAAGTGAAATTTTTGCGTAGTATTTTGTTACTCTTCTCTAGGGCCGGTTGGCGATTTTGCCAGGTCTCAAGAATATGTTATTAGCGTAGCGGGGCCCCAAATATTTATAAAAAGATACTTTTTCATCAAATTTTGAATATGCGGGGCCCATGTGAGCGCGGGGCCTCAGATAGAAAATCGATGTCTGATCCGAGGTTTCCAATAAATTAATCATTATCCACTAATAAGTCTAGGCAATAATGTCTGCATATTTTATACATTATAATGGTCATGTCATGTTAGAAAGAAAGTAGATTCTTTATATCTTGGTATAAGAAATCAAAATTGAAAAATAAATTAATAAATTTTTAAAAAATCACAGCTACCGAGCCCTGCGGGCCCCTTGTCAAAGCGGGCCTTAGGTCCGTTAACATTAACAATAATAATCTGATCGGGTGTTGCTAAGCAATAACGTTAAAATTTAGGTTAATGTAGTTATTGCAAAAACTCCCTGATATGTAATACTACACAATAACTAAGTCAACAGTAAGTCTACACTTCACGCCATTAAAAATAACTCAAGGTAACTAAGTTACTTTTAATGAGTAACTAGTAAATAACTTAGTTCTTTCACCAAAGTAACTGGAACTTAAGTAACTTAGTTACTTTTTTTTGGAAGTAACTGTAACTGTAACTAGTTACATTTTAAAAGTAACTTGCCCAGCTCTGGACCCAACACTGGTGTTGTGATCGCCACAACAAAAAGTAAATTATTATTTTAATTTTATTAAAAGCTTTTGATATGCTATTATACGCATGGGAATTCCTACCCAATTTTATTTCTGCATATAAATTTTATTACAAGTGTTTATATAAATTTTAATTTATCGACCTGTTTTACTACAATTTATTTCACTTAGTACGCAACATATCCAAACACATATATCTCGCAGGTAATTGTAAATTTAGGGACAGAATACCTGGGAAATGAAGAAAAATGGATTGTAAAATCAAAGTCCGTATGCTATACTAAAATTTTCTATATAATAAATAAAATATGTGTTCCGATATACGCTCCCCGTTCGCAGATTGGAAGTACGCAAGTTTTCGCCACATAATTCACGAGCTTGCCGCCAGGGGCGCTAGGTGTGAATAAAGAGGCCATTTTCGCGCACCCGAGTATAAGAATTTCCGCTGTATATTAATAATAAATTTTATTTCTCTTTAGCGCAATCCATGGACGCGTTTCTCGTTGCATAGCAACGCATTTATCACCGTCATGTGTTTCGGAACAATGGAAGGAAGATACTAGCGCCATCCGAGAATACTACCCGCAAACTATTAAGTTATCGCATTTATAAACACAAAGTTTCAATAGTTATACTGCATACATAAATTTTGCATAAATAATAAATACCGGTAGTATGAACTGATTAAGGGTGATAAGGAGAGCAGGTGATTAGCATTCTTTTTAATCCGTCAACTCATAACACGAACATAAACTATGTAAATTGTAATTGACGCTAACATTTGCAAATTGGAATATTTAAAAATATCACCAGTTTCCATGGTTATAGCATAGCAGGCTGATTTATGAATGTTAATGGGTGAGATTCAGTGGGTTGTATTAGCGTGTTTTAAGCTAAAACAGTCCTTTGTCAAAAATATTCTGGCAACTTTGTAATACCTGTCAGAAAAAAAAGTGAGAGACCAAAGGATCAAATAAAGAAAAAAATATTATTAACAGAAGTAAGAAAAAAGGACAGATGTCAAAACTGATCAAAACGGGGGTTGAGATATTTTAAAATTCATTAACATTCAGGTATGAAATATTTGACACATAAAATTTGACATATTTCTAACCTAATTTTGCAATAATGAGTTTCCATTTACACCTTCCATTTACAATAATACTTCTTCATTTGACTAAAGGATATCTGTATTACTTTTCCATGTGGTAAAATTTCTAAATCACAATTGAATCTCATTGATACATGTGGAAAATATTACAATGTTGCCATAAACTTAATACAAGATTCAATACAGACCTTAATACAACCCACTGAATTCCACCCAATGTACGAAGTAAAGGAAGTATTGTAATCGCGAAAAATTTCGGTTTCCGGATTTCAACGGAAATATCCATTTTGACCATCCCTGAATCTATTTTGACTAATTTCGTCGTGACATCTGTACGTACTCGCATAACTGAAAAACGGGAAGCCGTAGAAAGTTAAAATTTTGTATTTAGGACTGTTATAACATCTAGTTGTGCACCTCCCTTTTTGGTCATTACATAACTTTCGGAAGTGGTACTTTACTTGAAGCCTATAATAGATTTTAATAAAAAACTATATTAAAATATAATCCAAAACTTTTCAAAATTGGTATATAACACTTCTATATCAATGGGAATAACATAATAGATTTTAGTTAAAATGGTCTACCCGGAAGTGGTACTTTACTTAAAGCCTATAATAGATTTTAATGAAAAACTATATTAAAAATAATCTAAAACTTTTAAAATTTGGTATATAATACTTTTATATCAATGGGAATAACATAATAGATTTTGGTTAAAATAGTCTAACCGGAAGTGATACCTTACTTGAAGCTGTTATCAGTTTTTCTTGAAAAAAATGATGTTATTTTGATTTCATTATAAATGCTTCAAATAAAAGTTTTAGAGAATTAAATTCTACGTCGAAAATATCAAGTTTAATTAAATATAGCTCTGTGTATAAGCGAGATATGTATATTTAAAAATTATGTACTTTTTGGTTTCTGTAATTAAGTTTGCTATGAATTAGGACAAGAGGTAACAAAAAAAATGAGAATTTAATGTCTATGTCAAATACGTGCAATTTTATGATTGGGTCTGTTATAATAAGGAACATATTTTAATTATTAACAAAATATTTATAGTGTAACAGGCGTATAAGGAAGTCATGTGGTGTCCACATCAGATATTTTCAATAAAAACTGTTAAGTATTTCAAATAAAGGTACTTCCGGTTTATAACCAAAATCTAATCAGCTCTTCGTATGGATGTAAAGAAGAAGATTACAAAATAATTATAATTTTTACAATTGTAGTATAAAGTTATCGTCGGAGAAATTTTTGTCATACACAGACACGTACAAACATCATCGTAAAACTAGTAAAATCGTACTCTAGGGACTACAAAGGTAAAAATTTAAAAACCAGATTAGCAGAAATTATTAATACTTCAGAAAATTATTTAAATCTTGAAGTTACTGCTGAAATATTGTGGTTATAAATTAATTAATTTACATAATTAATTAGTGCAGTCTTTCGTAAAAGATTCTTCAGTTTGTTTATCTGTTATTTAATAATTTTCACCTCTGCTCTTTGAATTTTAATTAATACCACAATATTCTTTGTATTTGCGATGTGAAATTGAAAACTGGAAAGTGCTGTAATTCACTTTTTGCTACATTTCTTCCTCGTTATTGAAAAGAAATTTTTATTTTTCTTTGTTCATCAATACGTATTCAAATCAAAACATTGTGATAATCAAGCGGGAAAAATTAAGAGAATAAATAAAATATAAAATTTTGTAAGTAATTTAAAAAGATTTTTTTTTATTTCTTCCGTGTCTTTGAGTCAGTCTTTCAGTTCTCATGAAAATATTTGCATGGCATTATTTACATTTTAAATTTTGAAAACAATGCAATAATTCTATGACGTAAGTGTTTGTTATATGGGAAAAATTTTAAAATAAAAGTGAATAACCTACTCTGGTCGCAATATTTTTGTATGTGAAGACTTCTTTCCATAAAAAAATCTGTTGTGGCCAGCACAACATCTCTCGCCATTACTGTATATTAGGCTATGTAAATGTTGTACATATTTAACATATCTGGTACACACAAAAAAAATTCCTCTTACTCTTAAATGTTCGAGATTCTTCCAATGCACTAATTAGATTGACGGCATATTTGAAAAAAAAAAATCTGATGTGGCCAACACAAAACCTCCCGCTATTTAATATTTATTAATTTAAATACATACCTACGTATTTACTAACGCTGCAAACTGTTCCATTGCAGAAAACTATTGCTTTATTTACTATTTTATTTTTAAAATCTCACTGTTATTGATTTGAAGTGGTTAGTATTCTGACAGTGACATTTACTGTCAGTTACATTCATTTGAAAAATGAACTGTGCAATAAAGGAATAGTTTTTATCTTAGGCTTCGCGACTAATAAAAAAAAATATTTTTAAATTTATCTGTAAAATATATAGAAAAAGTATTAATGTATTCCTGTAGAAAATTCAATAATCTTTAATCTACATAAGACATAAAATTCGAAAAAATGACATTTAATGGTATTTTTTGAAGAAAAACCACTATGAGCTTCTGGTAAAGTGCCATTTCCGGTTATCCGATTTACACCAAAATCTAATGGCTTCTTTTCATATTAGAATAGGATAGAAATACAAAGTTTCAGAATTTTCTGAATGATAATATTTGAGTTAGAGCGAAGACAAAATTCATACACATAAATACACACATACACACATACAGACATCATCGTAAAAATGGTAAAATTGGATTCTAGGGACCTTAAAACGTGGTCATTTACTAAAATCTCGATGAGATTTTTAGCACGATCCCTATACCTTCCTTACCAAGGGTAGCGGGAGTTAAAAACTTTAGAATTCTGGATTTTTGACACTGGTTTCCATGAAGTTGTTTGGGCTTTGAGATTCATTGCAACGAATTATTTTATATAATTTATAATTCTCTATCTTTAAATCTATAGAAGATATAATAAAAATGTTAAATGAACCGAATAGAGAATTTTATATTCTTTAATTTCTGTAATAATAGAAATTTCCAAAAAATAATATTTAGAAGATTTGTTTTAAGAAACTACTAGTACCGGTTGTCCAATTGTTAAAAAACTTTTTCAACTCTTCCCATTAATGTTAGATTAAGGAATACGTTGTTAAATTGGTCTTTAGTCTTACAGAATTTGAGAAGTCATCCCTCCAATATACACACGCACACATCCACACACACACACACACACACACACACACACACACACACACAAAGAGAGAGACAGAGAGAGAGACAAAAATTAAAATCAGATTCTACTGATTCTAGTGACCTTAAAGTGCTTATTCACTAAAATCTGGATATGCGATTTTTACTTTGATCCATAGTTACAAACTACAACCCTACCTAACGTCCGATTGGGTAACTTTGGAGGCCAATTAGGATATATTTAATAATAAATTATGACTCGTGCACCTTTACCATTCCGAAAGAAATGGTCGTCTATTTACCGAGCACCCTATATATATATCGTCTCATCATTGATTGACTCAATGTAATTAATTAGAGTTATAGTTATGTCTGATTATTGACAATGGATTTGTTGACACACGTATCATTAGGATTATTAGTACACAAGATACATGCAAGGTAGTGTCTGGTCACGAATCTGGGGAACCGGGTTCGATCCCGACTGACGCCAAATATTCCGAATTTTAAGTGGCACAAAAGTGACCACTGTGGTGCACTCTCCACGCCAGCAATGAGTGTCCGTGAGGTGACGCCGGGTAAGCGCCCGCACGGTACAAATATGTCATCATCATTACCGATATCTGTGATAAAGCAGATGGACACACCCAGAAATGGGTAATATGCCGTGATGATATATTTATTTATTTAAATTGAAATTTGGAAAATTCTCATCTGAATATGGATATCGGAAAATATGGATAATAATAGGGCGTTGCGTCTGGGCGTGTTTCTTTTTCTTCCTTCTCAATGAAGAGGTCTATCGTTTTCTCAAAACTTTTCTTACGTTCGTTATTCAGTAAATTATTCGTGCACTATGAAATATTTCTGGGGCTGATGTCTTGACTCACAGAATAGGGCTGTTGCAAGAATTTTTATATGACTTCTAAGTATTAAATTTGAAAAGATATTGTTCTTTAAAGAGCCTCAAATTTGAAAATATCCTTTAGATATTTTACAATTAATTTTTGAAATTTGGATAAAATTTTGAATAAGTCACATGATCTGAAACAGAATGTGACGTCAGAGTACATACATCTTCAGCGGTTCTAAGGTGTCAAGTGTATTGTCAAAGTTGTCAAACAAGTGTCAAATAAGAATCACGACCTGAACTTTAAAGTAAAATATATTATCAATTTATATAATAAATTCAGTTTTTATATTTTATTTTACCTCAACTCTTTAACACCCCTTATTTCGGTAGCAGTAAAACAATCGTTCTGATATAAATTCAGCCATCATCCAGCTATCGACCTTCGGTTAATTGTCCAACTTAGCTTGAGTGTAATTTGAATTAGCCATTATTACTTTATTATTCATTTACAATGAGCAATGTCAGCGTCAAATGTCAAATTAAAAGATTTTGTTATTAACATTTGACAAACTTTAGCCTACGTTTATTTATATAAATAATATGAATAAACGTAGGTGATGGAAAAACTATTTTCCTATTGGCTATTAATGATGTAATGTATGTGCTTCTACGTTACAGGAGTGGCGGGTAGTTTTTCAGGACGCCAATCTTTTTATTTAATTATTTCCACAAATAACAACAAATTATTAAAATAAAAATTATTACTAAAAAAATCATTCCATAAACTTTCATTTAAAATAGTTTTTGAAAAATGTGAAACAGGCTCATTAGCGGCATTACTGGCATTTGATATTATTTTAAAGTGTATTATCTATTTTGTATTTATTAATATAGCACTACACTTTTATGATGTTAGATATTCTGCTTGATAAATTTTGTCGTTAATTAGCAAGTATAACATTTATGTATTCTCGATTTTAGTTAACATTTACATGACATTTTCACGGGTTGTGTAAATATGATATGTTACACAGACATAGTGTAACGTCTGTATAATACAGACCTACAAGTAATTGAGCCCATACGTCTACGTATATGCATCTGACATTTCGCTAAATTCAAGACAGATCAAATTTATATTCTAGGTGGTGAATTTATAGATACATTTCATAATTTGCATATATTAATGTAAAACGTAATAACGTGCAATATTACAATATTTTATTCAATTTTGACGTTTTAAACTGTCATTATTAATTAAGTCCATAGCAACAACTATAAGTAACATTTTATTCACAAGTGAATTAAATTTTTTTTTTTTATTTTTCACCACACAAATGACAGACAATAAAGCTTTTTAAATAAATGATTTGACGTCCATCATCGACAATTGTTATGCATGCATCGCCTACTAACTGATTAGTTTTTCATTTTGTCAAAATTAAATATTATAATGGTTTTTATTATTATTTCGTCAAAATTGAATAAAATATTGTATACACCACATGAGCTAAGAATGTTTATTCACTCGAAGAAACTTTCTTCTCATGAATAAACATTATCTTATCTCACTTGGTGTATAAATATCTATTATTTAGTAACTTTTGATATTCCTGTATAATTACTTCAAATAAAAAGAGAAAAATGATTTTTACAGGGATTAAATATTTAAAACGAGCAAGGTTTCAGCTTTGAAAGACTTTATTAATTGAGATACTTAACTATGTTTAAAGTTAATTAACCGAGAATTTAACCTCTCATTTGTAGGAGGCGGTCTTTAGACAAGAAGTTCATTTTAATGTTCCTGACAGTTTATAATATCCGATATAATCAATTTCACAGTTTGTAGTAAATTTTAATTTTATATAATCTATCTTGGTTAAAATAATATTCAGTAAAATTATCTACAAAAATCTGTTGTGGCCAGCACCATACTTCTCGCCATTTCCGTTTTGTTACATAAGTATCGAATTTAACATTTCTTGTACACACAAATAAATCTAATTATATCTATTCTTCCATTTTATAAGGAATCTTATCCTACTCTCTTTACAATCAAATAATATTACTATCAAGTTTATATATACCCATTTTTGAATTATTGCCCCAAAAGTCAATATACCCCACATTTAGGTAAAAACTTCAAAATTTTCGAAAATCAAATTTTTATGTATCTAGATACTTCTCAATGCGCTGATTCCAAATTTTGAAACCGCAGGTCGATATCTCGTTTCGTTCTCGAGATATTTAAAATTAAAATTTTGCTCAAAACTGCCCATTTTTGGGTATTAACCCAAAAATGGGTTGAGATATGAATTTGGCGACTTCACCATTCAATTTTACGGATCAAAATACATAAGTATAGCAATTTTCATAATTTTTGTCCAACCGGTTAATTTTTTATGAATAAAAGCTTGAAAACCCCTGAAAATGGCCAAAATCTGAAAAAATCGTAAGGGGTACACCTTAGATTTTTGCGATTTTTGGCCATTTTCAGTTATTTTGCTTTAGAGATTGTATGCGGTGTTCAAAATTTCTGAAAATTGGTGTACTTATGTAATTTTGCCCGTAGAATCGAATGGTGTTGTCAGCAAATTCATATCTTGACCCATTTTTGGGTTATTGCCCAAAAATGGGCAGTTTTGAGCAAAATTTTGAATCTAAATATCTCGAGAACGAAAAAAGATATCGACCTGCGGTTTCAAAATTTGGAATCAGAATTGAGAAGTATCTAGATACATAAAAATTAGATTTTTGAAAATTTTGAAGTTTTTATCTAAATGCTGGGTATATATAGCTGATAATTTTATTGGATTTATAGAATATTTTCCAAGGAACTTTCTATATGGAATTTGTAAAAAATTGTAGTATGTTCGTGTTACAATTTTACTGATCTATCGACATGTTAGTGTCAAACGATGAACGAAAATATAAAAATTATTTAAGAAGTTTTAAAAAAAGTGTTGAATACAATGTTGTTTTACATTCGTGTTTAATACATATTAATCAATTTTTCTTTCGTGACTAATATGTTACATTCCAAACTCATGTAATAAATAACTATTAATATATTATGTATTTATTATGTCCAGTGACAACTAGATTACACCTTATTTAATAATAAAATTTGGAGCGTAAGTTTTCCACATTTTTGTTATTCCCGTTGTGACATGTTTGCATGGAAATAACATTTCCAGCTAATACAAATTCTGATAAAATATCGGTTATTCATATTTGCATTTTAACTTTGCTTAATAATGTATTCTAAAATATGTACGAATAATCCACTTTTGATATGAACTAAGCGGTATATTTAGCTCAATTTCATGCCTTTTTAACTGCTGTCATATACCGGACACACTTTTATTTTAATAATTTAACTTCTGTGATATGTGGTCCTCGTACGTGATGAATTATTCTTGTACGCCGAGACAGAAAGTTTTTTCAGTTAAATTTAGCATTTTAATGTGATTATAATTTGTAATATAAGGATTTTTTTTTTGAAATTTCCTATTTATGTTTCCTGAACGCTTTATCTGATATTTCATTGTGGTAAGGAGATTATACAGTGTGTCCCATTTAGAGGTGCCACCATTGGGATCTCGAGAACTGTAAGAGATACGATGTCGGTTAAATGGAACTTTTTATGCGCCTTTGGGAGGCCATCTCAGATGTGCTTTTATTTTTCCAAAAATTCTCATAGGGCACTAGATAATGACGAAAAACTGAATATTGTTGATTTTTTCTTTTTCAAATAACTTCTAAACTATTAATAATTGAGAAAAAAGTTTCAAATATAAAGGATAGATATTTTTATTAGCTAACCAGTGGCGTACGAAATAAATTTTTATATCTATAAATTTCTGAGATATAACACAAACTTATATTTTTTTAAATGGAACCCATATCTGATTTTAGTCTCAAAAAAATAAATATTTTTTTCTGTTTTCAACGATGTAAGGGTTATTATGTTTTATATTTGTTTTGCCTTCAAAAATTATTATTTTTTCCTTATTTTGTATTAAATTTACAATTATTTTGAAAATATTGGTAGATTTCTATTTGGAAATACTCCTTATATTTAAATAATTTATTTCCTTAAAAATATTTTCTCAAAATTCGTATCAAATTAATTTTTATATTTTGCATCAGGTTGCCCTTGGCACATCATAGTGTAATTTGTATTTATGAGTCTAGAATGAAAATATTAAGTAATAAAGGCATAAAACAAATTATTTTGATCAAATACAATATAATTAATAAAAATAATAATGTTTTTCTGGGAAATAATTAGAAAATTCAGGAAAATAAAGAGAAAAATTAAATTATAGGAGCAAAATAAATATAAAACATAATAACCCTTACACCATTGAAAAGAGAAAAAAATATTGATTTTTTTGAGACTAAAATCAGATATGGGTTCCATTTAAAAAAATATAAGTTTGTGTTATATCTCAGAAATTTACAGAAATAAAAATTTATTTCGTACGCCACTGGTTAGTTAATAAAAATATCTATCTTTTATATTTGAAACGTTTTTCTCATTTACTAATAGTTTAGAAGTTATTTGAGAAAGAAAAAATCAACAATATTCAGTTTTTCGTCATTATCTAGTGTCGTATGAGAATTTTTGGAAAAACAAAAGCACATCGGAGATGACCTCCCAAAGGTGCACAAAAAGTTCCATTTAACCGACATCGTATCTCTTACAGTTCTCGAGATCCCAATGGTGGCACCTCTAAATGGGACACACTGTATTTTTGTCATTTTTGCATTTTTAAATACAAGGATTTTATAATTTTTTAATGAAGTGTGGAAAATATTATTAAAGGTATAAAATTCATTATGCTGCTTTTATCTTGCGTCACTTGTATGTAAATATGGTATTGTCTTTGGTCAAAAAATTCGGTGATGAATTTTTAATGAATAAGCACGTTCTGTATGTGTGTGTGTCTGTATGTGTGTGACAAAAATTTCTCCGACGATAACTCCAATAATACAATTCTAAAAATTATAATTCTTTTTTTATTCCTCTTCTTTACATCTATATGAAAAGCTGATTAGATTTTGGTTATAATTCGTCAACCGGAAGTTGAAGTTCTTAACAGTTTTTCTTGAGAAAAGGCAGTTAAATATCATTTTTTGACATTTTATGTAATTATCAAGATGAAAAAATATCTTATTGTCTACACGTTCTGATTGTACATTTTCATTCATATTCAATAGATATAAAGTTAAAGAATTATAAAGAGATTAACTCACAAATCAACCAGCTTTGCTATAATTATGGAAGCAGCTGTTATAATTAAATAATTATAATTGACAGATTTCAGTGTCAAGTGCAATTTACATAGTAAATGTTCGGGTTATAATTTTATTAGATTTATAGAATATTTTCCAACACGGTAAAATATATCGTCATCATTACCGATGTCTACATATCTGTAGATAATGGCACACCCAGAAATGGGTAATATGCCGTGATGATATATTTTATTTTATTTTTTTCAAGAGACTTTCGGTAGGGAATTTGTAGCAAATAGTATATGTTCGTGTTACAATTTTACTGGATGTATAGAATAATTTCGAACGAACTTTTGGTATGGGATTTGTACAAAATACATAGGCTGTGCTCGATGTCGCATTTTGGAATTTAGAATTTAGGATTTAGATTTTCTTCACATAAATACAACTCCAAATAGCATACTTATGTCATCCATTAGATTGCATGGTAAAACTTTAGAACAACAAAAATGAATTATTGCTTCAGATTAAATGTTAATATTATATTTAATAAAATAGAAGCTAAGAATCTATTTTCTGACAGTAAATTTGACATTTTGCACAACTTCAAGGCGCAGTGTGCTCTTGCAAATTCCTAATATCCTAAATAATCACTAGATTTAGGGCATATAAATTTAGGATTTAGATATTAGGGTGATCAAAGTGCAACATCGGACACAGCCATAGAATTGGCGGAAGGTAATGTGCTGGCCACATCAAATTTTTATACTTTATAATATATTTTTTATTGAGTCTAATGGCTTTGTGCCTGGCTGCCTGGTCCCGAATTTGGTGATCTAGGTTTAATCCTGCCTGACGCCAAAATATTATTTCAGATTTTGCACTCTCCACGCCAGCAATGAGTGCCCGTGAGGTGACGTCCCCGTAGACTGCAAATGTTGATACGATATCAAGGTTATAATATGTTAATTTTCATTTCTGCGGGCCGTTTACCTAGTCGTATCGTAGCTTGTGAGTATATGTGACCAGAAATAGATCATACAGCCCTTGAGGCATATCATAGTAACTTGTGCATTGTTAAAGCCTGCGACCTACGAGCCTGCGGCATATAATTCCTAATTAATTACATTCATGGATCTTGGTCGCCAATAAATACAAATAGCTGAGAGATATAAAATATGTAGTCATTCGTTATTTTATGCTAATTATTAATATTTAAATAAATCACTTTCACATTCAAGAATCTACACGCATTGTTGTTTGTATAAATGATACTTCCGGTTATCCGATATACACTAAAAACTAATGAGCTCTTCCCACATTAGTATAGAATGGGTATACAAAATTTCAAAATTTTCTGATTGATAGTATTTGAGTAATCGTGTCCATATCCACACACACACACACACACATACACACACACAGAGACACACACACAGACACACACACATACATACACACACACACATACATACATACCTACAGACATCACTGTAAAAATGTTAAAATCGGATTCTCGGGACATCAAAACGTGCTTTTTCACTAAAATCTTTATATGCGATTTTTAGCACGATCCCTATACCTCCCTTACCTAGGGTAGCGAGAGGTAAAAATATTTAAATAAGCATTTTTTATCTAACTTTGCTTTTACTCAAAAATAAGGTAAGAAATCATTATGATAGGAACAAAAATTACTTTTATTTAAGTATATGAGTAGTAACAACAATATTACAATAGCATTATTATGCTTTAATAAATAACCTTGAATTCTTGAAGTAAAATAACATATTTTTATTTATTAAGAGGTGAAGTATGTTGTTAGTAAATCATCACACACGGACACACAGACACACACACGGACACACACACACACAGTGTAAAATTAGTAAAATCGTATTCTAGGGATCTTAAAACGTGCTTATTCATTAAAAACTCACCACCGAATTTTTTGACCAAAGACAATACCTTCCCTACCTAAAGGTAACGGAAGGTAAAAATGGTGGAAATCCCTATTACATAAAGAGGCGGAAATACGCTCTATTGAAATAATATTTATATTCGTTTCAATTTCGAGTCTAGTATTACATTGAAAACTTTATCAATTTAAGCCGATAAAGAATATCGCTGCTGTTGAAACCTCCTAGTAAACTAATTTTCCTCTACATTTAAAATAAAACTTACAAAACTCAAAAATAAGCTACTAGTTCTTCCATCCAGTAATTTAATCATATACAATGAACCAGAAACACAAAAGAGTAAAACCCAAGACATATATTTTTCCTTAAAACGTCTTCCAAAACAAAGCAAATCGAATCTTATCAACGGCGGGCTGTCGCTGAGGGCACACGGAACAGCGGCGTCGCAAGTGGGGTGCGCATTGCCAGAGGCTCCGTGTACCACGCATCAGTCATTTCATAATTTGATAACGAGCTGGCGTCACACTTTGAAGTTCAGGACGAAGACGAACACGTGCAACTGAAACTGAAGCAAGGAAACTTACTAACTATGTAGGTACTGATACTGTGGGTATCGCGTCATACATGAGACGGTGGCATTCTTCGACAAGATTCCGTAGGGAAATTTGCAAGAGACGGCGAACAGGTCACCAAACTCCGGGCAATATTTAGTAAATAGTTTTGTCAATAGCTTTATTGCAGAAATAAGATATAATATGCACTATTGGGACCCGTAAAATAGCATGAGATACTAGTGGAATTTTAAGGAACTAAATTAATAGGGACTATTTACATTATCGAAATGACTGAATGTTGCACATCTTAACAAACTTTAGTTTACAAAAATTAATTCATAACTTTCATGTAATAAATCTTAGAAAATACCCCATTCACACTAAGGCAATAGGCTATTCCACGACATTTTTTTAAATTTTTTTTATTGAAATACATAAAAATATAAGACCACATGTGAAAGTCCGAGTTAAAAATTCCTCCAAATAAGCGAGATATTAAGGTCCGAATTTTAAATCTGCTTTGTGACGTAAGTAATGTGGATATACCAGAAGTAAACAAACAGTGGTTCACAAACCACGAAAAATTGTTAAGCAAATTACAAAATAATGTATATTTAAATTGTAATATTATAATTCATTATTAGAGACATAAAATAAATTATTTCACTTAATTTATTTCACTTTTTTTCTCATTTTATAAAAATAAATAAATTAGAACGTCACCCGAACAGCAACCGAACAGATCCGATACACCCGAAGAAGTATATTCTTAGTTAGGGCGGGGCTTCTCAAAATTGGTGGACATACTTGGATCCTATTTGCTCAAACACTCGGGCACATGTCCTGCATCATCAAAAGCAAAACTCCCCGTGTCTTCTAGAAGAAATAATTTATAATAAAAGAAATGTGGTTTTCCTTGTCCTTTAACTATTATCGTTCATATTTTCAATAAACTTTTACTATTTTTGATTACTGTGGAATAGCCTATTACAGTCGATCGTAATAAGAATTGACACCATTCGCGATGTGTTCTGGAGGTATCTCCTGTGCTGAATTACTATTTAAAATGTTGGTTTTTGAAATGGACAAATATTACATTGCTGTCATTTTTTGACAATAGCGAGTAACCATGGAAGTGATGAACCATAATATCACATTTTAAAATTGATTCTCTGTATTTGTATTTCGTTTGTTGCAAGTACTCCAAAATAAGGGAAAAAATCTCCCGCTATTTAATTTTTATTAATTTAAATACATACCTACCTAAGTATTTACTAATAGTGATGCATGCGAGGCGAGACGAGGCGAGAAATATGAAATATCGATCTCGCCTCGTTTCTGGATCTGTAATCTCGATCTCGCTCTCGTTCTCGCAAATTTTTTTGTGCCTCGTCTCGTTCTCGCGCGAGAGTCTCGCGAGACTCTCGCGAGAGTTTCGCTATAAAAATAGCGCTTGCGCAATGCATATATACGTCACGGAAAAACTTAGACCAGGAATAGAGGGATGACAGGGCATGCTATGTATTTCGCCATAAGACGACGTTCCAAATTATCCTAGTGATTTTCGACCTTATTGGAATGTCAGAATCAGTCACAAAGGCAAGGGCTAGTCGGCCGGATTTTTAACATACATAGCATTGAAACATTTTTTTAAATTTCGCTATAAATGTCATTGATTACTATGACGTCCAAGTAAAAATATTAAAACTATAAAATTTTGCGAACTAATTAAAGAAACTATCAATGAAAATAATCAAATTGTTATTCCCAATTGTATTTTTCAATTGTTTCATTGCAACATTATGCAACAACCATTGTTTTTAACCTATAAATTTAGAAATTGTTGTATTTTCGATGTTTGAAAAAAATGAAAACAGACACATTACACATGACTGGAAAGCTAAAAAAATTCTCTTTTCAATGGTGCAACTTTCCAATATGGCGTCCATATAAAAATTAAAACTTTGACATCATAACTCGAAAACTAATAGTGATAAAAAAATTGAGCATCGTCATTCGAAAGAACATAAAAAAGTACCTTAAAGATGTGCAAATTAAAATCCAATATTATTTCACATTTGAAAGATATTTGCAAAAATAAAAAAACTGCAAAATTTACATTTTCGCTTATATTTAGTGACCTATGTATTTTTTCTCAAATGACAAAATACTATTAAAATAGTCTCCTAATGTGGCAACTTTTGTCTAATTTAACCGACTTCGTATCTCTTATAGTTCTCGAAATCCCCGTATTGGAAAAGTTATCCTGGATATTCTGTATATTTACTTTATTCGGACTTCTTTATTATTTTGTTATCTGTCTATAATTCTGTATTTAGTAAGTAAGATTGTTATTTGTTCAAGTTCACAGAGAATTTATGTGCACCTGCTTCCAAAACAGTACCAATATATTTATTTTATTTGAAGTTCCTTTATTATTTTATTTGCCTAGTCCGAAATACAATACATTTATTTTTTATATAATATACATGTTTTTTATGTATCTATTTTTTAAATAATTAAAAATTATTTCAGAAAACATTTTATTTTTCCGTTTTTTGTCTATTTATTGCGAGAGTCTCGCGAGACTCTCACGAGACTCTCGCTTCTCGCAGTTGTTATATCGATCTCGCCTCGCATTTTAAAACGCAATGTCGCTTTCGCTCTCGCCTCGCATAATAATGCGAGGCGAGGCGAGATGCGAGAGTACTCTCGACTCGCAGTGCATCACTATTTACTAACGCTGCAAACTGTTCCATTGCAGAAAACTATTGCTTTATTTACTATTTTCTTTTTAAAATGTCACTATTATTAATTTGAAGTGATAAGTTTTCTGACAGTGACATTTATTGTCAGTTACATTCATTTGAAAAATGAACTGTGTAACAAAGGAATAGTTTTTATCTTAGGCTTCGCGACTAATAAAAAAATTATTTTTAAATTTATCTGTAAAATATATAGAAAATGTATTAATGTATTCCTATAGAAAATTCAATAATCTTTAATTTTTATAAGACATAAAATTCGAAAAAATGGCATTTAATGGTATTTTTTGAAGAAAAACCATTATGAGCTTCAGGTAAAGTGCCATTTCCGGTTATCCGATTTACACCAAAATCTAATGGCTTCTTTTCATATTAGAATAGGGTATAAATACAAGGTTTCAGAATTTTCTGAATGCTAATATTTGAGTTAGAGCGAAGACAAAATCCCTACACATACACACATACATAAACACACACACACACATACATACACACATACATACACACACACATACACACATACAGACATCATCGTGAAAATGTTAATATTGGATCCTATGGACCTTAAAACGTGGTCATTTACTAAAATCTCGATATGTGATTTTTAGCACGATCCCTATACCTTCCTTACCAAGGGTAGCGGCAGGTAAAAAAATAAAAGAAAATCGCTAAACTTCCCCATTATAAAAATAGAACGGTTCTGTATTTCATATATGGGGTCCCGTGGCCGCGTGCTTGAGTGTCTGGTCGCGAACCTGGGGGAACCTGGTTCGATCCCGACAGACGCCAAATATTTCCAATTTTAAATGGCACAAAAGTGACCCCTGTGGTGCACTCTCCACGCCAGCTGTGAGTGCCCGTGAGGTGACGCCTGGTAAGCGCCCACACGGTAAAATATATCGTCATCATTACCGATGTCTACATGTGTTGTAGATACTGGCACACCCAGAAATGGGTAATATGCCATGATGATATATTTATATATTTATTTTTTATGTATAACTACAAAACTCTTTGGCCTAATTTACTCGTATATGGAGCACTCTATAAGAAATAATTAGATCTTGGAAAAAATATCGTATTGCCTTCCGAAAATTTGTTCGTCCAACTTTTTGGTGAGGAGTTACCCAGATATTGTTTCATTAAAAGTTAGTTTCACAATTCATTTAAACATAAATGAACTATGTGCGTAAACACCTAATATATTATTTCTGGAACTTTCTTACATTTGATGGTGTCCCATGAAATATTAATGCAGTCCCGAAATTTCCCTAGATTAATTTTCTCTCCCATTAAAAATTAAAATTACAAAAGTTTTAAACACATTTAGTCCGGAAAAAGTTGTAATATTTCACTACGCTGTTGACGAATTTATCGATTGTTGTTTTTGAGATAATTTACAAGAGTCTCAAGTGTATTTACTTTTTAAACTCAAAGGCCTCGTAAATCTTGTCTAGACGAAATTTAAGTTGGGCGTAAACAAATAAACTATGAATTTTATTATGGTTGACCCTTAACTTTCAACACATTAAATTAGAGATTAGATTACCAACTAGGGTTTAGGGTTACAATTTTTTTTTAATGTTTGTAAAAATTTTAAAATACACTCGTGGCCAAAGAAAAAATCTGATGTGGCCAGCCTATAACCTCCCGCTAATTATTTAACCACGACCACGCAGTATAAATAAAAATCTGATGTGGCCAACACAAAACCTCCCGCTATTTAATTTTTATTCATTTAAATACATACCTACCTACGTATTTACTAACGCTGCAAACTGTTCCATTGCAGAAAACTATTGCTTTATTTACTATTTTCTTTTTAAAATGTCACTATTATTAATTTGAAGTGATAAGTTTTCTGACAGTGACATTTACTGTCAGTTACATTCATTTGAAAAATGAACTGTGTAACAAAGAAATTGTGTTTATCTTAGGCTTCGCGACTAATAAATTTTTTTTTTTTTTAATTTATCTGTAATATATATAGAAAAAGTATTAATGTATTCCTGTAGAAAATTCAATAATCTTTAATTTTCATAAGACATAAAATTCGAAAAAATGGCATTTAATGGTATTTTTTGAAGAAAAACCATTATGAGCTTCAAGTAAAGTACGATTTTCGTTTATCCGATTTACACCAAAATCTAATGGCTTCTATTCCTATTAGAATAGGGTAAAAATGCAAAGTTTCAGAATTTTCTGAATGATAGTATTTGAGTTAGAGTGCAAACAAAATTCGTACACATACACACATACACACATACACACACACACACACACACACATACACACATACAGACATCATCGTGAAAATGTTAAAATTGAATTCTAGGGACCTTAAAACGTGGTCATTTTCTAAAATCTCGAGATGTGATTTTTAGCACGATCCCTATACCTCCCTTACCAGGGTAGCGGGAGGTAAAAATTATGTTCAAATAATTTACATTCACTCATAACAATTTGTTATTAAAGTATTATGGTTCTGTTTGACACGTAGGTAAGATGATGTATAAAAATAAATTATTTTATATATTAATATTTAAAGTTATTTACTAAATGCTATTATCGTAGAATTGAAGATTGTACCATTATATTAAAATTTTATTAGTAAAAGTTCCTGTAAAATTATATTCAATGTATTTTTTACAAGAAAAACTGTTAAAAGTTTGTATAAGTGATATTTCCGGTTATCCGATATGCACTTAACACACACACACACACACACACGCACACACACACACACACACACACACACACACACACACACACACACACACACACATACACATTCACACACCTACAGACATCATTGTAAAAATGTTAAAATCGGATTCTGGGGATATCAAAACGTGCTACCTCTCTCAGCGAAAGGTAAAAAATTAGATGCTGTATTTCATACATAACTACAAAACAATACGTAGTAACGAATTTCGCAGCCCAAACAACTCCATGGAAATCATTTGAAAAATTAAAATATTTGTAATTGACAGATAAATCTCAGTGTCAAAAATCCAGAGACATTACTGAAGGCTTTTTCTGGGAAGTACCTTTAATATTTTTTATTTTATTAATAATTAAATATTTAAAATTATAGATCTTTCAAATATACCGTCAATCTCATCAGTGAATTGGAAGAATCTCGAACATTTAGAAGAGTAAGAGGACACATATTCATAGAATAAATTAAAAAATATAAAAATACATAAATAAGAGATATAATTATAATTTTGTGTGTACCAGAAAAACGTACATGGCATCATATGGAAATGGCGAAACGTATTGTGCTATTCACAACAGATTGTTTTATTTTCTAATCTTATTTTTCAGATCAGATGTTTACATTTTAACATCGACCTTTAAACTAATGGACCAAGTGTCTCCTATTCTTTTATTGTTAGAATAATGCTCCAACATAAAAGGATAGAAATATATATTCTGTCCTTCAACAGTACGGAAGTTCTCAGTTAAAGTATACTGCGCATACGTTCGTACTCATTGTACATCTTTTTCAGACATATGTAAACCTCTATACATCGCTCGCTATCACTAAATAGGTGTCAAAATCTACATTTGACGTTTCGTGACTGTGTATTATTTACTTTTTTGGAGAACATTTATAATTATTTCTGTCAATATATACGTAAATATATATGTTGTGAGGTGTCTGTGCGACAAAATAATGGGGAAACGGTGTATTTCGTGCAGTCAGCAGTACGTACGCGGTTCAGCTGTGTCATTTCATATGTAAGTTCTTATTAATTATTACTTGTCCCCTATAATATACATATGTATATAAAGATTATATTAAAAATATATAATAAAACGAATTATGCTAAAAAAAATATCTATACTCTTAGGATTATGCAATAACAAGTAGGGACAAATCATTTTTTACCTCCCGCTACCCTAGGTAAGGGAGGTATAGGGATCGTGCTAAAAATAGCATATAGAGATTTTATATAATAAGCACGTTTTAATGTCCCCAGAATCCGATTTTAACATTTTTACAATGATGTCTGTAGGTATGTATGTGTGTGTGTCTGTGTGTCTGTGTGTGTGTCTGTGTGTCTGTGTGTGTGTGTGTGTGTGTGTGTGTGTGTGTGTGTGTGTGTGTGTGTGTGTGTGTGGATCATGTGGACACGATTACTCAAATACTATCAATCAGAAAATTTTGAAATTTTTTATACCCATTCTATACTAATATGGGAAGAGCTCATTAGTTTTTAGTGTATATCGGATAACCGGAAGTATCATTTATACAAACTTTTAACAGTTTTTCTTGTAAAAAATTCATTGAATATAATTTTTTAGCAACTTTTACTAATTAAAATGGAATATAATGGTTTAATCTTCAATTCTACGATAATAACATTTAGTAAATAACTTTAAATAACTTTAAATATGAATATATAATATAATTTATTTCCATGTATCACCTAGCCTATGCGTCAAACAAAATCATAATTTTAATGACAGGTTTGACATATTTAAACAAATGTCACTGACAAGCAGCAATTATATTAAAATTAATAATGAAACCGTGTTAATGAGAATATAATAGTAAAATATTTTATTAAGGCTTGTAAAAATAATATATTTTCCATCATAAATAAATGTTAGATGAACAGGATGATCTGATTTAAATTTGCTAATTGCTATTTTTGCAGCACTATGAATTAATATTAATTTACAACTACACATTTACGAAATGGATTATGTACGGCGAAAAATTTACAAAGATTGCGTTTTAGAGCACCTAGAAGATGATGCTGATTTTTATAAGAATGTACGTGTGTGACGATTTTTCCTTAAAGCCTATTAAAATATGATCCAAAACTTCTCAAATTTGGTATTTAAAACTCATATATAATTTGAAACAACATATTAGATTTTAACCATATATGATAAATCGGATGTAGTACTTAATTTGGGGCTCTAACAAATTTTTGAGGAAAAACAATAAAACAATCCAAAATTTCGTATTACAGACTTTTCTATTTATTGGACAACAAATTAGATTTTATTTACAAACGATTAACCGGTATTGATACTTTACTTAAAGCTCACTGCTACTTTAAACATGGAATTGGCGGGAGGTCATGTGTTGGCCACATCAGATTTTTTTATTTTGTAGCGTTTTCTTAACTTCCGTACTGTTGAAGGATAGAGATACTGTGTCTGCATCGTTATGGCGGGACAAGCATTTTATTCGTACGCTGCGTCTATTAGTTTAAAGGTCGATGCATTTTAATATAAAAATCTGATGTGGCCAACACAAAACCTCCCACTATTTAATTTATTTCTATTAGATTAGGGTAGAAATACAAGGTTTCAGAATTTTCCAAAATAAGAGAAAAAATCTGGCCGCGTTTTATAAAGCAACAAATTTTTACAATCTGACTACGGCAATTATTAAACACCTATGTATCTTTCAATTATTATTAAGTCTAAGTGAAAACACTAAATTATTCAAATAAATTTATACTCTACAATGTAGATACTATCGAAGCATTATCGGTAAGCACTAGACTAGCTTTTACTAACCCTTGCCTTCAGTAATTTATTACTCGAATTAAATAATCTCCTATCGATTTTCCCGGGTAACACCTTTCCATTGAGATACAACAACAGTTAGTAGTTAGTGTTAAAGGTAGTATTTCAACATGTTTTATCTAGAGTAAGAAGCTAATTATTTTTCATTAACCGATAGGATTCTATTAGCACGTAATGTTTAAACTAGAATTTATTGTTTTGCTGAAAATTAATTGCCAATTTCTGCAAGAACAAATTGCGCAATAAATTTACTCCTATCTAACAGTGAATTACACTTTTTAAGCCTTGATTTTAAAACGGGGGTCATTATTAAAAATAAAAATAGTATCTGAGGAAGATTAAATCACTTCATTGTTAGGGTGACCTACTTTACACAACATTTTTACCTCCCGCTACCCTAGGTAAGGGAGGTATAGGGATCGTGCTAAAAATCGCATATAGAGATTTTAGTGAATAAGCACGTTTTGATGTCCCCAGAATCCGATTTTAACATTTTTACAATGATGTCTGTGGGTATGTATGTGTGTATGTGTGTGTGTGGATCCTGTGGACACGATTACTCAAATACTACCAATCAGAAAATTTTGAAATTTTGTATACCCATTCTATACTAATGTGGGAAGAGTTGATTAGTTTTTAGTGTATATCAGATAACCGGAAGTATCACTTATACAAGCTTTTACCAGTTTTTCTTGAAAACATTGCATTGAATATAATTTTGTAGCAACTTTTACTATTAAAAATATAATATAATGGTACCATCTTCAATTCTACAAAAATATAACTTTAAAAAAATTTAAATAACTTTAAATATAAATTTATAAAACAATTTATTTTTGTATGGGGTCCCGTGGCCGCGTGCCCCATTAATAATGAAACCGTGTTAAGAAGAATTTAGTAGAAATATATTTGATTTGTAAATATAAATCTGTCAGTATAAGTACGTGTTTTCAAAATGTCAAATATTGGTTTACAACTACACATTTACGAGATGGATCATGTACAGCAAAAAATTACACAGATTGCGTTTTTAGAGCACTTGGAAGTTGATGATGATTTTTCAAGGATTATCTTTTTCTTTGGTGAGGAACATTTTCTCCTCTCTGGGTATGTTGATAAGCAAAATTGCCAGATATGGGCAGAGGAAAATCTTCATGTGATTTACGAGGTACCATTACATGTCCAAATGAGACTGTTTGGTGCGCACTATGGTCAGGTGGCATTATTGGAACTTATTTTTTCGAAAATGATGAAGGTCGAACTGTTATAGTTGATGGTGAGCGCTATAGGCCCATGATAATCGATTATTTTTGGCACGAAATTAATTTCGTATTACAGACTTCTATTTATTAAAACAACAAATTAGATTTTGTTTATAAACGATCAACCGGAAAGGAAAAAGATACTTTACTTAAAGCTCATTGCTATTTTAAACATGGAATTTGCGGGAGGTCATGTGCGGGCCACATCAGATTTTTTGTTTAAACAGTAATATAACTGGTCCATACATTCTACCATACCGATTTTTTACCCTTGCATTTTCAGTTTATAAATTAAATTTGTAATATTACAAGCTATTTATTCGTATTATGTTCTAGAGTTGGTTTGTTTAAAACCTTGAGTAATATAGTTACCTAAAACAGCGATAATGTTTCGGTGCTGCATTTTGGCTTTGATATGATACCAGTGTTGTAACACACAGTTAATTATCGGTTATCAACGCCTAATGCAAGCCAGAGCTTTGATGTTCCTTCAGTGTCTAAATCGGGAACTTGCTAATAGATTGATTTACTAAAATCATCCTAAAAATAGTTATGGATCATACGAATCCCAAAATTATCTAACATACTCCAAATCACCAATGAAAGTTACAAGTAATACTTTTTAAATTCAGAGGTAATAGACGCTTAAAGCGTCTCTGAGTTATACAGATCACTTCTCTGCCAGTTTTTGGGACGGTTTTTCCTCTGGCAAAAGGAGATTTTTTCCTGAGAAGATGCATGTTCGCCGTCCATGTTATTGCCGGGCATGCATACATTGTCTAGAAAATTGTATACATAAAAAAGGTAACATTTATGAATATTTCTTGTTACCTTGGTTACTTGTTATTTTTGTTAATTAAAAAATTAATGTCAATGTATCCCCTGAAGAAGGCACCAGTTTATGGTGCCGAAACGTTGGGTTTAAATTAATAAATACAGAACATAAACTAAAAAAAGGTAGTATTTTTCCAATTAATAGCATATGTTCGTGTTATAATTTTACTGGATATGTAGAATCTTTTCCAAGGAACTTTTGGTATAGGATTTGTACAAAATACATAGAAATGACGGAAGATAATGTGCTGGCCACATCATATTTTTTGTTTCTTAATTTCAGCGTAGTTTGTTCTCTGAAATAACGTAATAAATATTGCAAAACTTTCTAAATCGACGTCTCTATTGTATATTAAATATTGTTTCATTTGCCATTTATATATTTTGCTTAATATGAACAAATTTTGTTTAGAACAAGTTGGTACTCTTTTGTCTAAACGCGTCAGTCAACTATCGTACGTCGATGTGTATGAGTGTATGATTAAAATCCAAACAATTTTACAGTGTTTCGTTTATTTTAATAGTTTTATAGTGAATATAATTGACTGGACATTTGTTTTAAGGTGTAAAAGTGTGTAAAGACGTTTTTCCAAAATATCCTGGCACTCTTGGTCAAAAGAAAAACTAGAAAATCTACAAATGTAAGTGCTCTCAATATTATATAAAATTTAAAACTCTCTGTATATTTTATGGCAATTACAATGTTCAGAAATAACTGTAAGGCTGTCAAACAAAGTGTTAAATTGAATACTTTCTCTTGAGACCGTTTATTACTTTACAATTTGCACGCAAATTTGAGAGAATACAAACTCCCTCAATGATAATGTTTAAAAATTTCATTTATAAACACGTTATCGCGTTCGTTTGTGAGTTCACCAAAGTGGAAGAACCGTTTTCATTTCGCCAAAACGTCATTTCCATAAATATTGCCAGTAAATTGTATTAGGAAGTAATTGTAATGACGTAACTCGGTCATTTGATTGTAACCTATTAGCCATTTCTGTTTCCGGTAAGATCTATCGACCAAGCAGACCAAATCTAATGTGATTGGCATTGTAAAGACTCTATGATTTATTTCTTTGATCTAGAAATGCTAACAAAACAGCAATTGGAACTCAATAAAGTAACGTTAAACTGCTTTACAGAGAATGATTGCAAAATGTATTGGTTTGTCGAATGGAACGACCGATTGACCAAATTCAATAACTTTTGCAAATACAGGGTGTCTCTTAAATAGAGGGACATGGCTTAAACACAGATTCCTGAGGCTAAAATAAGACGATTTAACTAAACTTGCTTCTACCGGAAAGTGTACCATTTAGCCAGAATTCTGCTTCAAAGATCTTCGAAAAAAATTAATTTTGCTTATAATAACAGAACGCTTTATACGATTTGGATGAAATTTGGTATGACAATTCATATGGTTATAAGTCATCTTTTAAGGTGATACTTGTTATTATTTGTGAACCACTAGTGTATGGAACTTAAATGTCCCAACATTGATTAGACCGTAACTTTTTAATGGGCACTCCGATAATATAAAATTTTTTTTTTTTTCAGAAAGATACATTCAATAGTAAACTTTTCTCTCTCCGTTTAATTTGTGATATCTGTTAAGGATCAGACAGAAAAAAATAAAACCTGAGTGACTGCATCGTGAATTTTTTAAAAATAAATTTAATCTAGCAGTCTTTCCAAATGCCAAACAATTAATTTTTAATTTAATTTATAACCATATGGACTGTCATACCAAATTTCATCCAAATCATATAAAGTGTTCTGTTCACGTTCTGTTATTATAAGCAAAATTAATTTTTTTTCGAAGGACTTTAAAGCAGAATTCTGGCTAAATGGTACACTTTCCGGTAGAAGCAAGTTTAGTTAAATCGTCTTATTTTAGCCCACGATTTAAAATATACTGGTTGTGCCACTCTGCACAAAACGAGGGTCCAAAGCTATACGTGTTTCCTCGTTTTTTTCCGCTAGAGGCGCAACGTGAGAACGACCCAACTGACACCTGTCATTTGCATGTCATTTTGAAAATAGTACATGTTATATCTTATAGAATTCAGGCAATCAATTTAGAAATTTAAAAACCTAAAAATACATTGCTCCTGACCAATTGTTAAGAAAAACAAAGGTCTAAATCAAATAAAAAAAAAAAAAATATCTTATAGAAAGGTAAATAAAACATGTTTTGAAGTACATGTTCGTATTATATGTAATGTAATATAAATATTTTGTAGAAAGATATTGCAATTAATGCAAAATGAAAAGAAAATTAAATAGAAAATGTTTCATTCCTGGATGTGAAACCGGTTACAAGAAATCCACGGATCTCTGTTTGCTGCTCCACTCGATATATCATTTTTTCAAAAATGGCAATGTGCAATTAGTAAAGATGATCGCGAATTAAGATTCAATGATTTTAAATTCTAACAATGTATTGATTCAGGTTTTTAAATATATAAATTTATATTAAAAATAAATTCGTTATGCATTTCATTTTTTTGTATTTTATGTATAAATAGTTTGCTGTGGTAGGGTCGTTCTCACGTAGCGCATCTAGCGGATTATTCAAGGAAACACGTATCAAAGCGGACCATTAGAAACAATGAAAAACGTGACAAGTGGCATAACCAGTATATTTTAAATCGTGTTTTAGCCTCAGGAATCTGTGGTTAAGCCATGTCCCCCTATTTAAGAGACACCAGATATTTTATACTTTACGTATGGCTGCTTTCGATTCAGTATCTAGTAATGAGTTTAACACAATTTAAATTGCAGTAATAAAAACACTGCGTCAAGCTATCAATAAAACTTTACACACTACTGTATTTAGTAAATAAAACTTTAACTGCAAATTTCACGCAGTCCGTTATTGCCTAAGAAAAACGTAATCGTTTTCGTAATTTTCGTAAACTCTCAGTTTCCCTTACGCTGTAAAACTGCACTTAATTTTCTCATAATATCATTTCCCAGTGTGTAAATCGTCACTAAAACCACTAATTGCATATTCTAGGAGAAATTATTGCTAATAATGTTAATAGTTGTCGCCCGTTTGTTTTATGGACTTTATGCTAATACGTTGTTATTTTGATTAACATTTGCATAATATACCTTTTGGTAATTATAGACACAGGATCGAACCGCCCCGTCTCATGACAAAAGAGCATATTTTATTCCTGATTAAGTTGAGACTATTAAGGAATTATATTTACAAGGTATATTTCGTGTTGGGATTGCTTTCATAGAGTTGATAAGAAAACTCATTTGAAATTGATGATTTTTGTTATCATCGAAAATCTAATACCAATTTATATTGCTGATACCCTCATGAAAGATAATTATTGTAATAAACAACAATTAATTAATGACATAGATTTAATTATAATGTATAAACAGATCTGAAATTTGTGAGCTCATTAAAATGAAGTGTCATTATGTTATAATTACCGCTTCAAATGAAATTATTTGATATGATCTTTAATAATGAAATTCAAATAAATAGTACATTCAAACAAAATTCTGTTGTGGCCAGCACAAGACCGTCAATTCCATGTATTTTGTACAAATCCCATACCAAAAGGCCCTTGGAATAGATTCTATATAATATCATGTAAAATCACATACTATTTTTTACAAATTCCATACCAAAAGTTCATTTGAAAAGGTTCTATAAACCCAATAAAATTATAACATAAACTACACTAAGTATTGTCCTTCCATCTTCTCTTTGGCCTTTCTCTGCCTGTCACTTGCGACCAACACTATGACATAACAATTTTAGACCCTATACTTTTTTCCATATTTGGTTTTGCACTTGCAACTGACATCTGTCAATTAAATTTTTTTGAATAATTATGTCAGCTGTTTCCATGATAAATAGCAAAGCTGACTAATTATTGAAAATAAATTTACATCTATTGAATATGAAGGAAAATGTATAATCAAACTGTATAGAGAAGAGTATTTTCTTTAATATATATAATAACAAAATGTCAAAAAATAATATTTAACTGCGTTTCTTTCAGAAAAACTGTTAAAAACTTCAAATAAGGGTACTTTCGGTGGATCAATTATAACTAAAATCTAATCAACTCTTCATATGGATGTACAGAAGAGGAATACGAAAGAATTATAATTTTTAAAATTGTAGTATTGGAGTTATCGTCGGAGAAATTTGTCACACACTGACACACACACACGGACACATACACGGACACACACACATGTCCTTTATTCTCTCAGTGTGCAATTTCTTTGCTCCTAAAAGACTATGTCTGCTTGCTATAAATGCTTCGCAGTGACATATTAAGTGTTCAGGAGTTTCATCCTCTTCTCCACATCCTCTGCATGTTGGTTCTTGTTTGAGGCCCAACCTATACAAATGTTTATTTAATTGACAGTGTCCTGTTACCAGTCCTGTTATTAGTCTGACATCTTGCTTGCTCATTACAAGTAAGTTGTCTGTTCTTTTCTTGGATGGCTCATTCAGGAAGAGCTTGGAATGTCTTTGGCCTGATGTGGCTGTCAATGCCGTTTGTGCCATTGCCAAAGCAAAGTATTAAGTTCTTGCTTAACTGTTTGCGCAGTTATTCCGCAAGCAGGTTCTGGTCCTATAAAAGGTATATTTGTCTCATCTCAAGATGGTCGGCTGCCCGGTTTCCTTCAATTTCTGAATGTCCGGGTACCCATATCAATTTTAATTTATTCCTCGCTCCTAAGGCATTCAATCTGTGGATGCAGTCCAGAATTAGTCCTGAGCCTACCTCACACGAGTTTAGTGCCTTAAGTGCGGCTTGGCTGTCTGTTACTATGGAGATTCTTCTATTGTGGTAGTTTTTCTCCAATAGTAATTGTACGCTGGTTAAAATTGCGTGTACTTCTGCTTGGAATACTGCAGCTATAATAAAGTAGATGAAAAATTTATCTGATATTAGATAAAAGAAAAAATGTATCAAAAGAAAAAATTTAAGATATTCAACTTGTATAAGAGTGAATATTTTACCTTGAGACAGAATTTTCAATAACGTGTAATATAAGTAGATTATTTTAGAATCATACGATACGTCTGAGCTTTTGACTTTTATTTGAATTATTCTGTTTCAATAAAGCGTCACTTCACAAATACATCTATCTGTATTACTTTTGTACTTTGCGAAGAATTTCGCAAATGTACAAAAGTTTCTTTATCAAATATTGCGAGATATAAAATCTACACTTTGTAAATATTGACCTAGATTTTATAACTAACAGAAGAATTATATTCTACGGAAAATACCACGGATAAAATTGTATGCATTTTAAAGATTATTAAAATTTAATATAAATTTTTTATTACGTAGCTAGTTCTGTTTAATATATTTCAGTATGCACATACTTACATGGAGAATGAAATAAATATGGATTCTTGCTTTGTAGTCATAGTAGTCCATGAAATTATAATATACGAGCTGATTAAAATTATTCCAAAAAATCTGTTATGCAAGTATTGTATTGTACTTCAATGTCGAAACGTCGTTTTATACTAAAAATTACAGAACTTTACCCAAATATTGTTTTTTATCGTATTTAACATGTCTTGTGTATGTGTGCACATACAATTCAATAAAAATAATAATAAATATATAACATTACCATTTGATAATGCCATTAAAGGTTAAAACAAAATTTTTAAAAATCTAAATTTAACAGTAACTTATAAATCAAATAACACCATTACGTCATTATTAGGTAACCCAAAAGATAAAATAGATAATAATAAAAAGTCCGGCGTTTAGAAAATTGACTGTAAAGACTGTAACAAAGTTTATATTGGCCAAACTAAAAGACAAATTGGTACTAGGTTTAAAGAAAATTTTTATCATTTAAAAAGCGGTAATCTTGATAAATCTAGTGTAGCACAAGATATGTTTATTAATAATCATAAAATTGACAATTTATTCTAATATAAAATTATTCAAACAAGTTAATAATAGATATTTAGATGCACATGAGAGTTTGATAATACATAAATTTAAAGATAAATTGATGAACGCGGACCTAGGTCCCATCCCAAATTCTAAATTATATGAGTTAATATAAGACAGTTACTTTGTTTAATCTTAGTTACCCAATTAGGTATCCACTCACCTATGACTCCTGT
This sequence comes from Ophonus ardosiacus, assembly GCA_943142095.1. NCBI lineage: Eukaryota > Metazoa > Arthropoda > Insecta > Coleoptera > Carabidae > Ophonus > Ophonus ardosiacus. Next base: position 87,881,913 of record OW964823.1, read on the forward strand.
CCCTATATAACCCGTGTTCTCTCCCTTATTCCTCAGAGCTGTTTTGATCTCTGGCATGGTTTACATGCTGAGTAATCTTAACTTCTCTGCTTTTACGTTGTAGTTTCTACTGATGATGAGAACATAGTTCTCGAAATACGTATATAGTTTATAAATTTTTTGTTAAGGTTAAGGGGTTTTTTCTTTCGTTTATTACAGCCGATTATTCTATATATTATAGTATAATTATCTCTAAATTTATAAAAGATATAAAAAACAATATTTTTTTAAAGAATTTGCTACTTCCGATTGTGTAATTGTTTAAAACCTTTTCAGCTCTTCCCACGAATGTCAGATTGAGGAATTCATAGTTAAACTGGTCTTAGTCTTATAGTTTTTGAGGAATCGTCCGTGATTAACATCACGCACACACATACACACACTGACATCACACGCAAAAATTAGAGTAGAATTCGCTAATCCAAAAATGAGGATTAGTTTAAACCTTTTTGTGAATCGGGCTGAAAAGGAATATACCTAATATTGGTAGTTATTTATCGGTAGAAAATGTGTATCAAACTTGCGTTTGGAAAGCAATCCGTCTAATATAAATACCTTCGCATGTTGGGTAGTGTGTAAAATTTAATTAATTAGTAATGACGACCGAATGAAATAGCTAGAGCGGTACATCGGGCACTAACAATAACGACTCCGGTGTACCACAACGATTAACGGTTAGGGATCAGTGGAACCGGTAAACACCACCCCCCTTCCAATCGGTCGGTGGACGTGGATCGGATGCTCATAACCGGTTGCCAGGATTCACGATACCCCATCTATTTGCTATCCTGCTAATTAATATGAATTTTTCACGTTCCTGCTCGGGATGAATTTTTCAAGCTTGTTCATTGCAGTGGCGCGCTGAAATATTCGATTAGTATCTGTAGATGCGTTGGGATGGGGTTTTGGAGAGGAATGCATACTGGCTGTTTGGAGAGTACACTAATTTGATTATTTTTCAAATGGACAGAACTATCAAAGTGCTCTTTACAAGCTTCAATTTTTTAGCGACCGAAATATTACGGAAATATGTATCCATAAGCTAAATAAAATTGTATTCAAGAGGGGGAACAATCGCCGTAAATAAATATTTGTCTTAATTTTTTTAATGATACGGCAAAAGTAACATGAGTAGTTTTATCTCTCGCTAAGAGAGGTATTGGATTCATGCTAAAAAATTGCATATCCAGATTTTAGTGAATAAGCACGATTTAAGGTCCCTAGAATCCGATTATAACATTTTTACGATGATGTCTGTGTGTATGTGTGTGTGTGTATGTGTATGTGTGTGTGTGTGTATGTATGTATGTATGGATGTTGGAGGGACGATTCCTCAAAAACTATAAGACTTTAAAAATATTTAACTGCAGTTTCTTCAATCTGACATTCCTGGAAAGAGCTGAAAAGGTGTTGGTAACAATTGGACAACCGGAAGTAGTAGTATCTTAAAAAATTCTTCTAAATATATTTTTTTGGAAATTTTTGTTATTACAAATGTTGAAGAACATAAAATTCTCCATCTAATACACTTAAAAATTTTATTATATCTTGTATAGATTTAGAGATAAAGACACTATAATGTATAGAATTTCACTAAGGAAACCAGTTGACAAACTCAAATGTTTATAACATAGTTTGTTCATGACAGATGTCAGGGTCAAAAATCAACAGTTTTAGTGACATTCTGATAGCATTTTCTGGGAAGTACATTTAATCTTTCTTATTGTTTTATTAATTAAATATTTAAAATTACCTATAGGTGAAATGGATATATCCATCAGAAATACTGCCAAACTTGTTAATGAATTTGGAAAAAAATTCGACATTCAGGATCTTCTTCATACAATGAAAAATAGATATAATTAGAATAGTATGTGTGCAGAAGACATGTTAAATACAGTAAAAAATATTTGGGTAAAGTACTGTAATTTTTCTTGTTATAAAACAACGATTCGTTAGTGAAGTGCAATACCTACAATACTTGTATAACATAAAATGGAAGTGGCGAGAAGTATTGTGCTGGCCACAACAGATTTTTTATAACTTATATACCGGGTGTAACACGAAAACCGGGCCATAAGGGTTTAATATGGGGAAACAGTTTTTCCTTGTCCAAAAGTGGTCTATTAAGTTAAGACAAAAATGCTTCAAATAAAAATTGTAGAGAATTTAATAAAAATAAATAAATAAATATATCATCACGGCATATTACCCATTTCTGGGTGTGCCAGTATCTGCAACACATGTAGACCTCGGTAATGATGATATATTTTAACGTGTGGGCGCTTACCAGGCGTCACCTCACGGCCGCTTATAGCTGGCGTGGAGAGTGCACCACAGGGGTCACTTTTGTGCCATTTAAAATTGGAAATATTTGGCGTCTGTCGGGATCGAACCCGGTTCCCCCGGGTTCGCGACCAGACACTCAGGCACGGGCCACGGGACCCCATAAAAAAATGCCTCAAATAAAAATTGTAGAGAATATAATTCTTCATTCAAATCAATTATTACATTTTCTTTTGCATGTTTGGTAACCGAGCAAATTGTATTTAAATTTTTATGATATTTTACCTTTAAGAAATAATAAATTATAGTATTCATCAAAATAATACTACTCAATGATATGTATCTTCTCATTTTGTGAATAATTTTCCATTTTCAGTAATGATAACTCAAGCAATCTTAACTCATACAATTCGAAAATGACCTTGATGATTTTATTCTTTTGCCAATGTTTCGATTATAACAATAATCTTCTTCCTGAAGCGTTATTTACGAATATTTTATATATTATTGAGAAGTGTACCTCTGATGTGTATGTTATGCATAGTGAGTATTCATGACGAGTAAATATCTGGTTGTGGTACCTACATAGCTAGTTATTACGGAATGCGTTTAAATGAGTGGTCTGCTCATGTGTTGTGGTTTGCACACTCGGTGATGCTGTGGCCTCGTAATGAGGATTCTCATTTTCGCTTCTATGAACCTCGTGTTCATCATTCACTCCGTCCTCACATTATACATACAGCTCCATTTCACTGCTATACAGATAGACGTACACTTACGTAACATTCTCTTTACAATCAAATAATATTACTACCGAGTTTATATCTCTACCCATTTTTGAATTATTGTCCCAAAAGTCAATATACCCCGCATTTAGATAAAAACTTCAAAATTTTCAAAGATAAGGTAATTATATTTGAGAATTGAGAAGAGGCATTTCCAAACATTCTCTGTGTCATTTTATAGTTATTTTTAGGAGAGCAATAATATTTTAACAAACATATAACGTATTTATTGATAATAATTAAATTACAATAAAGTACAAATATAATTGACACACTTGGTGAAACTGATATTAAAAAAAAATTCTCTTTACATTCAAATAATATTACTACCAAGTTTATATCTCTGCCCATATTTGAATTATTGCCCCAAAAGTCAATATACCCCACATTTAGATAAAAACTTCAAAATTTACAAAATTTAATTTATATGTATCTAGATACTTCTCAATGCGCTGATTCCAAATTTTGAAACAGCAGGTCGATATCTCTTTTCGTTCTCGAAATATTTAGATTTACAGTTTTGCTCAAAATTTGGGTTAATACCCAAAAATGGGTTGAGATATGAATTTGGCGACAACACCATTCGATTCTACGGGCAAAATTACATAAGTACACCAATTTTCATAATTTTTGTCCAACCAGTTCATTTTTTATAAATAAAAGCTTGAAAACCCCTGAAAATGGCCAAAATCTGAAAAAATATTTTTGCGATTTTTTTGCCATTTTCAGTTATTTAAATTGGTGTACTTATATAATTTTGCCCGTAGAATCTAATGGTGATGTCATCAAATTCATATCACGACCCATTTTTGGGTTATTGCCAAAAAATGGGCAGTTTTGAGCAAAACTTTGAAACTAAATATTCAAAATTTGGAATCAGCGCATTAAAAAGTATCTAGATACATAAAAATTAGATTTTTGAAAATTTTGAAGTTTTTACCTAAATGCGGGGTATATTGACTTTTGGGGCAATAATTCAAAAATGGGTAGTATTATTTGATTGTAAAGAGAATGTTACGTAAGTACGCATTTTTAGAGTATTTATATATGAGTATACATAATGTATATTCATGTGATAATTTTATTGGATTTATAGAATATTTACCAAGGAACTTTCTGTATGGAATTTGTAAAAAAAATTGTATTATGTTCGTGTTACAATTTTACTGGATACATAGAATCTTTTCCATTGAACTTTTGCTACGGGATTTGTACAAAATATATCAAATTAACGGAAGGTCTTGTGCTGGCCACAACAGTTTTTTTTATATCTTTCATGGTATCTACGCATATTTAAAAATAAAACACAATATTACAATATTACAGACAAAACTAATACATATTTATTTTTATTAAGAAAACATGATAAAAATAACTGGTAGCAATTTATATACATAAAAATAATCTGTATCTATTATAATTACTTACAAAGCAACTTAATCATCTATTGTACCTACGAGTAAGTGTGTGTATCCGTGGCATTAGGTTAAGTTATTCTTGTACTTGTACTTCGCTAACATAACCTCTTTTCTGAGAGGGGAGAGACATCTGTGGGAACTTTAACTTAACGCACGCTCCAGTAGCCAAGCATATCCTTGTACAAAGACAGGCCAACGGAGTTGAGTTGCCATTTTCTGCATATGGAATTATACGAGTATTAAATGGAACATTCTACTAACTCAATTTCAGGGAATACAATACGCGCCCGTATATTCCAAACAAATTGGGTTGTTAATTAAATAATATTCCAATTCTAATAATACGCACATGTCAGTATAATAATTATTATTTCTGAATTACTTGTCTGGGGAATACGAAACAAAGTGTGTCCCATAAGTTTGGCACACATTTCTGCAGTTTTACCTTCTGCCACCTTTAGGTAAGGGAGGTATTGTCTTTGGTCAAAAATTTTATGAAAAAATCTGTTGTGGCCAGCACAAAACCTTCCGGCAATTCGATGTATTTTGTACATATCCCATACCAAAAGTTCTTTGAAAAAGATTCTGTATATCCTGTAAAATTGTAACACGAACAGACCATTTTTTTTACAAATTCTATACCGAAAGTTTCTTTCCCTATCTTATTAGGGGTCGCTGTTTCTTACTCTTTTCTTTTATTCATTCCTGTCCAACGCATCTTCTTTACACAACTTTTCCTCTCTCAAATCTTCTGCTACACAGTCCTTCCATCTTCTCTTTGGCCTTTCTCGTACTTCCGGTATTGAAAATTCCAATCTTGAGGCGAGGCTGCAACTGCAAGTCACTTGCGAAGGACACTCTATCACATTCACACATAACTTTATGACCCTATACTTTCAACTTTGGTTTTGCAATATGAAGGAAAATGTATAATCAAACCGTGTAGAGAATAAGATATTCTTTCATATTGAAAATCACAAAATGTCGAAAATGATATTTAACTGCGTTTTTTCAAGAAAAACGGTTAAAAACTTCAAATAAGGGTACTTCCGGTGGATCAATTATAATCAAAATCTAATCAGCTCTTCATATGGATGTAAAGAAGAGGAATACGAAAGAATTATAATTTTTAGAATTGTAGTATTGGAGTTATCGTCGGAAAAAAATTTTTCACACACGGACACACATACACACACACACACACACACACACACACACATATATATATATATATATATATATATACAGACATCATCTTAAAAATAGTAAATTCGTATTCTAGGGGGCCTATAACGTGCTTATTCATTAAAAACTCACCGACGAATTTTTTGACCAAAGACAATACCTTCCTTACCTAAAGGTGACGGAAGGTAAAAAACGTTTCGGAGACCCTAGAATACGATTTTATTAGTTTTACGATAACTGTATGTGTGTGTATCTGTGTCTGTTTGTGTGTGTGCGCGTGTGTTTGTGTAAAATGTATATTTAATAAATATAGGTGTAAAATGTGGCTCAAGGCCTGTGGAAGAGAAGATTTGATGGATAAGGATATATGGTACATATTCATCGAGTCTGACGTTTGTTTCCCACATCAAAGATGTAGAAAATTCTGCATTGTAATAAATTTGTAAAATTCAGGTATTTGTTTAATAAAAATATAATTATGTGATTATATTATCTGATCTCTTTTTAATTCGTTAATAAAATTAAAATTTTAGTACTTTTATGTTCTAATTTTTCTTTTACCATTTAAAACAATTTAAATTTCGCGCGTAAGTTTGCCAACAAATTTAAAGTTTAAGGTCATAAACGTAAAATCACAACAACAATGTTGCCGACAAGGAGTGTCGCTTCTGTATAAATATATTCTGTGATCATATAATGAACGGTTTTAAACGAGATTCTTTTATTTCTTGAAAATTTGAATTTTTGGTTGAATATTTGAACAAAATATTTATTATTTCAGGTATTAAATTTTATTGGAAAATTTGCGGTTTACAGCAAATTAAAAAATTGTTTTTATTAAAATATTATGCAACAAAATATGCATTTTAAATTTATATTTTATTTTAATATTAAAAGATATTTAATTTTATTTTAAATAATGTCAATATTTTGTTTGCCACAGGAAATAAAACTTTTATTTGAAAATTAAACAACGATATTTGTAATTACGCGAAAACTTTCATATATTGTACTCGTATAACAGTAATCGAAACCAGTTAATGTGTAATAAATTCAGGTTAATAAACAATTAGTCCATGTATTAATTACTAATATCAGTACTGTAATAAACAGCATGATTCTAATAACAAATTTGTTAATGTAACTTGATAAAGGAATACATGAAAATGTTAATATTGAATGAATTAGCTGTGAAACACTAAATAACAAATTTATACTAATAATACAGATTTACTGCAACAAATTAGTAATATAGCTGATAAAATGAATCTATTTCAGTAATTATAAATTTCGCTAAACCATTTGAATTTATAACGTATAAATTGTAGCTAATTACGTGCCTATTTCCAAAATCACATTTCAACGAAACAAATTCTATATTTTGCTTTTAAGGTAATTATATTTGAGAATTGTAAAGAGGCATTTTCAAACATTCTCTGTGACATTTTATAGTTATTTTTAAGAGAGCAATAATATTTTAACAAACATATAACGTATTTATTGATAATAATAAAAAAACAATAAAGTAAAAATATAATTGCCACACTTGGTGAAACTTATATTAAAAAAAAAATTCTCTTTACAATCAAATAATATTACTACCAAGTATATATCCCATATTTGAATTATTGCCCCAAAAGTCAATATACCCCACATTTAGATAAAACTTCAAAATTTTCAAAAATCTAATTTTTATGTATCTAGATACTTCTCAATGCGCTGATTCCAAATTTTGAAACCGCAGGTCGATATCTCCTTTAGTTCTCGAAATATTTAGATTCAAAGTTTTGCTCAAAACTGCCCATTTTTGGGTATTAACCCAAGATATGAATTTGGCGACATCACCATTCGATTCTACGGGCAAAATTACATAAGTATACCAATTTTCATAATTTTTGAACACCGCATACAGTCTCTAAAGCAAAATAACTGAAAATGGCCAAAAATCGCAAAAATCTAAGGTGTACCCCTTACGATTTTTTCAGATTTTGGCCATTTTCAGGGGTTTTCAAGTTTTTATTCATAAAAAATGAACCGGTTGGGCAAAAATTATGAAAATTGCTATACTTATGTAGTTTTGCCCGTAGAATCTAATGGTGTTGTCGCCAAATTCATATCTTACCCATTTTTGAGTTATTACCCAAAAATGGGCAGTTTTGAGCAAAACTTTGAATCTAAATATCTCGAGAACTAAAAGAGATATCGACCTGCGGTTTCAAAATTTGGAATCAGCGCATTGAGAAGTATCTAGATACATAAAAATTAGATTTTTGAAAATTTTGAAGTTTTTATCTAAATGTGGGGTATATTGACTTTTGGGGCGATAATTCAAAAATGGGTAGATATATGAACTTGGTAGTAATATTATTTGATTGTAAAGACAATGTTACGTAAGTGTACGCAATTTTAGAGTTTTATATATAAGTATAAATACATAATGTATATCCATGCGATAATTTGATTGGATTTATAGAATATTTTCCGAGGAACTTTCTGTATTTGTAAAAAATTGTATTATATTCGTGTTACAATTTTACAGGATATATAGAATCTTTTCCAATGAACTTTTGGTATGGGATTTGTACAAAATACATCAAATTAACGGAAGGTCTTGTGCTGGCCAGAACAGATATAAGTTCAATACAATACTTATGTAACATATAATGTAAATGGCGAGAGGTACTGTGCTGTCCAAGGGTCCACAAGAAGGTTACTAATTTGGCTTCTTTTTTACCGAGCTAACGTAATATTAAATAAATGTTTGGGATATATTTTTTAAAATGTATGAATTAAAATCACGTTTTTGTTACGCATATTAAAAAAGTTAAATGAAAAACTAAAGTGTTTTACATTACAACACATTATTACAACGTGTTGTATACAGTACACCAAGCACGTAACATTAGAAAATATAAAATATTGTTGACAGCAGAAAGGCAGAAAAGAAGCTGCATTTTTATCGTTGACTAACTCTATTCATTTCAAATTCCGTTTAGGTAGAAAAGATCTTGTATCGTCAAATACCTATGTAATTCTTTAGTTCTTTATTTTTTCTACTCTACTTTAACCTGTCTATAGATGATCAGTTAAGTGTATAAAACGAAGTGCTTGTTCCTGCTCTAATGTATATGTTAGTAAATGGATGCTAAAATACCATATAAGCAGGATACACGTGTTATAAGGGTTCGTTTATGATGGATTTAATTTATACATTTACAGCCCGATTCACAAAGAAGTTTAAGCTAATCCTGTTTTGGATTAGCGAATTCTACTCTAATTTTGACTTGTTACTTGTTGTTTTTGTTATTTCACATATTTATGTCAATGGATCCCCTGAAGAAGGCACCAGTTTATGGTGCCGAAATGTTGGGATTCAATTAATAAATACAGAACTTAAACTAAAAAAAGGTAGTATTTTTCCAATTAAAAATTTGAAATTATAGGTAAAATTGTGGTAAAATGCATATATCCATCAGAAATACCGCCAATCTGGTTAATGAATTGGAAGAATCTCTGACATTTAGGAACTTCCTCATACAATGAAAAATAGATATAATTAGAATTATATGTGTGCAGAAGACATGTTAAATATAATAAATAACAATATTTGAGTAAAGTTCTGTAATTTTTGTTATAAAACGACGGTTCGAAAGCGAAGTGCAATACAATACTTATATAGCCTAATATGGAAATGGCGAGAGGTCTTGTGCTGGCCACAATAGATTTTTACTATTGCTGACTTGTACAATGGAGAAAGAAATAAACACAAACGTAAAAAACATAGACGCGCGCCGTGAAACACAAATGTACAATTATATTTAATTTTGGATGTGAATAAAATGGTATATAGCATTATTTGTATTTTTACCTCCCGCTACTCTAGGTAAAGGAGGTATAGGGATCGTGCTAAAAATCGCATATAGAGATTTTAGTGAATAAGCACGTATGTATGTGTGTGTGGATCCTGTGGACACGATTTCTCAAATACTATCAACCAGAAAATTTTGAAATTTTGCATATCCATTCTATACTAATATGGAAAGAGTTCATTAGTTTTTAGTGTATATTGGATAACCGGAAGTAACACTAATACAAACTTTCAACACTTTTTCTTGAAAAAATTCATTGAATATATTTTTTTAGACCTTTTACAAATAAAAATTGGATATAATGCTACAATCTTCAATTCTACGATAATAATTTATTTTTGTACATCATCTTGCCTTTTGCGGCAAACAAAAACATAATATTTTAATAATAATTTTGACATATTTAAACAAATGTCACTGTCAGGAAGCAATTACATTAAAATTAATTATGAAACCATGTTAAGAAGATTGTATTGAGTCTAATGAAATTCAGGTTATTGCAAATCATATATTTTCGATCATACATAAATATTAGATGTACAGGGTGATCCGATATAAATTTGATATATTTGCACCACTAAAAATCGAACAGCTGTGAATAAGCACGTGTTATCAAAGTGTGTGTGCTGACCACAACAGATTTTTTTAAAAATTATTGTTAAGCTTAAGGGGTTTTTCTTTTTACTTTTAATTTAACCTTAATTCTCCATTTTAGTTTTTAATTATAAATCTAAACAGTTTAATATACATTCCTCGTACAGACGTAAATAAAATAATATATTATGACACATTGTCAGAGAAAATACGAATATCGACAAAAAAACTGATATATCTTAAACAAAAACTACAATATCTTTGGAACATTTATCAAATTTTGTTGCGAAAAATATTACTCCACTGCATAAATTCTCCTGACATTAGTTTTTGAACATAAATTTTATTTATTGAAATATTTTCAATCAATATTTCATCGTGAAATTCTTAACCTATAAATTTTTCTTTTAAGAAAATGAAAAAACCTTAACAAAATTTTCTAGACATTTCAAATAAAGAATTTAAGCACTTGTTTGTCGTGTACTGCAATACTGTTTTAACAAAGGATGTAATAAATATTCTCTAAGAGGTTCGGACACTATTTTCAAGACTTTGTAAACTTAGACAGGTTCAAGTAAATTTGAAAATAATGACGTCGAACATAGAGGTAGCAAATGGGGATTTAAATGGATCATAAATTTATTAACAAGTGTTGTGCTAAATTTATGAAAATTATTTCGTTTTGATATCACTAAAGGCTAATTTAAGAAATTATAATTTATATTTTAAAATGTATACTCAGTTAAAACGCATATGATGGTTTTTAAAAGATTTACAAATATAGAAATTTTAGATTTGGAATATAACTATATTTTATATTTGTAGTCGAGTGAATTTGGTCTAATGTTCCATATATTTATTTCAATATTAAATACAAATTATATGTACGTTTCGGGCAAAAATTAGCCCATCTTCAGCAATAATAATATATAAACTTTCAGTTTATAGAAAAAATCATATCCATGATTTATAGGTAATCATAACAGGAATGATGAAAAAGAAACTGACAAAAGCTATCACCATGGCGACAGGTGAAGCTTATGTCAGTTTATTTTTCATCATTTCTACTATTTGTTAACTCCATTTTTATAAATTCTGCAGCTTATACAAATAACCACAGCCCTTAGTGACACAATTTAGATGTTCAAACGTGCCTTTTAAGAAAATTCCAGGCCTCCACCACTGTTTCCAGCTTGGTGGGGTAAAAAAGGTACCTTTCAAACAATTGAAATTCGAGTGCGGTATTATTTGGGCGAATGCCGCCACAACAGTTCTCTGATTTATCGCCAGAGGGCTGGCCCCTCAATAGGACGGCTCTAGTTCTAAAGGTTCTGCTCTCTCATAGACACATGGTCTATGGGTGGACGTTGTAACAATAGATCTTTTCGTTTTACACTCGGATGGAAAATAATACATGACCTTCTGTCGACTGCTGTGTTTGTACTCCGCCCTTAAAAAGCCGACTTTGGTTTTCACTGTGAAATTTGATACCTTTCAGAATAAGACACTAGCAAAAATGCCATTTCCATATTAGGCTATATAAGTATTGTACATATTTGACATTTCTAATACACAAAAACACATACTTTCTTTATACATTTTTATATTTTTTAATTAATTCTATTCACTCTTATTCTTCTAATGTTCAAGATTCTTCCAGGAGATACGTCCAGAACACATCACAAATGGTGTCAATTCTTATTACGACCGACTAGAATATTGCCTCAGAGTGATTGGGGGTATTTTTTAACAATTATTACTTGAAAGTTATGAATTTTTGTAAGCTAAAGTTTGTTAAAATGTGCAATATTCATGTTTTGATTTTTTGTTAATCGTATGTAGGCCAATTTATTGGAAATTAGTTTTATGTTACATTTTAAAATGGACTAATATTACATTGCTGTTATTTTTTGACAATAGTGAGTAACCATGGAAGTGACTGACCATATGTTGCATGTTAAAATAAATTCCCTGTATGTACAACACTAATACAAGCCTAATATGGAAATGGCGAGAGGTTTTGTACTGGCCACATATACAATAAGGAAATCAGTTGACATTCTGATAGCTTTTTCTGGGAAGTACATTTAATCTTTCTTATTGTTTTTTTAATTAAATATTTGAAATTATAGGTAATTTGCATACATATATCCATCAGAAATACCGCCAATCTGGTTAATGAATTGGAAGAATCTCTGACATTTAGAAACTTCCTCATACAATGAAAAATAGATATAATTAGAAATATATGTGTGCAGAAGATATGTTAAATACAATAAAAAACAATATTTGGGTAAAGTTCTATAATATTTTGTTATAAAACGACGGTTCGATAGCAAAGTGCAATACAATACTTATATAGCCTAATATGGAAATGGCGAAAGGTCTTGTCCTGGCCACAACAGATTTTTTTGTTTAGATTTAAATTTATACGAATTTTACGCCCTTAAATAATAGAAATTCTGCATTTTGCAACTATCATAAATAAAATACTTTGCAACACATTACAAAAAGCTGCAATTTGCATGATTACATTTTTATAGAGCATGTAAAAACATTAATGCAAACAGTAATGTCTGTGTTTGCCTATATATGTTTTCCTCATATATTTTCGTCCGTATTTTGTGACCTTATTCTGATTTGCATGAAACCGGATAAAAAAGTAAATTTGTGCTTCATAAAAATGTTGGAATTTAAAACATTGCGAACTATATAAACGCACAACAGGATGTTGTTTTAAAAGATTAAATTTCAAACTATAAAATTAATAAAACTCAGTTGTAAATGGAATTTTATATTTACTGATATAAACAAATGCAATTAATCCTACACGATATTTTGTGTATGGTTTCCATTTGCAATTGATATTTTTTGCAATATTTATTTACGTACATCTAATAAAATATATTTGATTCGAAAACGAATTAAATCATAAATATTATTTTTATTTAACAAATTAATAACATACTTCAGAATTTACAAATAATATAAAAATCTGGTGTGGTCAGAACGACAGTTTTTTCTGGGAAGTATATTTAATCTTTCTTATTCTTTTATTAATTAAATATTTGAAATTATAGGTAAAATGCATATATCCATCAGAAATACCGCCAATCTGATTAATGAATTGGAAGAATCTCTCACATTTAGAAACTTCCTCATACAATGAAAAATAAATATAATTGGAATTATATGTGTGCAGAAGACATGTAAAATACAATAAAAACAATATTTGGGTAGTTCTGTAATTTTTTGTTATAAAACGACGGTTCGAAAGCGAAGTGCAATACAATACTTATATAACATAAAATGGAAATGGCGAGAGGTATTGTGCTGGCCACAACAGATTTTTTTATTTAATATTTTTGAAGAGCAGGTAAAAACTTGCTACCCATATATAGAATTACGCCGCACCAATGAATGGTCGTAAAGCCATAGCGTTTGTTTGTACGGATAATGTAGATCTCCTGTTTGACGTTTCAATAATAGTTTGGAGGTTAGTATTTTAGTTTTTTTTTTGGTACCGATATTTTAAATTACATGTAACAACCTATGTGTTTATTTGTGAAGTAATTAATATATTTGAGAGCCCAGAGAGAGAAAAAAATGAACTAATGCCAAATTCAAATTAAAATTTTCTCGCACGCATGACATCTATACGTTACATTTTTAAACATATGGTTTCCTTTTCCATTTTAATATAATGACGTCACAGAAAATTTTCTTTCTTAATTTACTAAAAAACAAATAATTTTTACCTTCCGTCACCTTTAGGTAAGAGAGGTATTGTCTTTGGTCAAAAAATTCGGTGGTAAGTTTTTAATGAATAAGCACGTTTTTAGGGTCCTTACAATACGAATATACCATTTTTAAGATGATGTCTGTATGTATGTGTGTGTGTGTGTGTCCGTGTGTGTGTGTGTGTGTGTCCGTGTGTGTGTGTGTCGATAACTTCTATACTACAATTCTAAAAATTATAATTCTTTCATATTCCTCTTCTATACCTACATCAATAATAATAATAATAATAATAATAATAATAATAATAATAATAATGCTTTATTTCAAAGACGAAGATGAAGAGTTGATTAGATTTTGGTTATAATTGATCCACCGGAAGTACCCTTATTTGTAGTTTTTAACAGTTTTTCTTAAAAAAACGCAGTTAAATATTATTTTTTGTCATTTTGTTATTATATATATTAAAGAAAATACTCTTCTTTATACAGTTTGATTATACATTTTCCTTCATATTCAATAGATGTAAATTTAAAGCATAATACAGATATTAATTTTCAAAAATTAGTCAGCTTTGCTATTTATCATGGAAACAGCTGACATAATTATTCAAAAAAATTTAATTGACAGATGTCAGTTGCAAGTGCAAAACCAAATATGGAAAAAAGTATAGGATTTAAAATTGGTATATCATAGTGTTGCTCGCAAGTGACACGCAGAGAAAGGCCAAAGAGAAGATGGAAGGACATTACTTAGTGTAGTTTATGTTATAATTTTATTGGATTTATAGAACCTTTTCAAATGAACTTTTGGTATGGAATTTGTAAAAAATAGTTTGTGTTTTTACTTGATATTATATAGAATCTGTTCTAAGGATCTTTTGGTATGGGATTTGTACAAAATACATCGAATTGACGGAAGGTTTTGTGCTGGCCAAAACAGATTTTTTAAAATAAAATTTATATTTTTATATATGTTTTCAACATAACATTACGTATATAGTTATAGAAATCGAATTTTCAGTACCACGCAAGTAGCCCATTGCCTCATCGCTATGGGAACGTCTTAATATGTGCCAATTCAAAATTTATAAATCCCTATTTATCTGTACGTCTTCCTGCCCAGGTAGACCCAAACAAATTCAATAGCTATTCTGTACATTTATTGTCCCTTCGCTATTTACGGTGCTGAAAGATGGACAACTGCCTATCGAGGCCGAGGGTAAAATTGTTTGTTATTTCGTCGACCGATCACATCCCATTTATATTCTACCAACTTCAAAATCCTTCATTTGTTAGGTTAGGTAGCTACGAGGAATGAAAACTCGTACAAAATAAATTTGCCAGCAAATAAATTAAATTCTTTGCAAAGTATCCGAACATACTTCAACATGATTGATATCGTCAAGTTTTCTTTGTGGCTGAAATTGTTCAAGGCGAAACTTTGTTGTCAACTGATTACAATTCGAGTAGGTTTCATTCTTCAACGCACAGTCATAGTTTTAACTTATTTTATAAAGTCTTCTTTAGCAAATAGTACTTGCTGCTAAGTACTTTAAAGAAAACTACTCTGGTTGATGTGCTTTATAAATTTTTAAATGAAATTTCAAATATAAAAATCTGATGTGGCCAACACAAAAGCTCCCGCTATTTAATTTTTATTAATTTAAATACATACCTCCGTATTTACTAACGCTACAAACTGTTCCATTGCAGAAAACTATTGTTTTATTTACTATTTTCTTCTTAAAACGTCACTATTATTAATTTGAAGTGAATATGTTTTTTGACAGTGACATTTACTGTCTATTGTCAGTTACATTCATTTGAAATATGAATTGTGTAACAAAGGAATTGTGTTTATCTTAGGCTTCGCGACTAATAAAAAAATCTGATGTGGCCAACACAAAACCTCCCGCTATTTAATTTTTGTTAAGTTAAATACATACCTACGGATTTACTAACGCTGCAAACTGTTCCATTGCATAAAACTATTGCTTTATTTACTATTTTCTTTTTAATATGTCACTATTATTAATTTGAAGTGATTAGTTTTTTGACAGTGACATTTACTGTCAGTTACATTCATTTGAAACATGAACTATGTAACAAAGGAATTGTGTTTTTCTTAGGCTTCGGGACTTGTAATAAAAAATTATTTTTAAATTTATCTGTAAAATATATAGAAAAAGTATTAATGTATTCCTGTAGAAAATTTAATAATCTTTAATTTTCATAACGACAAAATGCGAAAAAATGGCATTTAATGGTATTTTTTGAAGAAAAATCATTATAAGCTTCAGGTAAAGTGCCATTTCCGGTTATCCGATTTACATCAAAATCTAATGGCTTCTTTTCATATTAAAATAGGGTATAAATACAAGGTTTCAGAGTTTTCTGAATGATAGTATTTGAGTTAGAGCGAAGACAAAATCCCTACACATACATACACACACACATACATACATACATACATACACACACATACACACATACAGACATCATCGTGAAAATGTTAAAATTGGATTCTAGGTACCTTAAAACGTGGTCATTTACTAAAATCTCGATACGTGATTTTTAGCACGATCCCTATACCTCCCTTACCAAGGGTAGCGGGAGGTAAAAAAACGTACGCAAGTAGCCCATTGCTGTGCGTATCAGTTTCTGACTTGTTTACACTTGATTGGTGATTGGTGATTGGTGTTACGCACTATATATTTTAAAGAAAATTGTACTGTGATTGTTGTGCTTTAAAATTTTAAAATACAATATAAATATGTGTTGTGACCAGCACAATACCTCTCGCCATTTCCGTTTTGTTATATAAGTATCGAATTTAATATTTCTTGTGCACACAAATAATTCTAATTATAAGATTACACAATATTTGGGTATAAGTTCTGTATTATTTATTATTTAATCGTCTACCCTTTTTGGATGTTCTTTTGGAAAAACACGATGATGGTAAGCTGATTCATTCAGTATACAGAAAACCAACGCACACAAACCAATATCTTCATGAGACTTCTAACCACCATCCTGCGCAAAAAGCTTGTACCATAAGAACATTATATCAGAGAGCTACTTCTTTATGTCATCCTAGTAAACTTCAAGAAGAAATACATTTTTTGGATGATGTTTTTCAAAAAAATGGTTACAGTAAAGCTCAAATTAGAAGAGCACTAAAAACGAAGAATAAACCACTACCTCAAGTCACTACTGATAGAAAATTATATGCCACTTTACCATTTGTTGCCAGTGTTACTGACAAAATTGGCAGGATTTTAAAGAAATATAATATACAAACTTCTTTCAAATCAAGTTTAAAAATACGTGATCTTCTTGGTAGTGTTAAAGATAAAGTTCCTCTGCAATGTTCCGGCATTTACAAGATTCCTTGCCAATGTGGAAAGGTATACATTGGGCAAACTGGAAGAACGGTAGCTACTAGAATAAAGGAACATCAACGCCATATAAGACTAAATCAGCCTGATAAATCAGCAGTAGCTGAACATGCCATTGAGAATTTACACGGAGTTGACTTTAAAAATACGAAAATTATAGCACATGAAAATCAATGGATTAGAAGATTGATTAGAGAAGCAGTAGAAATCAAGAAGTCACCTGATAATATAAATTTAAACACGGGCTATGAACTCAATAAATCATGGTACCCTGTTATTCGACCTTAATATTCATGTGGCGAAGGAGGATTGTTGCATAACTATTATTGTGGTCCGGATGCGGTTATTCGCTACCGAAAATCGGTCACTCTAATTTGTTATTTTATTTGAATACAATACTTTAACATTTATATTGTTCTGATTATGCATTTTTTTCACATTTCTAGGCCACTTCTCAGCCAGTTTTTTGCGGACGGTTTTTTCCTCTGGCATACAGAGAAGTTGCATCCCCGCCGTCCAAGTCATTGCCCGGGTTTTGCATTTTCACAGAAAACAGGTTGTTTGCTGTTTTCTGTTTTTGTGCCAAAAAATTGCATAATTTTTTCTAAGTTACTTATGATTTGTATTATATGTTTTTCCATTAATCATTGTACCTTTGAATTGCTAGTTGTCTTGACTACATATTTATTTTTATTATAATTTTTTACCTGAAGAAGACAGCACCTAGCTGTCGAAACGTTGTATTTTTCAATAAATAATACAGAACTTATACCCAAATATTGTGTAATCTTATTAAAATGAGTTCTGAAAACATCTTTCAATTCTAATTATATCTATTCTTTCATTCTATAAGGAATTTTGTCCTACTCTTCTAAAATTAGTATATATACCTACCTACAATTTTAAATAAATATATCATCAAGGCATATTACCCATTTCTGGGTGTGCCAGTATCTACAACACATGTAGATATATTTTTCCGTGTGGGCACTCCTGTGTAAAACAGTTCTTCATAACATGTCTCCAAATCGCTTCTGGAGGCGTTTTCTAAGCGAAATATGAATAAGAAAATTAATAAAAGAATAAATCCTTATGAATTTGTGGTTTACAAAAATAAATCTTATACCTAAATAAAACGAAAGTCGTTCCTTCAACAGCAGGCAAAAATAAAGATAATTTATCAACGTAGCGATGGAAACAAGTGAGATTTAATTTCAAGATCCATTAAAAACGTTACATTCGATTAGGACGTAACAAAGGGATTCTGCTCTCACTGCATCAGCCAATACAAAACAGAAGCTCTCCAGCACAGAGTTCACGTCGGACACTATCTCACACACTCGCATATACCTATATCATAGAAGATAGTGTGTGTGCGCCATTTTTGATTGATTAATGTTACTCCCAGCCAAATTAAATTGTGGAATGTTTTTATTTTTAAACCTAGTAATTTTTCAATATTTTAAAGTTTAAACTGATGTCTGGATTTGTTAATTAATACTGCTTACCTCTCGCTAAGAGAGATATTGGATTCATGCTAAAAATCTCATATCCAGATTTTAATGAATAAGTACGTTTCAAGGTCGGTAGAATCCGATTTTAACATTTTTACAATGATGTCTGAATGAGTGTATGTGTGTATGTGTGTGTGTGTGTGTGGATGTGTGTGTATGTCTGGATGTTGGAGAGACGGTTCCTCAAATTCTATAAGACTTAAAAAATATTTAACTGCAGTTTCCTCAATCTGACATCACTGGGAAGTGCTGAAAAGGTTTTGGTAACAATTGGACAACCGGAAATAGTAGTTTCTTTAAAAAAATCTTCTAAATATTATTTTTTGAAATTTTTTTATTACATTGAACATTTTTATTATATCTTCTATAGATTTCGAGATAGACTGAATTATAAATATATACAATAATCCATTATACATATACCGTGAGTATTTTTTAACGTGAAACATTGGGTTTGTCATATCCATGGTTACGATTTGACATTTGATTGACAGCAATGTATTTGCCCGTTCCATTTAAAATGAAACATAGGAAACGAATCGACATTTGATAAGACATCAATAGAGGTTAATTTTGTTTAAATAATTATATGCATTCTAAATTAAAATTAGTTGTGGAAAAAATATAGTGTGCACCTTGTGTCCGAGTGGTTTTCTGGCTCGGCTAAATTTCTTGCAATATTTAAATGTAATACTTCTGTCAAATTCATTCCCCATGTGTCATTTTAAATGAGACAGACAAAAACATTGCTGTCAATCAAATGTCAAATCATAACTTGTAGGAAAATTCAACGGTTATCTGTCATATTCACAAGATGACATTAGAGGTTAATTTTGTTTAAATAATTATACCTGTTTTCTAAAAATTAAATTTAGATGTAGAAAAAATACAGTGTACACCTTGTGCTCGAAATATGTTTCGTTCCCTATGTTTCATTTTAAATGAAACGGGCAAATACATTGCTGTCAATCAAATATCAAGTCGTAACCATGAATATAACAAACCCAATGTTTCACGTTAAAAAATACTCACAGTAATGAATCAATCGGCCTATGGAAACCAGTTGAAAAATTAAAATGTTTGTAATTGACATAAATGTCAGTGTCAAATATCCAGACATTACAGAAGATATAGAATTCGTACATGGACAAATAGAAATATGAGAAGCTGTTGTTATAATGAAGTAAAGACTCCGTCAACATCTAAAGTTGGTATAAAAAGAAAGGAGGATTATTTATAAGCCAAACTATGTACAGTTCAGTGTCAGCTAAACACACGCTTACTATACATATAATTCATAATATTTATACCCTTCAGAAATACCGCCAATCTCGTCAATGAATTGGAAGAATCTCGAATATTTAGAAGAGTAGGAGGAAGCTAGTTCAAAGAATGAATTGAAAAATAATGAATAGATGTAATTAGAATTTTTTGTGTGACATGTGAAATGATGGCTTATCAAAGCCAATTCAGTCAATATTGTACCTATGTGATTGTTTAATACCTGTTTTGATTGATTTGCCAAATTTTCAAGTGCTAATCAACTGTCATTATGGATTTCAATATTTATTGTTTCGTTTGTTGTTTTTTCGGTGAAACAATTGCCAAAAAGCAGACATAAAACTGTAGCAATTAATGTAAACGCCATTATAAAATGCTCATTATGGAGATTATCAAATAATTACTTTTTATGCAAAGAGTAAAGTTCACAATTTTGTTTTTACCTTCCGTCACCTTTAGGTAAGGAAGGTCAAAAAATTCGATGGTGAGTTTTAAATGAATAAGCACGTTTTAAGGTCCCTACAATACGATTTTACTGGTTTTACGATGATGTCTGTATGTGTGTGTGTGTGTGTGTGTGTGTGTGTGTGTGTGTGTGTATGTGTGACAAATTTTTCTCCGAGGATAACTCCAAAACTACAATTCTAAAAATTATGATTCTTTCGTATTCCTCTTCCTTACAATCATACGAAGAGCTGATTAGATTTTGGTTATAACTGGTCAACCGGAAGGACCCTTATTTGAAGTTCTTAACAGTTTTTCTTGAAAAAACGCAGTTAAATATAATTTTTCGACATTTTGTGATTATAAATATGAAAGAATATCTTATTCTCTATACGATTTGATTACACCTTTTCCTTCATATTCAATAGATAGAGTTATAGGGAGATTAAGAGAGTTTAACTTTCAAAACCAATCAGCTCTGTTAAAATTATGGAAACAGCAGATGTCAAGTGCAAAACCAAAGTGGAAAGTATATGATCTGAAAGTGATATAAGTAGAGATGCATTCGAGCCGGTCCGGCCCGGGCTTTGAGGTTTGAATCGGGGTGGGCCGAAAATAAAAATTACAGGCCCGACTCGAAGATCGACTCGACAAAAAAATTAGCTAGCCCGGCTCGAAAATCGACTCGAAATCAGGCCGGGCTTCGGGCCGGGCCGGGCAAAAGATCGAAATTGCGTGCATCCGGCATTCCTAATGTTGATTTTTATGTTAAGGCGAAATGTTTAACTTTTTTCGTGTCAAACTTATAAAATACATCTACATTCTTATAACTTTCAACATTAATTAACATAAGTTGTTAAAAAAGAGACCCTTCTAGTGTAAGTTTGTTATAAAATTACAGACCTACGAGTATTTAACACTTTGTTTACCAAAGAATTTAGACAACTCGAAATTGAGGCAGGCTTCGGGCCGGGCCGGGCCAAAGCTCGAAATCGAGTGCATCTCTAGATATAAGTGACATAGTGTCCCTCGCAAGTGGCTTGCAATTATGTTTTTCGTTGAAATTTAAAACGTCGCTCGGTAAAACTATTAAAATTTAATTATTTATTCATAATCGAAAACTCGTTATAAATACATATTATTTTCAATTGGAATTTCATGCGTAATGGATATCCCAATGAAAATATTTAAAGTATGTAAAAATCGGTTTTTGATATTGCTGGATTGAAAAATATTTAATAATTTATTAAAAACAAAATCTGTTTTTGCAGAATATTAAAATTTTTAATTAAAATTAATATTAAACACACAGCAATTTTGTAATAACAATTTGTTTTTGAAGTGAAGAGCAAAATAAAAGTGTAACTGCTGCATATACAAGGTTTTCAAAATAAGTGGACAATAATACGAGTATGTAACGTTTTTATTTGGAAATATGATTGTGGTTCTGTAATTTTAAAAATATTTAAATTGTTTCTCGCTTAAAACAAATGGAAAACTAAGAGTGGAATTTTTATGTTCTTCGTTACAAAGTAATGACAAAAAACAAATATTAACATTTAACATTGTTAATATAATCATATATCGAATTTATAAATTAAGCATGGTTTTTTAAAATTATTTGTCATTTAATAAATACATTTCTTGATGTCTAAAAAAATATATTAAATATTGTTTCTTTTGTCATCTATATAGATTTTGTTTAATATTAACAAATTTTGTTTGGTATAAGTCGGTACTCTTTTGTCTAAACGCGTCAGTCAGCTATCTTACGTCGATGTGTATGAGTGTATGATCAAAATCCAAACAATTTTACAGTGTTTTGCTTATTTTAGTAGTTTTATAGTGAATATAATTGACTGGACATTTGTTTTAGGGTGTGAAAGTGTGCAAAAGTATCCTGGTCAAAATGAAGACAAGAAAATATGGAAAAGGTAAGTGCCTTCAATATAGTAGTTAGTATAATGTTAAAATTGCAATTAATGTAAATCTGTACTATTATTCATTAATTTGTACAAATAACTATGTTACTACAAACAACAGATATTGTGCATAGCACAAGGGGCCACGCTAAAATTATTGAAGACACATGATTAATATTTTTTAGAATTTTATTTTATACAAGCAATTTTGCATATATATGTATATGTACACGTACGGTGCAAATTTTTAAGCTAAACAGATATTTAAACCGTCCATACTTTGTAAAGGTGATACAAAAATCAAACAGTTAAATTATTATTAAACGTATGCATTTGTTCATAAAATATTTTCATATAAACCAGAAACTGTGTAGGTATATAGTAACAAAAATATACTTACGTATTACGAAACTGCTAAAAAAATTAGCATGTCTTCTGCGCACATAAAATTCTAATTATATCTATTTTTCATTGTATGAGGAAGTTCCTAAATGTCAGAGATTCTTCCAATTCATTAACCAGATTGGCGGTATTTCTGATGGATATATGCATTTTACCTGAATAAATAAATAAATAAATAAATAAATAAATAAATAAATATATCATCGCCGTATATTACCCATTTCTGAGTGTGCCAATCTGTGCTGTACACAGATTCCGGTAATGATGATGACATATTTGTACCGTGCGGGCGTTTACCAGGCGTCACCTCACGGGCACTCATTTTACATATAATTTTAAATATACTTAATTAATAAAATAAAGAAAAATTAAAAGTATTTCCCAGAAATAGCTTTCAGAATGTCACTAAAACTGCTATATATAAACATTTGAATTTGTCAACTGGTTTCCTTAGTGTATTATTCTATATATTACAGTGTCTTTATCTCTAAATCTTTAGAAGATATAATAAAGATTTTAAATGTATCAGTTGTAGAATTTTTTGTTCTTCAATATTTGTAATAACACAAATTTTCAAAAAATAATATTTAGAAGACTTTTTTAAGAAACTACTATTTCCGGTTGTTCAATTGTTACCAAAACCTTTTCAGCTCTTCCCATTAATGTCAAATTGAGGAATATTTAGTTAAATTAGTCTTTAGTCGTATTGAATTTGAAAAACCGTTCCTCCAACATACACACACACACACACACACACACACACATCCACACACACAGACATCATCGTAAAAATGTTATAATCGGTTTATAGGGACCTTAAAATGTGCTTGTTCACTAAAATCTGGGTCTCAAAACTTTTGCATGCCACTGTATATTTAAATTTCATTTTATTCTGTCATAAATGTTTCCCTAATAGAACCATCCTTTAAGTGAATATGTGAACGGTAGTTGCAAAACGAAAAAAATGTTTCAATTAATACTTCTCATTATCATATCATTTTACACTGGCGCTCGTTACGAGAATAGGTAGTATTATTAGATAATTAGCACACTATGCAAAGTAGTAATAGTAATCGTATCTCGAGAACTGCATTAGATTTCTTCGTTGGGTCTGCAGGGACGTTCCTCATCCCTCTGGGCTGCGCGGTGTTCCAGTTTCACCTGCTGATGACTCGAACGAGATATTCCATTCGAAATGTTTGTCTTCCATTACATTCGAAGACAACGAAGCTTGCACAAAGCCCACGTGTTATTACGTGTTGTAAGCTACATTAAATGTGTAATTTTCTTTTCGAAATTAATATTATCATAACAGAAAGGGAAACATGTAATTTATTTTTTTAATATAGCAGAAATAAGGGTGCAAATATTTGTAAATGTGCTGTTTTCTTTGGGTTTAATAAGAAAAGGATGAGAGGATTGCAAGAGTTGAAATGTTTTGTAAGGAATGCAAGAATAATTAAATTCTTGTCTTTGTGTTTTGGCGAAAATTGGAGGAATTTATTTCACATATTTTCTAATTAAAGAGTTTTGTAAAGTATCAATTATTAGCAACATTCAACATTCCATTGAAACTTTCTCCTCCATAAAACACACGCAGTCTTTTTTGTCATTACTAGACAAATGTCCACAGGAGTTCGACCTGTTCACGTTTTCAACAATCAAATGGGGGATTCCACCATTTTTTTATAATTTCATCTGAAAATATTAGGAAAACTAAGACTATTAATGAAAATCCGGTGAAAAAAATTCCTATTAATAAGCAAGAAGAGCAATACGAAAAAACATACACATACAGACATCATCGTAAAACATGTAAAATCGTATTCTATGGACCCTAAAACGTTCTTATTCATTAAAAACTCACCACCCAATTTTTTGACCAAAAACGATACCTTCCTTACTTAAAGGTGACGGAAGGTAAAAAATTACATTACCCTATATAATAGCAAAAACCCGAAAACAATAAAAAAAATCTGTTGTGGCCAGCACAAGACCTCTCGCCATTTCCATATTAGGCTATATAAGTATTGTACTGCACTTCGCTTTCGAACCGTCGTTTTATAACAAAATATTACAGAACTTTACTCAAATATTGTTTTTTATTATATTTAACATGTCTTCTGCACACATATAATTCTAATTATATATATATATATATATATATATATATATATTTTTTTCATTGTATGAGGAAGTTTCTAATTTTCAGAGATTGTTCCAATTCATTAACCATGTGTGTGTGTGTGTGTGCGTGTGTGTGTGTGTGGATGTGTGTATGTGTGTGTGTATGGCTGGATGTTGGACGGACGATTCCTCAAAAACTATAAGACTTAAAAAATTCTTCTAAATATAATTTTTTGGGAGTTTTTTTTATTAAATATTGAAGAACATAAAATTCTCCATCTAATACACTTAAAAAATTTATTATATCTTGTATAGATTTAGAGATAGAGACACTATAATTTATAGAGTAAACTAATCGCAGAGGCCAAGGCACTAAGGAAACCAGTTGACAAATTCCAATGTTTATAACATGACACATGTCATTGTCAAATATCAACAGTTTTAGTGACATTCTGATAGCTTTTTCTGGGAAGTATATTTAATTTTTCTTATTGTTTTATTAATTAAATATTTGAAATTATAGGTAAAATTGTGGTAAAATGTATATATCCATCAGAAATACCGCCAATCTGGTTAATGAATTGGAAGAATCTCTGACATTTAGAAACTTCCTCATACAATGAAAAATAGATATAATTAGAATCATATGTGTGCAGAAGACATTTTAAATACAATAAAAAACAATATTTGAGTAAAGTTCTGTAATTTTTTGTTATAAAACAACGGTTCGAAAGTGAAGTGCAATACAATACTTATATAGTGTAATATGGAAATGGCGCGAGGTCTTGTGCTGGCCACAACAAATTTTTTATTTATTTATTTATTTATTTATTTATTTATTTATTTCATTTCTACCTTGTGAATCAAGTCACAAAAGATGCCATTTTTATGACGTTTGAAGAAAGAAATATATTTGGGCAACAAGATGTTTATAGTCTTTTTCTGTTATCGCCGATTGATCAGTTGGGTCATATTTTACGTTGGGAAATGTCAACTGCAAACCTGTACAACACCTAGAAATGGTCGAATTCTGATGATATATGTACTAATTTTGTTAAGTGCAGTTAGCAGTTTCTTACCAGTAAATCACAACACCTATAGATAATATTGCCCATTTCTGTTCACTCAGAGTTAGTTGTCGAATTTATTGCTCGGGTATTCAGACCAAATGACCACTTGACAATTGATTATGAAGGCTCCTTTCATTTGCAAAGTGAGAATTAATATAATAAGATGATGTTCTATATAAATATTTCAACATAATTTCTGTGAGTGTTAGAATGTAATCGTTACTCTTGTACTGTTAGCATGCATACATAAGAACATATTAAAGTGACCGATTTTCGGTAGCGAATAACATTCACATGAATGTTATAACAAAAATCTGTTGTGCCCAGCACAATACCTCTTGCCATTTCCATTTTATGTTATATAAGTATTGTATTGCACTTCGCTATCGAACCGTCATTTTGTAACTAAAAAATTACAGAACTTTACTCAAATAATGTTTTTATTGTATTTAACATATCTTCTGCAAACATAATTCTAATTATATCTATTTTTCATTGTATGAGGAAGTTCCTATTTGTCAGAGATTCTTCCAATTCATTAAAAATATTGGCGGTATTTCTGATGGATATATGCATTTTACCACAATTTTACCTATAATTTCAAATATTTAATTAATAAAACAATAAAAAAAATTAAATATACTTCCCAGTAAAAGCTATCAGAATGTCACTAAAACTGTTGATTTTTGACACTGACATGTGTCATTTACAAATTATGTTATAAACATTGGAATTGTAAGTGCTAATACCTAACGGGGAAGCACTGTAAATTTAAATAAAAAAAAAAAAAAAAAAAAAACATTGGAATTTGTCAACTGGTTTCCTTAGTGCCGTAGCCTCTGCGATTAGTTCACTCTATAAATTATAGTGTCTTTATCTCTAAATCTATACAAGATATAATAAAATTTTTAAGTGTATTAGATAAAGAATTTTATGTTCTTCAATATTTAATAAAAAAAACCTCCCAAAAATTATATTTAGAAGAATTTTTCTAAGAAACTACTACTTCCGGTTGTTCAATTGTTACCAAAACCTTTTCAGCTCTTCCCAGGAATGTCAGATTGAGGAAGCTGCAGTTAAATATTTTTTAAGTCTTATAGTTTTTGAGGAATCGTGACTACAACATCCAGACATACATACATACACACACACACACACACATCATTTTAAAAATGTTATAATCGGATTCTAGGGACCTTAAATCGTGCTTATTCAATAAAATCTGGATATGCGAATTTTAGCATGAATCCAATACCTCTCTTAGCGAGAGGTAAAAATAGCTCAAATATACGTTGCACAGCGGTAATGTTGATTTCTCTTGTAAATTTCATAGATTCATCGTACGCTCGTCATGAACGTGAACATTTTTAACTTTATTAAAAAATAATCACCGTATCGGTCGAATAAATATCACAGTAGGCTGTACTACGTACCAACGTCATATGGTCTAATGATGTAATTATCGGAGCTTCCACTGAGCTTTATTGAAAAAGGTTAAAGTTATATATAACCCTGTACTATGAGTAGTTTCAAAGTTTAATTAAACTTTTTTCATAATACATACATAAAAAAATTGTCAGTAGTTTTGTGCTACACCAATTTCTGATTTCTAAAAAGTGGAACATTTATGATTTAGTCAAGAAATTTTAACACTAGTAAATCATGGCGGACACCAATTTTTCAAAAATCTTATATCCGTTTCCCATTTATAATAAATTACAAATAATAATAAATAAATATATCATCACGGCATATTACCCATTTCTGAGTGTGCCAGTACCTGCTTTTTCGCAGATATCGTTGTATCGTGCGGGCACTTACCAGGCGTCACCTCACGGGCACTTATTGCTGGCGTGGAGAGTGCACCACAGAGGTCACTTTCGTGCCATTAAAAATTCGAAATATTTGGCGCCGGTCGGGATCGAACCCGGTTCCCCAGGTTTACGACCAGACACTCGGCACGCGGCCTCGGGACCCCATAATAAATTATAACATACATACATACATACATATATACATACATACATACATACATACATAAATAAAATCACGCGTTTCCCACTTCGTGTGTTAGCAAGAACCCGAAAACAATAAGAAAAGGGATGAAGTAAGAGTTCCACTGAATCAATTAACTCTTTAATAATATTCTTCTTTCGCCTTGTCCAAAATCATCATAACATTCATGCAAATAACATATTAAAGTGACTGATTTTTGGTAGCGAATAACCGCATCCGGACCACAATAATAGTTACAAGCCATGATGATATGTATTTTTCCGACGACCACTACGAAAAGTACAAAAATTCACACGCTAAACTATTACTGAAAGTTAGTCATTGCATATCACTAGCAATGCTGCGTAATATGAAAGCTCGTTAGCCAATCAGATGCGTCCGCAACTGTGTGATATGATTTTATCACACGCTGCGATAACTGAGCGAACTAACCTAAAAATTTGTGTTTCAAAATTTGACAGTTGCAGATAATTTGTTGAATTTACACGGATTAAGAAGGTTGGACTCTGATTTATCATATTTTCACATAATTTTTCGTGAATTCTGATAGCAATGATGTTAACATAAGCTCTGTTCGATGAGAAGTGCTTGAAGTGCAGAGCAGAATAGTGCAGTGCAGTGTAATGTACACTAGCACAGTCTAATTCTTGTGGTTTCATAAAACACACTAGTGTATATTTGGGCAAGTTTGCTCAGTTGTGAGTAATCAAGCCAAGAGTAGCCAAAGGTGTAAAAGGTTAGGTTGTTTATAAACACAGTCATATCATAAAGCTGCAAAGAAGTGACTGCAGAAATGTCTGTTTTAAAGAGCATAGTGCTTGAACTAATAAACGATTCTGACGAATATCAATCATCACTTGATTCTTCATTAGATTCAGAGACAGATATATTAATTAATTCTTTATATAACAAAACAAAGAGAATATACTATATCTGAATCCATTATTTTATTTTCTCAATATGTAAAATTTTAGGTTAATAAACAGATTTGTAGATAGGTTAGAATTAAAATGTCTACCGAACAACATTTAGTTACCCCACTCCTACTCTGCACTTTCTACACCACCTCGCGAGTCAAGTCAGAAACGTGAGAACTAGTTCTTAAAATTTTTGTCATCGAACAGCCTGCCAGAAGCTGCCCGTTTCTCATAAAACATGTTAGTGTAAGAAAGTTAACACTAGGCCGGCCTAGTACATGTCATCGAACAAAGCTATAATCTGCTTTAATATTTTGCTGGCGTGGAGAGTGCACCACAGGGCACTCAAGAATACAGCCACAGGACTCCAGTAAGAATTAATTGAAATTATGATGGAACTTTGCATTTTTTAGTATTTTTCAATTTCATAAAAAAATTATTATGAAATATCAGATATTTCAACAAATAAAAGCAGCAAAAAGCAAATTATTGTTCCATGTGAAATAATTATACATTTTATATCCTGGATAACGATCGGAATTATTCGCTTCATGTAGGTCAAACTGACTCTGAACTCGTTCAACTATGGAAGCGTAGACAAAAACTAGGTTAATTTTAGAATTGTTCCGAAAACTCTTCTAGGACTTGAGTTTCGAAATCAATCTTCTGCAGCTTTTAGATGCAAAGTTTTGATCAGCTTTTTATACTCTTCTCAAAGTATGTTTTGCAACTTCTAAACGAAAAACATTGTTCATAATTGTTGGTTTTCTTTTAAAGTATTTCACTCATAATATTTAAAAACTACTACCTAGATATTTCTTGAGAAAAATGATACTGAATTTATTTTTCCTACGACCACTGTTAAAAGTAGTCTTTTTAACGGTTGCTTAGCGAGTTAAAAATAACAGTTTATAACACAGTGAATACTTTTAAATCATTGTCATTGACAACGGATTAAAAGTAAAAAATCTGTTGTGGCCAGCACAAGACCTCTCGCCATTTCCATATTAGGCTATATAAGTATTGTATTGCACTTCGCTATCGAACGGTCGTTTTATAATAAAATATCACAGAACTTTACCCAAATACTGTTTTTTATTGTATTTAACATGTCTTCTGCACACATATAATTCTAATTATATGTATTTTTCATTGTATGCGGAAGTTTCTAAATGTCAGAGATTCTTCTATTCATTAACCAGATTGGCGGTATTTCTGATGGATATATGCATTTTACCTATAATTTCAAATATTTAATTACTAAAACAATAAGAAAGATCAAATATACTTCCCAGAAAAAGCTATCAGAATGTCAGTAAAACTGTTGATTTTTGACACTGACATGTGTCATTTAAAAACTATGTTATAAACAGTGGAATTTGTCAACTGGTTTCCTTAATGCCTTAGCCTCTGCGATTAAATTACTCTATATATTATAGTGTCTTTATCTCTAAATCTATACAAGATATAATAAAAATTTTAAGTGTATTAAATGGAGAATTTTATGTTCTTCAATATTTAATAACAAACATTTCCAAAAAATTATATTTAGGAGAATTTTTCTCAAAAACTATATATATATGTATATATTCTCTAAATCTATACTTTTATATCACTACATAACGTTTATGGCTGTATCTGATTGCATTTTTGTATTTAGTATTTAGGTCTTCTTCACATAAATACAACTCCGATTGGCACACTAATGGCATACATTGGTTCGTATGGGAACACTTTAGAATAACAAAAATGAATTATTCAATTCGACTTAATTTGACGCTTCAGATTAATTGTCAATATTGTATTTCGTAAAATTGAAGCTAAGAAGATATTCTTTGATAGTAATTTTAACGTTTTGCTCAAATTATAGCAACGAAAATGATTTGTTTAATTAGTGCGCGTCAACTTCAAGGCATAGTGTGTTCATGCAAAACCCTAAAATCTAATTCCTAAAATCCTAAATAATCACTAGATTTAGGGCATATGAATTTAGGATTTAGATATTAGGGTGATAAAAGTGCAACATCGGACACTGACTATGGCTATGCCCAATGTCGTATTTTTGCATTTAGTTTTTAGGATTTAGATCTTTTTCACATAAATACAGCTCCGAATGGCACACTAGTGATATTCATTGATTTGTGTATGGTAACACTTTAGAACAACAAAAATGAATTATAAAATTCGATTCAATTTGATGCTTGAGAGTAAATGTTAATATTATATTTCATAAAATAGAAGCTAAGAAGCTATTCTTTGACAGTAAATTTGACGTTTTGTACAAATTATAGCAACGAACATGATTTGCTTAATTAGTGCGCGTCAACTTCAAGGCATAGTGTGCTCCTGCAAAACCCTAAAATCTTATTCCTAAAATCCTAAATAATCACTAGATTTAGGGCATATAAATTTAGGATTTAGATATTAGCGTGATAAAAGTGCAACATCGCACACAGACTATCAGACATTTTATTTATATTTAAGAAATATATTTAAAAATTTAGATTTAGATAATATTTAGTGGATGAAAGACTCCAGGCTGTTTTGCATGTTGATAAGGGTAGAAAAAAGAAAAATCCAAGGTTTTTTCGTTGCAGAGTGTAAATAATAAATAAATAATTTTCAAATACATTCTGCAACGAAAAAACTTTTTCTTTTTTCTACCCTTAGATAATATTATTTAATATATTGATATATAATATAACATAGAATATAGATGCACTATCTATGTATTTAAAAATTATATATTTGTATAGGGATGTCGGATTATATAATCGTACACTGCGTGATACATCAGATCCTTTTACCCGGTCCCACAGAATTTAAATGACTTGTAAGTCTTCTCCATATTTCTTCCAATTCTTCAGTGGACAATTTATTAATTCTTAATGAACTGTTATTTTCCAGTTCTTCAACATATATTTCTTACTGTCTTTGAGTTGTCCTCGAAGCCCTTTTCTTTATATCCATTGTCAAATTCAATTAAATAAACAAACAATGAATCGATATGTCAAATTTAAATTGAAAAACATATAAAAATTTATTCTGTCAAAATATACATGAAGTTAGATATTATCGTTATAATCCTGATAACGATAATTTATAACGATATGATTAGTAGAATAGGTTTTTGACATTTGTCGTTATTAAAGTCATTTAACCAAATGCTTAGCGACAGTCGTTCAGTAACGATATCGTTATACATTTTTTTAGTAGAATAGGCCTGTTGTCACAGTTTTTAATGTTCTATCCAAATATATAATGTAGAGTTGATCCATACATAGTTAAATATAAATCGATTACGTACTATAAATGATTTAAAATGATCAATTCTCATATGTGTTAGTACTCCTCTGAGCGTCCAAAGGTGTAGGCCGTAGCGGCAGTAACAAATTCATTAATAATATGAGTACGGTTGATTGATGAAGATACCACAAATAGCATACAGCCATTATGCCAATAAATGCTTTATTCACCTGCAACATGTAGTAGTCAGTTAGTCAGTCAGTCAGTCGATCACGCAACTGTTGAATGTCTTTGTGTTGATAACTGCAATTCATCACAAAACATGCCAAATTGTTACCATAATTGTTACACGATGCATGGTGGAATTTCAATGTAATTTGCAATTGCGTTTACTTATTGTTCTGGGGTGAATTGAGGCAATAATCAAATAGTAATAGGAAATTAATGTGACTGGTAAGTTGCAAGGTATCTTATGTAATTGCCAATAGAGGTAGATATGTCAAAGAGGTTACTAATAATCATTGTTATTGCGATACCTTTAGATGTTCGAGTTCAAACTCATAAACAGTTCAGTCGGCTTAAATTTTCAATATATTATAAAACCTACACAAATAGTAAGAGTTTCTACAAAATAGGGCTGTTATGGAATGGTATAGAATTTGTAAAAAATGGTATGTGTTCGTGTTATAATTTTATTGGAACTTTGAGGAACTTTTTTATAGCATTTATCCATTTTTATTTCAATACTTTTATTTCTAAAAATTCACACAGTTGTTCAAATACTCTAAAAATGCGTACACTTACGTAACATTCTCTTTACAATCAAATAATATTGCAATATACCCCACATTTAGATAATACCTTCAAAATTTTCAAAAATCTAATTTTGATGTAACTAGATACTTCTCAATACGCTGATTCCAAATTTTGAAACCGCAGGTTGATATCTCTTTTTGTTCTCGAGATATTTAGATTTAAAGTTTTTCTGAAAACTGCCCATTTTTGGGTAATAACCCAAAAATGGGTCGAGATATGAATTTGGTGATACCATTATTCGATTCTACGGGCAAAATTACATAAGTACACCAATTTTTATCATTTTTGAACACCGCATACAAGCTCTAAAGCAAAATTACTGAAAATGGCCAAAAATCGCAAAAATCGTAAGGGGTACCCCTTACGATTTTTTCAGATTTTGCCAATTTCCAAACTTTTATTCATAAAAAATGAACCGGTTGGTGAAAATTTATGAAAATTGCTATACTTATGTATTTTTGTCCGTAGAATCGAAAGGCGCTGTCGCCAAATTCATATCTAGACCCATTTTTGGGTTACTACCAAAAAATGGGCAGTTTTGGGCAAAACTTTGAATCTAAATATCTCGAGAACGAAACGAGATATCGACCTGCGGTTTCAAAATTTGGAATCAGCGCATTGTGAAATATCTAGGTACATACAAATTAGATTTTTGAAAATTTTGAAGTTTTTATCTAAATATGGGGTATATTGACTTTTGGGGCAATAATTCAAAAATGGGCAGAGATATAAACTTGGTAGTAATATTATTTGATTGTAAAGAGAATGTTACGTAAGTGTACGCATTTGTATATGTATGTATGTATATTCATGTGATAATTTTATTGGATTTTGTAAAAAATTGTATTATATTCGTGTTATAATTTTATTGGATTTTGTAAAAAATTGTATTATATTCGTGTTACAATTTTCCTGGATATATAGAATCTTTTCTAATGAACTTTTGGTATGGGATTTGTACAAAATACATCAAATCAACGGAAGGTCTTGTGCTGGCCACAACAGATTTTTTAATCAAATATTAGTACTAAGTTAAATGTTGTGGCGAGGCGACCTTGGCCAATATTTAATTTTCATATAACTTCGTAACTATCAGAAATTGAGAAAAATGTTTCATATATTTTTTCTTTATGTAGTCTATTTACCGAGATAGACAAAATTTTGTTCGATTACTATTATTGTTAGCTCTTCTTCGATTTTCATTTATCCCTGAAACAGTTGAAGATCAGACCTATGTTGTATAAACTTTTTTACTCATTTTTGTCAGTACTATATATACTGAAATTTTTTTACACTTTCTTTGGAACAGCCTGTATAGGTACACTTCATTAACTTCATATTAATGCTGGGTTTATGCAGCATATAAATTATAAAATTAAATTAAGGCACTAAATTAAGAAATTAAATTTCTTAATACAAATATAGAACAAATACAGAATTTAAAATATTAAATAAATATTAATCAGTTACTGTATTTTTTTTTTCATAAATGTAGTTGAAAATTGCAAATGTAAAAATAATAAATGATCTAAAAATTCATGTTGTAAAAAGTTTAATAATTACCTACTTTTCAAATTATACAAACGAAACGGAAAAAATAATTAATTAATTTCTGTATAAAATACACAAAAAACTTAAAACAATTAACAATATCTAATTAAATACAATGAGAAATTAACTTTGTTAAAACAAGAACGCAAACAATTCAATTCGCTTCATAATTTCGTTTTCTCATTTTTCATAACGACTTATTTCTTAATTTTAATAATACAAATTGAGAGCAGATTAACACGAATTAAGATATTTCATTAATTTAGAAAGGATTCAATGTTGATGGATTTCTCGTTCGCTTTTGTATTCTCGTATTTCGAAATCACAACCATTGTTCTCTTGGTTCAGATGTTGATTAATATGTATATATGAGCGTTTTCATATATGAAGTGTAATCATTGCTAATGGAATATGGAACACACGTCGAAAATATTGAAATGACATTTTGATATTTCAAGAGGAAAACAACCAATAGATATTATTAAAAATTTAATTTATGTGTACTACGCCAGCAGTTATTTTTCGAAGTCTAAAATAGAAATATTAACTATTGCACTAATGATAATGTGTATTTCATTTAATTTTATGTTCAAAATGTTAAATTGATATCAATATTTTTGATATTTACGTTATTACATTTTAACTCATTCTAAAATATACGTAACATTTAAAAATATGTAATTGCTCACAAAATTATTCGTACACTGTACTGTTATCAGTTTTATAACATTTGTCTATTTTTATTTCAATACTTTTATTTCTAAAAATTCACACAGTTGTTCAAATACTCTAAAAGTGCGTGCACTTACGTAACATTCTCTTTACAATCAAATAATATAACTACCAAGTTTATATCTCTACCCATTTTTGAATTATTGCCCCAAAAGTCAATATACCCCACATTTAGATAAAAACTTCAAAATTTTCAAAAATCTAATTCGTATCTTAATGCTTAGATGCTTAATGCGCTGATTCCAAATTTTGAAACCACAGGTCGATATCTCTTTTCGTTCTCGAGATATCGACCTGCGGTTTAAAAATTTGGAATTAGCGCATTGAGAAGTATCTAGATCCATTAAAATTAGATTTTTGAAAATTTTGTGAAGTATATTGACTTTTGGGGCACTAATTCAAAAATGGGTAGAGATATAAACTTGGTAGTAATATTATTTTATTGTAAAGAGAATGTTCCGTAAGTGTACGCATTTTTAGAGTATTTGAACTGTGTGAATTTTTAGAAATAAAAGTATTGAAATAAAAATGGATAAATGCTATAAAAAAGTAAACTAATGTTCAGAATTTTTGAACACCGCATACAATCTCTAAAGCAAAATAACTGAAAATGTGATTTTTTCAGATTTTGGCCGTTTTCGGGGGTTTTCAAGCTTTTATTCCTAAAAAATGAACCGGTTGGACAAATGAATAGATACTTTCAATGCGCTGATTCCAAATTTTGAAACCGCAGATCGATATCTCGTTTCGTTCTCGAGATATTTAGATTTAAAGTTTTGATCAAAACTGCCCATATTTTGCTATTAACCCAAAAATGGGTCGAGATATGATTTTGGCGACAAAATTTGCAATCAGCGCATTGAAAATTATCTAGATACATAAAAAAAATAATATTTTGAAGTTTTTATCTAAATGTGGGGTATATTGACTTTTGAGGCAATAATTCAAAAATGGGTAGATATACAGTGTGTCCCATTTAGAGGTGCCACCATTGGGATCTCGAGAACTATAAGAGATACGATGTCGGTTAAATGGAACTTTTTGTGCACCTTTGGGAGGTCATCTCCGATGTGCTTTTGTTTTTCCAAAAATTCTCATAGGACACTAGATAATGACGAAAAACTAAATATTGTTGATTTTTTCTTTCTCAAATAACTTCTAAACTATTAGTAATTGAGAAAAACGTTTCAAATATAAAAGATAGATATTTTTATTAACTAACCAGTGGCGTACGAAATAAATTTTCATATCCGTACATTTTCGAGATATAACACAAACTTATATTTTTTTAAATGGAACCCGTATCTGATTTTAGTCTCAAAAAAATCAATATTTTTTTCTCTTTTCAATAGTGTAAGGGTTATTATGTTTTATATTTATTTTGCTCCTAAAATTTAATTTTTCTCTTTATTTTCCTGAATTTTCTAATTATTTCCCAGAAAAACATTATTATTTTTATTAATTATATTGTATTTGATCAAAATAATTTGTTTTATGCCTTTATTACTTAATATTTTCATTCTAGGCTCATAATTACAAATTACACTACGATGTGCCAAGGGCGACCTGATACAAAATATAAAAATTAATTTGATACGAATTTTGAGCAAATATTTTTAAGGAAATAAATTATTTAAATACAGAGAGTATTTCCAAATAGAAATCTACCAATATTTTCAAAATAATTGTAAATTTAATACAAAATAAGGAAAAAATAATCATTTTTGAAGGCAAAACAAATATAAAACATAATAACCCTTACATCGTTGAAAACAGAAAAAAATATTTATTTTTTTGAGACTAAAATCAGATATGGGTTCCATTTAAAAAAATATAAGTTTGTGTTATATCTCAAAAATTTACAGATATAAAAAATTATTTCGTACGCCACTGGTTAGTTAATAAAAATATCTATCTTTTATATTTGAAACTTTTTTCTCAATTATTAATAGTTTAGAAGTTATTTGAAAAAGAAAAAATCAACAATATTCAGTTTTTCGTCATTATCTAGTGCCCTATGAGAATTTTTGAAAAAATAAAAGCACATCTGAGATGGCCTCCCAAAGGCGCATAAAAAGTTCCATTTAACCAACATCGTATCTCTTACAGTTCTCGAGATCCCAATGGTGGCACCTCTAAATGGGACACACTGTATAAACTTGGTAGTAATATTATTTGATTGTAAAGAGAATGTTATGTAAGTGTACCCATTTTTAGAGTATTTATATATGAGTATACATAATGTATATTCATGTGATAATTTTTTAGGATTTATAGAATATTTTCCAAGTAACTTTCTGTATGGAATTTGTAAAAAATTGTATTATGTTCGTGTTACAATTTTACTGGATATATAGAATCTTTTCCAATAAACTTTTGGTATGGGATTTGTACAAAATACATCAAATTAACAGAAGGTCTTGTGCTGGCCACAACAGATTTTTTTGTATACACCATTATACTTCTGAACTGCTACATAAAGAATTACTAAATTTCTGTTTTTATTTTTATGAAACAAGTAAAAATATTCATAACAATTTTCTCAAACAAATTTGCAGTTTTTATAGGGAAAAGTTTTTCTATTTCGTTGCTTTGAAGTCGCCCGGTGACATCTTTACATTTAAAAAATATTCTTCAGGTGAACAAAAGTTAAGAAACTTAATTTTAAAGTTAAAATGTTTTCGTAGCTCTGCAAATATGATTACAGGACATTCCTCGGCCTTTGCTTAATAACTAAATTTCGCATTTGACAGTTATTATGTTAAGTTCTCGCACGAAAAATTGTACCGCGGTCTCGACTTCGCCAAAATTTGACTTTACAATAAACGCACTTAATGATGCCGCCGGAAGTTTGTCCACGGAATATGAGAATTACAATGTAGTTTTTGTTTGAATTTCCGGCTACACTCCACCGCTCAAATTTTGTGCCATAAAATGTGAACATTTTATAATCTACACATTTCTTGTTTTCTTGGCGTTTATTGAAAAACAAATACATTTGATATACAGAGAGTTTATTTTAAAATGCAACATTATAGTTCATCACTTCCATGGTTACTCACTGTTGTCAAAAATGACAGCAATGTAATATTTGTCCATTTTAAAATGCAACATTATAAATAGTATTGCAGTACAGGAGATACCTCCAAAACACATCACAAATGGTGTCAATTCTTATTAAGACCGACTAGAATATTGTCTCAGAGTGATTGGGGGTATTTTTTAACATTTATTACATGAAAATTATGAATTTTTGTAAGCTAAATTTTGTTAAGATGTACAACACTCATGTTTTGATTATTTGTTAATCGTATGTAGGCTAATTTATTGGAAATTAGTTTTGATAATACAAAACTACAAATTTTGTATGTTGCATTTTAAAATGGACAAAAATGACATTGCTGTTATTTTTTGACAATAGTGAGTAACCATGGAAGTGATTCGCCATATGTTGCATGTTAAAATAAATTCCCTGTATAGCGGGTCCAGCATAACTAGGTTCTCTCAACCATATTCTATCTCTTTCTGATATTAGTTTTAGAATTAACATGTTTTAAAGTCCCTAGAATCCGATTATACAATTTTTACGATGATGTCTTTGTGTTGTGTTGTGTGTATGTGTGTGTGTGTGTGTGTGTGTGTGTGTGTATGTGTGTGTGTGTGTATGGCTGGATGTTATGTAGAAGGACGATTCCTCAAAAACTGTAATACGTAAGACCTGTATTTCTTTTGTTATTACCTACAAATATTGAAGATTATAAAATTCTACATCTAATACACCAGTTGTCAAATTCTATTGTTTGTAATTGACAGACAAATGTTAGTGTCAATATTCAATAGTTTTACTGACATATTACTGAAAGCTTTTTTTATGAATTATTAATTAAATATTCAAAATTGTAGGTAGGTATGTATATTAATAGTAAGAGTACATATATCCTTAAGAAATACCGCCAATCTCATCAATTAATTTTAGTAGAGTAGGACCAGATTCCTTATAGAATCAAAGAATATATATAAATCGAAATTATTTGTGTGTATAGTAAAATTTTTGAAAGAAGTCCGATCAAAGCCATCTACGAATTGCATCTATGAATTAAGATTTTATGCTGTCAAATTTAGTAGTGTCGTTTACATAGTTTTTATGAGGTACACAAGATATTATGTACCCTCATAAAAACTAAGTAAAAGACACTACTAAATTTGACAGTACAAAATCTTAATTCATAGATACAATTTATAGATGGCCTTGATCGGACTTCTTTCAAAAATTTTACTGTACAAGATATCTTAAATTCGATACTTATATAACAAAACGGAAATGGTGAGAGGTATTGTGCCAGCCACAACAATTTTTACCTCTCGCTTAGAGTTATTTGATTCATGCTAAAAATCACATATCAAGATTTAAATGAATAAGCACGATTTAAGGTCCATATAAACCAATTTTAACATTTTTATGATGATGTCTGTGTGTGTGTGTGTGTGTGTGTGTGTGTGTGTGTGTGTTTGTGTGTGTATGTGTGTATGTATGTGTGTATGTATGTGTGGATATTGGAGGGACAATTACTCAAAAACTGTAAGACATAAGACCAGTTTAACTATGAATTCCTCAATCTGACATTCCTGGGAAGAGCTGAAAAGGTTTTGGTAACAATTGGACAACCGGAAGTAGTAGTTTCTAAAAAAAATCTTCTAAATATTATTTTTTGAAAATTTTTGATATTACTAATATTGAATAACTAAATTCTACACCTGATACATTTAAATTTTTTATTATATCTTCTATAAATTTAGAGATAAAGACGCTTTTACATTTT
Organism: Ophonus ardosiacus; assembly: GCA_943142095.1. Classification (NCBI taxonomy): domain Eukaryota; kingdom Metazoa; phylum Arthropoda; class Insecta; order Coleoptera; family Carabidae; genus Ophonus; species Ophonus ardosiacus. The sequence goes on from OW964823.1 coordinate 87,922,088, forward strand.
ACATTTAATCGTTCTTATTGTTTTATTAATTAAATATTTAACATAATAGGTAACATGCATATATCCATTAGAAATACCGACACTCTTGTTAATGAATTGGAAGAATCTGTGACATTTAGAAACTTCCTCATACAATGAAAAATAGATATAATTAGAATTGTATGTGTGCAGAAGACATGTTAAATACAATAAAAACAATATTTGGGTAAAGTTCTTTAATTTTTTGTTATAAAACGACGGTTCGATGTTCGATACCAATACAATACTTTTATAACATAAAATGGAAATGGCGAGAGGTCTTGTGCTGGCCACAACAGATTTTTTTAATTTGTTTTTTATTATTATCTGTAGCTAAAAAATTTTATTAATAAAAATAAATAATAATTTTCTATGTCGTATTGAATTTTTTTTTTAAATACGCAGAGATAGTACTTTGATCCTGTGAAAGATGTGAAAATTTTGAGATATATAGTTCTAACTGCCTATTTTTGTAATATTGTTTCGTTAACTAAGCATACCATTGTAATTTTTACTTCCATATTCTTATAATAGAATAAAATCCATTATTAGTTTATTCTATAAACTAATAATGAATTTTTTTATGGGGTCCCGTGGCCGCGTGCCTGAGTGTCTGCTCGCGAACCTGGGGGAACCGGGTTCGATCCCGACAGACGCAAAATATTTCCAATTTTAAATGGCACAAAAGTGACCCCTGTGGTGCACTCTCCACACCAGCTATGTGTGCCTGTGAGGTGACGCTTGGTAAGCGCCCACACGATAAAATATATCGTCGTCATTACCGATGTCTACATGTGTTGTAGATACTGGCACACCCAGAAATGAGTAATATGCCGTGATGATATATTTATTTTATATTTATTTCTATAACAATAATATGTTTCATAATAGCGAGCTAAAATTTCAAATTAGTTTCCGGGCCATATTACTTTCTTCTAGTTACATTCTTGTTATTTGAGACCCTCAATATACATATTTAACTATAATACTTGCTTCTCACTTGAAAATTTAAATGGAATAAAATATTTGGGAAAATTCAAGTCTGTCACAATCTCAATATGCGATACTGAATCTGCCTCCTGTACGAAGTGTGTATTTTACAGATATTGATATGTACCTTGTGCTCGTTTCTGCCCTACATTGTGTATCTATACTCGCATATTTGAGTTCCCTTCTGACAATATGATACGAATACATAAGATTGTAATTGAAAGAGTTTTTTTCCATCTGAATTTTTCTCATTTAATATTTTGCGCCAATATCAGATGAAAGAAGTTTCTTGATAGGCTTCCATTCGCAGAGAAATAGCGCAACGCCACGTAATTGACTCGCTCAGACTTTAAATAGAGTTGCCGAAATATAATTTCACCGCGACAAAATTTATATCGCGTTTTATCTCCGAGCTAAAGACAAATTACTTCAGGAGGCTTGACACTGCTTCTAAACGCTTTTATTATACATGAAATATTTGTCGCACATTCTTTCTCGCTTTACGATTATATAACAGACATAATGGGACATGAACTACCAGTATTATAGGGCCTTTAGTATGGCATGTTAATTAGGAATGCTTACATAGTTCGCCAAAGAAAGCTGGAGAGTAAGGGAAGCATTCTACGAACTGTGTTCTACCAATCAGCAACGTTTACAAGAAAAGTGGGAAATAGTCAGTCAAATGTAGTCTTGTAATAAGGTCATGCACGACTTTTTTACCTTCCGTCAAAAGGAAGGTATTGTTTTTGGTCAAAAAATTCGGTTGTGAGTTTTCAATGAATAAGTACGTTTTAAGATCCTTAGAATTCGATTTTACTAATTTTACATTGATGTCTGTATGTGTGTGTGTGTGTCCGTGTGTGTGTCTGTGTGTGTGTCTGTGTGTGTGTCTGTGTGTGTGTCTGTGTGTGTGTCCGTGTGTGTGTGTGTGACGAATTTTTCTCCTACGATAACTCCAAAACTACAATTCTAAAAATTATGATTCTTTCGTATTCCTCTTCTTTACAACCATATGAAGAGCTGGTTAGATTTTGGTTATAATTGGTCAACCGGAAGTATCCTTATTTAAAGATCTTAACAGTTTTTCTGGAAAAACCCCAGTTAAATATCATTTTTCGACATTATATGATCATTAATATGAAAGAAAATTTTATTCTCTGTAAGATTTGATTATAAATTTTCCTTCATATTCAATAAATATAGAGTTATAGAGAGATTAAGAGACGTTAACTTTCAAAAATTAGTCTGCTTTGCAAAAATTATGAAAACAGCAGACATGTATATTCAAAAAATTCTAATTGACAGATGTCAGTGTCAAGTGCAAAACCAAAGTGGAAAGTATAGAATCAGAAAGTAACATAAGTGACAGAGTGTCCTTCGCAGTACGAGGAAGGCGAAAGAGAAAATGGAAGTACTGTTTGGAGAATATTTGAGAGAGGAAGAACTGTGTTAAAAATATGCGTTGTATAGGAATGAGGAAGTGTGAAGTACAATTTACAGAATGTACATTTGTGTTATAATTATATTGGATTTATAGAATCTTTTCAAAGGAACTTGCAATATGGAATTTGTAAAAAATAGTGTGTTCGTGTTACAATTTTACAGGATATATAAAATCTTTTCTATGGAACTTTTGGTATCTTATTTGTACAAATACATTGAATTGACGGAAGGTTTTGTGCTGGCCACAACAGATTTTTTTTTTATAATTTTAATCGATAGAGTAGTGAAAAATAATAGACCCGTATTTTTCATTTTTCCTCAAATCGATCTTTAATCATGAAAAAATTGTAATTGAAAATGACATTCTTTAAAATGAGGCTGCTAGACCCCTGCTTCGTCCCTTGTCCAACGAAGTCACAGAATGACAGGCACGACCATTTTGATTTTCACATTGTCTTAAACGTCAATGTGACATTTAAAGATAACCTAAAATTTATGAAAGTAAACATGTCGATGGAACGTTGTTTCGTGCCAAAATAAAAAAAAAATATTCTGCAATATATTCAATGTCTCACATGCGTTTATAACCTTCTACCGTCTAATTCAAAGATTCAAAAGTGAAAGAAACATCTGATGTAACGTAGATAATTTCACGCCAAATGAAAATTATATTTATAAAAATAAATAGAACGATATTATATTAATATATTATAGCACATTCAGATATGTAATCCTCAATTTATAGTTTATATATATTTTTCTTTTAGAAATTATGTGTCCATATAAAATATCTGTTTGAAATGAGTCTGAACTTGGTACGTAACTTTGTGACGACAAAACATGGCTGATTTTTGCAACTTTTTAAAAATATACTTTAAAACGATTTTATGCAACAAAAAATATAAATAAAAAATAATTTAATCATACTGATCGATGAATTAGATTATTCTTTTTCGATTTAAACAGAAAAAATCTGTTGTGGCCAGCACAAAACCTTCCGTCAATTCGATATATTTTGTACATATCCCATACCAAAAGTTCCTTGAAAAAGATGCTGTATATCCTGTAAAATTTTAACACCAACACACTATTTTTTACAAATTCCATACCGAAAGTTCCTTTCCCTATTTTATTAGGGGTCGCTGTTTCTTACTCTTCTCTTTTACTCATTCCTGTCCAACGCATCTTCTTCACATAATTCTTTCCCTCTCATATCTACACAGTCCTTCTATTTCTCTTTGGCCTTTCTTGTACTTCTGGCATTGAAAATTCCAATCTTGAGGCGAGTCTACAACTGCAAGTCACTTGCGAGGGACACTCTATTACATTCACATATAACTTTCTGACCCTATACTTTCAACTTTGGTTTTGCATTTGATTTCAAATATATAATTAATAAAACAATAAGAAAGATTAAATATACACATACACACACATACACACACACAGACATCATTTTAAAAATGTTATAATCGGATTCTATGGACCTTAAATCGTGCTTATTCAATAAAATCTGGATATGCGAATTTTAACATGAATCCAATACCTCTCTTAGCGAGAGGTAAAAGCTATAGTTCCAAAAATTACTTCATCAAAAAATTACATTTATCCTACTGGACATAAATACATATAGTTACTTTTAAAAATTTTCAAATACTTTCAAGTAAGATTTAGAAATAAATTACAGGATTACTTAAATATAAATAATTAATTTTATATAATTGCATGCATCCTAAAATACATCTGTTCTACATTTTAATTACTTAATTAATATTTTATCAATACACAAAATACATTTCAATAATATATCATTCGGCAAATTAATAAAACCCGCCAAATCCAGATAAGTTAATTAATTAAATTCTTCCACTTCAGTATTCCAAAAAAAAATCCAATTTAGAATGCTTGTATCCATTTAGAATATTCTTAACGCATTCCAAATCATTTGCTTTCCACAATCCGTCTAGACAGACAAAATGGAAGGCAGGGTTTTGCGGTTTTTGCTTTCGATCGCTTAAATTGAATATAAAATGAGTGCTCGGCTGGTCATGGCTGCTCTATGAAGTTCCAAGCACGTGTTGGTGTCTAAATCTCTTATGAAGTCGATTGGCCCATGCGCCAGATGGCAGACGAGTCGTACGCAGCTGGCTGATAACGCTCGGGCCCGGGTCTGAATCTCGTAGAATTTAGTGAAAGCCTTTAAAAACCGATTATCTACTGCTGGATGATGGATAGTCAAAAAATAGAATAACGCAGATGGGAAGTCATCATTGGGTTATGAGGACTCTATGTTGAGGAAGATTCAACGTATAAGGAGGTGACTTTGATTTCTTTCGAGCGCTGTCATCCTCTTCTACCCAGTGTTTGAACTATTGTTTTATCTCTGGCGTGTAGTAGTAAATCTATAGTGACTGTATATACATAGTGTGGCCAACCGCCGCCATATTTAGGCAAAATGCGCGGGAAATTTGAATTCATATGATGTGATAACTAAACAAAATTCGATAAACAATTAATGAAAGAGCATATTAAATGGAAACAAAATATTTATTTTCATTTTAAATCCTTTCGAAGAACTGTTTTCACAACCAACCGTCACGCAACCAGACATCTAAAATATATACCTTAATATTAGACATTTTTAGTAATTTTGACAGTTAACCTAAAAAAGATGTGATTTAAATATATATATATATATATATATATATATATATATATATATTACTTTGAGTTATAAATATACAAATACACGTGTAATTTAATTATTTGCACTATCTAAAATATAAATATAATATAATTACCTTCAATTCACGTAACAAATCTGAAAATGTCACTTTGTCGGCATAATATCCGCCATATTTAGGCTAATTCGCACCGACCAATCAAAATCGATCCCCGATTGGCCACACTATGTATATACAGTCACAATAAGTAAATCTAATAGACCACATTAGTGAGGTTAAGATTTTCGTTTAAATCAAATCAGAATGTATGTAGTTCTTATGGAAGCGCATTACAAATAGCGTGTTAGGAGGTGGGGATTACTACCAATGGAAGTTAAGAAATTCAAATTCGAAAGGAGGGGCTAACATTCCTCTACTACAGTTTCCAAACAATTTTTATTTTAACATAAATTTCTTGCATTAAACTTAATAATTTAATTACACCTGTAATTATAAAGTATGTAGTAGTAGTATACAGTGTTATAATATTCATTTTTTTTATGTAAATATAATTTAAAGTAGCATATATTTCAAGAACATTTTGGTCCATGATGAAAACAGTTTGATATAAAAACACATAAATGTGACGTCACGTCAATCTTTTCAAAATTCGGAAGACCATAACTCGCTTATTAATAGGATTTTTTCACCGGAGTTTCATCAATAGTCTTAGTTTTCCTAATATTTTCAGATGAAATTATATAAAAAAAATGGTGGAATCCCATTTCACAGATACAACAGTCGAGCTCTACCGGTTTATTTTGAAATTATATGTTTAGTTTTCCATTTATTTAAATAAATGGTTTATTTACATACCTTATATTGTACTAGTATTTTTAAAGAAATAAAAACTAATAATTTTCTTCTCTCTTGTACATTTTGCTGTAAGCTGTCACAATTTCAGATTAGATTACTGTTTCATGTTATGAATCGCAAATGTGTGAATGTGTGAGAGAGAATTGTCTTTGTGTGAGTATGGAACTGTGTCGTCAGAAAATAGTTCACGGCGTGTTATGTCGTTATACTTTGAAGCATACTCAGACTGCATCTGTTGAGCTTTGAAATGGAACGCGATTTCGGATATGCTGCGTAAGAGGGTGATAAGGAAACGGTCCGACATTTTTGACTCTAAGTCTACAGAAAGGACAATTTCGATAACAAAAAAGGTTTTATCGCTGGCACAATGTGCCTTTTACTTTCAGGACGAAACATATACAATACAAAGTATTGATTTAAAGTTAGTCTTTTAATTTGCAAATTATGCAGTGTTAATAAGATTCCCACAGGATTTAAGTTTTATACATATTTCAAATTAAAATTATTATTTGTCGGTCAAATATACAGGGTGGAACAAATTCGAATTCGTCATATAAAAAAAATTCTTATTAATTGGAATAATACTACCGTTCTTTAGTTTAAGTTCTGTATTTATTATTTAAATCCAACGTTTCAGCACCATAAACTGGTGCCTTCTTCAGCGGATACATTGACATAAATATGTGAAATAACAAAAACAACAAGTAACCAAGGTAACAAGAAATGTTCATAAATGTTACCTTTTTTATGTATACAATTTTCTAGACAATATATGTATGGACGGCGATAACGGCGAACATGCATCTTCTCAGGAAAAAATCTCCTTTTGCCAGAGGAAAAACCGTCCCAAAAACTGGCAGAGAAGTGATCTGTAAAACTCAGAGACGCTTTATCGCTTTCTTGTTACCTTGGTTACTTTTTGTTTTTGTTATTTCACATATTTATGTCAATGTATCCCCTGAAGAAGGCACCAGTTTATGGTGCCGAAACGTTGGGTTTAAATAATAAATACAGAACTTAAACTAAAAAAATCCGTTGTGGCCAGCACAAGACCTTCCCTCAATTCGATGTATTTTGTACAAATCCCATACCAAAAGGTCCTTGGAACAGATTCTATATAATAATCATGTAAAATCGAACACGAACACATACTATTTTTTACAAATTTCATACTAAAAGTTCATTTGAAAAGGTTCTTTAAATCCAATAAAATTATAACATAAACTACACTAAGTAATGTCCTTCCATCTTCTCTTTGGCCTTTCTCTGCATGTCACTTGCGAGTAACAATATGACATACCAATTTTAGATCCTATACTTTCCATATTTGCAGGGAATACATATTTGGTTTTGCACTTGCAACTAACATCTGTCAATTAATTTTTTTTGAATAATTATGTCAGCTGTTTCCGTGATAAATAACAAAGCTGACTAATTTTTGAAAATTAATTTCTTTATAATGCTTTAAATTTACATCTATTGAATATGAAGGAAAATGTATAATTAAACCGTATAGAGTGTAACAAACCAGGTTTGTTGAAATATTTCGTTTTAACAAAATTATTTGCAATTTGTGTCAATTTAATGTTATTAACCTTTTTGGCTATACGCGAGGGTATTACACTTGTCATTCAGCAAAATTATTGTAATCTTGCATTCTATTTATATTATATAAATAGAATGTTAAATATAAAAAAAAAAACAGTCAACGGTCGACAGTCAGCAGTCAGAGAGTCAACCACAACGAGATTCGATTCGATCAACCCCGCTGAAGATGATACCCTAGATCTTCAGGGGTAGTCTACCCCTAGGTATGAGAAGTACATTGCTAAATATCGTTCGTTAATTGTAATTTCATATAAATATGTTTGTATTTATTTTGTTTATTACTTAACTTGTTTTTATTAATACAAATATTTATTTTTTGTTTACTTTTGTGTTTAACTATTTTATAACCTATGGCCGCAATTCTGTCTTTTGTTTTATTATTAATAAATAATTTCTAAATTATTTCTTATTAATAATTGTGCCACCAATTCAGTGCAGTGATCAGCTAACCCGCTGACGCAACAGACAGCAGGGTTAGTACACCCTACTTAAATCGTTAACGTCACTACTTCTGTTGTACCCCAGTAGCGATTGTTACAAGAGAAGAGTATTTTCCTTAATATATATAATAACAAAATGTCAAAAAATAATATTTAACTGCGTTTTTTTAAGAAAAACTGTTAAAAACTTCAAAAAAGGGTACTTCCGGTGGATCGATTATAACCAAAATCTAATCAACTCTTCATATGGATGTACAGAAGAGGAATACGAAAGAATTATAATTTTTAGAATTGTAGTATTGGAGTTATCGTCGGAGAAAAATTTGTCACACACTTACACACATACACACACACACGGACACACACACATACATACATACAGACATCATCTTAAAAATAGTAAATTTGTATTGTAGGGACCCTAAAAGGTAGTAATTATTCCAATTAATAATATGAGTTCTGAAAGATATTTTAATATTTTAAAAATTCTTATTATGCACACTACAGAAAATTGATGTAGGTCTTTATGTGTCAACTTCGTGTAGCTCAAAAACAACAAACGATAACAAAATCCTATGGTACCTGTTAAAGTTGTGTCAAAAAGTTGGTCCATAAAGACCTATATCAATTTTCTGTTGCAAGCATAATAAGAAAGTTTTTCATATAAGGAACTCGAACCCTGTACATATGGGTGACAAAAATACAGTAAGTACATGATACTTTTCTGATAAGATCTGGAAACTGCTAGCAGAAACCGTAATAATTAGCTATAGATTTTCTTGTGTTGCTCTATAAATTGTAGTTGACATTCCTAGCATAATCCTTGTAATTATTATGTAATCGCTCCGAACAAAAATAAATCCTTCAGAACAAATTTAAATTTGTCAATTTACAATTCTAAATTTAGTATTCAATACCCAATAAATTAGTTTAAACTCATTTGAATTCGGGTCAGAGGAATATACCATTAATAATAATTAGCTCATCATTTGTAGCACACAAAATCCAAAATTGACAATTTATTTTATTTATTTAATTACTTTATTTCAATGCGTCGAGTATCAAATAAGCTTTACAAACATGTAAATTGATTCAATATAAATTGATTCTTACACTACAGCCAGTTGAACATTATTACTATTCATATGATACTATTCATTAGTATAATGGGCTCAATAAATAAATGTTTTTTATCGTGATGATATTGTGGTCACTAGTGTACATACTCTTGTGATTTTGATTGAAATTAAAATGGCCAGTCATGTGTGAAGTCTTTTAATTTGATGTTTGGTAAATAAAAAATGAAATGAACGAATAAATCAAAACATGTACTCATATGAGACAAACTGTTACCAGTTTTTTTTTTTTTTTTAAATAAGATATTGTTAAATTTATTAGAAATTTTTAAACAAGGTTAAAATGTGTTAGTTTCTCTATCAGTACATATTATTAAAGTTAGCCGAATTAATTTTTAAACATAGTTATCTAATATTGATTTTAGAATTAATGTTAACTTTAAACATGGTCAAATTTTCTACAAGTAAATATTGTTAAACTTAGTTGAAGTAATATAAGGCATAAACATGTATCATATAATATGAAAATAAAGAAAAAACGTTTTCCTAAAATTACATTTCTTGATGCCGGCAGCCAATCGATCACTTACCGACAACAGTCTTACGGCCCAACAAAAACTATTTTAAATGAAAGTTTATACAATGATTTTCTTAGTAATAATTTTTATTTTAATAATTTGTTGTTATTTGTGGAAATAATTAAATAAAAAGATTGGCGTCCTGAAAAACTACCCCCCACTCCTGTGACGTAGAAGCACATACATTACATCATTAATAGCCAACAGGAAAATAGTTTTTCCATCATCTACGTTTATTCATATTATTTATATAAATAAACGTAGGCTAAAGTTTGTCACATGTTAATAAAAAAATCTTTTAATTTGACATTTAACGCTGACATTGGTCATTGTAATTGCATAATAAAGTAATAATGGCTAATTCAAATTACACTCAAGCTAAGTCGGACAATTTACCGAAGGTCGATAGCTGGATGATGGCTGAATTTATATCAGAACGGTTGTTTTACTGCTACAGAAATAAGGGATGTTAAAGAGTACCCTATAGTAGGTTTGTTCCTAACAGTGTTTTTGTAAGAAGGCACAATACAATATCGTAAATTACTCATTTTATTTTGAACTTTTTATTACCTACATATTATACAACTTGAACCAATCTAAAAATTTGACACTTGTTTGACAACTTTGACAATACACTTGACACCTTAGAACCGCTGAAGATGTATGTACTCTGACGTCACATTCTGTTTCTGATCACGTGACTTATTTAAAATTTTATCCAAATTTCAAAAATTAATTGTAAAATATCTAAAGGATATTTCGTGATTTTTTCAAATGTGAGGCTCTTTAAAGAACAATATCTTTTAAAATTTATTACTTAGAAGTCATATAAAACTTCTTGCAACATCCCTATTATGCATTTGTTCTGTTGTAATATATTTTATATACAATAATGTTAACTTTATTTATTTATTATTATTATATTAAATAATATAAAAATTACTGCAAATTTTTTTTCTCAATATTACATTTTTCCTGATGCCGGCTTTTAATGGAACACTTACCGACATTAGTTTCACGGTCGGTCAATATAATAAAACTTCAAGTTAAAATAAACATTTTAATGGCCGGTTTTATAAAGAAAATTAATCTTCACTTAAAATTTACTTCCACAGTATATTTAATGAAATTAAACAATGCAACGCTGATTTATGAAAGCATTTCATAAGAATAGAGGAACTGATTCGAATTTGTTCATTCCATTAAATTTACTTACTTGACAACTAAATTTTAAGTGAAGATTACATTTTTTTTATAAAACAAGCCCTAAATATATAAAATAATATAATAATTAGTTTTTAAAATTTGCAGAATCAAGATCAAGTTTTTTAATTAAACATGTGGGTTAACCTATAAAATATACTTTTCGCAATCCATTTCATCCATCTCTGTGAATATGGTGGGTGGTAAAAACGTCAAATAATTCAATGGCAGAAACCGTGTGGCTATAGGCGTGAAGGTAGCAACTTCAGTCCTGCCAACTTCATGATGATTGATGGGGTCACAGGTCTCGGTTATTTATGCATCGATATTTTTTAAATGTAGCAGTACATTAGTCAGGGCGACAACTTTTTATACCACGTGATAAACAAATGTACGTGCGGGAGTAATCGATTCAAAAAGAATTTATACCGTCTTCGTAAAGAATTTATCACCTAAATTTTGATGGATCTCCCCCTAAGTAAGTTGTTAAAACGATATCTCGTTTATTTAAATTGATTTTCGTCTGGCTAAGAACAAAATAAAATGCGAAATGACTTCGGATTATATTTTGTAAAACTAAATTTATTCCTTTGTAATTTAAGCACTTTTATGACTAGTATTAATTTATATAAGAGTTACAGAGTTTATTTTTGAAGTGAAAATTTTTATAGGCACACCTTGCACACTTCTTTCTGGGCAGTGAACATTCGGGTAAACTCGAATGTGACGTCATGTTAATTCAGGTCATAGCCTACGTTATTAAAACAAGGCCTGTAAACATTACAATATTTGTCAAAATATTACTTACATTTGTATTTGTTGTAAATTTTATTTTAAGTTCTGTATTTTTTATTTAAACCCAACGTTTCTGCACCATAAACTGGTACCTTCTTCAGGGGATACATTGACATAAATAAATGGTGCCGAAACGTTGGGTTTAAATAATAAATACAGAACTTAAACTAAAAAAAAAAGGTAGTATTATTCCAATTAATAATATGAGTTCTGAAAGATATTTTAATAATTTAAATTTTATTTGTTTATAATTTTAAGAACCATATTAACAACCATATTAAACGTGGTTACCACCGCTAAATTGATTTTTTGAAAGACTAAAAATGACATTTTCCTGAAATCGTCATGTAATGTACTACTTCCCTGCAGCAAAATCGGCATTTCCCGGCCTAGGCAGAGAAGGACAATGCAACGTTGCCATATTTATTTTCACAAAAACATTTCCGTTTTAATATAAAGTACAATTATAAAATTGAAATAAATGATGTCCAGAATACATTTGTTTTAAATTCTTATACAATTTTAAATAGAATTCCTTAAGTTTTCAATGTGATTTACTTGTTAAATGAAAATAGGTTAGTTATATGTACCATTCAGTAATTTTGAACTAGTATACGATTTCAGAAAAAAAATAATATTTATCTCGTCATTGAAGTTCATTTTCATGACTCATTACGGTTATTTATTATTATCTCCATATTCGTCTTGAAAAGGCGAACTTCCCTGCCTTAATATTTAAATAACTATTAAGTAAATGAAAAAGGGAATAAATCGCGCCCTCATCAGTGTTTTTAAAACTAAAGTTTTTGAGGTTTTTGGCCAGGTTTTAAAATAATATGAGTTGTTTCCCAGCCTTCTCCTAAGAAAATTAATATTCTTTCTTGAGGATTTTGACATCTTATAAAAAATATAAATGTAAGCCCAGCACACTTAAATATTTAAATTTATTAAGCCTCCGAGAGCAGTCAAGAGATGGCATTGCTCGACGATCCAAATGTCAACCATTTAAGTTTCTGAACCGTGAGAAACATTCAAAAAGCAGCAGAAACATATGCGAAGTGCTGCTCCGTAAAAATTATTACTGAAGAGTGATTCAGTCATTGTGTTTGTGTATGTAGGTAATGATGAATAATGTATATTATGTTTAAAATAATACCGTGAGTATTTTTTAACGTGAAACATAGGATTTGCAATTTCCATAGTAACTAAATGACAGCAATGTATAACAGCGTTCCATTTAAAATAGAACATAGCCTGTCATTGTCAAGTGAATATTATCAGTCCATTAAGGTTGTATTGTTAATTCCGAGTTAAAAATAATGTATACAGTTCAAGAAAAAGTGCAAATAATTCAATGGTATAATACCGATATTAGCCTCAGACAGGTATCTGATTTATTTCGGATATCATTTCCTGATCGACCAAAACCAAGTGCTTCAACTATACTACGAATTATTAACAATTTTAAGAAAAATAGTTGCGTTAAACATCAACATGTAAAGAAAACAAGACGAAATAATGTTTTAACAGAAGTAAAAATGGCCGAAATTATTACGCTAGTACGAAATAATAATAGATTATCTACGAAAACGATAGGACAAGCTGCGGGCGTAAGTAAAACCACTGTACATCGTCTACTGAGGAAAGAACATTTTAAATCGTACCACTTTCAAAACCATCAAGAATTGGTTGTGGGTGACAGTGAACATAGAATCACGTTTTGTGAAATTATGTTTGAAAAAATAAATGACAATGGAAACTTACTCCAAAAGATACTTTTTACTGATGAAGCAACATTTTATTTACACGCTGAAATGAATTCACAAAACTGTAGATACTGGAGTAGGGAAAATTTGTATTTATTTAATAGTAATAGAACACAGCGACCACAGAAAGTTAATGTATGGGCTGGAATGATAGGTACGAGTATTATAGGACCTTTCTTCATAGACGGAAACCTCACTGCTGAAAAATATCTTAACTTACTTCAACAAAGAATAATACCTGCAGTTAGAGAATTAGACATTGCACAAATATGGTTTGAACATGATGGTGCCCCGGCACATAATGCTCAAGTTGTAAGAACTTATTTAAATCAAATGTTTCCACATCGTTGGATTGGACGTGGTGGAGAAATAGCCTGGCCCGCTAGATCTCCCGATCTCACACCATTGGATTTTTTTTACTGGGGATTTCTGAAATCTAACGTATACACTGGACGTATTTTAAATTTAGATGAATTGAAAATTCAGATTCAACATATATCTGAAACAATTACTGTAGCCCAAATAAGTAATGTTATTAATGAATTTTACAACCGATTGGGACACTGTTTAGCTGTGAATGGGGGGATATTTGAAAATTTGTTATAAATTGTATTGTGAATAACCATCTAATTAAATGTTTACATTATTTCTTACAATCTTTTTCATTTATATGATTAAATCAAAATATGTTCTATTTTAAATGGAACGCTCTTATACATTGCTGTCATTTGGTTACTATGGATATGACAAATCCCATGTTTCACGTTAAATAAAACGCACGGTATAAAACCAAAATGAAAGCAAGCTATTTTTATAGTAATTAAAATATCAAGTAGGTACACATGAAACATAAGATAGTTGTTATGATGTTTATGACCTGTCATTAATTCTATGAAATATTACAATAAAATAGTTATTTTCGTAACAAGTTATGAAATATACCAAATATCATGCGAGTGTAAAATACACACGAGCTAAGATATTTGAATTTCATACAAGTTATGAACATTATTTTTTAGACGATCATAAATAAATTTAACTTTTTTTTCAAAACTGATATTTAGGTTCAAACGTACGGACAGTTGACGAATGAATAATATGTACATATAGCCAGAAAATAATGACATAGTAACCTAGCAACCGTGTCAACTATTACCATATGATATATATCGCAACACTAATGTCATAAGTTCAACTTTCAGTGTTAGGATACTACGTTGATATGTCATACTTATCACAATGGTCGTCTAAAATAGAAGTTTTCACTTCGGATGTGCGGTCATAGGCACACATAATTTTTTTGTTACTTGTGTTAATTAAAAATGTTAAAAACTTTTTTACTTAAGAATTTTTTTATTAAAAAGGGTGGATATTCTTGTTAAATGATTACCATATTAAAATTAATGAAAATTTTTAGGGCTGAATTAATTTTAAACATGAAAATCATTTAAATTTTTTCAAAGAATATAATTAAATTCAAAACATTATGTTTTCAATTATGCATATTTTTAATTTGAAATTAAAAGTTAAAAATGCTTATCTCTCCTGTATAATAAGCATAAATATTTTATAATTTTTACCTCTCGCTAAGAGAGGTATTGAATTCATGTTAAAAATCGCATATTCATATTTATTAAATAACCACGTTTTAAGATCCATAGAATCCGATTATAACATGTCTACGATGATGTCTGTGTGTGTGTGTGTGGCTGGATGTTGGAGGGACGGTTTCTCAAATTCCATAAGACTTAAGACCAATTTAACTACGTATTCGTTAATTTGACATTAATGGGAAGAATTGAAAAGGTTTTGGTAACAATTGGACAACAGAAAGAAGTAGTTTCTTAAAAAAAAAAGTACCAAAGTACAGAACATGCGCTTGCTATACATACAGGATGTCCCAGATTTAAACGGCATAACTTGAACTATGGATTAAACACATAAAAATAAGGTGACAAGTTCATTTGAGCAAATGCCCGTAAATGCTTTGTTTCAGAGATATTCATGTTTTTGTTATTGGAGCAGCGCTGCCTTAAAAATCAACTTTATAATGAAATATCAAATATACAGGATATTTCGTCAGATACCCTTCAGAAATGCCGCCAATCTTGTCAATGAATTGGAAGAATCTCGAACATTTAGAAGAGTAAGAGGAAACTTGAATGAATTTAAAAAAAAAAAAATAGATGTAAGAATTTTTTGTGTACCACAAATGTTAAATACAATACTTATATAGCCTACTATGAAAATGGCGAGAGGTATTGCGCTGGCCATAACATATTTTAATCCTGATTTATATACGAATTTATTATTTGAGACTAATAATGTTAACCAATTTCTCTACCCGTTCAAGTTATTAAAGTTAGTCGAATTTTTACTGAATGTACAATAAAAATTAGGATATCTCTAATTATCTTCTTAGATATAAAGTCTTAACGAACTCAACGTCTACCTTACTTTTGAGTACCACTGGTCGAAATTAAAACATCTAGTTGGTTGTTATCATCAACCAACGACAATTACATTGTAATAAAAGTTCATTTCCGTCCCGGAAAACATCTTCTGTAAGATTTTCATTACATCGCCTCGCCGTCCTATGAAATTACCTTTTCAGTTAGCAGACGCTTTACAGTAGCTCGTTTTCAAGTGGTGACAAAAGAATAATAATTTTATCATCATTAATCACACTAAGAATGGATCAATTTTCCAGGAAAATCTTATTTTGTAAGAAATTATTAGCCGCTCACTGAAAATGACGAAAATTTAAGGTTAATGGTTTTCGTATTATAAATTACATATTTACGGAATGTGCAGTTATGAATGAATTTATAGAACCAATCATTGTGTGTGCCACTATTTACAACACATGTAGACATCGGTAATGATTTTATTTACTTATTTATAGAAGATTAGGCCATTCAACAGGATTTTACTCCCAATAACAGAACGGCACAAATACATTTCAAATACAAAATGATGATATATTTTACCGTGCGGGCGTTTACCAGGCGTCACCTCACGGGCACTTATTGCTGGCGTGGAGAGTGCACCACAGGGGCCACTTTTGAGCCATTTAAAATTCGAAATATTTGCCGTCGGTCGGGATCGAACCCGATACTCCCAGGTTCGCGACCAGACACTCAGGCACGCGGGATGGTATTCTTAAGATTATGCCTAACTTAAGTATGGAGTAGAGATTTCTACATTGTTGCTAATAGGGCTGTTGCAAGAATTTTTATATGACTTCTAAGTATTAAATTTTAAAAGATATTGTTCTTTAAAGAGCTTCAATTTTGAAAATATCACGAAATATCCTTTAAATATTTTACAATTAATTTGTACATGTAAGAGTACATACATCTTCAGCGGTTCTAAGGTGTCAAGTGTATTGTCAAAGTTGTCAAACAAGTGTCAAATTTTTAGATTGGTTCAAGTTGTATAATATGTAAGTAATAAAAAGTTCAAAATGAAATGAGTAATATACGATATTGTATTGTGCCTTCTTACAAAAATACTGTTAGGAACAAACCTACTATAGAGTTTATAAATTTTACAAAAGATGCAGAGAAAGAAAATTGTGGCTAGAAGCAGTAGATCGAAGAGTTAATAATTTGTCTTCATGTTTGTGAAGATCATTTCAACTTTCATCCACCTTCACGATAACAGTGTATTTTTGTAGCTTCACTTTATGTTCAGGTCAATCTTTACATCTGACCATACAGATATTTTTTTCTCGACATAGATCTACATGTCCTATAGCAGATTCAATGTAAGAATCACGACCAGAACTTTAAAGTAAAATATATTATCAATTTATATAGTAAATTCAGTTTTTATATTTTATTTTACCTCAACTTTTTAATACCCCTTATTTCGGTAGCAGTAAAACAATCGTTCTGATATAAATTCAGCCATCATCCAGCTATCGACCTTCGCTAAATTGTCCGACTTAGCTTCAGTGTAATTTGCAATGCATTAGCCATTATTATTTTATTATTCATTTATAATGAGCAATGTCAGCGTCAAATGTCAAATTAAAAGATTTTGTTATTAACATATGACAAACTTTAGCCTACGTTTATTTATATAAATAATATGAATAAACGTAGGTGATGGAAAAACTAGTTTCCTATTGGTTATTAATGATGTAATGTATGTGCTTCTACGTCACAGGAGTGGGGGGTAGTTTTTCAGGACGCCAATCTTTTTATTTAATTATTTCCACAAATAACAACAAATTATTAAAATAAAAATTATTACTAAGAAAATTATTTCATAAACTTTCATTTAAAATAATTTTTGAAAAATGTGAAACAGGCTCATTCACTTGGTAATGTTGAAAATGCTGTTGTGAAGAATCGGCAACACCGCCGGACAAGGGACAGGATGCGAGGAAGGTAAAAATGGAAAAGGTAGTCATAAAACATAATGATTATTCTTCATGCAAGTCTGTAATACTCTCCTTCAGCGGTATTAGAACGACACAGAAATAAAAGTGCATAAAATACATCTAATATTTATTCATGACATATGCATCATTCAATTGAAAATGTCTCAGTTTGTTTTATTCGTCTTGTTACAAGCTATAAGGGTGGAAGTAAAAGATGCCTTGTAGTCAAAGTAGAACGACTGGTTCTGCTCTGTCATGTCATGTGTACGAGTAACTCGATAAATGCTGACAAGAATATGTAAGGACTTTATTATCTATTTCAGATATGTCTACAATAGGAATGACATAGGTAATAATGACATCGAAAGGATGAAAGTAATGGTTTCTAGTGACTTTATAACGTGCTTATTCACTAAAATTAGGATATGCAATTTTTAGCATGAATGGGGGGATTCCACCATTTTTACCTCCCGCTACCCTTGGTAAGGGAGGTATAGGGATCGTGCTAAAAATCTAAAATCCAGATTTTAGTAAATGACCACGTTTTAAGATCCCTAGAATCCATTTTTAACATTTTCACGATGATGTCTGTATGTGTGTGTGTGTGTGTGTATGTATGTGTGTGTGTGTGTATGTATGTGTGTGTGTGTATGTGTGTATGTGTACGAATTTTGTTTGCACTCTAACTCAAATACTATCATTCAGAAAATTCTGAAACCTTGTATTTTTACTCTATTCTAATACAGAAAGACACCATTAGATTTTGGTGTAAATCGAATGACCGGAAATGGCACTTTACCTGAAGCTCATAATGGTTTTTCTTCAAAAAATACCATTAAATGCCATTTTTCGCCTTTTCGTCATTAAGAAAATTAAAGATTATTGTATTTTCTACAGGAATACATTAATACTTTTGCTATATATTTTACAGATAAATTTAAAAATCATTTTTTTTTAAAAATCCCGAAGCCTAAGATAAACACAATTTCTTTGTTATACAGTTTATATTACAAATGAATGGAACTACAGGTGAATGTCACTGTCAAAAAACTAATCACTTCAAATTAATAATAGTGTCATTTTAAAAAGAAAATAGTAAATAAACAATAGTTATATGCAATGGAACAGTTTGCAGCATTAGTAAATACGGAGGTATGTATTTAAATTAATAAAAATTAAATAGCGGGAGGTTTTGTGATGGCCACATCAGATTTTTTTTTTAATTTCATCTGAAAATATTAGGAAAATTAAGACTATTGATGAAAATCCGGTGAAAAAAATCCTATTAATAACCGAGCTATGGTCTCCCGAATTTTGAAAAGATTGACGTGACGTCACGCATATGTGTTTTTATATCAAACTGTTTTCATCATGGACCTAAATGTTCTTGAAATATATGCTATTTTAAGTTATATTTACATAAAATAAATTAATATTATAACACTGTATCAGTCTACATACTTTATAATTACAAGTGTATTTAAATTATTAAGTTTAATGCAAGAAATTTATGTTAAAATAAAAACTGTTTGAAAACTGCAGTACAGGAATGTTAGCCCCTCCTTTCGAATTTGAATTTCTTAACTTCCATTGGTAGTAACCCCCACCTCCTAACACGCTATTTGTTATGTATGTATAGGCAGTCTTTCGGTCGCCAATCAAAATATTATATATTGAATTCATATTCGTGTCGAAGCGCTATAACAAAAAACCTCTTATTCCCGAAATATCTCAATTATTCCATTTAATTTTTTATTAATATTCGTTATTCTGCATATACATTCCTTTAATTCGATTGAATTGGAATCCCCTATTCAATATCTCTCTTAGGAATAGGTAGAAATAAATATTTCATTGTACACTATTCCTGTCGTATTGCTGTGTACATAATATATTATTGATATAATACAGAAAATAGATTATGCGAATATTAATAAGCGAATCAAAATTACATGGTTCTTTATCCTCTTAGGGAAATATTTCAATTACTGCGTGAAATTCTCTGCAATTTTATTCAAATCATTTACATACTGAACAAAACATTTTACATATCAAAGTATTCTCTCTATACAATTAACAGTTAGCATTTTATGAAATGCATTAAAAATTCACCGATGTGTTTTTTATGTTCATAAGCAGGGTTGTTCTGCTCTTCATTCAGAATAAAATCATTTTAAATTTGTAATTTGTTACATATGAGTAAATTTTTGATGAAATGCATTATGCAAAAGATAAACAGAAATAATTCAGTTGAATTTCTATTTCAAATTATAAATATATTATTTCAAAGTGTAATTATTGTTGTACATTTAATGCGGGATTTTGAGTAATTATTTCAATTTTATCTGATCATAGGATCATACAAATTAATAAATTAGTAGTAAATAACTAATAGTTATTTATTATACATGTGGGTTAAATGAATGTTTATTCAATTTTGACGTTATAACTGCCAATATTAACTCCATAGCAACAATTATAAGTAACACTTTTTTCACAAGTGAATTGAATTTTTTTAAATCACTCTCACATTTTTTTAATTCACTCTGCAACAAATAATGCATTTAAAATAACATCAGGCACGAAATTAACACTTACCATAGTATTTATCAGACATTATCAGCCATTTTTATTATTTTTCACGGCACAAATGACAGACAATAAAGCTTTTTAAATAGATGACTTGACATCTATCATCGACGATTGTCATGCACACTATACTATATTAGTTTTTTGTTTTGTCAAAATTAAATATTATTAGAGATGCACTCTCGAGCTTTGGCCCGGCTCGGCCCGAAGCCCGCCTCGATTTCGAGTCGATCATCGAGCCGGGCCGAAGATATTTTTTGTCGGGCCGAAGCGGGTTAATCATTTTCAAAAATCGAGGCGAGTCGAATTTTGATTTTGGCCCGGCCCGAAAATTCGAGCTTTTCGGGCCGGCCCGAAAAATCTTATAGTTCAATCAAAAGCACAGTTTCCTTAATATTTTAATGAAAATGAAGTTAAAAAGGATCAAAATGATTTAATAGCTACAAACTTCACATATTAATAAATAAAAATGTATTATCTTACTTCAAGAATTCAAGGTTATTCATTAAAGTATAAAAATTATATTGTGATGTTGCTATTATTATTGTTATTACTCGTATACTTAAATAAAAGTGATTTTTGTTCCTACCATAATGATTTCTTGTCCTATTTTTGAGCAGAAACAAAATTAGATAAAAAATCCTTATGTAAATTATTATATTTTTTAATATAAGATTTGTGAAAAAGTTGTTTAAATTCTTTGGTAAACAAAATGTTAAATACTCGTAGGTCTGTAATTTTTATAACAAACTTACACTAGAAGGGTATCTTTTTTAAATACTTATGTTAACTAATGTTGAAAGTTATAAGAATGTAGAGGTTTTTTATAAGTTTGACACGATAAAAGATTTCGTCTTAACATAAAAATCAACATTAGGAATGCCGGATACACCCAATTTCGAGCTTTGGCCTGGTCCAGCCCGAAGCCTGGCCCGATTTCGAGTCAATTTTCGAGCGGGGCTAGCTAATTTTTTGTCGAGTCGATCTTCGAGTCGGGCCGGTAATTTTTATTTTCGAGCTGAGTCGATCCAAACCTCAAAGCCCGGCCCGGCCCGGTCCGAATGCATCTCTAAATTGGACAAATAATTACTAACGAACCTTCTAATCTTTTTTGCAAAAAGCAAATCGCTAGTACTATTTTCTGTTTTATTTATCATACGAATCTTATAAACCCAGCAGAGCTTTACATAGTCTTCTTTCCAAACACTAATTTCATGAATTCTCTGTCAGGAGAAAAAGTTCCGTAGCTCTTTCTCGAAGGTGGTACATTAACTTTCACGCCATCGCCGTACGATAATTGTATTTGGACCTGTTTTAAAGTGCTGTAAATATAAATAGCATTACAGGCATTGAGTACGTGTTCCTGTTTTGTACATCAACTCACGAGCCTTTTACACATCTGTCGCTGGAGAAGAATGGCTTACGTGAAGGTAGCCACCGAATGCAGGAAGTGAAGTTCGCTCGGAATTTCAAGATGAAAAATAGGAATTTAATTGTTTTCTTTTGGGGTTGCTGTACTCGACAATTAATTACAAAGTGCGCGTAGGATCCGACTTTTTAGTTCTTTTCTTCAGAGCTTTAGACTAGTTTAGAGAAAAGTAAATACAAAAGTAGCACATTTTCTGTAGCTGATTTTCATGAATTTCTTTTCATGGTTAATGCTGTTTTTGTTATACCCTCTTAACATTTAGTAATTTTGATAATATTAAGTTAACAATACCAAGAGTACCTATTTATTAAATCTATATTACTATATTATTGTCAATATATTTAAATTTCTCAAACGTGGAGTAGTAGGCGATTTGCTACCTACATATTAAATAATTAATATTATTTATTTTTAATCGTATCGAAATTTTAGATGAAAAAATAAGAACAAAGCTGATTTGCATATTTATCAAATAACTATCATAGATAGTTATTTGTAGTTCCATATGTATTGTACTCATCCAAGACAAGTTTTACATTTTTTGACGATTTTCTCTCTGTGATATGTTAGTTTTAACTATTTATTTATTTATTCATATTTATTTATTTATTTATTTTTTTAATTGTCCGTGCTGTATGTTCTGTTATCCACATGTGGTTTTCTTTTTTCGACTAGACCATTCTGTAAGTCTGTATTTTATATTTTTTGTAATTTATATTTATTTTGTGTTCATATGTTACTATTTCGCTTTTATATCATATTTTAGAGCCCTGAAGAAGACTATTGTATAGTCGAAACGTCGGCGTGAATAAATTTTATCAATTGACTGCAAGTCCGAAGAATTCTTACTTTCCTGTATCTACCTCCATACTAACACAGTCGAATATTGATTTTTCAAATATCTATTTTATATCATTTTCATGTCAGAGATTGTTCCAATTCATTAACCAGATTGGCGGTATTTCTGATGGATATATGCATTTTACCACAATTTTACCTATAATTTTAAATATTTAATTAATAAAACAATAAGAAAAATTAAATATACTTCCCAGAAAAAGCTATCAGAATGTCACAAAAAATGTTGATATTTGACAATGACATGTGTCATGTTATAAACATTGGAATTTGTCAACTGGTTTCCTTAGTGCCCCGGCCTCTGCGATTAGTTTACTCTATAAATTATAGTGTTTTTATTTCTCTATACAAGATATAATAAAAATTTTAAGTATATTAGATGGAGAATTTTATGTTCTTTAATATTTAATAAAAAAAACTCCCAAAAAATTATATTTAGAAGAATTTTTCGCCTGGTAAGCGTCCACACGGTAAAATATATCGTCATCACTACCGATGTCTACATGTGTTGTAGATAGTGGCACACCTAGAAATGGATAATATGCCGTGATGATATATTTATTTATTTATTTATTTAAGTCTATAGAAGATATAATAAATATTTTAAATGTGTCGGATAGAGATTTTATATTTGTAATAACATTTGTATTTTTTTTAAGAAACTAGTACTTTCGGTTCTCCAATTTTTACCAAAATATTATAATCGGATTCTAGAAACCTTAACACGTGCTTATTCACTAAAATCTCCATATGCGATTTTTAGCATGAATCCAATATCTCTCACAGCGAGAGGTAAAAAATTTATTGTGGCCAGCACAAGACCTCTCGCCATTTCCATTTCTCGCCTGCGTTCTCTCAAACTTTTCTATTCGTGAAGTAAGACTATACTTTTTACTCTTGTTGCATAAATAACTATTTTGGTCTCCATTGACTGAACTAATAAGTAATAATACAGTTTTTCGTTTCATACACAATCTGTACGGAATTCAATTATTAAACATGGCCATCTTTACAGTGGTTGAAACGTAAAAGTTAAATGAAATTTCTCATTTTAAAGTAACATTACTCCCGAAGAAATAACAGCTCATAATGAGAAAGAAAGACAATAGACGTCACAAAGTTTAATTTAGAGTCAAGTTCTATATTTATGTAATATCTAAAATTGTAATTAATTCGGATAAGTTCATCAGTAAAATATTTGTCACTAAGTTTTCGCATAATCTTAGTCTCGGTTCTCGCACAACGCAAGTTTCTAAGTAAAACAACAAAACATCTACGTCCCTGTTGGTAACGACTAATATCTCCATAGCAACGCTCCCTATAGGGCTGTCAAAGAAGAACAATAGAATAAGACATGTGACCAACACACATGACACGAGTCACGACCTTACTAAATATTTCACTGCGGCGTTTCTACTATTTAAATAAGCTCGGATCACGGTGTCCAGCAACGGAGCTTCGACCCGAACAGGAATAAACCTGTCGCTTAATATTCCGGGTGAGTGGAAGCCAGTAGTTCGAGCACCTCCCGCGGGGCTTCCGGTCTAACATTGGCGCTGCTCTTGATTCTCTTCCGGGGGAAGTGGATGGTTATTGGAAATTTTGATTTGCCACTGGCAGTAGTCATACTAATTTTGGTAAGGTGGAGTATTTTATTCTGTACATGTTTGCTAAAATGTCAACTTATAAAAAGTTGAAGATAACTCCCTTTAAAATGAAATGTTGCACTATGTTTTCATTACCTACTTTAATCGAAAGAATAAGAATAGTTATTTACATTCGAGTGCGTGTAAGTTGTATTTTACAGCGCGACAGTTTTGTTTAACGAACCCTTAAGGCGAGTGCCTTATTAGCTGGAGCGCTGTAAAATAATTCACGCACGAGAATTGTATCAAATTTTTTGGCCGACGATAATGAAAATCACTTTTTTTAATGAGATAGGTTATACTTCTGAAAAGGGTTAGTTTAAAATACTGGGGTTAAGTCAATTTCCAAATTTGATTTTACTTACCTTCATTAGAGTACTTCTTCTAGCAAAAATTTATTTGTAATAATAGACGTTGTTTATGACTAATAATATATTTATTTGCTCATGTTTTCTTCGTAATAAATAATAGATAGATATCGAAATTTGACATTTTAGCAATTTTCGCCTCGCGTATTTGACAGGTATATCGATCGGTGACTATGTCGGTAACGGCGGATTTTTACAATAATGACAGATGTCGCTGCCGTGATTTTGTTTTATATAAATTAATTTTAAATATAGGAAATGTTAAAGTAAAAAAATAACTTACGTAGGTAGTACTTTTTTACATGAACTTTATTATAGTAAAGATGATTTCTTTTCTAAATGCCCATAAACGTCCAGTGTATTTCGATTATTTTACCGCATAGTTAGACAAGTTACAACACAGTAAGCGTAAAATGTAGGTTACACTTGCTGTGTATACAATTGTAAAGTTCCCATTACGCTTCAGGAGGGCAAAAAAATATTACACTCGATTTCCTTTTTTTTTTTGATAATATAATTTTTAAAATTGCCGCTTCTTTTTTCGCCTGATGACGTACTTACTTAAATTACTCACAAGTGACAGGTGACAGCTATCAACTATGTACTAGCTACTAGTTCTGTGCATACTATTGATTTTTATATTTTCTGGAGTCAAACATGGTTATACAGAAAAGCGTTTTGTGCTCATGTGACCAAATAGAAGTAATAATAGTAAAAAAAAGTTTTAGCAGTGCCTCAAAATGAAGAAACAAGAAAGAAATTATTGTCTCAAGTAAAGATAAAACTACTTATAAAATCTGTCATTTGCTAATATATTTTGGACGTCATAAGCAGAAGATTTTGGCGCCAATTCATAAAGTATACTTTTAAATTGCAATTTCGTTTAATATATACAGAAATTTGTACAGGAAATCATATTTAAAAATACTATAGAACCTTCCGTTAATTTGATGTATTTTGTACAAATCCCATACCAAAAGTTCATTGAAAAAGATTCTATATATCCAGTAAAATTGTAACACGAACATAACACAATTTTTTATAAATTCCATACAGAAAGTTCCTTGGAAAATATTCTATAAATCCAATAAAATTATCACATGAATATACATTATGTATACCTACTCATATATAAATATTCTAAAAATGCGTACACTTACGTAACATTCTCTTTACAATCAAATAATATTTCTCCCAAGTTTATATCTCTACCCATTTTTGAATTATTGCCCCAAAAGTCAATATACCCCACATTTAGATAAAAACTTCAAAATTTTCAAAAATCTAATTTTTATGTATCTAGATACTTCTCAATGCGCTGATTCTAAATTTTGAAACCGCAGGTCGATATCTGTTTTCGTTCTCGAGATATTTAGATTCAAAGTTTTGCTCAAAACTGCCCATTTTTGGGTAATAACCCAAAAATGGGTCGAGATATGAATTTGGCAACAACACCATTCGATTCTACGGGCAAAATTACATAAGTACACAAATTTTCAGAATTTTTGAACACCGCATACAAACTCTAAAGCAAAATAACTGAAAATGGCCAAAAATCGCAAAAATCGATTTTCTCAGATTTTAGCCATTTTCAGGGGTTTTCAAGTTTTTATTCATAAAAAATGAACCGGTTGGACAAAAATTATGAAAATTGCTATACTTATGTATTTTTGGCCGTAGAATCGAATGGTGATGTCGCCAAATTCATATCTCGACCCATTTTTGGGTTAATGGCCAAAAATGGGCAGTTTTGAGCAAAACTTTAAATCTAAATATCTCGAGAACGAAACGAGATATCGACCTGCGGTTTCAAAATTTGGAATCAGCGCATTGAGAAGTATCTAGATACATAAAAATTAGATTTTTGAAAATTTTGAAGTTTTTATCTAAATATGGGGTATATTGACTTTTGGGGCAATAATTCAAAAATGGGTAGAGATATAAACTTGGTAGTAATATTATTTGATTGTAAAGAGAATGTTACGTAAGTGTACGCATTTTTAGAGTATTTGAACAACTGTGTGACATTTTAGAATTAAAAGTATTGAAATAAAAATGGATAAATGCTATAAAAAAGTTCCTTGGAAAAGATTCTATATATCCAAAAAAATTATAACAGGAATACTACTATTTTTTACAAATTCCATACCAAAAGTTCCTTTGAAAAGATTCTATAAATCGAATAAAATTATAACATGAACATACACTATGTAAATTGCACTTGACACTTCTTCAACTATTCGTATTCTAAGAACTCTAAAACGAGCTCATTCATTGAAAACGTACTACCGATTTTTTTGATTAAAGGCAATACCTTCCGTACTTAAAGGTGACAAGGTAAAAATGTTAACTTTTTTTGCAATATCTCATTTAGAAAAATAAGAAATAGGGATATGAGTGAAAGAAAGAATTCGTATTTAATTAGTGTTACTTCTCAAGTAAAGAGAAACATCAAAATTAATATTGGAGAGCGAATTTGATACAACGGATTAGATGATGCTGATGGCGTTGTTCCTTTAAAAGAAAGTTGTATTGTGTAGAAAGACAAAATGTGAAAGATAATAAATATCACAGAAACCTTGGCCCGGGATCAGTGTCAAACAGAATTCTTGTTGGGCATTAGCAGCCTTTAATAAAAGCACTCTCGCATTCCCGAAAAGAGGAAAATTTATTATAAGTTATAAGCACGTGAAAGAAACATCATCCGACATTATAAAGAATGAAGACTAATGAAGAAAACACGAGAGAAGTATATAATAATAAGAAATATACGTCAAAATAAAAATGCACCTGAGACAAATGCACATCTAATATTCATTCATCCATTTCCATGTATGTCTTTTGAAAGAAATTGTGAAGCTGGGTCAGCGGAGCAGAAATGCGTTCACCTTTGTCAAGTCAGCTAAAAGAGATATGACTGCTAGTGGGCCCACTCACAATAATTCACAATATATATATATATATATATATATATATATATATATATATATATATATATATATGTATGTATGTATATACAGTCGCGCACAAAAGTATGGAAACTTATTGAAAATATGATTTTAATTGTCTTACTTTCAGTTGTATTTTGTCATTTATTTAGTAAGTTGATGTTAACATGGGTAAAAATAAATATTTTTCCGACGACTTGAGAGAAAGGGTAGTACAGCTTCATAAAGATGCTGTGAAACAGCGGAATATTTATTTTTTTAAAAAAAATCAGTAAAAGTGGCATATCAAAGATTTTGAAAAAAAAATCGCAGTATAGAAGTGTTAAAATTAATATGAAACTCGGTGGTCCAAGAAAACTGGTGCTAGAATTGACAAAAACCATTCAGCGTCTATCCGTAAGTGATCCTACTTTATCATCAAGTGAACATTCTGCAAAAATTCGGGAACAATTTCATGTAGATTTGAGTGATCGCACTGTGATACGAGAGCTATGTGATGTAGGATTACTAGGAAAAATAACCATTAAGAAACCTGTACTATCAAAGAAAAACAGGAGGGCCAGAACTGCATTTGCTTAGGAACACTCATCGTGGACGAGTGAAAAATAGCATACTGCCCTTTGAAGCGATGAAAGCAAGTTCAAAATATTTGGTTCCAACGGAAGTCAATATGTTAGACATCTTGAACTTGCTTTCATCGCTCCAAAGGGCAGTATGCCATTTTTCACTCGTCCACGATGAGTGTTCCTCAGCAAATGCAATTCTGACCCTCCTGTTTTTTTGATAGTACAGGTTTCTTAACGGTTATTTTTCCTAGTAATCCTACATCACATAGCCATTATATCACATTGCGATCACTCAAATTTACATGAAATTGTTCCCGAATTTTTGCAGAACGTTCACTTGATGATAAAGTATGATCACTTACGGATAGACGCCGAATGGTGTTTGTCAATTCTAGTACTAGTTTTCTTGGACCACCGACTTTCATATTAATTTTAACACTTCTATACTGCGATTTGTTTTTCAAAATCTTTGATATGCCACTTTTACTGATTTTTAAAATTTTTTAAATATTGCGCTGTTTCACAGAATCTTTATGAAGCTGTACTACCCTATCTCTCAAGTCGTCGGAAAAATGTTTATTTTTACCCATTTTAACATCAACTTACTAAATAAATGACAAAATACAACTGAAAGTAAGACAATTAAAATAATATTTTCAATAAGTTTCCATACGTTTGTCCACCGAAAAAACGAGTACATGTTATTTCACTTAAATCGTACAGTCAATATCAAAAGATTTCTTGTGAATATATTCTTCGATATATTGATTTTAGAAAATACGATTCAAATTTGCGAGAACTATAAACATATTTTAAAAAAATGAAATATTTAAAAGTTTCCATACTTTTGTCCACCACTATATATATATATATATATATATATAAAAGACTGTTTTGCAGTTATGAATGAATGGAAATAGCAACCTGTGAGATTTGTACCACCAGAAATGTTATTTCAGTGATGCAAGTCTGTTGCAGTCTTCATTATCGTTTGATATTCATACTCCTATTCGTATTCGCTTGCTGATGCAAATACATAGTGCACAGGTGAACCGCAAATAGCTTCTCTCTGATGAAACATTTGACCATTTGCCGCATTAGATTCCATTTCGTATCCGATTTCAAACGAAAGAGAATACACGTTAAATGAATACCTCATAAATGATTGATTAGCAATTTGCTTCTGTGGTTCTATTTGGTCTAATGTGGTTATTATATCTCATCATTCAGTAATGATCTTCTTCTTACTTGGGTTTATTTAAGAGGTATTGGATTCATGCTAAAAATCGCATAACCAGATTTTAGTGGATAAACACAATCAAATTATAACATTTTTACGATGATGTCCGTGTGTGTATGAATGTGTATGTGTGTGTGTGTGTGTGTGTGTGTGTGTGTGTGTGTGTGTGTGTGTGTGTGTGTGGATATTGTAACCACGGTTTTTCAAGTACTAGAAGACTTAAAAATAAATAAATATATCATCACGGCATATTCGCGAGTGAAGAAGGTGAGGAGCTTAGCGCATGACGTAACAATATGGCCGGCCTAAGGTAGATGCTTCGTTTCCCGCCACTGTCTATTCATATACACTGCGGCCTTTGAAGTGCGAAGTAATAATAATAAGATAGTTAATATTAAATAAAAATAATGTTTCTAATATGAATAACATTTTGAATTTTGAATTTAAAATAAGGCTTCTTGAATCACTAGTAAAATACCATGCATTAATAAGCACATTTGTATAATTAAACTTTGTATGACTTGTTTATTCACTCTATAACTAAAATTAACTTTGTAAAACAAAACAAAATTTTTCAAACTATTTTTATTTTCAAACAATTCTAATTTAATTTTTTAATTTAGGTGCATTTGCATACAAATATATTACATTTGTATAAAACCATGCAAAATGATTAAATTTAATGATGATTTACATAAACTATGTAAATATTAATTTAGTTGAAAAAACTTTTGTGAATTCACAGTGGAAATAAACAGTTTACGTAGTTTTAGTTTTATAAACTGTATATTATTGTTAATATCGGTACACAAATTCAAAATTAAAAATAATTATTACAGTAATTTTTAAATTCTAATTTAGAGATAAATAACAACGATAATGGGGTCTTTCCACAATTTTAATTTTAATTTTTTTTTATAAATGTAGTTATTAATGAAGGTTCATATTTTTTCTTCAAAAAGTACATAATATTTAAACTACAAATTTTTGAAATTTTTACCTCTCGCTAAGAGAGGTATTGGATTTATGCTAAAATTCGCATATCCAGATTTTATTGAATAAGCACGATTTAAGGTCCCTAGAATCCGATTTAACATGATGTCTGTGTGTGTGTGTATGTGTATGTGTATGTGTGTGTGTGTGTGTATGTATGGATGTTGGAGGGACGATTCCTCAAAAACTGTAAGACTTAAAAAATATTTAACTGCAGTTTCCTCAATCTGACATTCCTGGGAAGAGCTGAAAAGGTTTTGGTAACAATTGAACAACCGGAAGTAGTAGTTTCTTAAAAAAATTCTTCTAAATATAATTTTTTGGGAGGTTTTTTTTATTAAATATTGAAGAACATAAAATTCTCCATCTAATACACATAAAAATTTTATTATATCTTGTATAGATTTAGAGATAAAGACACTATAATTTATAGACTGAACTAATCGCAGAGGCTACGGCACTAAGGAAACCAGTTGACAAATTCCAATGATTATAACATGACATATGTCAGTGTCAAAAATCAACAGTTTTAGTGACATTCTGATAGCTTTTACTGGGAAGTATATTTAATTTTTCTTATTGTTTTATTAATTAAATATTTGAAATTATAGGTAAAATTGTGGTAAAATGCATATATCCATCAGAAATACCGCCAATCTGGTTAATGAATTGGAATAATCTTTGACATTTAGAAACTTCCTCATACAATGAAAAATAGATATAATTAGAATTATATGTGTGCAGAAGACATGTTAAATATAATAAAAAACAATATTTGGGTAATGTTCTATAATATTTTGTTATAAAACGACGGTTCGAAAGCGAAGTGCAATACAATACTTATATAGGCTAATTTGGAAATTGCGAGTCTTGTGCTGGCCACAACAGATTTTTAATAATATTTAAATATTCTCGTGTGATGTCATTTAGCAATGAGACAACACTACCCTCCAGTGGCCAAACAAATTATTCAATATGTCACAATCATTTTTGCCTCTATAAGTGTCTTTAATACAAACAAATAATAATAATAATAATAATAATAATAATAATAATAATAATAATAATAATAATAATAATAATAATAATAATAATAATAATAATATGGGGTCCCGTAGCCGCGTGCCTGAGTGTCTGGTCGCGAACCTGGGGGTACCGGGTTCGATCCCGAGAGACGCCAAATATTTCCAATTTTAAATGGCACAAAAGTGATCCCTGTGGTGCACTCTCCACGCCAGCTATGAGGGCCCGCGAGGTGACGCCTGGTAAGCGCCCACATGGTAAAATATATCGTCATCATTACCGATGTCTACATGTGTTGTAGATACTGGCACACCCAGAAATGGGTAATATGCCGTGATGATATATTTATTTTATATAATAATAATAATAATAATGATAATAATAATATTGTTAGTGAATCTAATTCATCAAAAGTTTAAACGTTTTGGAAAGTAGAACCCCATATTTCTCAATTTCCTGTGAAAATTAGGTTAGACTGATCCGAAGAAATTTGTTCTTTTGGCCGGTGTTGATGAAAGTTGTTGCTGGTTAATAATAAATTGCAGAAAAATGACAAAGGCGTCGTGATTTATTCCGGGGGAGGTAAGTAGCGCTTTCCGGAAGTGCGGCATGTGACCGGAAATGCGGCGCACCGCGGTGATAATTTAAAACTTGTTTCATAAATCACACCTCTTGACACCGCTGCACAGAGAATTTGACTTATTGAGATAGTTCGTGCTCGCACAGTCTTTTAAATATGCAGATCTCGTCTTCTCAGCCTCCGGATGCTGTGTCTTCATTTACTCAAATGATTTGTTAAAGCATTCATCCTCATCATCAAACTAAAATATATTTATTACTATCCTAATAAATTTCATTCAATGATAATGAGATGGACTAATTTATTTTTTGTCCTCCTGAAGTGTAATGGCAACTTTACAATTGTATACACAGCAAGTGTAACCTACATTTTACGCTTACTGTGTTGTAACTTGTCTAACTATGCGGTAAAATAATCAAAATACACTGGACGTTTATGGGCATTTAAAAAAGAAATCATCTTTACTATAATAAAGTTCACATAAAAAAGTACTACCTACGTAAGTTATTTTTTACTTTAACATTTCCTGTATTTAAAACTAATTTATATAAACCAAAATCACGACAGCGACATCTGTCATTATTGTAAAAATCTGCCGTTACCGACATAGTCACCGATCGATATACCTGTCATATGCGCGAGGCGAAGATTACTCAAATGTCAAATATCGACACCTACCTATTATGTATTACAAAGAAAACATAAATAAATAAATATAAATATATCATCACGGCATATTACCCATTTCTGGGTGTGCCAATCTGCTTTATCGCAGATATCGGTAATGATGATGACATATTTGTACTGTGCGGGCGCTTACCAGGCGTCACCTCGCGGGCACTCATTGCTGGCGTGGAGAGTGCACCACAGGGTTCACTTTTGTGCCATTTAAAATTCGAAATATTTGGCGTCGGTCGGGAAACATGAAAACATGAGCAAATAAATACATTATCAGTCATAAACAACTACTATTATTACAAATAAATTTTCGCTAGTAGAAGAACTCTAATGAAGGTAAGTAAAATCAAATTTGGAAATTGACTTAACCCCAGTATTTTAAACTAACTCTTTTCAGAAGTATAACCTATCTCATTAAAAAAAGTGATTTTCATTATCGTCGGCCAAAAAAATTGATACAATTCTCGTGCGTGAAGTATGTACAATAATATTAAAAATAAAAATTTATTAAAATTTCAATCGCATTTTTTCAATATTTTTATTATGTAAGGATACAAAACTAATACATGGTTGAATTCAGAAAAAATATGCTATCGAATAGGCATAAAAAATATGTAGAATCCCATTTGAAAAAATATAACTTTGTGTTGTATCTTGAGAACCACTGGTTTAACAAAAATATTTTCTTCTCTGAAAGAATGTCCCCCTTGGTCCCCTATAACTTTGTTCTGTAGTATTTTTTTGTAACTATAATAATAAAGGTAATAATGGCAGTGGTCGGTGTACGTGTTACACCCTGTATATTTAGTCACTATAATTCCACCTATTATTATTTTTAACTCTCTCATTTCTCTGGATAGGGTTTTATAAAACATAAACGTGTATTTATGTCTAGTACCAAGACCGTATTTTATTTTATATAGCTTATAAAAGTTAAAATATGAAAATCATCTTAAGTTTTCTAGTCTTACATTTTATGGTAACAATTTTACTACTAAATTCTATTATGGGTCGTTATTTTCCACTGTAAAATTTCTTACCTACTATTGAAATGTATTATGTAGTTTGTGCCTTGTCTTTTTGGCATGTAGGTACTCAAAATTCAAAGTAACTGTAACAAAAATGTAGCTTTTTGAAAATATCTTAATTGAACACAAGGGTAGTAGTATGAACAAATGATTACGGGTGATTAGCTAGGAGATAACTAGCAGTGTTTTGCGCTGTCAATCGTTTATGGATTATTTTAGAGAAAAATACTTCAAATAGCAGTTATAGAAAAATTAATAGTACACAACTTTTATTTGAAGTATTTTTGTCTAAAATAATCCATAAACGATTGACAGCGCTAAAAAACTGCTAGTTATCTCCTAGCTAATCATCCTTAATCACTTGTTCATACTACCACCCAAAGTATATGAGTCATTGTACTTTTTATTTTAATAATTATACTACTGACGCATTTTGCCTGTCTACAGATTCTAACCGTAGTACCTCAACTTAGATCACAACCAGCACAGTTCCTGAGTTTTAATTTGAAATCTGCTGGTATAATTTATTTATTATTTTTAGTGTAATAACATAGAAATTCAAAGAAATATGAATCTGCAAAAATATAAGAAATAGAATGTAATAAAATTCAAAAATAATGTACCAGCATAACTGACCCCGAAGGACGTTTTATTCAACTTCAGATGACCTTAGGAATTTTTACCCACAACCGTATAAAAATTGTTTTTCCACAATGATTTGAATGTGTTGATTATTCATTATTATTCAACTTAAAATAGTGAGCAAAGAAGCATGTTAAATCACAAGTGAGCAAAGTAAATAACTTTCTTCACAAGTGAACAAAATACACAAGCCTATAATAATCTACGTCTGGAGTCATAAATTTTGATGAAGTAACAAATGCGGTCATAAAAAAAAATTGTCGATTTTTTTTATAAAATCATAAAATCCATCTCATTTAATAAATATAGTAATAGAAAATAATTTGAAATATGCGACTTTTCATTCATAAATTTGCTAATAAACTTTCGCGCTTTTAAACACGGACTAAATTTGTGACGACACAAATTCATACTCACACAGACAATTCTCTCTCACACGTACACGCTTCACAACATGAAACAGTAATCTAACCTAAAAGTGTGACAGCTGACAGCAAAATATACAAGAGAGAAGATTATTATTACTTTTTATTTCTTTAAAAGTACTAGTTGCAATATAAGGTATGTAAATAAACTATTTATTTAAATAAATACCAAACCAAATAATCATAGTTCTAAATTAGACCGGTAGATCTCTACTATCGTATCCGTGAAACTGTGTCGTCAGCCGTTGAAATATTTCAAATTAAACGCAACTTTTAAAAAATCATATCTTTCATTTTAAAGTCTTGTAAGATGTAAAACATACACATACATGTTTAATTTGACCTATTTTTCAAGAAAAAAATAAATCAGAAAACGTGAAATGACCCCATTATACAATAAATAAAAACATATGCATGTACTATTGAGTTTTTCATTAATAAAAAAGTATAATGTTTCGTTTTTTAGAAAAAATATATTTCAAGATTGTGGAAAAAATCATATTCAAGCACACGTGAATTAATCATATAGCGATACTTTCAGAAATATATGTATATGTGTAAAATGTTAAAAATCCAAAGAAATATATTTTCTCTAAAGTTTCTGAGCTCCGTTTTGAAGATAATACTACATAATTCTCTTTACATACTACTGTTGTATTCCTAGGGGACTGCAATGCTAGAATAA
This sequence comes from Ophonus ardosiacus, assembly GCA_943142095.1. Taxonomy (NCBI): domain Eukaryota; kingdom Metazoa; phylum Arthropoda; class Insecta; order Coleoptera; family Carabidae; genus Ophonus; species Ophonus ardosiacus. The sequence continues at coordinate 87,957,635 of OW964823.1, forward strand.
GATAGAAACTTACACATATTTGTACAATGCACTAGTTCTACATACGTAGTCGTATAAGTAGATATAAAATATATATTCACAACTACGTTGTTCTACTCTATAAGGGAATGACAACTAGATTAAACTATAGTGTGTGCTACAATTAGGGCTGGTTTATATTAAATTTATTTTTGGAAAATGATATCGTCCAAGTGGCGGCCTTGGCGAGCAATGTACATATTGAGCCTTTCGACGAAGCGCATTTTCATCTTTGTGGCACAGTAAATAAACAAAATTTTCGTTACTGGGCATCTGAGAACCCTCGTATACTGCATCAAAGACTTCTTCACAGCAACAAAGTAACAGTGTGGTGCGCTATGTCCTCTATACGCATTATTGGGCCTTATTTTTTTAATCCGAAGGATTAACTGTTCTGTTACTGTGAATTCGGCTCGCAATTGTATGTTGGAGAATTTTTTGCGCCCCAAAATGGAAGAGTATGGCGAGGAACACGACACAGAAGCCTTCTGGTTTCAGCCACGGCCCATACTGCCCGTCGTTCACGCGAAATTCTGCAAGAGCTCTTTCCCGGTAGTCTGATCTCTCACCGGGAGGATGTTTCATGGCCCCCTCGCTCCTCCGATTTGACTTTTTTCTGTGAGGATATGTCAAAGCTGTAGCTTGAAGCTCTGAAGGAGGCGATTGAGGACGTCATCGCTGGAATTTCGCAAGAGTGGCCGAAAACTTCTTTGAAAGGCTCAATATGTGCATTGCTCGCAAAGGCCGCCACTTGGACGATATCATTTTCGAAACATCGTGAAAATAAAACGGTATTATATGTACTTTTGAGCAATAAAAACCTTTTTTATGTATCTTGAACCGTTTTCTTACAATTAGCCGTTGAAATCAGGGATGTCATTCTGCCCCATCCTGTATATTGGTTTGATGTGTATATCTGTTCAAAAGCGTCATTTTCTTATACATTGCATCACTTTCGTCTACCTGTCTTTTCGGCTCGTGCGAGCTGTGTTGGTCACGTGCTCCCGTGTAGCATCTTCAACTTCGAGTCACCGGTTCCCATAGCAACGGGAGACTGAACATCTGAACATCTGCCTTTCACATACACATACACAACAACACACAAACAGAATAACTCTGGATGTGTAGGTATACGTATACGTTAGCATGTCAAATGCAATTTTGCTTTAACTAAACTTTAAATTTAAACAGATAAAGCTGATTATTTATCGCACATTGTATGATATTACAAGCGAGCTCTGTTATTTATCTACTGGAACCTGTGTAGTATTAATGTATTATAACTTAATACCCGGATTAAATTTGTAATAAAATCAGACTAAGTAGAGTTATGTTTTGCGAGGTTCAGGTGCTTACTGTATTAATTAGTGGTCGTATTTTTCTCTCTTTTTTATCAGGAAAATAATATCGTGAAGCGATGGAATGATAAAAAGTTCAGCAAATTAATGGCAACTTATTTATGAACAACACTGAGATTTATTACATCTGTTTGAAATATATTAAAACCAGTGCGGGTGAATAAGAGAGGTATTGGAATCATGTTAAAAATCGCATTTACAGATTACAGATTTTAGTGGATAAGAACGTTTTAACGTCCCTATAATCCGATTATAACATAATGTCCGTATGTGTATGAGTTTGTGTGTGTGTATGTGTGTGCATGATTGTATGTGTGGATGTTGGAGCCACGGTTTCTCAAGTACCATAAGACTTAAAAAATATTTAACTGCAGTTTCTTCAATCTGACATTCCTGGGAAGAACTGATTAGATTTTGGTAACAATTGAACAACCGGAAGTAATAGTTTTAAAAAAAAATTCTAAATATAATTTTTGGAAATTTTTGTTATTACAAATATTGAAGAACATAAAATTCTCCATCTATTACACTTATAATTTTTATTATCTCTTAGATTTAGATATAAAGGCACTGTAATATATATTGTAATAATTCAATATGGTACATTACAGAGGCTAAGGCACTAAGGAAACCAGTTGACAAATTCAAATGTTTATAGCATAGTAATGTTTATAACATAGTTTGTAAATGACACATGTCAGTGTCAAAAATCAACAGTTTTAGTGACATTCTGAACGCTTTTTCTGGGAAGCACATTTAATCTTTCTTATTGTTTTATTAATTAAATATTTAAAATTGTAGCTAAAATGCATATATCCATAAGAAATACCACCAATCTAGTTAATGAATTGGAAGAATCTCTGATATTTAGGAACTTCCTTATACAATGAAAAATGGATATAATTAGAATTGTATGTGTGCAGAAGACATGTTAAATACAATAAAAAACAATATTTGGGTAAAGTTCTTTAATTTTCATAAGACATTAAATTCGAAAAAATGGCATTTAATGGTATTTTTTGAAGAAAAACCACTATGAGCTTCCGGTAAAGTGCCATTTCCGGTTATCCGATTTACAACAAAATCTAATGGCTCCTTTTCATATTAGAATAGGATAGAAATACAAGGTTTCAGAATTTTCTGAATGATAGTATTTGAGTTAGAGCGAAGACAAAATCCATTCACATACATACACACATGCACACATATACACATACGGACATCATCGTGATAATGTTAAAAATGGGTTCTACGGACCTTAAAACGTGGTCATTTACTAAAATCTCGATATGATCCCTATACCTCCCTTACCAAGGGTAGCGGGAAGTAAAAATCTGAGTGGAATACCCCATTGTTACCAAAACCTTTTCAGTTCTTTCCAGAAATGTCAGATTCCAACATCCACACATACACACACACACACACACACACACACACACACACACACACACACACACACATACACATACACATACACATCGTGGTAAAAATGTTAAAATCGGATTGTACGGATCTTAACTCGTGCTTATTCACTACAATCTGGGTATGCGATTTTTAGCATGAATCCAATACCTCTTAGCGAGAGGTAAAATATAGGTTGAATTATAAAAACCATTTTAACGTCAATCATTATCAACTTGTCTGCCACTATTGTTTGACTTCTACTGGAAATCGAGTCAGTTTGTTACAGTTATAACAATGTTTGCCTATGATGTGCGTATTTAATATTTAAAAATATACATTGATGTGTCATGTTTGGCTACAAAGGATAAATTTAATCTCACCTGTTTGCACCCTGTGTGTGTTCTGTGTTCCCACGAGTGTCATTACGTATGCATCAAAATTTATCAATCAAAATAAACCATTAATAATTTCTGTCAAGATATTTTCATAAAAATTATAATTAATTTATAAAAACTAATATCAGGTCAGTGACTTGTTTTATTATCCAACTGAAGAATTTACATTGAATTTGTACAATTACAGCCCGATTCTCAAAAAAGTTTAAGCTAATCCTCATTTTTGGATTAGCGAATTCTACTCTAATTTTGACAGTTTATATCTTAAAATATAGTCTAATCTATTCTTAGTATCTACCTTTATTGATTATATCATAAAAATTAAATTTTAAATACCGGAATAAAATAGAATTCACTAATCCAAAAATGAGGATTAGCTTAAACTTTTTTGAGAATCGCATTGTTAAATATTTAGTAAACAACAAATATTCAAATACTAGCTACATATTTGACAATAAATAATTTATAAATTCAGCTTATAAATGTTAGTAATTATTGTAAGATAAAATATTGGACATGCTTTTTAACTCTCGCTAAAAGGGGTATTGGATTCATGCTAGAAATCGCATATCTAGATTTTAGTGAATAAGTACGTTTTAAAATCACTAGAATCCGATCTTAACATTTTTGCAATGATGTATGTGTTGGTGTGGATGTTGGAGGAACAGTTTCTCAAATTCTATAAGTAAAAACAAATTTCGTATTCCTTAATCTGACATTAATGGGATGAGCTGAGAAGGTGTTGGTAACAATTGGACTTCCGGAAGTAATAGTTTCTTAAAAAATATGCCAATTATGATTTCGTTCATGTCTTAATTTAAAAGACGCGCCAAACAATGTTAGCGACGACTCTGCTGTCAAATAAATGCGAACAAACGAAATTACAGTTAAAAAATCTGTTGTGGCCAGCACAAAACCTTCCGTCAATTCAATGTATTTCGTACAAATCCGATACCAAAAGATCCTTTGAAAAGATTCTATATATCCTGTAAAATTGTAACACGAACACACTATTTTTTACAAATTCCATATTGCAAGTTCCTTTGGGAATATTCTATAAATCCAATATTATTATAACACGAATGTACATTCTGTAAATTGCACTTCACACTTCCTCATTCCTATCCAACGCATCTTCTTCAGATAGTTCTTCCTCTCTCAAATATTCTGCTACACAGTCCTTCCATCTTCTCTTTGGCCTTCCTCGTACTCCCGGCATTGAAACTGCAAGTCACTTATGCGAGGGACACTCTGTCACTTATGTTACTTTCTGATCTTTTACTTTCCACTTTGGTTTTGCACTTGACACTGACATCTGTCAATTAGAATTTTTTTGAATATATGTGCTGTTTCCATAATTTTAGCAAAGCTTACTGATTTTTGAAAGTTAACTTCTCTTAATCTCTCTTTAACTCTATATCTATTGAATATGAAGGAAAACGTATAATCAAATTGTATTGACAATAAGATTTTCTTTCATATTAATGATCACAAAATGTCAAAAAATGATATTTAATTGCGGTTTTCCCAGAAAAACTGTTAAAAACTTCAAATAAAGGTACATCCGGTTGACCAATTATAACCAAAATCTAATCAGCTCTTCATATGGTTGTAAAGAAGAGGAATACGAAAAAATCATAATTTTTAGAATTTTAGTTTGCGAGTTATCGTCGGAGAAAAATTTGTCACACACACACACACGGACACACGGACACACACACAGACACACACACGGACACATACACAGAAACACATACGGACACACACTCAGACACACACGGACACAAACACACACACACATACAGACATCAATGTAAAATTAGTAATTTCGTATTCTAGGGATCTTAAAACGTGCTTATTCATTAAAAACTCACCACCGAATTTTTAGACCAAAGACAATACCTTCCTTACCTAAGGGTGACGGAAGGTAAAAATAAAACACATGAACATTATTTTCAGTGGAAACTTTATTATAAATATAATAAATTATTGGCCATTACTAATAATTTAGTATTTACCCATGCATATCAAATGTATATAAAATAAAATAATATATTTATTTGCCTATAATAATAACATACATATGTGAAATAATACAACATTTACATAATAATTTATGTGAAAAATTATTTTATTACAAATTACAATGCAATAATTTTAAATAACATTTTTCAAATATATTTATTATTCATTTTGAACATATAGTTAACAATAATATACAGAAATAATTGACTACTTGCGTGGTACTGAAAATCCGATTTCTATCACTATATATGTAATGTTATGTTGAAAACATATACAGGGTTAGTTAAAAGTATGGAGACGGCGATTTATTGTCGTTAATATTCATTTTAGGAAATTATGTTCAATATAAAAGTTTTTTAAGAAATTTTGATCTACATTTAAGAATACTTGAATTTTTTTTTTCTTCAAGTGTTTTTGAGTTACGCTTGTCCGCGTAATTTTTTTAAATGGTAACCTATTAATTTACTCTACCATTCGATAGAGTATTTTTTTCTCTTTACAACAGCATGTTTGTTTTTTTGTTTTTCAATTTATTTTAATACCATTTTTACAGGGAAAAACACCGGTTCAAGTATTTACGAATAGTAGGTTGATCTAAGATAGACAAAATTATTTCCAATAAAGTTGTCGGCCACAATCTTATCATTAGAAACAAATTAATAACTAAGTAAATTACATCTTTCGAGTTTGTTTATCGCTTCGCTTTTGTCTATCTTAGATGTACCTACTATTCATAAATACTTGAACCGGTGTTTTTCCTTGTAAAAATATTATTAAAATAAATTGAAAAACAAAAAAACAAACATACTGTTGTAAAGAGAAAAAACATTCTATCGAATGGTAGAGTGAAATTAATAGGTTCCCATTTAAAAAAATCACGCAGACAAGCGTAACTCAAAAACAATTGAAGAAAAAAAAATTCAAGTATTCTCAAAAGTAGATCAAAATTTCTTAAAAAACTTTTGTATTGAACATAATTTCCTAAAATGAATATTAACGACAATAAATCGCCGTCTCCATATTTTTAACTAACCTGTATAAAAATATAAATTTTATTTAAAAAAAATTATTTGTTTTTTAGTAAATTAAGAAAGACATTTTAAATAAATAAAATAAATATATCATCACGGCATATTACCAATTTCTGAGTGTGCCACAATCTGCTTTATCGCAGATATCGGTAATGATGATGACATATTTGTACCATGCGGGTGCTTACCAGGCGCTCATCTCACAGGCACTCATTGCTGGCGTGAAGAGTGCACCACAGGGGTCACTTTTGTGCCATTTAAATTCGAAATATTTGGCGTCGGTCGGGATCGAACCCGGTTCGCCAGGTTCGCGACCAGACACTCAGGCACGCGGTCACGGGACCCCTACCAATTACATTTATACAGTGTGTCCCATTTAGAAGTGCCACCATTGGGATCTCGAGAACTATAAGAGATACGATGACGGTTAAATGGAACTTTTTGTGCGCGTTTAGGAGGCCATCTCAGATGTGCTTTTGTTTTTCCAAATATTCTCATAGGGCACTAGATAATGACGAAAAACTGAATATTGTTTATTTTTTCTTTTGCAAATAATTTCTAAACTATTAGTAATTGAGAAAAACGTTTCAAATATAAAAGATAGATATTTTTATTAACTAACCAGTGGCGTACGAAATAAATTTTTATATCCGTAAATTTTCGAGCTATAACACAAGCTTATATTTTTTTAAATAGAACCCATATCTTATTTTAGTTTCAAAAAAATAATTATTTTTTTCTCTTTTCAATGATGTAAGGGTTATTGTATTTTATATTTGTTTTGCTCCTAAAATTTATTTTTTTTCTTTATTTTTGTGAATTTTCTTATTATTTCTCAAAAAAAAATTTTTATTCTAGACTTATAATTACAAATTACACTATAATGTGCCAAGAGCGACCTGATACAAAATATTATAAAAATTAATTTGATACGAGTTTTGAGCAAATTTTTCTAACGAAATAAATTATTTAAATGCAAGTAGTATTTCTAAATAGAACTCTACTAATATTTTCAAAATAATTGTAAATTTAATACAAAATAAGGAAAAAATAATAATTTTGAAGGCAAAGCAAATATGAAACATAATAACCCTTACAACATTGAAAAGAGAAAAAAATATTAATTTTTTTGTGACTAAAATTAGATATTTGTTCTATTTAAAAAAATATAAGTTTGTGTTATATCTCGAAAATTTACGGATATAAAAATTTGTTTCGTACGCCACTGGTTAGATAATAAAAATATCTATCTTTTATATTTGAAACGTTTTTCTCAATTACTAATAGTTTAGAAGTTATTTGAAAAAGAAAAAATCAACAATAATCAGTTTTTCGTCATTATCTAGTGCCCTATAAATTTTTTTGGAAAAACAAAAGCACATCTAAGATGACCTCATAAAGGCGCACAAAAAGTTCCATTTAACCGACATCGTATCTCTTATAGTTCTCGAGATCCCAATTGTGGCACTTCTAAATGGGACACACTGTATAGAAAAACCTTCTCAGAAACCCTCTATTATAATTAATAAATTCGTATTATCTTATTCTCCTTCTGATCGCCTATCGACCACTGTTCTTGTTCTTGTTATGGAGTGAAAGCGTTCAAAAATAAATCACTGCGGTCAGGTTTTAGAGTCTGTAGACGCGTGCAGCTGCTCAAAAATAAAAATCCAAGTCGCCTTCTTCGTCCTCGCAGAGGAGAACAACAAGAACACGTGCGGCAAGTTATTATTCTGTCTGGCGCTGCGATTCTCCGATCATCTTTCATCTCCCGACCGCCGAGTGGCTGCCGCGAGAGGAAGATTGCTCTTGGAGTGGCGAGGCCAGCAGAGAAGTGTGCACAAAGTGAATTTATTATTTTCGAGTGTGGAGTGTGGACACTGGAAATGTGTATAGGATTTAGAAGGCTTAAGATGGTGTATTTTATTATGTATCTTTTCATATAATTCATTTGATTGTTATTTTAGGGTTGTCTTCAGCCCTATTTTGTAAGAAAGTTGTTATGTTTTAGCAATATTGTTATAGAAAATTACCAATAATAATTTCAAACACTGAATAAATAATGAAAATGACAAGATTTACGTTTGTTTCTATTGGTTAATTTTTTTAGCAACGTTGCTAAGACTTAACAACTTCCTTACAAAATAGGGCTAATTATTCTATAACAAAATATCTGATGTGGACAACACATGACTTCCTTGTACGCCTGGCGTTACACTATACATATTTTGTTAATAATTAAAATATGTATTATTACAGACCCAATCATTAAATTGCACGTATTGGACATAATTTGACATTGACATTAAATTCTTTATTTTTCTGTTATTTTTTGTCCTAATTCATAGCAAACTTAATTACAGAAACCAAAAAGTACATAATTTTTAAATTTGCATATCTCGCTTATACAAAGAGCTAATTTAATCTTATTTGATATTTTCGACGGAGAATTCAATTTTCTAAAAGAATTTATTGTTAAATTCAAAATAACACCATTTTTTTTTAAGAAAAACTGATAACAGCTTCAAGTAAAGTATCACTTCCGGTTAGACTATTTTAACCAAAATCTATTATGTTATTTCCATTAATATAAAAGTATAAAATACCAAATTTGAGAAGTTTTGGTTTATATTTTAAAATAGTTTTTCATTAAAATCTATTATAGGCTTCAAGTAAAGTACCACTTCCGGTTAGATCATTTTAACTAAAATCTAATATATTATTCCCATTGATATAAGAGTCTTATATACCAAATTTGAAAAGTTTTGGATTATATTTTAATATAGTTTTTCATTAAAATCTATTATAGGCTTCAAGTAAAGTACCACTTCCGAAAGTTATGTAATGACCAAAAAGGGAGGTGCACAACTAGATGTTATAACAGTCCTAAATACAAAATTTTAACTTTCTACGGCTTCCCTTTTTTCAGTTATGCGAGATACGTACGTACAGACGTCACGCCGAAATTAGTCAAAATGGATTCAGGGATGGTCAAAATGGATATTTCCGTTGAAATCTGGAAACCGAAATTTTTCGCGATTACAATACTTCCTTTACTTCGTACAAGGAAGTAAAAATGATTTAGAATTGTAGCTAACTATGAAACAAAAGAAAAGGGATTATAATTTTCTATTATAGTGAGAATATAATTCATTAGTCACGTGACATGTATTCCGCCAATCAACATTCAGAATTTCCCTAGTTACATGTCTATCACAGCGATGATAAAAAACAAAGAAATTATCACCTTATTTACATTCGTTACTAAGGGATTTTTACAACATTGACAGTTAATTTTAACAAAAATTCATTATATTCTCTCATTAAATATAAGCTCGTGATATGATTAATAATCGAAGATATTGCTCGTGAAACCGAAGCAGCACATTTCACTTGTCCTTCGGGCTCGTGAAATCTGCAACTCGGTTTCACTCGAAAATATCATCGATGATAATCATATCACTTGTTATATTACGTATGAAAATTAATAGGCAGAAGACTTACGTCATTAACCTGAGCAAAACCTTATAAATTGAAATATAAATACAGTCGATTTTCTATAAATCGAATTAGCAAGGGAAATTATAAATTGTTCGAAATAGAGAGAATTCCAACTAGAGAGAGTAAAAGAAAATTAAATGAACATTTGTATAAATTATAAAGAATATGTATGTGCAATCGAGAAAAAAACGTTTTGATTTAGAGAGAGTCGACTGTAGTAGAAATTATTAATTTTTAAATACAGAAGAAAAATTGCTAGTATTTAGAAATATAATATTAATGAAAATTACAAGTATTTCTAAGTCAATCTCTATTTCTTTTACGGAATATAAAATTATTTAAAAAAATCTGTTGTGGCCAGCACAAGACCTCTCGCCATTTCCATATTAGGCTATATAAGTATTGTATTGCTCTTCGCTTTCGAACCGTCGTTTTATAACAAAATATTATAGAACTTTACCCACATATTGTTTTTTATTGTATTTAACATGTCTTCTGTACACATATAATTATATCTATTTTTCATTGTATGAGGAAGTTACTAAATGTCAGAGATTCTTCCAATTCATTAACCAGATTGGCGGTATTTCTGATTGATATATGCATTTTACCACAATTTTACCTATAATTTCAAATATTTAATTAAAGATTAAATATACTTCCCAGAAAGAGCTATCAGAATGTCACTAAAACTGTTGATTTTTGACAATGACATGTGTCATTTACAAACTATGTTATAAACATTGGAATTTGTCAACTGGTTTCCTTAGTGCCTTAGCCTCTGCGATTAGATTACTCTATAAATTATAGTGTCTTTATCTCTAAATCTATACAAGATATAATAAAAATTTTAAGTGTATTATATGGAGAATTTTATGTTCAATATTTAATAAGAAAAACTCCCAAAAAATTATATTTAGAATAACTTGTCTAAGAAACTACTACTTCCGGTTGTTCAATTGTTACCAAAACCTTTTCAGCTCTTCCCAGGAATGTCAGATTGAGGAATCCATAGTTAAATATTTTTTAAGTCTTATAGTTTTTGAGGAATCGTGTTGACAAACATCCAGACATATATATACACACACAGACACACACATACACACATTCACACACGCACACACACGCGCAACACACACACACACACACATCATTTTAAAAATGTTATAATCGGATTCTAGGGACCTTAAATCGTGCTTATTCAATAAAATCTGAAAATGCGAAATTTAGCATGAATCCAATACCTCTCTTAGCGAGAGGTAAAAATTGTAGCTGATTTTCATACCATACATTGACATGAGAATGTTTACATGAAATTTTATGATCGAATATAGATCGTGTCACAATTTTGTTATTTCGCACTAATTAAACAAATCATATTCGTTCCCATAATTAATTCAGAACGTCAAATTTACTGTCAAAGAATTACTTCTTAGATTCTATAATATTAACATTTAATCTGAAGCATCAAATTAAATCGAATTGTATAATTCATTTTTGTTATTCTAAAGTGTTGTCATACAATCCAATAGATGTCATTAGTGTGCCATTCGGATCGGAGTTGAATTTATCTAAAAAAGATTTAAATCCTAAATATTAAATGCCAAAATGCTACATCGGACAGTCTCAGTAATTTATTATTTAAAATTAAACGAATTTTATATTCCATACGATAATTAATGATTGAATTAAAAAACATGTATATTTGAATAATAGCTAATCATAAAGAATATTTTTAAAATATATTTAAAACAATACGTATTGTTATATTATCTATAAATTATAATATGAAATAGGTAATATTGAAACATTGTAAATATTTTATCATTTGTCAAAAGCTTGCCGTAGGATTAATAATTTATACCGATCACTATATATATAAATATATAAAATCCAAACGTTTATTACATAGCTCCAATAACTTATTTATTTATTGCAATTTTATGTTTTATCATTAAAATTTACATGAAATACAGAGTGAATTTTAATCGCACATATCCGTGTAGTATTCATTAATTTTAATAATGCTCTTCATTTCTTGGTTTAAAAACTAAACCGGAACAAAATTAAAAATCTAGAATTTAAGCTCGTTATAAAATTGCAGAGGTATAGATAATCCTGACTGCATAAAGATATGATGTTTCTTTCTCTATTTCCGATTTGCCTCCAGATAATTAAATGTGTCGTTGGGATGAAGATAAAAAATCAATCAATATTTGCAGATAAAAATGGAACAAACAAGGCAGTCTCTAACAAATATGCGAGTAGATACGAATGGCGTATATTCATTGGTCCATTGGTCTCCGGTCATACTCTTGCGATTTGATTTAGGGAGTTAAAACGAATCTAAAATTAAAGTGGAATATTTTCTGATTGTTCTTTGTCATGAAGTTATTGACAAAAAATCTGATGTGGCCAACACAAAACCTCCCGCTATTTAATTTTTCCTTTCCAATTTTATTAATTTAAATACATACTTACGTATTTACTAACGCTGCAAACTGTTCCATTGCATAAAACTATTGATTTATTTACTATTTTCTTTTTGAAATGTCACTATTATTAATTTGAAGTGATTAGTTTTTTGACAGTGACATTTACTGTAAGTTACATTCATTTGAAATATGAACTGTGTAACAAAGGAATTTTTTGGTTATCTTAGGCTTCGGGACTAATAAAAAAAATTTATCTGCAAAATATATAAAAAAAAGTATTAATGTATTCCTGTAGAAAATTCAATAATCTTTAATTTTCATATGACATAAAATGCGAAAAATGGCATTTAATGATATTTTTTGAAGAAAAACCATTATGAGCTTCAGGTAAAGTGCCATTTCCGGTTATCCGATTTACACCAAAATCTAATGGCTTCTTTTTATATTAGAATAGGATAGAAATACAAGATTTCAGAATTTTCTGAATGATAGTATGTGAGTTAGAATGAAGACAAAATACCTACACATACACGCACACACACACACACATACATACACACACATACATACATACATACACACATACATACACACACATACATACATACACACACACATACACACATACAGACATCATCGTGAAAATGTTAAAATTGGATTCTAGGGACCTTAAAACGTTCTCATTTACTAAAATCTCGATATGTGATTTTTAGCACGATCCCTATACCTCCCTTACCAAGGGTAGCGGGAGGTAAAAACAAATATTAACATTTAACAATCAACATATATGTACATTTCAAATTTTTGGGCCCGTGGCCGCATGCCTGAGTGTCTGGTCGCGAACCTGAGGAACCGGGTTCGATCCCGACAGACGCCAAATATTTCCAATTTTAAATGGTACAAAAGTGATCCCTGTGGTTCACTCTCCACACCAGCAATGAGTGCCCGTGAGGTGACGCCTGGTAAGCGCCCACACGGTAAAATATATCGTCATCATTACCGATGTCTACATATGTGTAGATAATGGCACACCCAGAAATGGGTAATATGCCGTGATGAAATACTTATATTTATTTATTTTACAAGAAACTTTCGGTATGAAGTTTTAGAAAATAGAATATAATATTCGTGTTACAATTTTACTGGATATATAGAATTTTTTCCAAGGAACTTTTGGTATGGAATTTGTACAAAATACATAGGATTGACGGAAGGTAATGTGCTGGCCACATCAGATTTTTTTATTACTATCTTATCATTTATTAAATTCCATTATTAATATCTAAAAGATCTGTATTATATAAGTTTTCATTGGCCATCTATTGATTTTGTTTAATATTAAGAAATTTTGTTCGGAACAAGTTGATACTCTTTTGTTTAAACAAGTCAGTCAGCTGTATCACTTCCATGTGTATGAACGAAAACTGATTGAATTTACTCTGTTTTGATTATTTTAGTGGTTTTTTAGTGAAATTTATTGACGAAACATTTGTTCCAGGGTGTAAAAGTGTGTAAAGACTTTTCCTCAAGTTTCCTGGTAAGCGGGGCCCAAAGAAAGACAAGAAAATTTACAAAGGTAAGTGCTTTCAATATAATACACTAATATACTTGTAGTAGGTGTAATCGTATTACGTTAGAATCGGCCTCTATAGGAAATCCAATGGATTATTTTCATATTGAACTACAGGTCTAAATGTGATATATATATATATATATATATATATATATATATATATATATATATATATATATATATATATATATATATTATTGTCGGGAGGTGGTTCATTCTTGCCCCTGTACTGCGACCTTTCTGGTCTATTGTACCCTCCGTGTTTCCTCCTATTCTAGGAGCCCTGTATGTTTTGTAAACTCCAGGATTTTCTTTAGACTTATGTCCTTTAGTGTCTCAGTGTGCAATTTCTTTGCTCCTAAAAGGCTATGTCTGCTTGCCATAAATGCTTCGCCAGTGACATATTAAGTGTTCAGGAGTTTCATCCTCTTCTCCACATTCTCTGCATGTTGGTTCTTGTTTGAGGCCCAACCTATGCAAATGTTTATTTAATTGACAGTGTCCTGTTACCAGTCCTGTTATTAGTCTGACATCTTGCTTGCTCATTAGAAATAAGTTGTCTGTTCTTTTCTTGGATGGCTCATTCAGGAAGAGCTTGGAATGTCTTTGGCCTGATGTGGCTGTCCAATGCCGTTTGTGCCATTGCCAAAGCAAAGTATTAAGTTCTTGCTTAACTGTTTGCGCAGTTATTCCGCAAGCAGGTTCTGGTCCTATAAAAGGTATATTTGTCCCATCTTTTGCAAGATGGTCGGCTGCCTGGTTTCCTTCAATTTCTGAATGCCTGGGTACCCATATCAATCTTAATTTATTCGTCGCTCCTAAGGCATTCAATCTGTGGATACAGTCCAGAATTAGTCCTGAGCCTACCTCACACGAGTTTAGTGCCTTAAGTGCGGCTTGGCTGTCTGTTACTATGGAGATTCTTCTATTGTGGTAGTTTTTCTCCAATAGTAATTGCACGCTGGTTAAAATTGCGTGTACTTCTGCTTGGAATACTGTTGCATTTGTCCCAAGTCTAAATGTGATAGTAAATAGTTCTTTTCAGCGGATACAAAACGAGAAAAGATTAGGAACATTTGTAAAAGAAAGTTTGTGGTGTACCCATCATTTATTTTATCCTGAAATACTTTGGAAATTCTCATCCTAGTTACACCTCTGGCCTTTTGTTTGTGATGGAAAACAAAAGCCGGCTTATTTTCTCGTTGCATCTGAATTATCATGACAAATTGGAAAATGTCATGGAACTAAATATGACACATATACCGGCGATAAAAATGTAAATGAATCATTAATATTACAAGTACGCGTATTATCTCTCGTGACGAACTGAACGTTTTTTCTGATCGTTTTACACGAATAGAAAACAACGAAGTAAATAACCTAATTAATACTGTATTTGTTTTGAAATATCATATTATTCATAACGTAAAATGTACGCTAATAAAATAATACCTCTCGCCATTTCGTTTTTTTCCATAACTATCGAACTTAATATTTCTTGTACACACAAATAATTATAATTATATCTGTTCTTTCATTCTATAAGAGAGAGATTGGCAGTATTTCTTAAGGATATATGTACTATTACAATGGGCTACTTGCGTACCTTTTTTTTATTTAATATTTTTGAAGAGAAGGTAAAAACTTGCTACCCATATTTTTTCTTTTGACAAATTTTTTATTAATTAGCCAGAAAAAAAATAATGAAATTTGATTATTTGAATTCCCGCCATGTATGACGTAGAATTACGCCGCACCAATGAATAGTCGTAAAGTCTAAGCGTGGTGCCATCCCATAGTAATGGTATGTTTGTGCGGGTAATGTAAATCACCTGTTTGACGTTTCAATAATAATTTGGAGGTTAGTATTTTAGTTTATCTTTTTGGTATCGATATTTTAAATTACAAGTAACTACCTATTTGTTTATTTATTAAGTAATTAATGTATTTGAGAGACCAGAGAGAGAGAAAAATGAACTAATGTCAAATTCAAATTAAAACTTTCTCGCACGCCATGTCATCTATTGATAACATTCTTAAACATGCTTCCCCTCCCCCAGTTCAATATAAAGACGTCACAGAAAATTTTCTTTCTTAATTTAGTAAAAAACAAATAATTATTTTAAATTAAAATTTATATTTTTATATATGTTTTCAATATAACATTACGTATGTAGTGACAGAAATCGGATTAACCTAGTAACTTACAATTTTAAATATTTAATTAATAAGAAATATTATATGTACTTCCCAGAAAAAGCTTCCAGCATAGTCAGTAAAACGGTTGATTTTTGACATTGTCATTTATCTGTCAATTACAAACATATGAATTTGACAACTGGTTCCCTCGGTTTCCTCTGGACTGTGCTATTTATTGCAAGAGATTATTCTATGTATTATATTTTTATGAATTTTATGTTCTTCAATATTTGTAATAACAAAAATTTTCAAAAAATAATATTTAGAATTTTTACCTCTCGCTAAAAGAGGTATTGGATTCATGCTAAAATTCGCATATCCAGATTTTATTGAATAAGCACGATTTAAGGTCCCTAGAATCCGATTATAACATTTTTAAAATGATGTCTGTGTGTGTGTATATATATGTATGTATGGCTGTTGGAGGGACGATTCCTCAAAAACTATAAGACTTTAAAAATATTTAACTGCAGTTTCCTCAATCTGATATGCCTGGGAAGAGCTGAAAAGGTTTTGGTAACAATTGAACAACCGGAAATAGTAGTTTCTTAGAGTTTTGGGAGTTTTTTTTTATTAAATATTGAAGAACATAAAATTCTCCATCTAATACACTTAAAATTTTTATTATATCTTCCATAGATGTAGAAATAAAGACACTATAATTTATAGAGTATACTAATCGCAAAGGCTAAGGCACTAAGGAAACCAGTTGACATATTCCAATGTGTATAACATGACACATGTCATTGTCAAATATCAACAGTTTTAGTGACATTTTGATAGCTTTATCTGGGAAGTATATTTAATTTTTCTTATTGTTTTATTAATTAAATATTTGAAATTATAGGTAAAGTTGTGGTAAAATGCATATATCCATCAGAAATACCGCCAATCTGGTTAATGAATTGGAACAATCCCTGTCTTTTAGAAACTTCCTCATACAATGAAAAATAGATATAATTAGAATTATATGTGTGAAGAAGACATGTTAAATTCAATAAAAAACAATATTTGGGTAAAGTTCTGTAATATTTTGTTATAAAACGACGATTCGATAGCGAAGTGCAATACAATACTTATATAGCCTAATATGAAACTGGCGAGAGGTCTTGTGCTGGCCACAACAGATTTTTTTAAGAAACTACTACTTCCGGTTCTTCCTATTAATGTTAGATTGAGAAATACGCACACACATACATACACACACACACACACACATCATCGTAAAAATATAAAATCGGATACTAGGAATCTTAAAACGTGCTTATTCACTAAAATCTGGATATGCTTTTATTAAAATATATATTTGTAATAATAATATATACGGCACTAGTGAATTTGACAAAATTACAGAATGAGCGAAGCATCGACCTTTAAACTAATGGACCAAGTGTCTCCTATTCTTTTATTGTTAGAATAATGCTCCAACATAAAAGGATAGAAATATATATTCTGTCCTTCAACAGTGCGGAAGTTTTCAGTTAAAGTATACTGCGCATGCGTTCGTACTCATTGTACTTCTTTTTCAGTCATATGTAAACCTCTATACATCGCTCTCTATCACTAAATAGTTGTGAAAATCTACATTTGACGTTTCGTGACTGTGTATTATTTACTTTTTTGGAGAACATTTACAATTATTTCTGTCAATACATACGTATATGTATTGTGAAGTGTGTATGCGACAAAATAATGGGGAGACGGTGTATTTCGTGCAGTCAGCAGTACGTACGCGGTTCAGCTGTGTCATTTCATATGTAAGTCCTTATTAATTATTACTTGTTCCCTATAATATAATATGTATATAATATATTGTATTAAAAATATATAATACAACTAATTATGCACAAAAAAAAAAAATTAAATCTATACTCTCAGCAATTATGCACCAAGTATAACAAGTTAGAGACAAATCAATTTTTTTATTTTTTCTTAACTTCCGTACTGTTGAAGGATAGCGATACTATGTCTGCACCGTTATGGTGGGACAAGCTTTTTGCTCGTACGCTGCGTCTAATGGAGCGAAGCTAAAATCTTACCTCATACAATTCGAAGATGACTTTGACCAGACATCTTAAAAAAATTAATTTATATCCAGATATTGCCGTCGCTTGTTAAAAATCCTGTTGTATACGCTTTCGCAGGAATTGAAAGAGAGCGAGAGGACAAATTCATCCTCTCTCTCTCTCTCTCTCTTCAGACGAGATCGAGAAGGATTATTGGTTTTTCTGATAGGTTTCGCTGATCCTGAATAAATGTACAATACATCTCTTGTTAATTTAATATTAATTGCTTTGCTGCTCTGATCTCAGGCTTTGTCAATTTACTTTACTCTTGTTTTAAAACGGACTACATAATACATCACACTTACTACTTGGTCGCGAACGCGATACTCGATAAATACTGCCTTATAAAATTTACAATACAACAAAATAAACTGTGTGCATATGCATGGGAATTTATATTTTCCTGTTTTCTAGATTAAATGTGTTTGTTCTTATTATCTGTACATGCATTTCAATATTTTACTGCTCGATGTTTGAAAAACGAATGATATAAAAGAGCAAAATACATGTCGATATAATGAAGAAATAAGCTGCACGTTTTCAAATAGAAATACAAAAAGTTCAAGTTTTTTGCAGAATTATTCGTTTGTAATTATAAATAATTAGTTTCTCTTCTCTATTAACATAAGGTTTGGCTCCAATTTTTTTATTTATTTTTCGATTTATTTATATTTTGTTTATAACAATTAAAAAAATAAAAATGGTAGATCTCAGCTTCTATTAATAAGATTAACAAGACCTCTCGCAATTTCCATTTTATGTTATATAAGTGATGTATTGCACTTCGCTATCGAACCGTCGTTTTGTAACAAATAAATTACAGAACTTTAATCAAATATTGTTTTTATTGTATTAACATGTCTTCTGCACACATACTATTCTAATTATATCTATTTTTCATTGTATGAGGAAGTTCCAGAGATTCTTCCAATTCATTAACAAGATTGGCGGTATTTCCAGTGGATATATGCAGGTTACCTATAATTTTAAATATTTAATTAATAAAACCATAAGAAAAATTAAATGTACTTCCCAGAAAAAGCTTTCAGAATATTCCCTGAATGTAACTAAAACTATTGATTTTTGACACTGACATCTGTCAATTACAAATTATGTTATAAACATTTGAATTTGTCAACTGGTTCCCTTAGTGTAGTTTCGCCTACTCGACTTGTTATATCCCGATATTCCATGTATTATAGCGTCTTTATCTTTAAATTTATAGAAGATATAATAAAAAATTTAAATGTATCGGATGTAGAATTTCATGTTCTTCAAAATTAGTAATATCAATAATTATAAAAAATTATATTTAGAAGAATTTTTTTTAAAAACTACCTTTTCAGCTCTTCCCAGGAATGTCAGATTGAGGAATTCATAGTTAAACAGGTATTAAGTCTTATAATTTTTGAGGAATCGTCCCTCCAACATTTTTGTTATGACAAATATTGAAGATTAAAATTCTCCATCTAATACACTTAAAAATTTTATTATATCTTGTATAGATTTAGAGATAAAGACATTATAATATATATAATATTCTAATCGCAGAGGCTAAGGCACTAAGGAAACCACTTGACAAATTCAAATGTTTATAACATAGTTTGTAAATGACATATGTTAGTGTCAAAAATCAACAGTTTTAGTGACATTCTGATAGTTTTTTCTGTGAAGTATATTTAATTTTTCTTATTATTTTAATAATTAAATATTTGAATTATAGGTAAAATGCATATATCCATCAGAAATACCGCCAATCTGATTAATGAATTGGAAGAATCTCTGAAATTTAGGAATTTCCTCATTCAATGAAAAATAGATATAAATGTAATTAGAATTATATATGTGTGCAGAAGACATGTTTAATATAATCAAAAACAATATTTGGGTAAAGTTCTGTGATATTTTGTTATAAAACGACGGTTCGATAGCGAAGTGCAATACAATACTTATATAGCCTAATATGAAAATGGCGAGAGGTCTTGTGCTGGCCACAACAGATTTTTTACCTCCCGATACCCTTAGTAAGGGAGGTATAGAGATCGTGCTAAAAAACACATATCGAGATTTTAGTAAATGACCACGTTTGAAGGTCCTTAGATCCAATTTTAACATTTTAACAATGTTGTCTGTATGTGTGTATGTGTGTGTATATATGTATGTATGTATGTATGTATGTATGTCTGTATGTGTGTATGTGTGTGTGTATGTATGTATGTATGTATGTGTGTGTGTATGTGTAGGGATTTTGTCTTCGCTCTAACTCAAATACTATCATTCAGAAAATTTTGATACCTTGTATTTATACCCTATTCTAATATGAAAAGAAGCCATTAGATTTTGGTGTAAATCGGATAAACGGAAATGGCACTTTACTTGAAGCTCATAATGGTTTTTCTTTAAAAAAATACCATTAAATGCCAATTTTTCGCATTTTATGTCATTTTACAGATAAACTTAAAAATAATCAAAGCCTAAGATAAACAAAATTCCTTTGTTACACAGTTTATTTTTCAAATGAATGTAACTGATAGGTAAACGTCATTGTCAAAAAATTAATCACTTCAAATTAATAATAGTGACATATTAAATAATAAAGAAAATCGTAAATAAAGTAATAGTTATATGCAATAGAACATAATATAGTTTGCAGCATTAGTAACGTAGGTATGTATTTAAATTAATAAAAATTAAATAGCGGGAGGTTTTGTGTTGGCCACATCAGATTTTTTTAAAGCAAGTTATTGAGTTACAACTCAACTGCTTATAATTCTAAAATGGATAGCAGGCTTCTAGAGTTAGGCTTAACTTCAAACCACAAATTGTATATTAATAAGCTCATTCAATTGGAAATTCAGCAAACATTAAAATCCAACGACAATATTTGCAGGTTGATTTCTCTAATGTGTGTTTTACAGTTATTTATGCCCCAATGCATAACTGTATTTTGTTAATCGATGCGTATTACAAATAATATAAATTATAAATTATTTTTAAACATCTGCATATCAATAACTTAGTAACTTGTTTCAAAAAATATGAATATTTTTCATATGAATATAAAAATAGATGAATTATAAAGGTCGTAACAAATTGTGGTACAAAATAAACGATAGCGTTATTGAGTCAGTAACTATTGGAAACGGATAGCAGGATCACATAAAAATGAAAAATTTTACTACAGTTCAAGCAATAATAAAACCGATTTATAATTGACTTTTTGTTAAAAAGTTTCATACAGAACATCATTTTTTAACAAAACAAATATCATACAGCAAAATTTATACTCCTTTTTTACATTTTCTGGTAGGTAGATACTATTAACAATGAAAATGTATTGTTTTTTTTATCTAATTCCGTTTTAAAAAGTTGAATTTTACATAACCTTTTGACGTTACGAAATGTCACTTGTTACATAATTGATATGAAATGAGTTTTGTAAAAAAAGAAACTAGAATATTTTAATAATGACATCTTTAATATCAATTTATGAATTATTAACTTACATCGAATTCCTCTACATCAGAAGGAAGATCTAAATCGGTTTCAGAAGACATTCAGAGCTCATTTTCAATGGTGATACGCATGCACTGACATAAGCATTAAATTAAAAAATCTGTTGTGGCCAGCACAAGACCTTCCGTTAATTTGATGTATTTTGTACAAAGCCCATACCAAAAGTTCATTGGAAAAGATTGTATATATTCAGTAAAATTGTAAAACGAATATAATACAATTTTTTACAAATTCCACACAGAAAGTTCATTGGAAAATATTTTATAAATCCAATAAAATTGTCACATGAATATACATTATGTACACTTATATATAAATACTCTAAAAATGCGTACACTTACGTAACATTCTCTTTAATATCAAATAATATTACTACCAAGTTTATATCTCTACCCATTTTTGAATTATTGCCCCAAAAGTCAATATACCCCACATTTAGATAAAAACTTCAAAATTTTCAAAAATCTAATTTGTATGTATCTAGATACTTCTCAATGCGCTGATTCCAAATTTTGAAACCGTAGGTCGATATCTCTTTTCATTCTCGAGATATTTAGATTTAAAGTTTTGCTCAAAACTGCCCATTTTTGGGTAATAACCCAAAAATGGGTCGAAATATGAATTTGGCGACAACACCATTCGATTCTACGGGCAAAATTACATACGTACACCAATTTTCAGAATTTTTGAACACCGCATACATTCCCTACAGCAAAATAACTGAAAATGACCAAAAATCGCAAAAATCGTAAGGGGTACCCCTTAGGATTTTTTCAGATTTTGGCCATTTTTAGGGATTTTCAAGCTTTTATTCATAAAAAATAAACCGTTTGGACAAAAATTATGAAAATTGCTATACTTATGTATTTTTATCCGTAGAATCGAATGGTGATGTCGCCAAATTCATATCTCGACCCATTTTTGGGTTAATACCCAAAAATGGGCAGTTTTAAGCCAAACTTTAAATCTAAATATCTCGAGAACGAAACGAGATATCGACCTGCGGTTTGGAATTTTGGAATCAGCGCATTGAGAATTATCTAGATACATCAAAATTATATTTTTGAAAATATTGAAGTTTTTATCTAAACGTGAGGTATATTGGATAATAAGGATATTTCCGGTTGATCAATTATAACTAAAATCTAATCAGCTATTCATATGGATGTAAAGAAGATGAATTCGGAGAAACTTTTGTCACACATAGAGACACACACATTCATACAAGGTCACCGTAAAACTAGTAAAATCGCATTCTAGGGACCCTACTAAAACGTGCTTATCCATTAAAAATTCTTCACCAAAACTTTTGATCAAAGACAATACCTTCCTTATCTAAAGGAAAGGTAAAAAATTAAACACTCGCTAAGTTTCAAAAAAGAATTTTATAAATTTTGCAAAACCGACCGAGATTTATTTTTTTCTTAATTTTTAAATAATTTGATATAAATAATAATGAAAACGAGCAAAAACAATTGTACTGCCCACAAAAAAAGTATTGTATTAATGTCGTATGTCGTATTTTTATTTTGCGTCGTTCTGGCGCCTAATTTAAATCATTCGTTGTTAAAAGACAAAAAAGCAAATAAAACCTTGGAATGTAGCATTTGTCGGCAGAAGAAGAGAAATGTACAAACAATAAATTAGAGCGAATGTGAATCCTATAGCATTGAACGCAAGTTCAACACTAGCAGTACACGCGAAATTAGCAGGATAAAGTTGAATCCGGTGTTTGGCGCACTTGGCTGCCGCTTTGATGTTCTTTTGCGCACCCGCACCCGGAAACCGGATCCCGACAACCCGCCAGCCAACACCCGGAAGGAAGCGCTCACTGGAAGTAATCCATACAAAAACTTTTAGACCAAAACTACTTATCATCAGAGTGGATTAATAGTTTTTCAGATATAATTGGTCCAAATCTTCTACACTTTTGGACAATTGATTTTGATAACAAAATATAATCGGAAACTTGAGACTCTACACAAAAGTTAAAAGTTTTTGTTTTAATTATTTTCAAAGCTTTATTTTTAAAACTTTTTCAATGTATATATTTCAAAGAGCTTGTTCCACATTTTTACCTCCCGCTACCCTAGGTAAGGGAGGTATAGGGATCGTGCTAAAAATAGCATATAGAGATTTTATATAATAAGCACGTTTTGATGTCCCCAGAATCCGATTTTAACATTTTTACAATGATGTCTGTGGGTATGTATGTGTGTGTGTGTCTGTGTGTGCGTCTGTGTGTCTGTGTGTCTGTGTGTGTGTGTGGATCATGTGGACACGATTACTCAAATACTATCAATCAGAAAAATTTGAAATTTTGTATACCCATTCTATACTAATATGGGAAGAGCTCATTAGTTTTTAGTGTATATCGGATAACCGGAAGTATCATTTATACAAGCTTTTAACAGTTTTTCTTGTAAAAAATTCATTGAATATAATTTTTTAGCAATTTTTACTAATTAAAATGGAATATAATGGTTTAATCTTCAATTCTACGATAATAACATTTAGTAAATAACTCTAAATAACTTTAAATATGAATATATAATATAATTTATTTCCATATATCAGCTAGCCTATGCGTCAAACAAAATCATAATTTTAATGACAGGTTTGACATATTTAAACAAATGTCACTGACAGGCAGTAATTATATTAAAATTAATAATAAAACCGTGTTAATGAGAATATAATAGTAAAATATTTTATTAAGGTTTGTAAAAATAATATATTTTCCATCATACATAAATGTTAGATGAACAGGATGATCTGATATAAATTTGCTAATTGCTATTTTTGCAGCACTATAAATTAATATTAATTTACAACTACACATTTACGAAATGGATTATGTACGGCGAAGAATTTACAAAGATTGCGTTTTAGAGCACCTAGAAGATGATGCTGATTTTTATAAGAATGTACGTGTGTGACGATTTTTCCTTAAAGCCTATTAAAATATGATCCAAAACTTCTCAAATTTGGTATTTAAAACTCATATATAATTTGAAACAACATATTAGATTTTAACCATATATGATAAATCGGATGTAGTACTTAATTTGGAGCTCTAACAAATTTTTGAGGAAAATCAATAAAACATAATCCAAAATTTCGTATTACAGACTTTTCTATTTATTGGACAACAAATTAGATTTTATTTACAAACGATTAACCGGTAATGATACTTTACTTAAAATTCACTGCTATTTTAAACATGGAATTGGCGGGAGGTCATGTGTTGGCCACATCAGATTTTTTAAAAAATATTTTAAATGAAAATTTATGAATAGGAAGCGTTTGGGGCACTATATGTGAATCATGGCCTGATATGAAGTAAGAGTACGACTGTCAAGCTATATTAAATATGGCCGATTGTACCCTGAGGCACACCAACTTCTCGGGTGACTACACTACCGTCCTACCGTCTTCTGAGCACGTGTGACCAGACAAGGATGTCCAAACTACGTATAAAAAGAGGAATTATTATTATTATTTTTTTATTCAATTTTGACGTTTTAAAATGTCATTATTAACTCCATAGCAACAACTACAAGTAACATTTTATTCACAAGTGAATTAAAAATTTTAACTTACTCTTACACACTTACGGGCTCGTGAGCTAAACTTTCTTCTCATGAATAAACATTACTTTAGCTCACTTGATTTGTAAATATCTATTATTAATAATAATAATTTAATTTAACTATATTACATTGGATTGGACAAGTTTATAGTACGTCAAATAATTACAAAAAAAAATCTGATGTGGTCAACACAATACCTCCCACTTTTTAATTTTTATTAATTTAAATACATACCTACAGTAAAATTTTTGAAAGAAGTCCGATCAAGGCCGTCTACGAATTATATGTTTGTGCTATCAAATTTAGTAGTGTCTTTTACTTAGTTCCTTAGTAACTATGTAAACGACACTACTAAATTTGACAGCATAAAATCTTAATTCATAGATGGCCTTGATCGGACTTCTTTAAAAAATTTTACTGTATACCGTGAGTATTTTTTAACGTGAAACATTGGGTTTGTTATATCCATGGTTACGACTTGACATTTGATTGACAACAATGTATTTGCCCGTTTCATTTAAAATAAAACATAAGGAACGAATTTGACATTTGATAAGACGTCAATAGAGGTAATTTTGTTTAAATAATTATACTTGCATTCTAAATTAAAATTAGTTGTAGAAAAAATATAATGTGCACCTTGTGCCCGAGTGGTTTATCTGACTCTGCTAAATTTCTTACAATATTTAAATATAATACTTCTGTCAAATTCATACCCTATGTGTCATTTTAAATGAGACAGACAAATACATTGCTGTCAATCAAATGTCAAATCATAATTTATAGGAAAATTCAACGGTTATCTGTCATATTGACAAGATGTCATTAGAGGTTAATTTTGTTTAAACAATTATAGCTGTTTTCTAAAAATTAAATTTAGATGTAGAAAAAATACTGTGTGCACCTTGTGCCCGAAATATGTTTAGTGCTCTCGAGTGGTTTTCTGACTCCGCTAAATTTCTTACAATATTTAAATATAATACTTCTGTCAGATTCGTTCCCTACGTTTCATTTTAAATGGAACGGGCAAATACATTGCTGTCAATCAAATATCAACTCGCTACCATGGATATAACAAACCCAATCTTTCACGTTAAAAAATACTCACGGGATATTCTGCAAACTATATTAAGTTTCTTTGCATATAACTTTTGCTTTAGGTATATGATCCATTTCGTTAATTTTTAATTGTATTTCATATTAAAACGTAAAATGTGTCTGTGAAAATATATATGGCAACGTTGCATTTTACTTCGCTGCCTAGGCAGGAAAACTCAATTTCCCTGCCGATTTCGCGGCAGGTAATTAGTAGATTACATGGCAATTTCAGGAAAAAGTAATGAATCTATATACTTCATTGTAATAAAAAAAAACACGTCCTTTTTAAGAGATATTTCCATTAATATTTGCTGCACTCTTTATTGCATTATTTCCTTTGACGCTAATATTGAATTCGATGAATTATTAATGTAATTATTAATAAAAATAGAAACGCTAAGTCATTGGAATGTAAGCCTAAATTAATTAAATAAATAATAATATCTATAACAAGTGATTGGGTAGGTTGGACATCCCTGTCCTTTACGATCTAATTTTAATTATCGTAGATGTTCGAATCGGGACCATGATGCCCCAAGGTATAAAAGCCTTACGCAACAGTTTGGTGCCTAGGGCTTTCTGCACGTTGGCTGGACTGGGCGATAGATATTATAACATAACCGATATTACAGTGCCTCTCAAACATTATCCGATTAAATGGAGAAGCAAAGTGCATAGAACAGGAAGGGCTTTTCTAAAATATGGGGGTACACTATCCAATGAATATTTAATGAAATATTGACCTAATTACTAGTAGTTTACGGATAATTACTCATAAATTAACAGCATTCTTCACATAATTAAGATGTACAGGTTATATCCAAACAGAGCTGGGCAAGTTACTTTTAAAATGTAACTAGTTACAGTTACAGTTACCTCCAAAAAAAAGTAACTAAGTTACTTAAGTTCCAGGTACTTTGGTGAAAGAACTAAGTTATTTTCTAGTTACTCATTAAAAGTAACTTAGTTACCTTGAGTTACTTTCTAACTACTTTTAATGGCGTGAAATGTAGACTTTGACTGTTGACTTAGTTATTGTGTAGTATACATATCAGGGAGTTTTTGCACTAACTACGTTAACCTAAATTTTAACGTTATTGCTTGGCAACACCCAATCAGATTATTATTGTTAATGTTAACGGACCTACAGGGCCTTATTACCGCCTAGGCCCACGAGGCCACGGCCTAGGGCCCGCTTTGACAAGGGGCCATCAGGGCCCGGTTGCTGTGATAAAAAATCTGATAAAAAGGCCCTGCGGACCTACATTATAATATAATATAAAAATTAAAAGTAACATTTTATCTTGTGAGAAGGGAATTTGCAAAAATGAGACGAATTCAAGTCTTGCAACCCTTGGAACAACGAACAAAATACACTATTTTTTGTATAACCTGAAAATTGGAATAATCTTGATGATTTAGTGGCAGTTTAATTATAATTTATTAAAACGTATCATTTGTAAGCGAGGAAAACATTTGAAAATAATATATTTTATAAGCAAAATTTAACATTTAGTGACTTTTTAATTCTAGAATTAAAAGTTAAAATAATGTGTTATTTTTAGTTTTTCTGTTTACCGTACAAAAACTCTATTATTAATGAATATAATTACTTATTTTATTATCTATTATGGCTTGAAATCAATCAACAATAATATTGAATTTAATTATGTATTAAAATAAAAGTTACACATTACAGAGGGTATGCGCGATGCTGCGCTCAACAGCTCTACTTTTTAAGTTACTTTGACTAACTTAAGTTACATTCTAATTTCTGAGTTACTTTAAGTTACTCAAGTAACTAGTAACTAAAAACCGTAAAGTTACCAACTACTTTTCCGCAGCAAGTTAAGTTACAGTTACAGTTACCATATTTTAAAAAGTAACTAAGTTACGTTACAAGTTACGTAAAAGTAACTAGTTAGTAACTAAGTTCTTAAAGTAACTAGTTACTGCCCAGCTCTGCATCCAAAATAATTTATTAATAATTATTATTTGATTTTCCTGGTATATTTGTAAACTAGGATTAGGGGCTCACAAACTACGGCTTTTGGCATGGGTAGCGCTTCCGGTTTAACTGGAAGTTACATTAACTTTCATATTCCAAATAGGACAGCGATATATTATATATTTGAAACCTACGAATGAAACTAAATTTAATTGCAAATTATTTGAGGTAAATATTTTGAGTACATTGTTTTTACAAATCATCAAGTGTATTTTTGGATAGTTGCAGTATTAATTTAGGCTTGACTTATTAATTATACCGTGTTATCGTGGTCATACTTAAATGTCTGTACCACATCTTGTACTAAAAGCTAGATGAAGGTTATTGTCCGATGGACGGTCAATATAATTATAACACTCGCCCAATACAAGTTCTAATAGACACGTTCTATAGATGTACATAGTACACGCTTAGTTTGAAATGCGGATGCGATATAAAGCAGTAGCTGGTATTCGTAAATGATCAGGAGGTCTCAAAATGTTTCTCCAAACATTAGCTCCTTATTCATCAACATAGAAAAAAAAAAACATCTAAATTGTAGATAAATTAACTAAACAAATTCCTTATTTTTCAACCTACAAATATGTTTCATTAAAATATCTAAGTTGATTTAGTTAAATTTTCCTAATTGGTAATAACAAATTATAGTAAAATGAAATACAAAATTTTATAAAATGATTACATTTATATCGTAATAAGTATTGAACTAAATATAAATAATACAATTAACTAAATATGTATTTAAATTTTCTAAAAATACGTACACTTACGTAACATTCTCTTTACAATCAAATAATATTACTACCAAGTTTATATCTCTACCTATTTTTGAATTATTGCCCCAAAAGTCAATATACCCCACATTTAGATAAAAACTTCAAAATTTTCAAAAATCTAGTTTTTATGTATCTAGATACTTCTCAATACGCTGATTCCAAATTTTGAAACCGCAGGTCGATATCTCTTTTCGTTCTCGAGATATTTAGCTTCAAAGTTTTGCTCAAAACTGCCCATTTTTTGGTAATAACCCAAAAATGGGTCGAGATATGAATTTGGCGACATCACCATTCGATTCTACGGATAAAAATACATAAGTATAGTAATTTTCATAATTTTTGTCCAACCGGTTCATTTTTTATGAATAAAAGCTTGAAAACCCCTGAAAATAGCCAAAATCTGAAAAAATCGTAAGGGGTACACCTTAGATTTTTGCGATTTTTGGCCATTTTCAGTTATTTTGCTTTAGAGACTGTATGCGGTGTTCAAAAATTATGAAAATTGGTATACTTATGTAATTTTGCCCGTAGAATCGAATGGTGATGTCGCCAAATTCATATCTCGACCCATTTTTGGGTTATTACCCAAAAATGGGCAGTATTGAGCAAAACTTTGAATCTAAATATCTCGAGAACGAAACAAGATATCGACCTGCGGTTTCAAAAATTGGAATCAACACATTGAGAAGTATCTAGATACATACAAATTAGATTTTTGAAAATTTTGAAGTTTTTATCTAAATGTGGGGTATATTGACTTTTGGGGCAATCATTCAAAAATGAGTAGAGATATAAACTTGATAGTAATATTATTTGATTGTTAAGAGAATGCTACGTATGTGTACGCATTTTTAGAGTATTTATATATGAGTCATGTGATAAATTCCAACGACTAGTTTCTAACCAATCATGATGCAAAACACTTGAAAATTCAACCAATTGGAACAGTATTATACTGATAAAACCTTGTTACCCCGATAAAACCCGGTACCCTGATAATTTTCCGCTCCAAGTAAATAAACAGTTGTTATTGTTTAATACTGTCAATGTGACAATTAATGTGTCAAGTTTCATTTTGCGTTGTCTTTGGAATTTATCTCACCAAATACCACACGACCTCTCAGATTTTCTCAGATAAACTTTTATTTTTAAGCACTCATTTTTTTGCTTTCTAGCAAAATCACTCAAGCAAACTGACATTAGGTAAAACCCCTCCTCCTTCGGAGTCGGGATTTACCATGCAGTTTGCTTTCGTGCAAAATAAAAATTTATCGATAAAATCATGAGATCTTGTGATATTACTTCTGATAATTTTATTGGATTTATAGAATATTTTCCATAGAACTTTCGGTATGAGATTTGTACAAAAATGACGGAAGGTCATGGCCATGTCAGATATTTCTTATTATATACATGTTGAAACAGGAACTTTATCAATACCACATTGCAAATCAGAAGCTGTACCTATTAATTATTTCGAAGTGCTTCAAACTTCAATGACAGTAATAATTCATTGTATTTCTAGTGCTAACTTTGTCTTGGGAGTTGGTAACTTTGTGAAATCCCTACTTTGTGTAAAGGCGGCAGACGTTAAATTGAAAAAGAAAATTTAACATCTGTGCAAGCACAAATAATTTTCCAATCTTGTTAAATCACCGTTTCAATAAAAACCTAAACATCCTTAAACGACGAATTCAACTTGAAGAAAAAAAACTCAATTTTAAACTAATGTCTTATTATTACAAATTCCGATAGCGATGGAAAGAGAAAACTCCGAGCCTTCAATCGGAAAACTTTATACGCTGATTCAAATTCCACCGATTTCGCGTCTTTTATCTGAGTGGTGAACAAACTCTCTTTTTTTACACAGCAGTCGGCACTGCATCCCTTTTTAAAGAAAGAGGGACGGGGTATACAACATACAGGCTTCGGATGGAACATTTTACTAAAACCTAAACGAAACAGATTCGGATAAAACATTCTTTCATTACAAATATAACTTTAAATTTATAAAATAATAATAAATTTTACAAAACACAATATTTCAGTCTCTGAATAACCTTCTGATCAAGTTTTATTTTAAATATTGCATTACAAAATATTGTTTTTCCATGACCAAAATAAAAACCTCTCGCCGTTTTCGTTTTTGGCTGTGTCCGATGTTGCACTTTTATCATCCTAATATCTAAATCCTAAATTTATATGCCCTAAATCTAGTGATTATTTAGGATTTTAGTAATTAGATTTTAGGGTTTTGCAGGAGCACACTATGCCTTGAAGTTGACGCGCACTAATTAAACAAATCATGTTCGTTGCTATTCGCTAGTGAAATAGATCAATATGACGTCTAGCGGCGAAAATATGAACTAGTGAATGGTAGTAAGTCCTAGCCGAGGTAGCGGCGAACGTATCGTTCTTGTCATTTATTTAACAAATAAATCACGAGTAGAGTGAAATTTGTAAGCTATACTTCATTTTATACGTAAGAAAATAGTAGATTGCTCTTAAGAGCCGACCGTTTTTACATGCATTAAATAATTTAAATTTGTGAAACCAAGCTTTGTCAATAATAAATATATTTATCTGTAAAAATGTCAAAATCTAAAATTGCAACAAAATATGGTTAAACATCACTTAATTTTGTAGATTTTATTTGACAACTGACAGGTGATATTTGTTTCGTTTCTGTGAAATAGGTTAATATTCTGACCAATCAAAGGGTATAATTTATATATCCCTAACTAAATCAACGCTATTCTTACGTGAAATAAAGTATAATAACAAAATCTAAAACTTCAACACGTTTTTGTTGCGTTTAACCTATGTACGTCATTAGCACGCAGATCCAGAAATAATTAATTTCCCGAAAACAAGAACCTAAATTCTATAGAAAAATGTATTATAGAAATTTTCCAATTTGAAATAGTTGGTAGACGAAAGTTATGCATTCATCTTTTAAAAATGGGAAAGGAACCGAGTAAAAATATGCGTGCTCCTTGCATTTTGTAAAGCAAGATTATATTTTGCCAGGTATAACTACAAGATAATAATTACTTAGTGTCTTTATTAAAATACTTCGTAATGAAATCTAAACTTGTAGACCTGTCTGCACAAAGATGACAATAAAATAATAATACTTATCTCTCCATTAATCTACCAAAGACTGTAATCATGCAGTACTATGTGGATTCAAGAAAACAAAGACTCGAATCATGTAAATTCAAAATTCGAGAGAATGCTGAACATAGTTTTTATATGAAACAGACTAGTTCGCAAAATTCAAAATTTTATTGATACTAGAAACATTATTTTTATTTAATATTAACTATAATATTAATATTACTTTGTATTTCAAACGCCGCAGTGTATAAGAATACAGTTGCGGGAAACGAAGCATCTACCTTAAACCGGCCATATTGTTACGTCACGCGCTAAGCTCCTCCTCTTCTTCACTCGCGAATAAATTGTGCAAAACGTCAAATTTACTGTCAAAGAACAGCTTCTTATTCTTAGCTTCTAATTTATGAAATATAATATTAATATGTACAAAATACATCGAATTGACGGAAGGTTTTGTGCTGACCACAACAGATTTTTTTATTATGCTTTCTTTGAAACAGCTTGTATACATCTCATGGGAAAATGCAAATTTTTCTAAATAATGATATCTAATCTTTCTGCAGCGATAGTAAATTTATAATTACGAAGTTTATTTACACATATTTTAAATTAATACTTTAATGTATTTTCCATTTTTCAATATAATACAGTTAATTAATATCCCATCGAAAATTATGAAATATTGAAATTTATTGCTAATATTAATTATCCTCTCGCCGCTTATAAATATGTATAAATACAAATTACTTTTCAGTGTTATATTATCAATATATAAATGAATACCTGTTCATCACAATATTAATACTATCATTCTATAAAGCTATAGGTACTTTTAGGATAACACATTAATTAATTAAACAGTCACATATTCATATCACTAAAATGTCAATTTTGCTATTCCAATAATAATAGCTCATAGAGATAATTATTCTAATACAAAGTATGTTTTGATAGTCAATGATTATAACTGATCTTTCATTTAATAATTTGACATATCTATTGTAATTATCTGAAATAAATAAATGCTATATATAAAATATTAATGTTAAGTTTGGAAAATTGACAGGCCATTGACAGTGTAGCGCTATGAAATTAAAATACATAATTTAATGTTATCATTGACTGGATTTGAAGAGTAATTATAAACGAACCGAATCACGTGAAGGGGATTTGCGAATGATAATTTCAAATGTTTTTACCTCTCGCTAAGAGAGGTATTGGATTCATGCTAAAAACCACATATCCAGATTTTAGTGGATAAGCACGATTTAAAGTCCCTACAAACGATATTAACATTTTTACGATGATGTCTGTGTGTGTGTGTGTGTGTGTGTATGTGTGGATGTGTGTATGTGTGTATGTATGACTTAAAAAATATTTAACTGCAATTAGACATTCCTAGGAAGAGCTGAAAAGGTTTTGGTAACAATTGAACAACCGGAAGTAGTAGTATCTTAGAAAAATTTTTCTAAATATATTTTTTTGTAAGTTTTTTTAATTAAATATTGAAGAACATAAAATTCTCTATCTAATACACTTAAAATTTTTATTATATCTTGTATACATTTAGAGATAAAGACACTATAATTTGTAGAGTACACTAATCGCAGAGGCTAAGGCACTAAGGAAACTAGTTGACAAATTCGAATGTTTATAACATAGTTTGTAAATGACACATGTCATTGTCAAATATCAACAGTTTTTGTGACATTCTGATAGCTTTTTCTGGGAAGTATATTTAATCTTTCTTGTTGTTTTATGAATTAAATATTTAAAATTATAGGTAAAATGCAAATATCCATCAGAAATACCGCCAATCTGGTTAATGAATTGGAAGAATCTCAGACATTTAGAAACTTCCTCATACAATGAAAAATAGATATAATTAGAATTATATGTGTGCAGAAGACATGTTAAATACAATAAAAAACAATATTTGGGTAAAGTTCTGTAATATTTTGTTATAAAACGACGGTTCGAAAGCGAAGTGCAATACAATACTTATATAGCCTAATATGGAAATGGCGAGAGGTTTTGTGCTGGCCACAACAAATTTGATATGTCATAGTATGATTGTAAAGCCTGTCTTTTAATAAAATGCCTAGGCGTTTTATAAAATGCGGCAAAATTGTCAAACTTTCGTTGACTTAGGCTGTGTCCGACGTTGCACTTTTATCACCCTAATATCTAAATCCTAAATTTATATGCCCTAAATCTAGTGATTATTTAGGATTTTAGGAATTAGATTTTAGGGTTTTGCAGGAGCACACTATGCCTTGAAGTTGACGCACACTAATTAAGCAAATCATGTTCGTTGCTATAATTTGTACAAAACGACAAATTTACTGTCAAAGAAAAGCTTCTTAGCTTCTATTTTATGAAATATGATATTAACATTTACTCTCAAGCATCAAATTGAATCGAATTGTACAATTTATTTTTGTTGTTCTAAAGTGTTGCCATACAAACCAATGGATGTTATTAGTGTCCCATTCGGAGTTGTATTTATGAGAAGAAGATCTAAATCCTAAATACTAAATGACCTAATACGACATCGGACACAGCTTTAGCAATGTTAGTTTATATTTTATTTATAACAACAATAACATAACCAAACGCACACAACTCGGTCCGAGTTTTTCAACCGTTACTTTTGTCCTTACTGTCTGATATCCTTGTCGATAAGTTATTTTATTCTACACTAACTAACTGATCAAATTGATCGCCTGATCCCAGAACTGATCTGTGTTGTCGGACCTTTACTAAGCTAATCGAGTCGAGAAGTGGTATGTTGTTTGTTTTTGCTGTTTTGTGAGCTACTTCAATTTTATTACTAAGTCCAATTTGAAGAGATGGAACTTCTAATAAATGAAATGTAAATGTTGGGGTAAACAAGCATACCGCGACATGTAAGTCAAACAGAAGATACCTACTCTATTACAATAATCAAAATATTGCATTGTATTTTCTTTTGATATTAATAAAAATAACTGAAACATAATAATTTTTTATGTTATTATGTATTTACTGTATTTATAAAAAATCTGATGTGGGATGTGGTCAACACAATACCTCCCGCTTTTTAATTTTTATTAATTTAAATACATACCTTCATATTTACTAATCCTGCAAACTATATTCAGTCCCTTTGCATGTATCTATTGCTTTACATGATACATTTCGTTAATGTGTAGTTGTAAATTAATATTTGACACTTTAGTAACACGTACTTATTAACAACTGTTTGATTTTTAGTGCTACAAACATGTCAAATTTATATCGAATTATTCTTAATTTTATTAGACTCAATACAATCTTCTTAACACGGTTTCATTATTAATTTTAATGTAATTGCTTCCTGACAGTGACATTTGTTTAAATATGTCAAAATTGTTATTAAAATATTATGTTTTTGTTTGACGCTTAAGCAAGATGATGTACAAAAATAAATTATTTTATAATTTAATATTTAAAGTTATTCCAAGTTATTTACTAAATGCTATTATCGTAGAATTGAAGATTGTACCATTATATTTAATTTTTATTAGTAAAAGTTGCTAAAAAATTATATTCAATGAATTTTTTACAAGAAAAATTAATAAAAGCTTGTATAAATGATACTTCCGGTTATCCGAGATACACTAAAAACTAATGAGCTCTTCCCAAATTAGTATAGAATGGGTATACAAAATTTTAAATTTTTCTGATTGATAGTATGTGAGTAATACATACATACCCACAGACATCATTGTAAAAATGTTAAAATCGGATTCTAGGGACATCAAATCGTGCTTATTCACTAAAATCTCTATATGCGAGTTTTAGCACGATCCCTATACCTCCCTTACCTAGGGGTAGCGGGAGGTAAAAATATTGTTTATTAATATCAAAAGAAAATACAATGCATTGTTATTATATCAATGTTTTGATTATTGTAATCAATTATTTTCTTTTTATTTATTACAATATTATTATTTTCATATGCCTATGCCTATGCATAGTGCGAAATATAAGACATATTTTTAAAATTTCAACAATTTTTATGTAATAAAATAAAATAATTACCCTAAAGGGGAACTACTCAACATGCCAACCATGTCCTGACATGTTGAGTAATGGCTACTCTGTTTAACTTTTCCTCGTTGTACTACTGATGCTTAGAACTTAGTTTTCGAAATACATAAATAGTTTTATTAGAATTAAATTTTAAGGTTAATAATAATAATAAAATAATATATCATCACGGCATATTACCCATTTCTGGGTGTGCCAGTAACTACAACACATGTAGACATCGGTAATGATGACGATAAATTTTACCGTGTGGGCGCTTACCAGGAGTCACCTCACGGGCACTCATAGCTGGCGTGGAGAGTGCACCACAGGGGTCACTTTTGTGCCATTTAAAATTGGAAATATTTGGCGTCAGTCGGGATCGAACCCGGTTCCCCCAGGTTCGCGACCAGACACTCAGGCACGCGGTCACGGGAAATTTTAAGGTTAAGTGTTATTTATTCATCTACAATCTTTAAGAATGGTAAATCGATTGTACATCAAGCAAACAGTTACAAATACAAATTACTTTTACATTTTTTTATGAAATATTTGCGTAATAATCTTTCGGAAATTCCAAACTACTGCAAAACCTTCGAGAAAAATCTATGTCAAGTACAAAGCAAAATCCCGTTCCAATTAAAAATGAAATCAGCACCCAGATTTACAGATCAAACTATATAAAAAGTCCTGGTTGAAGTGGTATAGAAATGAAATGTTTTTATCGACTGATCCTGATTAACATGCTGCAATAAGCACAAAAAAAAACGCATCAATTTTCAAAGGAACACTCTAGAATCAAGTCATCAATTTTCCAGAAAAATCAATCTGCTCGAATCGGCGCCAAACTTTGCATATTAATTGAAATGCGCGCAACTGATTGCGCCAATTTTCCATCGCCCTCCGAGTTGGATTCGCAGAAGAATTCCCTTGTTTTTGCACCGTGATTCACTCAACTTAAACACTTGTTATCCTACGGAAAAAAATCAGTTTTAATATTTTAAAGAGAGAAAATAAGTACTCTCAATTAAAAATTTAAGTCATTTTAACTTCCTCTCAAATAGAAACAGCAATTGTATATATATTTTTTTCTTTTATTATGCATTTGTTACAATTTCAAACAAACAGAAAAAATGCCACTGCCGATATCGTCAGCAGGCTATTGTGGGACTTTATTTTAATAAATAGTTGGACTAGCGAAATAAATTATTTTTAGACGACCATTGTGATAAGTATGACATATCAACGTAGTATCCTAACACTGAAAGTTGAACTTATCACATTTGTGTTACGATATATTTCATATCGTAATAGTTGACATGTTTGCTAGGTTACTATGTCATTATTTTCTGGCTATATCTATACATTATTCATTTGTCAGCTGTCCGTACGTTTAAACCTAAATTTCAGTTTTGAAAAAAAGTAAAATTTATTTATGCTCGTCTATAAAATAATGTTCATAACTTGTATGAAATACAAATATCTTAGCTCGTGTGTATTGACTTGCACTCCGCTACGCGTCGTACGTCAATTTACACTCGCATGATATTTGATATTTTTCATAACTTGTTACGAAAATAACTATTTATTGGGATTTTCAAATAAGGAAACGCCAACTAGCGGCGAATATTAGAACTACAAACTCTGCTAGTAACATTTCTATGAAACTACAACTGTATGACTACAAAAACAATTGTACATTATAAATAAAAAAGCTGATGTGGCCAGCACAAGACCTCTCGCCATTTCCATATTAGGCTATATAAGTATTGTATTGCACTTCCCTTTCGAACCGTCGTTTTATAACAAAAAAATACAGAACTTTACTCAAATACTGTTTTTTTATTGTATTTAACATGTCTTCTGCACACATATAATTCTAATTATATCTATTTTTCATTGTATGAGGAACTTCCTAAATGTGAAAGATTCTTCCAATTCGTTAACCAGATTGGTGATATTTCTCATGGATATATGCATTTTACCTATAATTTCAAATATTTAATTAATTACTTCCCAGAAAAAGCTATTACAATGTCACTAAAACTGTTGAATTTTGACACTGACCTGTGCCATTTACAAACTATGTTATAAACATTGGAATTTGTCAACTGGTTTCAGAATTTTCTGAATGATAGTATTTGAGTTAGAGCGTACACATACACACACACATAGACACACATATACACATACACACATTTGGATTCTAGGGACCTTAAAACCTGGTCATTTACTAAAATCTCGATATATGATTTTTAACACGATCCCTATACCTCCCTTACCAAGGGTAGCGGGAGGTAAAAATTACAGAACTTTATTCAAATATTGTTGTTTATTGTATTTAACATGTCTTCTGCACATATATAATTCTAATTATATCTATTTTTCATTGTATGAGGAAGTTTCTAAATGATCAGAGATTCTTCCAGTTCATTAACCAGATTGGCGGTATTTCTAATGGATATATGCATTTTACCTATAATTTCAAATATTTAATTAATAAAACAATAAGACAGATTAAATATACTTCCCAGAATAAGCTATCAGAATGTCACTAAAACTGTTGATTTTTGACACTGACATGTGTCATTTACAAACTATGTTATAAACATTGGAATTTGTCAACTGGTTTCCTTAGTGCCTTAGCCTCTGCGATTAAATTACTCTATATATTATAGTGTCTTTATCTCTAAATCTATACAAGATATAATAAAAATTTTAAGTATATTAGATGGAGAATTTTATGTTCTTCAATATTTAATAACAAAAATTTCCAAAAAATTTTCCGGTTGTTCATAACATTTTCAGCTCTTCCCAGGAATGTCACATTGAGGAATCCATAATTAAACAGTTCTTAAGTCTTATAGTTTTTGAGGAATCGTCCCTACAACATCCAGACATACACACGCACATACACACATCTACACACACACAGACATCCTTTTAAAAATGTTATAATCGGATTCTAGGGACTTTAAATCGTGCTTATTCCCTAAAATCTGGATATGCGAATTTTAGCATGAATCCAATACCTCTCTTAGCGAGAGGTAAAAATCTGATGTGGCTAGCTCATTACCTCCCGCCAATTCCATGTTTAAAATAACAGTGAGCTTTAAGTAAAGTATCACTTCCGGTTGATCGTTTGTAAATAAAATTTAATTTAGTGTCCAATAAATAGAAAAGTCTGTAAAATGAAATTTTGGATTATGTTTTATTGTTTTTCCTCAAAAATCTGTTAGAGCTCCAAATTAAGTACTACATCCGATTTATCATATATGGTTAAAATCTACTCGTAATATGTTGTTTCAAAT
Organism: Ophonus ardosiacus; assembly: GCA_943142095.1. Classification (NCBI taxonomy): domain Eukaryota; kingdom Metazoa; phylum Arthropoda; class Insecta; order Coleoptera; family Carabidae; genus Ophonus; species Ophonus ardosiacus. The sequence continues at coordinate 87,997,115 of OW964823.1, forward strand.
TATTTATGAGTTTTAAATACCAAATTTGAGATGTTTTGGGTCATATTTTAATAGACTTTAAGGAAAAATCGTCACACATACATTCTTATAAAAATCAGCATGAACTTCCAAGTGCTCTAAAACGCAATCTTTGTAAATTCTTCGCCGTACATGATCCATTTCGTAAATGTGTAGTTGTAAATTAATATTTATTTATAGTGCTGCAAAAACAGCAAATTTAAATCAGATCACCCTGTTGGTACATCTAATATTTATGTATGATGGAAAATATATTATTTTTACAAACCTTAATTTCATTAGAATTAAATATTTTACTATTATATTCTCCTTAACACGGTTTCATTATTAATTTTAATGTAATTGCTTCCTGACAGTGACACTTGTTTAAATATGTCAAAATTTATTTATTCGGCAAAACATGTCACATGTCACTAATCCTGTATCATTTTCCCTGTTTCATAACGCAATTTGAGGAAATTTTTATGGCATATAACATTCTACCACTTACGTACTTTAACAAATGTCTCTTCCTAGTGTCCATTTTCGGCATTAGGTCCCATTATCAGCGGAAAACAGATGAGAAAACACCTCCAACTCTGCTAATCACATTAGTCTGGGATCTGTGGACTTCAGATCCCACATATCAGGGCAGGAGTTGTAGATTTACAGCATAATACGTCCCTAGGAAACAGAGCTGCAATGTGGAGTGTTTTCCTACTATTACTGTTCCTTTCTGGATAATTCATGATAATTAGATTACCAACGCTCAAGAGTACTGGGAGAGATATCACGTTATTGTGAACAGGACCTGTCCCTCAGTGGTTTGAACAGAACACAGATAATGTCATTAAATATTAAGGAATTAAACTATGTTTTGTGTTGGTATATAATGGACGAGCCCAGCTGCATATATGCTGGAAAAATCTGTTGTGGCCAGCGCAAGACCTCTCGCCATTTCCATTTTATGTTATACCGTGAGTATTTTTTAACGTGAAACATTGGGTTTGTCATATCTATGGTTACGATTCGACATTTGATTGACAGCAATGTATTTGCGTGTCCTATTTAAAATGAAACATAGGGAACGAATTTGACATTTGACAAGACGTCAGTAGAGGTTAATTTTGTTTCAATAATCATACTTGCATTCTAAATTAAATTTAGTAGTAGAAAAAATATTGTGTGCACCTTGTACCCGAGTGATTTTCTGACTTGGCTAAATTTCTTACAATATTTAAATATAATACTTCTGTCAAATTCATTCCCTATGTTTTAATTGAGACAGGCAATTACATTGCTGTCAATCAAATGTCAAGTAGTAACTTATAGGAAAATTCAGCTGTTATCTGTCATATTGACAAGATGTCATTAGAGGTTAATTTTGTTTAAATAATTATACCCGTTTGCAAAAAATTAAATTTAGTTGTAGAAAAAATATTGTGTGCACCTTGTGCTCTAGTGGTTTTCTGACTTGGCAAAATTTCTTATCTTATTTAAATATAATACATCTGTCAAATTCGTTCCCTATGTTTCATTTTAAATGGGACACGCAAATACATTGCTGTCAATCAAATGTCGAATCGTAAGCATGGATATGACAAACCCAATGTTTCACGTTAAAAAATACTCACGGTATAAGTATTGTATTGCACTTTGCTATCGAACCGTCGTTTCATAACAAAAAAATCTGATACCTACGTATTTAGTAAACTAAACTATATTATGTTCCATTGCATATAACTATTGATTTATTTACGATTTTCTTTATTATTTAATATGTCACTATTATTAATTTGAAGTGATTAGTCTTTTAACAATGACGTTTACCTGTCAGTTGCATTAATTTGAAAAATAAACTGTGTAACAAAGGAATTGTTTTTATCTTAGGCTTCGGGATTAAAAAAAGAAAAATGATTTTTAAATTTATCTGTAAAATATATAGAGAAAGTATTAATGTACTCCTGTAGAAAATTCAATAATCTTTAATTTTCATAATGACATAAAATGCGAAAAATTACATTCAATGGTATTTTTTGAAGAAAAACCATTATGAGCTTCAAGTAAAGTGCCATTTCCGTTTATCCGATTTACACCAAAATCTATTGGCTTCTTTTCGTATTAGAATAGGATAGAAATACAAGGTTTCAGAATTTTCTGAATGATAGTATTTGAGTTAGAGCGAAGACAAAATTCGTACACATACACACACACATACACACACACATATACACACACATATACACATACACACATACAGACATTGTGAAAATGTTAAAATTGGATTCTAGGGACCTTAAAACGTGGTCATTTACTAAAATCTCGATATGATATGATGATTTTTAGTTGGATCCCTATACCTCCCTTACCAAGGGTAGCGGGAGGTAAAAATTACAGAACTTTATTCAAATATTGTTGTTTATTGTATTTAACATGTCTTCTGCACATATATAATTCTATAATTATATCTAATTTTCATTGTAAGAGGAAGTTCCTAAATCTGAGAGATTCTTCCAATTCATTAACCAGATTGGCGGTATTTCTGAAGGATATATGCATTTTACCTATAATTTCAAATATTTAATTAATAAAACAATAAGAAAGATTAAATGTACTTCCCAGAAAAAACTATCAGGATGTCACTAAAACTGTTGATTTTTGACACTGACATCTGTCATTTAGAAAATATGTTATAAACATTTGAATTTGTCAACTGGTTTCCTTAGTGTAGTATAGCCTCTATGATGCATTACATCTGATTATTCTATATATTATAGAGCCTGTATCTCTAAATCTATACAAGATATAATAAAAAAGATGGTATGTTCTTAAATATTTGTAATAACAAAAAATTTCTAAAAATTATATTTAGAAGAATTTGTTTAAGAAACTACTACTTCCGAATGAGTAATCCATAACTGATATATTCTAGTTTCAGCGTTTTTAGTTAAGGTTTAGGGATTTTTAAATTATTGTCCAATTGTTTCCAAAACCTTCTCAGCTCTTCCCAGGAATGTCAGATTGAGGAATTCATAGTTAAACACACACACACACACACTCATACACACACATCCACACACACGCACACAGGTATCATTATAAAAAATCTTAAAATCGGATTCTAGTGATCTTAAATCGTGCTTATTTACTAAAATCTGGATATGCGATTTTTTAACTTTTCCTACATTAGTAATGGGTATACAAAATTTCAAAAAAATCTGATTGATATTATTTGAATAATCGTGTCCTCAGGATCCACAACCACTCACACCCACACACACACATACATACTCACAGACATCGTTGTCAAAATGTTAAAATCGGATTCGGATTTATAAGAAGGAGATGAAACGTATTCCGGTTGACCGGAGGGACCGTTATATAGCTTGCACGTGCCGAAGGAAGCGTTCACATCCTGCATTCGACAGCAGAGATCAACAGAGGGATTGGTTATCGTTGTTTCCTTTTGCCAATCAGAGATAGTTAGCATAATGAGATGTTTTTTAATAGTTTATAGTTTATCTAGTAATTATGGTAGGAAATTGTTATTCAAATAGGAAATATTATATTAATTGAGGAATATAGGTATCAGTTTTTTTTATTTACAGTAAAATTATATCACGAACTTACAATAAAAACTACTGTTGATTTTTTGACACCGGTATTTATTTGTTAATTACAAATATTTATTTTCTTCAAACGCCAAAAAAATGGCATCTTTCGGGACTTAATTCAACAGGTAGTTTGTGTATGTACCATTCAGTAATTTCAGTAATTTTGAAATATTATACGATTCAAAAAAAAAAAAAATAATACTTATCTCGTTATTGAAGTTCCCTTTCATGATTCATTGTGGTTATTTATTCGTCGTGAAAAGACGCACTTCCCAGCCTTGATAAGTAAAAACTAATATGCCTTGTGTAAAGTATAACGATTTGAACGTGTAAATTTACCTGTTACATGTAATTTGTTTCGACTGAATTTGAAGGTAATTCAATTTTAAACAGGTACTGCATATAAATTATAGTTAGTCAAATAAACACAACATCATGTTAAATATAAACAATTTTGCATTAAATTAATTACATTAAATTTGTAATTAATTTAAACTGTAACTTTGTGTAATGTACACAAAAACTGTTTTCATTGCCGCATAGTAAGTACAAATTTTAAAATTAATAAAATTAAGTTACATATATCTTTTTCTTTAGCTTTTTACCTCTCGCTAACACAGGTATTGGAATCATGCTAAAAATCGCATATCCAGATTTTAGTGGATAAGCACGTTTTAAGCTCCCTATAAACCGATTATAACATTTTTTCGATGATGTCTGTGTGTGTGAGTGTGTGTGTGTGTGTGTGTGTGTGTGTGTTGGTGTGTGTGTGTGGATGTGTGTATGTATGTGTGTATGTGTGTATGGATGTGTGGATGTTGGAGCGACGATTACTCAAAAACTATAAGACGTAAGACCTGTTTAACTATGGATTCCTCAATCTGACATTCCTAGGAAGAGCTGAAAAGGTTTTAGTAACAATTGGACAACCGGAAGTAGTAGTTTCTTTAAAAAAATCTTCTAAATATTATATTTTGAAAATTTTTGTTATTACAACTATTGAAGAACAAAATTCTCCATCTAATACACTTAAAATTTTTATTATATCTTGTATAGATTTAGAGATAAAGACACTATAATATATAGAATATTCTAATCACAGAGGCTAAGGCACTAAGGAAACCACTTGACAAATTCAAATTTTCTAAATATTATTTTTTGAAAATTTCTGCTATTAGAGAAAGAGACACAAATATATAAAATAATAAGTTGTAAATGAATCTCGCAGCCCAAGGAAAAGTGGAAACATTAAAATGTTTGTAATTGACAGATAAATGTAAGTGTCAAAAAGCCAGAGACATTACTGAAGACTTTTTCTGGGAAGTACATTTAATATTTTTTATTTTATTATTAATTAAATATTTATAATTATAAGTACATATATTACATATCAAAAATACCGCCAATCTCATCAATGAATTGGAAGAATCTCAAACATTAGAAGAATAAGAGCGAATAGATTGAATTAAAAAATATAAAAATATATAAAGAAGATATGTGCTTTTGTGTGTATCAGAAATGTCAAATATGTACAATACTTATATAGCCTAATATGGAAATGGAGAGAGGTCTTGTGCTGGCCACAACAGATTTTTTTTACCTTCCGTCACCTTTAGGTAAGGAAGGTATTGTCTTTGGTCAAAAAATTCGTTGGTGAGTTTTTAGTGAATAAGCACGTTTTAGGGTCCCTAGAATACGAATTTGCTATTTTTAAGATGATGTCTGTTGGTGTGTGTGTCCGTGTGTGTGTGTGTGTGTCCGTGTGTGTGTGTATGTGTGTGTGTGTCCGTGTGTGTGTGTCCGTGTGTGACAAATTTTTCTCCGACGATAACTACAATACTACAATTCTAAAAATTATAATTCTTTCGTATTCATGTTCTTTGCATCCATGTGAAGAGCTGATTAGCTTTGCTAAAATGATGGAAACAGCAGATAATTCAAAAATTTTTAATTGACAGATGTCAGTGTCAAATGCAAAATCAAAGTTGAAAGTATAAGGTCAGAAAGTTATATGTGAATGTGATAGAGTGTCCCTCGCAAGTGACTTGCAGTTGCAGACTCGCCTCAAGATTGGAATTTTCAATGCCAGAAGTACAAGAAAGGCCAAAGAGAAGTGGAAGGACTGTGTAGATATGAGAGAGGAAGAATTGTGTGATGCGTTGGACAGGAATGAGTAAAAGAGAAGAGTAAGAAACAGCGACCCCTAATAAAATAGGGAAAGGAACTTTCGGTATGGAATTTGTAAAAAAATAGTGTGTTTTACAGGATATACAGCATCTTTTTCAAGGAAGTTTTGGTATGGGATATGTATAAAATACATCGAATTGACGGAAGGTCTGGTACTGGCCACAACAGATTTTTTTTATTTAATTAGGGATCGCTGTTCCTTATTTTCCTTTTCTACTCATTCCTGTCCAACGCATCCTCCTCACACATCCCTTTCCTTCTCATTACATGCCCAAACCAGTATAATCTTCTCTCTTGAATCTTTCTTGAAACCTCCACTAATTTAGCCATTTCTCTTATTGCTTCCTTCTGAGGTATTGTGTTGACCGCAACAAAATTTTTGAGTTTGTAAGATCGTATTCTAGGGAATTCAAGCTATGAACACGCGCCAAAGACAAATTTTAACCTAACTTTCTTGGTCTATAGTACCGATTCGTTTAACGCAGCATCCATTATTTACTTTACCATATTTAACCCCCAAAACTTCGCACTTCCATTAGCTTCTCATAGCCGCCCCCGATGTTATCTTCTTAGTTTGGAAACGGCTGGTTAAAGCAGCAGTGAAGCCCAAGGCGCGAATTCCGGCCGTTTCCGGAAATGAGGTGTTTGTGTTGTCCGACAAGTGTTTCCTCCACACGCCTATGTCCTCGCTGCGCTCTACTGCCACAGAAAACACCCCCTCCACCCCCCGCTAGCTCTTCAAGGATCCCTTAACGTCTTTGTCAGAGTTAGAAGACTGCTACGACCGGAGTAGGTCAATGTTTGCTTTCATTAGCCCGGAGAAATGGGACACCAAGAAATCAGATATAAAAAATAAATGATTTAAATAGAAGGGACCTTATTGTGTAATTTGATTGTTCCTTTATCAACATTACGGAAAGAAATGCGGTTGAGGTACATCGCCAGAAACTTATTACCTATTTATTTATTTATTTATCGGATGCTCATTTCTCATATTTTAATGCACCACTCATACACGGTTAAAGACAGAACAACGGACGATGAAAGTCTATATTCAGCATGAAATTCTTTTTCTTCTCATGCCAGGCATGAATTTTTTACTTCATCGGATCTCGAGTTACAGCCTTTTGAAGTTATAAGATTTTTCAATAATACAAAATTTGATGAAAATTTATGTAACTTCGAACGGCTGTAAGTCGAGATCCGATGAAGTAATAGTTATTTACATTCGAGTGCGTGTAAGTTGTATTTTACAGCGCGACAGCTTTGTTTAAGGCACGAGCCCTTAAGGCGAGTGCTTTATTAGCTGGAGCGCTGTAAAATACTTCACGCACAAGAATTGTATCAAATTTTTTGGCCGACGATAATGAAAATCACTTTTTTCAATGAGATAGGTTGTACTTCTGAAAAGGGTTAGTTTAAAATACTGGGGTTAAGTCAATTTCTAAATTTGATTTTACTTACCTTCATTAGAGTACTTCTTCTAGCAAAAATTTATCTGTAATAATAGACGTTGTTTATGACTGATAATATATTTATTTGCTCATGTTTTCTTCGTAATAAATAATAGGTAGGTGTCGATATTTGACATTTCAGCAATGCTCGCGTATTTGACAGGTATATCGATCGGTGACTATGTCGGTAACGGCGGATTTTTACAATAATGACAGATGTCGCTGCCGTGATTTTGGTTTATATAAATTAATTTTAAATATAGGAAATGTTAAAGTAAAAAAATAACTTATGAAGGTAGTACTTTTTTACATGAACTTTATTATAGTAAAGATGATTTCTTTTCTAAATGCCCATAAACGTCCAGTGTATTTTGATTATTTTACCGCATAGTTAGACAAGTTACAACACAGTAAGCGTAAAATGTAGGTTACACTTGCTGTGTATACAATTGTAAAGTTCCCATTACACTTCAGGAGGGCAAAAATGATTTTTATATGTTAAAGATCTATCAAGTGTAACTCCTAAATATTTAGGTGAGAAATTATGTTTCAACAAAGTATAATGAAATTGATCTGAAGCATGTAATTTGCTAATTTATTATTTTAATTAAATAGGTAAACATTCAGTTTTTAAAGGATTATGCATCACTCTCAATTTTTTGTAAAATTGACTTAAAATAGATAAATTCATTTTACAATATTTTTGACACAGACGGCAAGATATGACTTATCAAAAATTTAAATGAGAGTAAATGTAGATAGTAATAGTATTATAGAACTAGTCTCACTGCAGTGGTGATAGTGCACCACGGCATTTAATGTTTCTAATTATCTGGCTTGCAAATAATCCCCAGCTCATGTTATTTGTAATTACAAAGTACACACACAGTAATATGACATCAAGATCCTAAGAATTAAAAGATTAATTTTGATATTAAAGGATGTTAGAAAACAAAGGTAATAAATTTTGAGGACATATTTTTTACTAGAGAATTAACAAATAGAAATAAATTAAGTAAAATATTTGTTGAGATTTGTATCTGGACATTCTAAATAACTTTCACAATATCAATTCTGCAATGCTGCAGAACTAAATGTTTTTGCGTTCCGATATTCTCCTTGTAAGTCTACATTGTTATAGGGTACAATAAAACAACCCGCAATCCATCTTCTATAGTACTTGAAGTTGCAAGCAAGAGCCTTATCGTATGTTAACGAAACTGACAGTTAATCGGATTTGCGAAAACTTTGAAAATGATATATGCTCTATTCTATTGACCAATCACTATTAACGGAAGGTAACCGTCTCACTTGAAGATAAGATTATCTCGGAATCCTGTTTATTATAATACGTTCGTGCGGTCCCGTGGACACGTGCCTGAGTGTTTTGTCGCGAACCTGGGGGAACCGGGTTCGATCCCGACAGACGCCAAATATTTCCAATTTTAAATGGCACAAAAGTGACACCTGTGGTGCACTCTCCTCACCAGCTATGAGTGTCCGTGAGGTGACGCCTGGTAAGCGCCCACGCGGTAAAATATATCGTGTGTGTGTGTGTGTGTGTGTATGTGTCCGTATGGCTGTATGTGACAAAATTTTCTCCTTCGATTACTCCAATACCACAATCCTAAAAATTATAATTCTTTCGTCATTATTCTATTTGAATTACTAATATTTACCAAGTGGCTTATGAAATGTATTTTGTTTTGCCTAGTGTGTGTGGATGTGTGTATGTATGTGTGGATGTTGGAGGGACGATTACTCAAAAACTATAAGACATAAGACCAGTTTAACCATGGATTCCTCAATCTGACATTCCTGGGAAGAGCTGAAAATGTTTTAGTAACAATTAGACAACCGGAAGTAGTAGTTTCTTTAAAATTTTTGTTATTACAACTATTGAAGAACAAAATTCTCCATCTAATACACTTAAAATTTTTATTATATCTTGTATAGAGATAAACGGCCGATTTCACCACCGATTCCTAAACCGTTGCCTAGCAAGGAATTTCCTAAATTTAAGAACTGCCTAAACTGATACTTATCCCTTTTGGATTTCACCAAACAAAGCAATGCCCAGCTAGGAATTACTTACGTAGGCATCGGATTATTAGTTACTTTTGTAACATTATATTTGCACACTGGAAATAAATGAATAATTTTTATAATTTATGACATTTGTCAATTATATTTGTCAACATTGACATTGGAAATTATGTGGAGATATCATTAATATTACTTTGAGGTATATAAAATAATAAAATTTTTAAAGAAATTTCCTTTACAGATATATATTTATAAATTTGTATTACAGAAGTGGATATTATAGTTGGAACAAAGATGAAAATGAACAAGAATAGAAAAATATAAATGGTAACATATAGCATAAATAATACAAAAACAGAAACTGAATCCTATGATTTCAAGAAAAAATTTAAAATATGACAACCGAAACGCATTTTTATGATATTTGGCTATGTCATTTTTGCAGAAATTATGAATTTAATTATATGTGAATACCCAATGTAATTTCCCAAAATATAAAATAAAGAATAAAAACTATATATTTATGTATTTACTAATTTTATATCATATAAACTCGTATAGGTATATAAAATTCTGTTTTCTAATGAAAAGGACATTTTTTCCAAAATCATTTTTCATCACAGAATTCAAAACAATTTGTTCTTTCTTTTCTATCTTGTGCATGTCTTTCTATTTCTTCGTTATAACTATCAAAATATTCAATAAAATTGTACAATTTTCATTTTGAAGTGTCAGCTGTCAAACGTTAGGAAATACTTAGCGATTTGGGCATCGGGAAACAGATACCTAGCTAAGTAATTCCTAAATCGAGATAGGCAATGCTTAGCGGTTGGTGAAAACGAAATTTTGCTAGGTAATGCCTATGTGGTGCACATCGGGTACATAGGCATTACTTAAAATTTAGGAAACGGTGGTGAAATCGGCCAAAAGACACTATAATATATAGAATATTCTAATCACAGAGGCTAAGGCACTAAGAAAACCACTTGACAAATTCAAATGTTTATAACATAATTTGTAAATGACATATGTCAGTATCAAAAATCAACTGTTTTAGTGACATTCTGATAGTTTTTTCTGGGAAGTATATCTGTTCTTTCTTATTGTTTTATTAATTAAATATTTGAAATTATAGGTAAGAGATATACCGCCAATCTGGTTAATGAACTGGAAGAATCTCTGATATTTAGGAACATCCTCATACAATGAAAAGTAGATATAATTAGAATTATATGTGTGCAGAAGACATGTTAAATATAATAAAAAACAATATTTGGGTAAAGTTCTGTAAATTTTTGTTATAAAACGACGATTTAGCAATACAATACTTATATAGCCTAATATGGAAATGGCGAGAGGTCTTGTGCTGGCCACAACAGATTTTTAAACTTTAAGGCGGGAACTTATAAAATGGGCAACCTGTATGTTCGTGTTACAATTTTACTGGATATTTATAGTATCTTCTCCAAGGGACTTTTGGTATGGATTTATACAAAATACATAGAATTGACGGAAGGTAATGTGCTGGCCATATCAGATTTTTTGAACGTTTTTTTGGAGATAGACTTAGCTACTTTTCTGAATTAATTTTTTTAAAGGGTATATTAATGCTTAGCACATGGCAGTTTCTACTACTATTTAATTCTGGCTTTAATCATCATACAAAGGTCTGTTGTCTTGAAATATTGAACAACTTGTACTATTCTCCCTTCATTGATCTGCTCTTTATTATGTACATGCGAATATTTGCATGAGCCTTATTAAATTTTAATGGAGACAAGAATTCTTTTTGAAGTGCTATATATACATCGATCCTTTACAAATATTTACAATAGCCTGATAATTCCTCAACGAATTTCCTTTGGCCTTCTACTGGAAAATTTGTTTTTGTAACAAATATTTTTAAAGAACTTTGTTGTTTGCCAATTCATTCTTTCATTTTCGGAGAAGGTTTTTGAAAATTTAATTTTAGAAGGATATTTTTTCCTCCCGCTACCCTAGGAAAGAGAGGTATAGGGATCGTGCTAAAAATCTCATATAGAGATTTTAGTGAATAAGCATGTATTGATGTCCCTAAAATCCCATAAATATATACATCACTTTGCCTCTGCGTCAAACAAAAACAATACTTTAATAACAAATTTGACACATTTAAACAATGTCACTGTCACGAAGCAATTTTCATTAAAATTAATAATGAAACCGTGTTAAGAAGAATTTAGTAGTTTAAATATGATTCTAATGAAATTAAGGTTTGTAAAAATAATATATTTTCCATCATACATAAATATTAGATATACAGGATAATTCGATTTAAGTTTGATGTTTGCAGCATTATATATCAAACAGCTCTCAATAAGAACGTGATTTCAAAGTGTCAAATAATAGTTTGCAACTACACATTTACGAAATGGATAATGTACGGCAAAGAATTTACACATATTGCGTTTTAGAGCATAAGGAAGTTGGTGATGATCTTGACAATAATGTGTGTGTAACGATTTTTCCTTAAAATATATTAATGATCCAAAACTTCGCAAAGTTGGTAGGTATTTAATATTCTTATATAATTTGAAACAACATATTAGATTTTGACTATATATGATAAATCGGATAGTAGTACTTAATTTGAAGCTCTAACAGATTTTTCAGGAAAAACATAATAAAATATAATCCAAAATTTCGTATTACAAACTTTTTTATTTATTGGAACAACAAAGTAGATTTTGTTTACAAACGATCAATCGGAAGTGAAACTTTACTTAAAGCTCATTGCTATTTTAAACATGGAATTGGCTGGAGGTCATGTGCTGGCCACATCAGATTTTTTGTTATAAAACGATGGATCGAAAGCGAAGTGCAATACAATAATACTTATATAGATAGCCTAATATGGAAATGGCGAGAGGTCTTATGCTGGCCACATCAGATTTTTACCTTCCGTCAAAAGGAAGGTATTGTTTTTGGTCAAAAAATTCGGTGGTGAGTTTTTAATGTATAAGCACGTTTTAGGGTCCCTACAATACGAATGTACTATTTTTAAGATGATGTCTGTATGTGTGTATGTGTGTGTGTCTGTGTGTGTGTCTGTGTGTGTGTCTGTGTGTGTGTGTGTGACAATTTTTTCTCCGACGATATCTCCAAAACTACAATTCTAAAAATTATGATTCTTTCATATTCCTCTTCTTTACAACCATATGAAGAGCTGATTAGATTTTGGTTATAATTGGTCAACCGGAAGTACCCTTATTTGAAGTTTTTAACAGTTTTTCTTAAAAAAATGCAGTTAAATATTATTTTTTGACATTTTCTTATTATATTTATTAAAGAAAATACTCTTCTCTATATGGTTTGATTATTCATTTTCCTTCATATTCAATAGATGTATAGTTAAAGCATTACAAAGAAATTAATTTTCAAAAATTAGTCAGCTTTGTTATTTATCATGGAAACAGCTGACATAATTATTCAAAAAAAATTAATTGACAGATGTCAGTTGCAAGTGCAAAACCAAATATGGAAAAAAGTATAGGATCTAAAATTGGTATGTCATAGTGTTGCTCGCAAGTGACACGCAGAGAAAGGCCAAAGAGAAGATGGAAGGACATTACTTAGTGTAGTTTATGTTATAATTTTATTGGATTTATAGAACCTTTTCAAATGAACTTTTGGTATGGAATTTGTAAAAAATAGTATGTGTTCGTGTTCGATTTTACATGATAGTATATAGAATCTGATCCAAGGACCTTTTGGTATGGGATTTGTACAAAATACATGGAATTGACGGAAGGTCTTGTGCTGGCCACAACAGATTTTTTATTTGGAAAACGTACCTGTGGTGTTCACTGTTCAGATTAGAGTATTTAATTTAAAAAAGCAGTAAAAGAAACAGCAACAATTATTAGAAAGATAGTTTAAAGAGTTACATGTATTTCCATTTCTGTTTACTTTTTCAATTACAACTTGAATTCAACAAACTGGAGGCGCGATCGATTAAAATAAAAAAATAAAAAGAAGATAACAACAGTGCACAATTTACAGAAGTTCCTCCAGGGTTGCCACCCGCACTGTACTGCAGTGTATTCCCCTATCATGTTTGCCTGAAAGCGGCAATTACAAAAAACCGAGAGCCGGAAAAACGAACATCGCGCGATTCAATTCCATAGCCACCTAACGTCACGACACGTTTCAATTTTACAGCAGCGCGGTCCTGGGTGGCTGTGGAGAGCATACAAGGACGCCCGAGCGCATAAATCTATCGCATCACATTTGGTTTTAATTAGCCTTTGTTTCGACTGAAAACAATCAAACGTCGGCTCCCAACAAATGACAATAGAACATGTCCAGAAAATTGAGGATGCATAGATGGTCGCATGTTTTTTCAGCAGGATGTGTTCATCTGCCCTGAAAATTAATGCCCTACGTGAATTTATGCTCTCTTGCTTCATATTCTACTTCAGTACCGCCTGAAACTGAAAATTAGATTTTTGTGGAGTGAATGCTGTCCTTGTTAACCTAGTCTAGCGTACCATGGATTTATTATTGACTACATATATTTTTCTATCATGTAAATTATTACCTTATTGTCCATTTTTAAAATAGGTCACATGAAATTTAAAATAAAATAGTAATTTATTTATTACTACAGCCTCCGCAGTGAATAGCTTTCTTCATAGAACAATATGATAAGGATGACATGGTTGTTCTGTTAAATAATGAACATGATGTATGAGTTTTTACCTCTCGCTAAGAGAGGTATTGGATTCATGCTAAAATTCGCATATCCAGATTTTATTGAATAAACACGATTTAAGGTCCCTAGAATCCGATTATAACATTTTTAAAATAATGTGTGTGTGTATGTATGTATGAATGTTGGAGGGACGATTCCTCAAAAACTTAAAAAATATTTAACTGCAGTTTCTTCAATCTGACATTCCTGGGAAGAGCTAAAAAAATTTTGGTAACAATTGAACAACCGGAAGTAGTAGTTTCTTAGAAAAATTCTTCTAAATATAAATTTTTTGGAGTTTTTTACCTTCCGTCACCTTTAGGTAAGGAAGGTATTGTCAAAAAATTCGGTGGTGAGTTTTTAATGAATAAGCACCTTTTAAGATCCCTAGAATACGATATTACTAATTTTACATTGATATCTGTATGTGTGTATGTGTGTCTGTGTGTGTGTCTGTGTGTGTGTCCGTGTGTGTGTCCGTGTATCCGTGTGTGTGTGTGTGACAAATTTTTCTCCGACGATAATTCGCAAACTAAAATTCTAAAAATTATGATTTTTTCGTATTCCTCTTCTTTACAACCATATGAAAAGCTGATTAGATTTTGGTTATAATTGGTCAACCGGAAGTACCCTTATTTGAAGTTTTTAACAGTTTTTCTGGGAAAAACGCAATTAAATATAATTTTTTGTCATTTTGTGATCATTAATATGAAAGAAAATCTTATTCTCTATACAATTTCACTTGCAGTTTCAATGCCGGGAGTACGAGGAAGGCCAAAGAGAAGATGGAAGGACTGTGTAGCAGAATATTTGAGAGAGGACGAACTGTGTTGGATAGGAATGAGGAAGTGTGAAGTGCAATTTACAGAATGTACATTCGTGTTATATTAATATTGGATTTATAGAATCTTCCCAAAGGAACTTGCAATATGGAATTTGTAAAAAAATAGTGTGTTCGTGTTACAATTTTACAGGATATATAGAATATTTCCCAAGGAACTTTTAGTATCGGATTTGTACGAAATACATTGAACTGACGGAAGGTTTTGTGCTTGCCACAACAGATTTTTTTTATTAAATATTGAAGAACATAAAATTCTCCATCTAATACACTTAAAATTTTTATTATATCTTGTATAGATTTAGAGATAAAGACACTATAATTTATAGAGTAAACTAATCGCAGAGGCTAAGGCACTAAGGAAACCAGTTGACAAATTCCAATGTTTATAACATAGTTTGTAAATGACACATGTCATTGTCAAATATCAACAGTTTTAGCACAGTTTGTCTGTGGTTTTAGTGACATTCTGATAGCTTTTTCTGGGAAGTATATTTAATCTTTCTTATTGTTTTATTAATTAAATATTTGAAATTATTGGTAAATTTGTGGTAAAATGCATATATCCATCAGAAATACCACCAATCTGGTTAATGAATTGGAAGAATCTCTGAAATTTAGAAACTTCCTCATACAATGAAAAGTAGATATAATTAGAATTATATGTGTGCAGAAGATATGTTAAATACAATAAAAAACAATATTTGAGTAAAGTTCTGTCACGTATGAGTTTCTTTACATCATTGGATCTCGAGAAATAATGCAATCTAGCAAAAATATGTAAATGTAACAGTTTTATTGGAACAAAACATGTAATAATTTATAGTGTATTATTATACGTGTATATGCATATAATTATTAGGTTTTGTATGAGATGAACGATGAAGTGATGTGCAAAACAAATTAACTAGTGCAAAATATATAATTAAAACTTTTAATTGATTTTGTGAAGTGTAATAAAACTTTATAAAAACTAATGTGCGATCGCATATGAAATTCATGCGAAACTTGTTACTAAATTAGTTAAAATATAACAAAATGTAATATGTTACAGGAAAATTATTTGCTTTTCGAGAGATAATATAAGATTATTAAACAAAAAGAATTTTATTTTATTTTTGTTCTTTTTGTGTAATGACAAAAATTTTCTAAACTTTCAGTTCAATCAAAAGTCCACAGGGAAAACTAGTTTCACCTGGGAAACTCTCTAACTAGTTTTAAGCTATCAGATGAACCAGTTTCACTTAAGCTGCGCTAGTTTTTTCTAAAGCTCTCGAGGATAATAAATTTTATCCAGAGTATTCTAGTTCTGTAAAAGAAAAACGAATATTTTTCTCAATTTTAAATTTTAAAATTGATGAAACTAATCGAAGCAAACTGAGTTTTTAATAAAATTTATTTAAAATAGTTATTTATGCAACAAGGGCGTTTTTTTTCTTAAATGGAAATTATAGCACGAGTTAATAATCTGTTGTGGCCAGCACAAGACCTCTCGTCATTTCCATATTAGGCTCTAAGTATTGTACATATTTGACATTTCTGATAAACACAAAAACACATATCTTCTTTATTCTGTTCACTCTTATTCTTCAAATGTCGAGATCCTTTCAATTCATTGATGAGATTGGCGGTATTTCTGAAGGGCATACAGTGGTGGCCATAGAAATAAGACACTCTCCGTCCTTATTCTTTTTGCCAGGCCAGTTTGAAATACTGGTTACATATATAAAACAAACATCGATGTGCATGTTTAAACTACTAAATTAATTTTGTTAAACAGTATAATGTTTCAGTTCGAATGTGATTTTGCTGACAATCGCTACAAAAATATATTCACGGAATATTTACATCTGGTCAGAGAAATAAGACATTTTTCAGTTTATTTAAATTTTCTTGTATTATATACTTTACAGGTGACATTTAAATACATATTATTTATATTAGATATTAATTTCAATATTTTGCAGCAGAATAAAACATGGGCAAGGGTAAACACTGCACTCGCGAAACAAGACGTTTAATAATACAATTGAAAAAACAAAACTTCTCTATTTCTCATATTGCAAGAACTTTAAATTGCTCAAGATGTCTGGTGCGTAATGCTATTCGACATTTCGAACGGTATAAATCCATAGAACCCAAAACAAGGAAGAATCCTCCAAGAAAAACTTCTAGAAAAGTAGATAGAATTATTGCCCGAATAAGTAAGTCTGACCCATTTTTAACATCTCGCCAAATCAAACATAAAATGAGTTCGGAATATGGTATCAACATATCAGCAAGAACTGTACGTCGACGTTTATCTGATTTTTCGTTGCGTGGATGTATTGCTGTAAAGAAGCCACTAGTTTCTTCAAAAAACCGAAAGAAACGTTTGTCATTTGCGAAACTTCACCTTAACAAACCGCATCAATTTTGGAAAAATGTGTTATGGAGCGACGAATCTAAGTTCAATCTCTTTTCTTCAGACGGTAAAATCTATGTACGCCGCCCTAAAAATAAATCATTAGAACCACGGTATACAATAAAAACTGTTAAGCACGGCGGAGGTAATATTCTTGTGTGGGGCGCAATGTCTTGGCACGGTGTGGGTCCGTTGATCAAAATAAATGGGAAAATGGATAAGAACTATTACAAAAATATTCTTGAAAATGTTATGAAACCATACGCTGATGACAATTTACCCATAACTTGGAAATTTATGCATGATAATGACCCAAAACACTCTTCCCGATTGGTGAAACAGTGGCTTCAGGACCGCCATATTACTGTTCTGGATTGGCTTGCACAAAGCCCGGATTTAAATCCGATAGAAAATTTATGGAATGATGTAAAAGTCAAAATAGCAGACAAGAACCCCTCAAATTTAAATGAATTATGGGCAATCATATACCAAACTTGGAAAAGTATATCAGTTGACAGATGTCGCATTTTCATTGACTCTATGAGTAAAAGATGTGAAGCTGTGATAAAAAACAAAGGTTTTCCAACTAAATATTAGATATAAAATTAATAATTCTATTTTTAAGTATTAATAAATTTACTTGTCTTATTACTGTGTCCACTATAGTTATTGTTAAAATTGATTCAAGTTACAATATTTCTAATTATTGCTAGTTATATACAAATATGTTTAACTAATTTATTTTTACATGAGAATTATAATTCACTATTGCTTGTGTTTTATTTCTAGGTTTAAATGAAAGTGTAGCAAAAAAAAGTTTTTGTATTTTTCTATAAGTGTCTTATTTCTCTGGCCACCACTGTATGTATTATATGTATCTATAATTATAAATATTTAATTAATAATAAAATGAGAAATATCAAATGTACTTCCCAAAAAATTCTTCAGTAATGTCTCTGGCTTTTTGACACTCACATTTATCTGTCAATTACAAACATTTTAATTTTTTCACTTGTTTTCCATGGGCTGCGAGAATCATTTACTACTTATTATTTTATATATTTATATGTCTCTATCTTTAACACCATAGAAGATATAATAAAAATTTTAAATGTATCAGATAGACATTTTTATATTCTTTAATATTAGTAATAACAGAAATTTTCAAAAAATAATATTTAGTAGAATTTTTAAAGAAACTATGACGTCCGGTTGTCCAATTGTTATCAAAATCTAATCAGCTCTTCCCAGGAATGTCAGATTGAGGTAACTGCAGTTAAATATTTTTTAAGTCTTATAGTATTTGAGAAACCGTGCTTCCAATATCCACACATACATCCACACACATACACACACACATACACACACATACACACACACATACACACATACACACACATACACACACACATACACACACACATACACACACATACACACACACATACACACACATACAAACACACACACACACACATCATCGTAAAAAATATTATAATCGAATCTTAGGGACCTTAAAGCGTGCTTATCCATTAAAATCTGGATATACGATTTTTAGCATGATTCCAATAAATCTTTGTGATTATCTATTTCGACAGATGGATGGCCATAACCTCAAAAAATAGGATTTGTATTAGTTACTTCTATTCCAGAATTTAAAATTTTATCTTCAAAACATTGTCAAAAAATCTATTGTGGCCAGCACAAGACCTTCCGTCAATTCGATGTATTTTGCACAAATCCCATACCAAAAGGACCGTGGAATAGTTTCTATATAATATCATGTAAAATCGAACACGAACACATACTATTTTTTACAAATTTCATACCAAAAGTTCATTTGAAAAGGTTCTATAAATCCAATAAAATTATGACATAAACATACACTAAGAAAAATGTACTTGACGCATTTTACTTTCTGCTTCAGCTTTCCCCTATTTTATTAGGGGTCGCTGTTTCCTCTTCTCTTCCACTCATTCCTGTCCAACGCATCTTCTTCACACAGTCCTTCCTTTCTCAAGTCTTCTGCGATACAGTCCTTCCATCTTCTTTTTAGCCTTTCACTGCATGTCACTTGAGAGGACCACTATGAAATACTAATTTTTCATCCCATACTTTCCATATTTGGTTTTGCACTTGCAACACACGTCTGTCAATTAGAATTTTGAATGTATTAGCTTTTTCCATGATAAATAGCAAAGCTGTCTAATTTTTGAAAATTAATTTCTTTATAATGCTTTAACTCTACTTCTATTGAATATGAAGGAAAATGAATAATCAAACCATATAGAGAAGAGTATTTTCTTTAATAAATATAATAACAAAATGTCAAAAAATAATATTTAACTGCGTTTTTTAAAACTGTTAAAAACATCAAATAAGGATACTTCCGGTGGATTAATTATAACCAAAATCTAATCAACTCTTCATATGGATGTACAGAAGAGGAATACGAAAGAATTATAATTTTTAGAATTAGAGTATTGGAGTTATCGTCGGAGAAAAATTTGTCACACACGGACACACACACACACACGGACACATACATACAGACATCATCTTAAAAATAGTAAATTCGTATTGTAGGGACCCTAAAATGTTCTTATTCATTTTTGACCAAAGACAATACCTTCCTTACCTAAAGGTGATGGAAGGTAAAAAGGTAGATATATTTTAAGATGAAAATTAGAGTAGAATTCGCTAATAAAAAAAATGAGGATTACCTTAAATGTTTTTTGAGAATCGGGCTGTTAATTATTTGACTCTGCGATCTGGTGATAACCATCTATAATTCGAAATCGATAATCACAAAGAACTCATAAATATATTCTATTAAAAACACAGTGCGCTTCTATTAATAAACGTCTAGATTTAAATCAAAATGCACACCGAACTGAAGACTTACATTAAATTTAATAAAGTCGTAGCGTTGTTAAGAATTTTTCAATTAACATTTGTTCAACTACATATCTGACCCATTTAACTTACCTAGTTTTACTTAACATAATACCGTATGCATGTATGTATATACAAAGGCTTAAAAGTTTCTGGCATAGTAAAGTTAGGAATTAGTTATGACAATAAATTCAGAACTTTAATCCTATATTCTGTTATCATATACTTAAGAAGTGTATGCATTTCTTGACAGAAATTGTTACATTATTCTATTTTAAAAAGCTGTCATGACGAGATAACAACAGGAGTCACTTTTCTACGTTTGATGTCAGTTGTATTCGAACCCGTGCCGACAGAATCCCAAATAATCTAAATAAATAAATAAATATGTCATCACGGCATATTACCCATTACTGGGTGTGCCAGTATCTACAACATATGTAGACATCGGTAATGATGACGATATATTTTACCGTGTGGGCGCTTACCAGGCGTCACCTCACGAGCACTCATAGCTGTTGTGGAGAGTGCACCACAGGGGTCACTTTTGTGCCATTTAAAATTGGAAATATTTGGCGTCTGTCGGCAATAATTATCAAATCATAAATAAATAAATAATTTTATTAAATATTTTGTGTTGGCCAGAGGCACCAAAAATGTACACATCAAGAAGCATGTTCTTCAAGCCGATAATAAAGCCTTAAATTTAATAATTTTTAGTTTTTTTTAACTCTCATCAAGAATCGATGAATTAAAATACATAAAATACAAGTTTTTTAAGATATGATTTTAACTCACAGTTTTTTAAGGAACAAGAGCGTTAAAATGTCTGTTTTTATACCAGTTTTACCTCTTGCGAAGAGAGGTATTGCGTATTGAAATCATGCTAAAAATTGCATATCCAGATTTTAGTGGACAAGCACGTTTTAAGGTCCCTAAAATCCGATTATAACATCTTTACGGTGATGTGTGTGGATGTAGGAGGGACGATTCCTCAAAAACTAATGCCCATATTCATAAACACTCGTAAAGTTTCAAAACGGTTCGTTATAATTTTTGACAAATAGAATCAAACTTAAGAAATAAAATTTCGATTTTTCTTTCAATGTCGACTGTTTTTATTAGATAAAAATTATAACGAACCGTTTAAAAATTTTACGAGTGTTTATGAATACGGGCATTAGACTTAAAAAATATTTAACTGCAGTTTCTTCCATGTGACATTCCTGGGAAGAGCTGCAAAGGTTTTGGTAACAATTGAACAACCGGAAGTAGTAGTTTCTTAAAAAAAATCTTCTAAATATAGTTTTTTGGAAGTTTTTTTTATTAAATACTGAAGAACATAAAATTCTCCATCTAATACACTTAAAATTTTTATTATATCTTGTATAGATTTAGAGATAAAGACACAATAATTTGGTGACATTCTGATAGCTTTTTCTGGGAAGAATATTTAACTTTTCTTATTGTTTTATTAATTAAACATTTGAAATTATAGGTAAAATTGTGGTAAATTGCATATATATCCATCAGAAATACCGCCAATCTGGTTAATGAATTGGAAGAATCTCTGACATTTAGAAACTTCCTCATACAATGAAAAATAGATATAATTAGAATTATATGTGTGCAGAAGACATGTTAAATACAATAAAAAAACAATGTTTGAGTAAAGTTCTGTAATTTTTTGTTATAAAACGTCGGTTCGAAAGTGAAGTGCAATACAATACTTATATAGCGTAATATGGAAATGGCGAGAGGTCTTGTGCTGGCCGCAACAGATTTTTTACTTTATGTCTCTACTGATGATGAGAACATAGTTCTATAAATACGTATATAGTTTTTAAATTTTTGTTAAGGTCAAGGGGTTTTTTCTTTAGTTATAGCTTTACCTTAAGACTCCATTTTAGTTTTTTGCATATGAAAAGATGATTAGATTTTAGTTATAATTGGTCAACCGAAAATACCTCTTTACTTGAAGCTCACCAGATTTTCTTGAAAACGCAGTTAAATACCATTTTATGACATTTTGCGTTATTATAACTTTTCGACATCTGAGACAGTATTTTCAAAATAAATATTAATGTCTCCTTTGACAGCATTTTATTTTCACAGTTTAAAGTCAAAGAGACGCAGGTTCTCAATCGTCCATGAGTCGTTATTTATTCAATAACACCGTTTTCGTAAATTTAAACTTTTGTTGTCGAAGAAACACATAAAGAAAGTTAAGACATCGGAACAGTTTAAACTAGGTCAGACTGTTTCTTTATTTGTCTTCGGGAGTTCGTTTGATAGGAAAGGAAGCTAAAAGAGTAATGCGTAAAGAAACAAGGATAACTCACAATTGCATGATCGCTGATTGGCGCTAAAACTACAGTATACATGGACCTATTGTTGGTATATCGTGAATTTCAACTAAAATTTACTATTCCGTCATTAATGTATTACTATGGATACCAGTTACACATACTATATCGTTTCAAATAAAAGGCAACAAATACTTCATTTCACGTAAGAAAATAGCAGATGGCGCTTGAGAGCCGACTGTTTTCACGTGCATTAAATAAGTAATTTAAATTCGTGATATCAAACTTTATCAATAATAAAAATATTTTTCTTCAAACGTCATAAAAATGACATCTTTTGTGACTTAATTTATTTGGCGGGGGAATTAAATGTTAAAATGAAGGTCACGTCAGCATTTATACTTTTCAGGTTATATTTTAATTAGCCAAAACTATTATAGGTAATCTACTTAATTTATTTATATAAAATCATAAATACATAATTATTAAAATATCTTTCAGAACTCATATTAATAATTGGAATAATATTACTATTTATTATTAAAACCCAATGTTTCGGCACCATAAACTGGTGCCTTCTTCAGGGGAAAACATTGACATAAATATGTGAAATAACAAAAACAATAAGTAACCAAGGTAACAAGTAAAGTTCGTAAATGTTACCTTTTTTATGTATACAATTTTCTAGACAATATATACATGCCCGGCAATAACTTGGACGGCGAACATACATCTTCTCAGGTAAAAATCTGATGTGGCCAACACAAAACCTCCCGCTATTTAATTTTTATTAATTTAAATACATACCTACATATTTACTAATGCTGCAAACTATATTATGGTCCATTGCATATAACTATTGCTTTATTTACGATTTTCTTTATTATTTAGTATGTCACTACTATTAATTTGAAGTGATTAATTTTTTGACAATGACGTTTACCTGTCAGTTACATTCATTTGAAAAATAAACTGTGTAACAAAGGTATTTTGTTTATCTTAAGCTTCGGGATTAAAAAAAAATGATTTTTAAATTTATCTGTAAAATATATAGAAAAAGTATTAATGTATACTTATACGAAAATTCAATAATCTATAATTTTCCAATGGCATAAAATGCGAAAAAATGGCATTTAATGGTATTTTTTGAAGAAAAACCATTATGAGCTTCAAGTAAAGTGCCATCTCTGTTTATCCGATTTACACCAAAATCTAATGGCTTCTTTTTGTACTAGAATAGGGTAGAAATACAAGGTTTCGGAATTTTCTGTGTGATAGTATTTGAGTACGTACATACACACATACACACACACACATACACACACACACACATACACACATACAGCCATTATCGTGAAAATGTTAAAATTGGATTCGAGGGACCTTAAAACGTGGTCATTTACTAAAATCTCGATATGTGATTTTAGCATGATCCCTATACCTCCCTTACCAAGGGTAGCGGGAGGTAAAAATCTCCTTTTGCCAGAGGAAAAACCGTCCCAATAACTGGCAGGGAAGTGATCTGTATAACTCAGAGACGCTTTATCGGTAGCGAAATACCGCAGCCGTACTCTTTATTAACAGATGTTAGAAAAAGTCTAGAAAAAATTGTATACATATTACAAATTACAACATATTTAATATTGGAAGCCATGCGCGACTAAGTTCTAATCCGTCATAATGATTGAGATTGATATTTCTTGTTTTATAAATCTCAATGGCTTCTCTAATTAATCTGTTGTTAAGTCGAGTAGGTCTTGCAATAATTTTCGTATCTTCAAATTTAATTTGGTGGAATTCTTCCAAGGCATGTTCTGCAACGGACGATTTCTCAGGCTGGTTCAATCTGATCGATCGATGATGTTCGCTCAATCTTGTAGAGACAGATTCAACAAGTGATTTGACAACTACTGAGAGTTTGACGTTTCAATTACGTTTGAAGGTTAACTTAAAATTTCGTCTGGTTAAATGAGGCTTCATGAAATAGCGCAGTAGCTAATCACAAGCTTTGGTTTTCTCACTAAATTTCTAGTTACTGTCTATAGTTTAAATACAGAGTATAGTACAAGTAACTAAGCTTAGTGACTACACCACTGTAAACTCGCCTTAATACATTAATGAGAGGATAGTAAATATTGCATCTTATGGTATATTTCTAAAAAGTTTATTTAGATTTGTTTGTACAAAGCTAGTTATTTTTTAAAAAACCATGCTACTGTACTTTCGGAGAATGTCGCAAACGGACCGGCGAAAATATTCGCACATGGTTTCCAGCTTCCAGTTATCCAACGCTCCACAAACTGCGAGCAAATAAAAACAGGACAACTCACAGAAGGCACTTGCGTGAACAATGGAAAGAAAACTTCCATTCATAATGTATTTTCCGGTGGAAATAATCCAGACGTGGAAAATTATTCTTAAACTCAAACACAAACGCTCTTTTGACTAATGAAAAGCTACGCCGGTCTTTGTACATGAAAAGTGCATTTCTAAACTCCCTAGTACGGGGGGAAGAACAAATAGCTTCGGTCGTTGTTGGTGCATCCGAATGCAATGCAACACGACACGTGATTTTGGCAAGGAATTGCAAAGTGAATTATTGTAGCTCTTAACGGCTTTACACTACTTACAGCAACACTAAGATTTCCTTGCAATAGCTTTATTTTGTCCATGAATAAAAACATCAATTTGGAAAAAGATACAGAGTGTTATAAAAAAGCTAAAAATTCAAACAATACATTGTAAGGAAATATACCGGGTATTTTTTACCTTTCGTCACCTTCAGGCAAAAAAATCGATAATGGGTTTCTAATGAATAAGCATGTTTTACGGTTCCTATACACGATTTTACTATTTTTACGGTGATGTATGTATATGTATGTACAGTGGCAGACAAAAGTATGGAAACTTATTGAAAATATGATTTTAATTGTCTTACTTTCAGTTGTATTTTGTCATTTATTTAGTAAGTTGATGTTAAGGTGGGTAAAAATAAATATTTTTCCGACGACTTACGAGAAAGGGTAGTACAGCTTCATAAAGATGCTATAAAACAGTGCAATATTTAAAAAAATCTGTTGTGGCCAGCACAAAACCTTCCGTCAATTCGATGTATTTTGTACATATCCTATACCAAAAGTTCCTTGAAAAAGATTCTATATATCCTGTATAATTGTAACAAGAACACACTATTTTTTACATATCCATACTGAAAGTTCCTTTGAAATGATTCTAAAATCTAATAAAATTTTAATACGAATACGAACGTACATTATGTATTGCACTTAACACTTCCTCCTGCTTCAACTTTTCCCTATTTTATTAAAAGTCGCTGTTTCTTAATCTTCTCTTCTACTCATTCCTGTCCAAAGCACCTTCGTGATACAATTCTTCCTCTCTCAAATCTTCTGCTACACAGTCCTTCCATCTTCTCTTTTGCCTTTCTCGTACTTCTGGCATTATAAGTTCCTAATCTGTCACTTATATCACTTTCAGATCATATACTTTCCACTTCGGCTTTGCACTTGCCACTGATATCTGCCAATTAGATTTTTTTTAATATATCTGTTGTTTTCATAATTTTTGCAAAGCTGACTGATTTTCGAAAGTTAATCTCTCTTAATCTCTCTATAACTCTATATCTATTGAATATGAAGGAAAATGTATAATCTATTGATAATCACATAAAATTTTTCAAGAAAAACTGTTAAGAACTTCAAATAAGGGTACTTCCGGTTGACCAATTATAACCAAAATCTAATCAGCTCTTCATAGGGTTGTAAGGAAGAGGAATACGAAAGAATCATAATTTTTAGAATTGTAGTTTTGGAGTTATCGTCGGAGAAAAATTTGTCACACACACACACACACACACACACACATAGACACACACACACGGACACATACACGGACACATACACACGGACACATACACACGGACACACACACACACGCATACAGACATCATCGTAAAACCAGTAAAATCGTATTGTAGGGACCTTAAAACGTGCTTATTCATTAAAAACTCACCACCGAATTTTTTTACTAAAGACAATACCTCCCTTACCTAAAGGTGACGGAAGGTAAAAAAATTAAAAATCAGTAAAAGTGGCATATCAAAGATTTTGAAAAAAATTGCAGTATTGAAGTGTTAAAATTAATATAAAAGTCGGTGGTCCAAGAAAACTAGGGCTAGAATTGACAAAAACCATTCGGCGTCTATCCGTAAGTGATCCTACTTTATCATCAAGTGAATGTTCTGCAAAAATTCGGGGACAATTTCATATAGATTTGAGTGATCGCACTGTGATACGATGGTTATGTGATGTAGGTCAAGTGAAATTTACATAATGTTTGTGTTATAATTGTATTCTTTTGCAAGAAACTTTTTGTATGGAATTTGTTTAAAACACA
The DNA here is from genome assembly GCA_943142095.1 of Ophonus ardosiacus. Lineage (NCBI taxonomy): Eukaryota > Metazoa > Arthropoda > Insecta > Coleoptera > Carabidae > Ophonus > Ophonus ardosiacus. Next base: position 88,024,004 of record OW964823.1, read on the forward strand.
TAGAACTGACGGAAGATAATGTGCTGACCACATCAAGTTTCTATAGGATTTGACGAACGAGCCGTTCGTGAAACAAGAATATATTTTTTACTGTGTCAATTTAAGGAATGCTTAAAATTTAAGTTACATTATCAGACTTAGGGAGTCAAAATCTACGTGACATAAGATTTATACAGTCAAGCGATGATAAGAACAGTTAATGTTTGGATGGATTTCGCATATGCTTGTTAAAAACACTGTAAATCCAATGAAATAAAAAGAATAAACATCATTATGGTTCTATTCAAAAATAGCTGGAAAAAATGTAGAGTTTACGTTTTTTCTAGAAAAAACTCTACCACATAGTACATCAAAGCAGATATTTCGTGCATGCCGCAACGCAGTACAGTAATGAAATAACGAATTGAATTTACTTGAAAATCGAATGAGCGGGAAAAAGTGACGCGTTAAAATGTAATGGAACAGCCGAACAGCGTCGCTGATGGACAGGTGAAAAAGTGTAAAACGGGCGAAATGCGTGGCTGCTTCAGCCTCGCCTGAAACGACTGAAAGGATGACCCAAATGTAAATCGATTGCCGACGCGAATGTAAACACTAACCACTGTAACCGGTTTCACAGATAGAATACCAAATGTGGACCAACACAACTAACATAAAAGTAGGATGTACCTATGGTGCAAATTGTCTCATAGGTAAGCTTTTAGATTGACTTCACTTATTGTTCAATAAGGACCAAAGTGACTAAGAGCTGGTTTATGACAAATTTAATTGATGAATTTATAATTTACATTTTAAAATATAAACTCACGCATAAGAAGGTTTCTGAATGATTTATGATCGTTTGCACCGATGTAATCTAAGTTTTACTTAAAGTTACGGTTAACCTTAAATTTTATGCTATTGCACATGTAAATTTTAAGTTCTACTTACGTAAGGTTAGAATTTGGTTAAAAAGTCAAAGTTTTTGGTTTAGGTATTACAGGAAGGCAAATAGTTTGACATTTCATTGGATTTTTTTTTTAATAGTTTAGTATTTAAAACTTGCAAAGTTTATTATTATTAATACTAATGCTTGTTTTATTAATAAATAATTTAAATAAGAATAAAAATCACAAATAAATGAAAGCAGGCGGTGCGGTTATATATTACAACTACGGCGCCACCATAGGCATAGGCATGCACTTTCTAGAACCATGTAATAAAATTTGTGTTTTAGTTTTTTAAGTTTGTATTTGTTTTATTACTTTATTATACAAATCAACAATAATAAAAATCTGTTGTGGCCAGCACAAGACCTCTCGCCATTTCCATTTTATGTTATATAAGTAATGTATTGCACTTCGCTATCGAACCGTCGTTTTGTAACAAAAAAATTACAGATCTTTACCCAAATATTATATTTTATTGTATTTAACATGTCTTCTGCACACATACAATTCTAATTATATCTATTTTCCATTGTATGAGGAAGGTCCTATGTCAGATATTCTTCCAATTCATTAACAAGATTGGTGGTATTTCTAATGGATATAAATTCATGTTACCTATAATTTTAAATATTTAATTAATAAAACAATAAGAAAGATTAAATATACTTTATAAATAAACTTTTGATTTTTGACACTGATATCTGTCATTTACAAATTAGGTTATAAACATTTGAATTTGTCAACTGGTTTCCTTAGTGTAGTTTCGCCTACTCGACTTATTATATCCCAATATTCTATATATTATAGCGTCTTTATCTCTAAATTTATAGAAGATATAATAAAAAATTTAAATGTATCAGATGTAGAATTTTTTCTCCAAAATGCATATCTAAAATTTTCAAAAAATAATATTTAGAAGAATTTTTAAAACTACTACTTTCGGTTGTTCAATTGTTACCAAAACCTTTTCAGCTCTTCCCAGGAATGTCAGATTGAGGAATTCATAGTTAAACAGGTCTTATGTCTTATAATTTTTGAGTAATCGTCCCTCCAACATCCACACATACACACATACACACACACACACACACAGACATCATCGTAAAAATGTTAAAATCGGTTTATATGGACCTTAAATCGTGCTTATTCACTTAAATCTGGAGATGTGATTTTTAGTATGAATCCAATACCTCTCTTAGCGAGAGGTAAAAAAATACCGATATTATTAGCAAATAATCTTGTTCATTAGCATTTAACAAATTCATGACTATGAAAATAAAATTGTAACCTAAAATCTGAACTGATAACTGGTAAAACGTCAAATGACAAGCAGTGACAAGTCACGTGATAGATACTAATTGGTCAGGTGCAGAATTTTAAAATCTAACATAAACCAAATAGAAAATTGTAAATTTTAAATCAAAAATTTTAAATGTGTCTGGTCGCGAACCCGGGGAAACCGGGTTTGATCCCCACACTCGCCAAATATTTCCAATTTTAAATGGCACAAAAGTGAACTTTGTGGTGCACTCTCCACACCAGCTATGAGTGCCCGTGAGGTGACGCCTGGTAAGCCCCCACACGGTAAAATATATCGTCATCATTACCGCTGTCTACATGTGTTGTAGATACTGGCACACCCAGAAATGAGTAATATGCCGTGATGATATATTTATTTATATATTTATTTGTAGTTATGAATGAAAAATCGATATGCACATAACCCTCTTGTAACCAGCAATAAATAATAATTACATCCCTTGATTTCCTTTGCGACTGCGGTGCAAATCCCTGGTTTTATTTCCCGTAATCACATCTGGGATAATTACACTCATTCGACACTAACTTACATTAGAGACTCTCAGTCTCAGTGTGCTCTGTCTCCTCAGGTTTTAAGGGCTGTTATTGCGGAATAAATCTCTTGGTGACGTGACGTGTTCGATGCTCTGTGCGCTTGTTACAGAATAAATACGCCAGAGAAAGAACACGGACGGGGAGCAGCAACTCAGGACCTCAACGAGACGACAGAGCGGAGGAAAGAACAGGGAGATCAGGGAAGAAGTAAGAATGTCGAATGTCGACTTAGGGATGTTATACAAGGGTAGAAGGAAAGAATGCCGGGGAAGGGGGATTGATATTGAATGTCAGAGTTGGAAAACGTATTTAATTATTTAATTGATAATTTGGTTTGGTAATATGGGGTCGCGTGGCAGCGTGCCTGAGTCTAGTTGCGAATCTCGTCGATCCTGACTGATGCCAAAAATATATTTCGAATTTTAAATGGCACAAAATGCATTCTCCAGCAGTGACTTCTGGTAAACAAATCGTCGCTAAGAACACGAATTGCTTTAACTTAATTTTGCTAGTTTTGCAGGAGAGCGATTTAAAGTTTTTCACGAACATCAATAAATTATAGATTGTGGAAAGCTAAAAAAATTCATTTGAAAAGATTCTATAAATTCAATAAAATTTTAACATGAACATACGCCATACAGGATGTCTCAATAAGCTTGCTCACTATTGGTAACTTTTTTATTTGAAGAGATACGAGGTTAATTAAATCAGAAAAATTGTACCATTTTATATTAGAAAATTGGTCATGTAGACAAAATAAAAATTGTGTCAGCGGTTCCCAAAATTTGGGACAATATATATTTTTTAAATGGAACTATATATTTTTATTATCTTATTGGAAAGAGTATTTTTTTCTCTTTCCAATAAGGTAAAGTTGTTTATGTACAATTTTTTCAAGTAAACGAGTTATTTGCGGTTAAAAATTTAAATTTTGTAAACTATTTTATTAGTTTTTTAGTGAAGTAAGCCATGGAAACAATCGATTCTTTGTTTGTTTGACGTTTAATAATTTCTCCCGTAAAGTTCTCTATGTTTAATAATGCTTAATAACTTTACAAATGAAGAAAAGTTAGATATGATCTTGCTATATGGAAAGTTATATCTAGACACCAGTTACGTAGAACGGTCGGCTATCTTTCCAAAAGAGTTTAAATGTGCGAAAGAAATAATGGCTTTCAATTTGAATATTTTCTTTGTTTTGTTATTACTGTAAAATAAATTAATAAAATAATTATTTTATAAAACAATTGTTTCCATAGTTTACTTGACATAAACTAATAAAAGATAATTTTTATCTTTAAACTTAAATAAGATAATAAAAAATATATAGTTCCATTTAAAAAAAATATATTCTGTCCCAAATTTTGGGAACCGCTGACACAATTTTTATTTTGTCTACATGACCAATTTTCTAATATAAAATGGCACAATTTTGCTAATTTAACCAACCTCGTATCTCTTCAAATAAAAAAGTTACCAATAGTGAGCAAGCTTATTGAGACACCCTGTATAATTTGTTTTTTTAGACGACCATTGTGATAAGTATGACATGTCAACGTAGTATCCTAACACTGAAAGTTGAACTTATGACATTAGTGTTACGATATATTTCATATCGTAATAGTTGACACGGTTGCCAGGTTACTACGTCATTATTTTCTGGCTATATGTATACATTATTCATTTGTCAGCTGTCCGTACGTTTGAACCTAAATTTCAGTTTTGTAAAAAAAGTAAAATTTATTTAAGCTCGTCTAAAAAATAATGTTCATAACTTGTAAGAAATACAAATATCTTAGCTCGTGTGTATTGGCTACGCGTCGTGCGTCAATTTGCACTCGCATAATATTTGGTATTTTTCATAACTTGTTACGAAAATAACTATATCAAACATTTATGATTAATTCTTGAGATCCTGAGATCTACTATGGCTCTGTTAAATTGGACTAATAATAGTGAAGTTAGTCAATAATTAATTCTTCCAATTAATAATATCATTTTGGATCAATAAATGGATAATATGTAGGGATGATATATTCAATATTTATTTATAACAAAACAAGTATTATGTGATATAGATCGCAAATAAGATAAAATGTTCACACGGTACAAAGAAAATAATTGCAATGTCAACAATATTAAATATTGACAAAATGATTTTATTTTAATATGAAAATAATTACTATATTTTTTCATGCAAAGTAATTTATCATTTTGTAAAGTATGCTATTACAGGTAGATTAATGATCCATAAATTGCATGTGCATTACTTATTAAAAGCGTTATAATAGCTTTATAATAGAATTTTTGCTGCTATGTACTTACATACGTTTTACGTTTTTATATTTACACAAATTTGATTTCTAGTATAACAGATTAGTTGTGTCGTTGGCTATGTAAAATAGAGAATAATACGTAGAGAATAATATATGTTTCAAAATTTATAATATGATAAAATGTCAAAAAATGACATTTAACTAGGATTTTTCCAGAAAAACTGTTAAAAATATGAATTGCGGAGGTACTTCTGGTTGAACAATAGGGTCATTTCACATTTTCTGATTTATTTATTTCTTGAAAAATAGGTCAAATTAAACATGTATGTGTATGTTTTACATCTTACAAGTCTTTAGAATCAGAGATATGAATTTTTAAAAGTTTCCTTTAATTTCAAATATTTCAACGGCTGACGACACATATTCACGGATACGACAGTCGAGCTCTACCGGTTTAATTTAGAACTATGATTATTTGGTTTGGTATTTATTTAAATAAATTGTTTATTTACATACCTTGTACTGCACTAGTACTTTTAAAGAAATAGAAAGTAATAATAATCTTCTATTTTGTATATTTTGCTGTCAGCTGTCACACTTTTAGGTTAGGTTACTGTTTCATATTGTGAAGCGTGTGTGTGTGAGAGAGAATTGTCTTTGTGTGAGTATGAATTTACGTCGTCACAAATTTAGTTCTTGTTTAAAAGCGCGAAAGTTTATTAGCAAATTTATGAATGAAAAGTCGCATATTTCAAATTATTTTCTATTACTATATTTATTAAATGAGATGAATTTCATGATTTTATAAAAAAAATCGACAATTATTTTTTTTGAAATGACCCTATTATTACCAAAATCTAATCAATTCTTCATTTGGACGTAAACTCGTGGAATATGCAAAAATTTTTACTTCCCGCTACCCTTGGCAAGGGAGGTATAGGGATCGTGCTAAAACTCGCATATAGAGATTTTAGTGAATAAGCACGTTTTGATGTCCCCAGAATCCGATTTTAACATACAATGATGTCTATAGGTATGTAAAATATAAATAAATAAATAAATAAATATATTACCAATTTCTGGGTGTGCCAGTATCTACAACACATGTAGACATCGGTAACGATAACGATATATTTTACCGTGTGGGCGCTTAACAGGCGTCACCTCACGGGCACTCATAGCTGGTGTGGAGAGTGCACCACAGGGGTCACTTTTGTGCCATTTAAAATTGGAAATATTTGGCGTCTGTCGGGATCGAACCCGGTTCCCCCGGGTTCACGACCAGACACTCAGGCATAGTATGTAATACATATTATGTATGTGTGTGGTGTGTGTGTATGTGTGTATGTGTATGTGTGTGGGGTGTGTGTGTGTATGGATCGTGTGGACACGTTTACTCAAATACTATCAATCAGATTATTTTGAAATTTTGTATACCCATTCTATACTAATGTGGGAAGAGCTCATTAATTTTTAGTGTATATTGGATAACCGGAAGTATAATTTATACAAGCTTTTAACAGTTTTTCTTGTAAAAAATTCATTGAATATAATTTTTTAGCAACTTTTTTTAATAAAAATTGAATATAATGGTACAATCTTCAATTCTACGATAATAACATTTAGTAAAAAAATTACTCTAAATAACTTTAAATATTAAATTATAATATATTTTTGTACATCACTTGTCTATGCGTCAAACAAAAACATAATATTTAAATAAGAATTTTGACATATTTAAACAAATGTCACTGTCAGGCAGCAATTACATTAAAATTAATAATGAATCCGTGTAAAGAAAATTGTATTGTATTATGAAAAATTAAGCTGTTATTATTAAAAAGGTCATATAACACGATATTAAATGGCAGAATACTTGAATAACATATTCAATTTTTGTAAAAATATAATGCATATTACCCATTTCTTAGTGTGTCAATCTGCTTTATCGCAGATATCGGTAACCACAGGGGGTCACTTTTGTGCCATTTAAAATTTGAAATATTTGGCGTCGGTCGGGATCGAACCCGGTACCCCCAGGTTCGCGACCAGACAGTTTTTGTAAATTTAAAATTTATATTTTAAACTAGTCGAAAGAAATTTTTCGCCATTTGCGTAGGTGTTAAATTGTTTATTAAAAATGTAAACCGGCCGAACTATTATAAGCCCGGGTTCGCAAATCACTTTTACAAAATGTCGACATTATCGGTCACGAAAATATGCGTTGGACTTTAATTTTGCCTGTAACTATTTCATCTCCTTAAAAAACGCATTTCATCACTTATATTTCCCCTAATTAATAGTTGTTTCCCCCTGTAAACTCCAAATGAACCAAATTTGTCGGTGACGTAACGAAACAAATTTTGTTTCGCGTAGTCAGGAGCACGCATTCATTAATTATTCCCAGCTCTGTTTCTGTACTTGTTTCCCAATTTACGAAACTAATCAAGAAAAATTCACCGCGTCTCTCGTTCATTGCGTCAAGTGCAGGAGAGAAATAGAAAACCGGCAGGAGTATCTTTGCGGAGAATGGAATACAACGCAAGATCGACAAGTCGAAATATCGACAAGATGCAAGGGACAACAATGACATTTTACGTTACAAGCTATGTAAAATGGTTTTTATTGCTCAAAGGAAGAAATGACTGGTGAGCCGATAGGCAAACCTGTCACCTCCTTGAGGGAGTAAAACAGTTACCCAGGCGTGTAATGTGCAATATTTTATTTATTACTCAAATTAAATTTAAAATAATTATAATCTAAACTTATTTGTAATAAGTATTACAGTGACAAAACACAATTTTTACATGTCAACAATGTTATTACCGTGAAATAGAAGTAATAATAGTAAAAAAATAGTTTTAGCAATGTCTCAAAATAAATAAAGAAATGCTTGTCTCAAATCATTTATAAAATCAAATTTTCATTGTGTGAAGATCATTTTGATAAATTTTTACCTTTCGCTACTAGCGATATTGGATTCATAATAATAATAATCCCTAGAATCCAATTTTAACATTTTTACGATGATGTCTGTGTATGTATCTGTGTGTATGTGTGCGTATCTGGATGTTGGAAGGGCGATTACTCAAAACTATAATACTTAAGACCTGTTACTACGTATACCTCAATTTGACATTCATGGGAAGAGCTTAAAACTGTTTTATAGCATTTATTCCTTTTTATTTCAATACTTTTATTTCTAAAAATTCACACAGTTGTTCAAATACTCTAAAAATGCGTACACTTACGTAATATTTTCTTTACAATCAAATAATATTACTACCAAGTTTATATCTCCACCCATTTTTGAATTATTGTCCCAAAAATCAATATACCCCACATTTAGATAAAAACTTCAAAATTTTCAAAAATCTAATACGCTGATTCCAAATTTTGAAACCGCATGTCGATATCTCTTTTCGTTCTGGAGATATTTAGCTTCAAAGTTTTGCTCAAAACTGCCCATTTTTGGGTATTAACCCAAAAATGGGTCGAGATATGAATTTGGCGACATCACCATTCGATTCTACGGACAAAAATACATAAGTTTAGCAATTTTCATAATTTTTGTCCAGCCGGTTCATGTTTTATGAATAAAAGCTTGAAAACCCCTGAAAATGGCCAAAATCTGAAAAAATCGTAAGGGGTACACCTTAGATTTTTGCGATTTTTGCCCATTTTCAGTTATTTTGCTTTAGAGATTGTATGCGGTGTTCAAAAATTCTGAAAACTGGTGTACTTATGTAATTTTGCCCGTAGAATCGAATGGTGTTGTCGCCAAATTCATATCTCGACCCATTTTTGGGTTATTACCCAAAAATGGGCAGTTTTGAGCAAAACTGTGAAGCTAAATATCTCGAGAACGAAAAGAGATATCGACCTGCGGTTTCAAAATTTGGAATCAGCGTATTGAGAAGTATCCAGATACATAAAAAATAGATTTTTGAAAATTTTGAAGTTTTTATCTAAATGTGGGGGATATTGACTTTTGGGGCAATAATTCAAAAATGGGTAGAGATATAAACTTCGTAGTAATATTATTTGATTGTAAAGAGAATGTTACGTAAGTGTATGCATTTTTAGAGTATTTGATCAACTGTGTATATTTTTAGAAATAAAAATATTAAAATAAAAATGGTTAAATGCTATAAAAAAGTATATTGACTTTTGAGGCAATAATTCAAAAATGGGTAGAGATATAAACATGATAGTAATATTATTTGATTGTAAAGAAAATGTTACGTAAGTGTACGCATTTTTAGAGTATTTATATATGAGTATACATAATGTATATTCATGTGATAACTTTATTGGATTTATAGAATATTTTCCAAAAAACTTTCTGTATGGAATTTGTAAAAAATTTTATTATGTTTGTGTTACGATTTTACATGATAAATATAATCTTTTCCAATGAACTTTTGGTGTGGGATTTGTAGAAAATACATCAACAGCGAAGTGCAATACAATACTTATATAACATAAAAAGGAAATAGTGAGATGTATTGTGCTGGCTACAACAGATATTTTTTTATAATTAAATAAGAAATATTAAATATTTTTTAACTTTAATCTTTTCATTTCTGTCATTGGCTAGTCTTATTTGGACGTCATAAGCATAGCAATTTGGCGCCAATTCAAAAGGTATTATTTTAAATTGCAACTGCGTTTTATTATACCGAAATTTCATCAGAAAATCATATTTAATAATACTGTAGAATGTACATTCGAATGGGGGATTACACCATTTTTTTTTATAATTTCATCTGATAATATTAGGAAAACTAAGACTATTGATGAAAATCCGGTGAAAAAATTCCTATTAATAAGCGAGTTATGGTTTCCCGAATTTTGAAAAGATTGACGTGACGTCACATTTATGTGTTTTTATATCAAACTGTTTTCATCATGGACCTAAATGTTCTTGAAATATATGCTATTTTAAGTTATATTTACATAAAAATAAATGAATATTATAACACTGTATAAGTCTACATACTTTATAATTACAGGTGTATTTAAATTATTAAGTTTAATGCAAGAAATTTATGTTAAAATAAAAACTGTTTGGAAACTGCTGTACAGGAATGTTAGCCCCTCCTTTCGAATTTGAATTTCTTAACTTCCATTGGTAGTAATCCCCACCTCCTAACATGCTATTTGTAATGCATGTATAGGTGGTCTCTCGATCGCCAATCAAAATATTTTCATATTAGTGTCGAAGCGCTATAACCAAAAACCCTTTATTTCCGAAATATCTCAATTATACCATTTCATTGAGCCGTAATGCCCCATTTGAGAAAAAAAGATATTGTCGATTAAAGTTTTTCGATCTTGTGAGCTATTTCCCTGCAAGGATATTCCTGCACAGCAGGTACAATACTTCCTGCAGCGCCGTCACGACGACAGACGTCGGCCTATCACGAGATAATTGTCACGCGTGATTTGAATAGACAATGCTTGTTATGAGCACAAATGTCCCTTGTTGTTGGAAATTACTCCTAGTTTAAAAATAGGCTATAGGTAGAATCAATACCGAAATTATCTATCTATCCTGTGGTGCACTCTCCACGCCAGCAATGAATGCCCGTGAAGGTGCTTGGTAAACGCCCACATGGTACAAATATGTCATCATCATTACCGATATCTAACACATCACTCAATAAGTTCGTAGGATGACTAATAAAACAACAACTTTTAGGCAAAATTCGACTTCAATAATCAACATAATTCCTTTTTACCTCCCGTTAAGAGAGGTGTTGGATTCATGCTAAAATTCGCATATCCAAATTTTATTGAATAAGCACTATTTAAGGTACCTAGAATATGATTATAACATTTTTAAAATGATGTCGGTGTGTGTGTGTGTGTGTGGATGTGTGTATATATATATATGTGTGTGTGTGTATGTATGGATGTTGAAGGGACGATTCCTCAAAAACTATAAGACTTAAAAAATATTTAACTGCAGTTTCCTCAATCTGACATTCCTGGGAAGAGCTGAAAAGGTTTTGGTAACAATTGAACAACCGGAAGTAATAGTTTCTTAAAAAAATTCTTCTAAATATAATTTTTTGGGAGTTTTTTTTACTAAATATTGAAGAACATAAAATTCTGCATCTAATACACTGAAAAATTTTATTATATCTTGTATAGATTTAGAGATAAAGACACTATAATTTATAGAGTATTCTAATCGCAGAGGCTAGGGCACTAAGGAAACCAGTTGACAAATTCCAATGTTTATAACATAGTTTGTAAATGACACATGTCAGTGTCAAAAATCAACAGTTTTAGTGACATTCTGATAGCTTTTTCTGGGGAGTATATTTAATCTTTCGTATTGTTTTATTAATTAAATATTTGAAATTATAGGTAAAATGCATATATCTATCAGAAATACCGCCAATCTGGTTAATGAATTGGAAGAATCTCTGACATTTAAAAACTTCCTCATACAATGAAAAATAGATATAATTAGAATTATATGTATGCAGAAGACATGTTAAATACAATAAAAACAATATTTGGGTAAAGTTCTGTAATATTTTGTTACAAAACGACGGTTTGAAAGCGAAGTGCAATACAATACTTATATAGACTAATATGGAAATGGCGAGAGGTCTTGTGCTGGCCACAACAGATTTTTATAGAACGATTTATCTTTGGCCTCAATATACCCTTCAGTTTCGGCAATCACTTCTTCATTGAAGCTAAATCTCTTTACTGCTGACTGCCGATTTGACTCTGGAGTGAAGTGATGGATCCATGTGTCATCCATTGTCACATACCGCCTGAAAAATTATTTTTATTGCACTGAAACAGCTCTAAACAACGCTCTGAATCGTCAACGCGTTGTTGTTTTTGATCGACTCTGAGAAAACGCGGTACTCATTTCGAACAAATCTTTTTCATGCTCAAATGTTCATGCAATATGGTACATACACTGCCTTCTGATATCTTTATGGTGTCAGCTATCTCACGCAACTTCAATTTACGATCGACCAAAACCATTTTGTGCACTTTTTTATCTTTTCTGGAACAACTGCCGAATTTGGGCGACCAGAGCGTTCAGCAGCATCGGTGTTTGTACGGCCGCGTTTAAAATCATCAAACCACTTCTTTACCATTTGTCTCGATGGAGCATAGTGCGAATAACACTTGTCAAGCCATTGTTTTACTTGAACGGTATTTTTTCCCATTAAAAAGCAATGTTTTATCAACACAAGAAATTCAGATTTTTCCATCATATTGAAAATTACAAAAGTAGCGTCAAGAAAACCACTGTAACTTGTGAACTAAACGTCAGATTATCATAAAAATTTGAAAGTTGGTACTTCTTAAAAATCATATGGATTTGTCAATAATGACAGTATCTATATGTCATCCTACGAACTTATTGAGTGACGGATTATATACAAAGTACATTGGCACACCCAGCAATGAGTAATGTACCGTGACGGTATATTAATTATGAATGGGGTTCCTCAGGGTTTCACTTCAGAGACGATGAGTTGTCAGTGACAAGAAGTGAAATTGAGGTGTCTTATTTTTGTTACCAATTCATTTGGAAACAACCTACCTTATTTACTGGAAAACGTTGAAAGGTTCCCTTGCTTTTAATGTAAAATTATAACAGACCCGGGCTTCTCAAATTATTCTTTTCAATTTTTATCTTTTTAGACACACGGCGTGTTTTTTACAATAAAAGAATTTGGAGGGAGATATCTTACCTTGTAACATTTTCATGAATAAATATTAAGGATAAAGTAAATATTCAACTTCACTGCATACATTTCAAGAAAGAGGTACACTTCCCTCCAAAATGTTCTCTTCTCTGAAACTGAATATTTTGTCTTATTTTTGCTACTGTTTATCTATGCTTTGAACCATATCGAATTTCTAGGATATAATAATAATAATAATAATAATAATAATAATCACTTTTATTTTAAGAGTTATTGAGGATACAATGTATGGGAAAAAGTCAAAGAGTACAGAAAATTATTTACAATAATCATAAAATTCGGTCAGGTTATAAAAACAATTTAGAGCAAGAAATCATTTTAAATTATTTTTAAGGTAATTGAAGCAGTCCACAGATTTAATTTCTTGTGGTAGTAAATTATAAATGTGCGACCTAAATGAATGAGGGAACATTTGCCCTGTTATAATATTGTTTTTATTGTATTTAACATGTCTTCTGCACACATACAATTCTAATTATATCTATTCTTCATTTTATGAAGAAGTTCCTAAATATCAGAGATTCTTCTAATTCATTAACAAGATTGGCGGTATTTCTGATGGATATATGCATTTTACCACAATTTTACCTATAATTTCAAATATTTAATTAATAAAACAATAACAAAGATTAAATATACTTCCCAGAAAAAGCTATCAGAATGTCACTAAAACTGTTGATATTTGACAATGACATGTGTCATTTACAAACAATGTTATAAACATTGGAATTTGTCAACTGGTTTCCTTAGTGCCTTAGCCTCTGCGATTAGTTTACTCTATAAGTTATAGTGTCTTTATCTCTAAATGTATACAAGATATAATAAAAATTTTAAGTGTATTAGATAGAGAATTTTATGTTCTTCAACATTTAATAAAAAAAAACTCCCAAAAAATTATATTTAGAAGAATTTTTCTAAGAAACTACTACTTTTGGTTGTTCAATTACTACCAAAACCTTTTCAGCTCTTCCTAAGAATGTCAGATTGAAGAAACTGCAATTAAATATTTTTTAAGTCTTATAGTTTTTGAGGAATTTAATTAATAAAACAATAAGAAAGAATTAATATACTTCCCAGAAAAAGCTTTCGCAATGTTGATTTTTGACACTAGCATCTGCCATTTACAAACTATGTTATAAACATTTGAATTTGTCAACTGGTTTCCTTAGTACCTTAGCCTCTGCGATGTACTACATTAAATTATTCTGTATAGGGTGTCTCACAACTCGCGCCCCACTGCGAATGAGGAAACACGAGACTGCTTTCGGATGTGTATTGTGTAATTTCGAAGAAAAAAAATCCAGCTTAAAAGATATTAGAGAAAAGATGTCTTAAAATTGACCAATCAGAGACCTACTTCTTTAACGTGTGTTTGCCGTAATTTTACGTTACTATGGTTTTATACAAATCAAATCTTCTTTAAAATGTGTGGGCGACTGTAGTTTTCGAAAAATGTCAGTGTCAAATTAAATTTGACAAGGTGAATGGAAAAAGGCAAATTCTTACCATGTATTCAGCCGCTGATTACTTAGAAATGATTATAATTTTCGGAGAATGTGGACAATAATATTTTCGTTTAACACATTTTACACAGCTGCTACAACACGTTGCACTGTACGATATAAATAATGATCTTGGATGACACCTTCGCTAACCTAAATTTGTTGACAGTGAAAAGTCAACTCTAAAGTGTCAAAATTACAAATTTTGTAACTCACTAGTAGTATTTTTAAAACCTAGCAACCAGTTTTATTTTGTAATAATATCATCACACCTCAAGATATCCTTCCGGGATTGGTGGATTGAAAAGTCTTGTAACTCCGTTATGCAAGCAGCCGCAAATTATTTTCTTCTATTTGTTGGCAACCTATTGTCGTCGGCAAGTGCCAGTTTCGTCTGGGGCGCGAGTTGTGAGACACGCTGTATATTACAGTGCCTTTATTTCTAAATCCATACAAGATGTAATAAAAAATTTAAGTGTATTAGATGGAGAATTTTATATTCTTCAATATTTGTAATAACAAAAATTTATTTAGAAGATTTTTTAAAGAAACTATTACTTCCGGTTGTCCAATTGTTACCAAAATCTAATCAGCTCTTCCCAGGAATGTCAGATTGAGGAAACTGCAGTTAAATATTTTTTAAGTCTCATAGTATTTGAGAAACCGTGGTTCCAACATTCACACATTCACACACACACATCATCGTAAAAATGATACAATCGGATTATAGGGACCTTAAAACGTGCTTATCCACTAAAATCTGGATATACGAATTTTAGCATGATTCCAATACCTCTCTTAGCGAGAGGTAAAAATGAGCTAAAACAGTTTCTTAGGGAAGACCACACTACAGGTAAGATAATTTGTGTTTAATCAAGTAATACAAACTGCAATCTATTATGCAAGAATATGTCTTTTGTCTGAACGCAGTGAAATCTACGAATACATTTTTTGCTTTGTAATATCAAGCCGCGTACGCAATTTTTAAAATGTAATCAGGGTTGAATAAGCTAAAATATTTTGACAATTTAACAAATTTTGTAATATTTCAGTGTCACGATACAACACATTTTATTTTTTGCGGGCACAGCAGTAAATCATTGTTGGAGTTTTGACAAATTTCCAAATTATATCATACAGCTTTTCTATAGAACAACTGGGTACATATAATATTGTATTTCATTTGTCAAATATTCATAGTTAGTGAAAATTTATGATCGAATTTTTTTTCGAAGTATAGGTAATTTATTCAGAATAAATTATATTTATTGTATGTATATAAAACAAAATGAAAAACCGAAATTCTCAATTAAGTATAATACTAATTATATATACTCATTTATAAATACTCTAAGAATGCGTACACTTACGTAACATTCTCTTTACAATCTAATAATATTACTACCAAGTTTATGTCACTACCCATTTTTGAATTATTGCCCCAAAAGTCAATATACCTCACATTTAGATAAAAACTTCAAAATTTTCAAAAATCTAATTTTTATGTATCTAAATACTTCTCAATACGCTGATTCTAAATTTTGAAACCGCAGGTCGATATCTCTTTTCGTTCTCGAGATATTTAGCTTCAAAGTTTTGCTCAAAACTGCCCATTTTTGGGTAATAACCCAAAAATGGGTCGAGATATGAATTTGGCGACAACACCATTCGATTCTACGGGCAAAATTACATAAGTACACCAATTTTCAAAATTTTTGAGCACCGCATGCAATCTCTAATGCAAAATAACTGAAAATGGTCAAAAATCGCAAAAATCTAAGGTGTACCCCTTACGATTTTTTCAGATTTTAGCCATTTTCAGGGGTTTTCAAGCTTTTATTCATAAAAAATGGACTGGTTGGACAAAAATTATGAAAATTGCTATTCTTATGTACTTTTGTCCGTAGAATCGAATGGTGAAGTCGCCAAATTTATATCTCGACCCATTTTTGGGCTAATACCCAAAAATGGGCAGTTTTGAGCAAAACTTTAAATCTAAATATTTCGAGAACGAAAAGAGATATCGACCTGCGGTTTCAAAATTTGGAATCAGCGCATTGAGAAGTATCTAGATACATATAAATTAGATTTTTGAAAATTTTGAAGTTTTTATTTAAATTTGGTGGATTAATTATAACCAAAATTTAATCAGCTCTTCATATGGATGTAAAGAAGAGGAATACGAAGCACACATACACACACACACACATACAGACATCTTCTAGTAAATAAATAGTAAATTCGTATTAGGAACCATCAAACGTGCTTATTCATTAAAAACTCACCAACGATTTTTTTTGACCAAAGACAATACCTTCCTTAACTAAAGGTGACGGAAGGTAAAAATAACATTCGGTTTAGTTTCACAAAAAAAATGTATTTTTACTTGTACAATTTTGCCAGTTGTGGCATCATCAGATGTACTGGCGAGAGGTATAGTACTGGTCACAACTTATTTTATTTCTATGTGTGAACATTTTCAGCATATAACGTTTTGAATAATTACAGCAAACGCTAGTAGTATTTTTGTTCTGGGGTGTTGAAACATTTCACTCTAATTTTCCGTTGACAAGTTCCTCAGTATATTTTATATCGTGTCGTGTTAAAAATCTGTAGCTTATAATTTTAATGGTAGCTGTAAGAGATCTTATCGCCCTTCGAAATTAGTATATTGCATGATTCATTTTTATTACATTTCACATAAAGTTTTATTTCACTATCCAACAAATAAAACCAAAACCATAGGAATAATTTCCAACTAATATTCGACGTGAAATGCGTTCCCTTATTCAAATAACGAAGACGTAGTTTGTTCACACATCGCAAATATTACATGCATTATGCTAGCGGAAATTGCTATTGTAGTTTGAGTGTTTTCTGTTTTATTTTGCCACAGTGAATTCATTATGTTCAGTAAGATATTAAAATATGATTTATTTCAGAACCGCATGAAAGCACGAGGCATGTTCTACTGTTTTAGTATTTGCGCAATGAGTCCGTTTCAAATTTTAAATAAAAGTCTATGCAATATTTTCAGTAGTAATATAACAAGAGAGTGAGAATAAATTGAAAATAATTTGACAGATTTTTCTAAAACTTATTGCCAGGTACACAGAAAAAAAATCTGTTGTGGCCAGTACAAAACCTTCCGTCAATTCGATGTATTTTATACAAATCTCACACCAAAAGGTCCTTGGAACAGATTCTATATAATATCATGTAATATCAAATACGAACACATACTATTTCTATTCTATAAATCCAATAAAATTATAACATAAACATACACTAAGTAAAATGCACTTGACACTTCTTCTTATTCTTCAGCTTCCCTTATTTTATTAGAGGTAGCTGTTTCCTCTTTTCTTCCACTCATTCCTGTTCAACACATCTTCTTGACACAGGCATTCCTTTCAGTCTTCTGCGATACAGTCCTTCCATCTTCTCTTTGGCCTTTCTCTGCGTGTCACTGGCGAGGAGCACTATGACATACCAATTTTGTGATCCTACACTTTCCATATTTGGTTTTGCACTTGCAACTGACATCTGTCAATTAGAATTTTTTTTAATATATCAGCATCAGCTGTTTCCATGATAAATAGCAAAGCTGACTAATTTTTGAAAATTATTTTTTTTATAATGCTTTAACTCTACATCTATTGAATATGAAGGAAAATGTATAATCAAACTGTACAGAGAAGAATATTTTCTTTAATATGTATAATAACAAAATGTCAAAAAACAATATTTAACTGCGTTTTTTTAAGAAAAACTGTTAAAAACTTCAAATAAGGGTAGTTCCGGTGGATCAGTTATAACCAAAATCTAATAAACTCTTCGTATGGATGTACAGAAGAAGAATACGAAAGAATTATAATTTTTAGAATTGTAGTATTGGAGTTATCGTCGGAGAAAAATTTGTCACACACGGACATACATACACACACACGGACACACACACACACACATACATACATAAAGATATCATCTTAAAAATAGTAAATTCGTATTGTAGGGACCCTAAAACGTGCTTATTTATTAAAAACACCACCGAATTTTTTGACCAAAGACAATACCTTCCTTACCTAAAGGTGACGGAAGGTAAAAAGCTACAGAGATTATTTCCGGAAATAATAAACTGTATATATATGTGTATGTGTGTGTGTGTGTGTGTGTCGTTGTTGGAGCCACGGTTTCTCACAATTGGTCTACAAGAAGTACTAGATTCTTAAAAAAAATTCTAAATATTTTTTTAAAATTTATGTTATTACAAATATTAAAGAATATAAAAATCAAATATGTACAATACTTATATGGCCTAATACGGAAATGGCGAGAGGTCTTGTGCTGTCCACAACAGATTTTTACTATACGAGTTCTAATATCAAATCAGCTAAAGTACTAACTCACATAGTTATAAATTATGCCACCGGATGCCATGGCGCTAGGTGTCAATTGTCAATTGTAAAATATAAAATGTTACAAATAGTGTAAATTCTTAATTGTAACCAACCATCCACCTAAACGAATGAGAGAACATTGTTACCCGTCCGTTTGGGCTTAGAGTGTTATCAACGTAAATTGATCGTGTTTAATTTACTGGAAACTTCTGTTAATTGTTAACAAAGATACGGGTGTGCAGGCGCGCTAGCAAATCGAGTTTAAAGTGATCAAAATCGCATTAGCCTTGTTTCGTTCTATTTATAACAATTGCCAATCGCAGTTTATATCTGTTCAATTATTTAACGCTTCAAAAATCCGCTAAAGGAGAGTTTTTCCTCCAAATGAAATTCAAGTGCTACGCTATATATCTTCATTCATCATTTTAAAAAGCGACGTACGGTATATGTATGTGCATTGTGTCGTTTTGACAACAGAGGTACTTTCAGTTGTTATCAATCAAATGTAAGATATGCAGACATATCGCACACTCCATCAAAATTCTTACTTTTTTACTGATCCATTACTTTCGAATTATTCTTAACATTATGCATTATAAAGCTGCATTTTATAACTTTGGAATTATGGAATTCATAATACAAATTGTGAAGCACTTTTTACTTCTCGCTAAGAGAGGTATTGGATTCTTACTAAAAATCGCATATACAGATTTTATTGTACAAGCACGTTTCAAGGTCACTCGAGTTCGATTTTAACATTTTTACAATGATGTATGATGTCTGTCTGTCTGTCTGTCTGTAATTGTGTGTGTGTGTGTGTGTGTGTATGTCTGGATACTGGAGGAACGGTTTCTCAAATTCTGTAAGACTACAGACCAATTCAACTACGTATTCCTTAATCTGACATTAATGGGAAGAGCTGAAAAGGTTTTGGTAACAATTAGACAACCGGAAATAGTAGTTTCTTAAAAAAAATCTTCTAGATTTTATTTTTTTGAAATTTGTTTAATTACAAATATTTTATATATCATAGGATTCTCTATCCAATACATTGAACATTTTTATTATATCTTCTATACATTTAGAGATAGAGACTCATAAATATATAAAATAATCCGTTACAATCAAATAATGTTACTTCCAAGTTTATATCTCTACCTACTTTTGAATTATTGCCCCAAAAGTCAATATACCCCATATTTAAATAAAAACTTCAAAATTTTCAAAAATCTAATTTTCATGTACCTAGATACTTCTCAATGCGCGGATTCCAGATTTTGAAACCGCAGGTCTATATCTTTTTTCGTTCTCGCAATATTTGCATTCAAAGTTTTGCTCAAAACTGCCCATTTTCGGGCAATAACCCAAAAATGGGTCGAGATATGAATTTGGCGACAACACAATTCGATTCAACGGGCAAAATTACATAAGTACACCAATTTTCAGAATTTTTGAACACCGCATACAATCTCTAAAGCAAAATAACTGAAAATGGCCAAAAATCGCAAAAATCTAAGGTGTACCCCTTACGATTTTTTCATATTTTGAACATTTTCGGGGGTTTTCAAACTTTTATTCATAAAAAATAATCCAGGTGGACAAAAATTATGAAAATTTGTACTCTTATGTAACTTTGCCCGTAGAATCGAATGGTCGTGTCGCCAAATTCATATCACGACCCATTTTTGGGTTATTGCCCAAAAATGGGCAGTTTTGAGCAAAACTTTGAACCTCAATATCTCGAGAACGAAACTAGATATCGACCTGCGGTTGCAAAATTTGCAATCAGCGCATTGAGAAGTATCTAGATACATACAAATTAGATTTTTGAAAATTTTGAAGTTTTTATCTAAATGTGGGGTATATTGACTTTTGGGGAGAAATTGAAAATACCGCCAAAAAAAATCCGGTAATTTTTGGGTACCTCCTCGTCTATTTAAATAATTTTTCCTACGACCACTGTTAAAAGTAGTATTTTTAACGGTTGCTTAGCGAGTTAAAAATAACAGTTTATAACCCAGTGAATACTTTTAAACCGTTGTCATTGACAACGGATTAAAAGTAAAAAACAAATTTACTTTTAACACTAGTGTTAAAAAAGAACTAAAACTAGTTACATTTAGTGTTAAAGATATAACTAAATCTAGTTACATTTAGTGTTCATAAGTAAATGTAGTTTCAATTTATATTTATTTTTGTACTGAAATTATTTATATAGGTATTTTATTAGAAGTACACATTATTTTGAAACGTTTATTGTTATAGTACAATTATTATAATTGTTTATAGTAATTCCTTGCAAGGCGCTTGAAGAATTGGAATTTAAAACAGTATTGTTGGAAGTACAGGTTAGGATAAACAATTTTCAGTTGTTCATAGCAAATACATCATGACCTGTCATAAATGTTATTGTATAATTTTTAGTTTTTACTAATACATAACTAGGGTCGTAGGAAAAATAGTGTATGATATTCGTGTTAAAAGTGATTTTATTTCGTTCGTGGGGTTTGTTTTACTCGGCTTCGCCTCGTTTCACAAACTTCCCCACTCACTCATAAAATGTCACTTTTAACACTTATGTCATAAATAACTATTATTTTTAAAATGCTTCGAACTTCTCACTTCCCAGTATATTCGTCTATCCATTCCTTTCATAATATTTACCGACCACACTTTTAAATTATTGCAAACCTTCTTCCAAACAAAACCTAAACATCCTTTCAGCGATGTTCTCCCCTCAATCTCTTTTTCAACTTTCGCCACCGAGCTTTGAGCTTCCCTTACCAAAGCTCGCTGCAAACTGGGGGCTATATTGCAGCTTTTAAAGGCTTTCACCATATAAATATTGTCTTATAATATTGTACAAAGGCTCTTTGGTAATCCAAGGGGTGAAAGGGGCGTATAGCCTGCAGCATAGAATGCACCCTGCACAATAGGACGATTGATTATGGCCATTGGATGTGTGGAATGCCAATACATCGGAGAATATAGGAAAAAAATCTGTTGTGGCCAGCACAAAACCTCTCGCCATTTCCATATTAGGCTATATAAGTATTGTATTGCACTTCGCTTTCGAACCGTCGTTTTATAATAAAATAACATACAGAACTTTACCCAAATATTGTTTTTTATTGTATTTAACATGTCTTCTACACATATATAATTCTAATTATATCTATTTTTCATTGTATGAGGAAGTTTCTAAAAGTTAGAGATTCTTCCAATTCATTAACCAGATATATGCATTTTACCACAATTTTACCTATAATTTCAAATATTTAATTAATAAAACAATAAGATTAAATATACTTCCCAGAAAAAACCTATCAGAATGTCACAAGAACTGTTGATTTTTGACAGTGACATGTGTCATTTACAAACTATGTTATAAACATTGGAATTTGTCAACTGGTTTCCTTAGTGCCTTAGCCTCTGCGATTAGTTTACTCTATAAATTATAGTGTCTTTATCTCTAAATCTATACAAGATATAATAAAACTTTTAAGTGTATTAGATGGAGAATTTTATGTTCTTCAATATTTAATAAAAAAAATCCCAAAAAATTATATTTAGAAGAATTTTTCCAAGAAACTACTTCTTCCGGTTGTTCAATTGTTACCAAAATCTTTTCAATTTTTATGGAACAAAAGTGACCCGTGTGGTGCACTCTCCAGACCAACTATGAGTGTCCGTGAGATGACGCCTGGTAAGCGCTCACACGGTAAAATATATCGTGATCATTACCGATGTCTAAATGTGTTGTAGATACTGGCACACCCAGTAATGGGTAATATGCCGTGATGATATATTTATTTATTTATTTATTTATTTCTTCTTTATATATTTTTATATTTTTTAATTCATTCTATAAACAAGTTTCCTCTTATTCTTCTAATGTTCGAGATTCTTCCAATTCGTTAATCTAGTATTTCTGAAGGCTATATCTAATATATGTATCTATAATTATAAATATTTAATTAATAATAAAATAAGAAATATTATATGTACTTCCCAAAAAAGCCTTCAGTAACGTTTTTGGTTTATTGAAACTGATATTTGTGTTGCACTTGTTTTCCATGGGCTACGAGATTCATTTACAACTTATTATTTCATATATTTATATGTCTCTATCTTTAACTCCATAGAAGATATAATAAAATTTTTAAATATATCGGGTAGAGATTTTTATATTCTTTAATATTTTTAATAACATAAATTTTCAAAAAATAATATTTAGAACTCAGAGACGCTTTATCGGCAGCGAGTTATACATATCACTTCTCTGCCAGTTTTTGCGGACGGTTTTTCCTCTGGCAAAACGAGAGAGCATGTTCGCCGGGCATGTATATATTGTCTAGTAAATTGTATACATAAAAAATATATAACATTCACGTACTTTTCATGTTACCTTGGTTACTTGTTTTTTGCTTTTGTCACATTTTATGTCTTTTTTCACTGAAGAAGGCACCAGTTCATGGTGCTGAAACGTTAGTATTAAATAAAAATATAAAACATAAACTAAAAAGTAGTATTATTCTAGGAATTCATTAAATTTGCATCTCTCTTAGATGAGTTTAAAGCAAGTAATGATAAACAATGACAAAATAAGATATAATGTTTAATTTTATTTTGTTTAGTAAACTGTACATTCATTAATTAAATATGAAGTCTGTTCATATTATTATTAAATGCATATTTCTCAGAATCTGTTTCCATTTGCTCATTTAATTTCAATTATTTTTCTATTTTGTAGAGTTTTTAATTTCAAGAGTTGTTTTATGTTACATTTTATGAATATATCTGATCATTTATTATTATATTTTTCATATTTTATGTTCCGGGTTTTATAACGTTCATTTGTTTTGATTGTACACTCGCGATATTAAAATTGTAATCAAGTATTTACAATATTGCAGGAAAAAAAGGAAAAAGAGTCTGTTTTTAAAGTAGAAATAAAACTTGATATCTCTAATTCCACTACAACATTCTATACGGTATTTAATATGCACGCTCATGGAATTAAAATATTCTTTACTTTATTATTTGAGTGTCTGGTCGCGAATCTGGGGGTACCGGGTTCGATCCCGACCGACGCCAAATATTTCCATTTTAAATGGCACGAAAATTACCCCTGTGGTGCATTCTCCACGCCAGCTATGAGTGCCCGTGAGGTGACGCCTGGTAAGCGCCCGCACGGTACAAATGTGTCATCATTGCCGATATCTGCGATAAAGCAGATTGTGGCTCACTCAGAAATGGGTAATATGCCGTGATGATATATTTTACCTCCCGCTACCTTTGGTAAGGGAGGTATAGGGATCGTGCTAAAAATCGCATGTCGAGATTTTGGTAAATGACCACGTTTTAAGGTCCCTAAAATCCTATTTTAACATTTTCACGATGATGTGTGTGTGTGTGTGTGTGTATGGATTTTGTCAACGCTCTAACTCAAATACCATCATTCAGAAAATTCAGTAACCTTGTCTTATTCTAATATGGAAAGAAACCATTAGATTTTGATGTAAATCATGTAACCGGAAATGGCATTTTTTTTTTCCTTCAAAAAAAATACCATTAAATGTCATTATAAAAATTAAAGATTACTGAATTTTCTACAGGAAAACATTAATACTTTTTCTATATATTTTACAGATAAATTTAAAAATCTTTTTTTTTTTTGTAAATCCCGAAGCCTAAGATAAACACAATTTCTTTGTTACACAGTTCATATTTCAAATGAATGTAACTGACAGGTAAATATCACTGTCAAAAAAATAATCCTTCAAATTAATAATAGTGACATTTTAAAAAGAAAATAGTAAATAAAGCAATAGTTATATGCAATGGAACATAATATAGTTTGCAGCATTAGTAAAAACGTAGGTATGTATTTATGTTAATAAAAATTAAATAGCGGGAGGTTTTGTTTTGGCCACATCAGATTTTTTATTAATTAAACTGTACCTATAATTTTAAATATTGTTTATGAATACCAAGTTAAATTCTGCACAAAAATTGTAGATCGCGTTTAAAAATAACAGTTTTTAACGATTTTAAAGAGTTTATAACTCAAAGCAAATACATATAATGTTTTTTGAGTATAAAATATATTCTTTACAAGCGACTAATGTGTGTGTTCCACAATGGAATACTCTTGAGACGTTGTTGGCAAACTCTCAACATAGTTGAAGCAGTTGTGGTGTTGTTGTAGTTAGTAAATACAGTTCGTATTTAGGAAATGTTCGCGTCTTGCAACTACTTACAGACTAATTCTCAAAATACGTTGCTGCTAACTTTATGGTGCTGTTTCAAATCAATAGAACCTGACACAATTTTTAAAAGATTTAAACAGACTCGGTTTTACCAAGATAGAAAACATTAGATCGTTATTAACGTTAGTATCTAAATTCATTACAATGTAATAAACATGTGAAATATTAATAATGGTATTTGGTCATGATACTAAATATAAACTATTCCAGTTAGAATGGGCTACTTGCTTGGTACTGAAAATCCGATTTCTGTCACTATATACGTAATGTTATATTGAAAACATATATAAAAATCTGTTGTGGCCAGCACATGACCTCCCGCCAATTCCATGTTTAAAATAGCAATGAGCTTTAAGTAAAGTATCACTTCCATTGATCTTTGTAAACAAAATCTACTTTGTTGTTCCAATAAATAGAAAAGTTTGTAATACGAAATTTTGGATTATATTTTGTTATGTTTTTCCTGAAAAATCTGTGAGCAAATACCAACTTTGCGAAGTTTTGGATCATTAATATATTTTAAGGAAAGATCGTCACACACACATTATTGTCAAAATCAGCACCAACTTCCTTATGCTCTAAAACGCAATCTGTGTAAATTCTTCGCCGTACATTATCCATTTCGTAAATGTGTATTTGCAAACTATTATTTGACACTTTGAAATCACGTTTTTATTTGAGAGCTGTTTGATATATAATGCTGCAAACATCAAACTAAAATCGAATTATCCTGTATATCTAATATTTATGTATGTTGGAAAATATATTATTTTTACAAACCTTAATTTTAATGTTATTTCTTCGTGACAGTGACATTTGTTTAAATATGTCAAATTTGTTATTAAAGCATTGTTTTTGTTTGACGCAGAGGCAAAGTGATGTACAAAAATAAATTATTTTATAATTCAATATTTAAAGTTAATTCAAGTTATTTACTATATGCTTATCGTAGAATTGAAGATTGTGCCATTATATTTAATTTGTATTGGTAAAAGTTGCTAAAAAATTATATTCAATGAATTTTTTACAAGAAAAACTGTTAAAAGCTTGTATAAATGATACTTCCGGTTATCTGATATACACTAAAAACTAATGAGCTCTTCCCACATTAGTATAGAATGGGTATACAAAATTTCAAATTTTTCTGATTGATAGTATTTGAGTAATCGTGTCCACATGATCCACACACACAGACACACACACACACACAGACACACACACACACACACACACACACACACACAGACACACACACATACATACCTACAGACATCATTGTAAAAATGTTAAAATCGGATTCTGGGGACATCAAAACGTGCTTAATCACTGAAATCTCTATATCCGATTTTTAGCACGATCCCTATACCTCCCTTACCTAGGGTAGCGGGAGGTAAAAATATAAATTTTATTTTAAAATAATTATTTGTTTTTTACTAAATTAAAAAAGAAACTTTTCTGTGACGTCTTTATATTGAACTGAGGAGGGGAAGCATGTTTAAGAATGTTATCAATAGATGGCATGGGGTACGAGAAAGTTTTAATTTGAATTTGACATTAGTTCATTTTTCTCTCTCTCTGGTCTCTCAAATACATTAATTACTTAATAAATAAACACATAGGTAATTACTTGTAATTTAAAATATCGATACCAAAAAGATATACTAAAATACTAACCTCCAAACTATTGTTAAAACGTCAAACAGGTCATCTACATTACCCGCACAAACATACCATTACTATGGGACGGCACCACGCTGTGGCTTTGTGACTATTCATTGGTGCGGCGTAATGGGGTATTCCACCATAACAAGAAAATTACAAAAAAATCAATTTAGCATAAAGTATGGCTCAATAAATAATAGTTAAAACAATGAAAACATTTTTTAAATAATTACTTTACGAGATATTTCACATTTGCTAAAAGGGAAAATGTACGTCATACAATTGTCATCTTTCTCTCGCAGCGTACTCAGAGCAGTGTGTGTGAGAAAGACAAGTATAGGGGAAATGTGACGTTACACTGATTTCTCGAAAATAAAATACTGTTAAACTAGGAACAATTAAGATTTTTTAATACTATGAATTTCTTCAAAACTGAATGAAGTTTTATTTAAAATAATTAAAAAAATTGAGTGGAATACCCCATTCTACGTCATACATGGCGGGAATTCAAATAATTAAATTTCATTATTTTTTTCTGGCTAATTAATAAAAATTTTGTCAAAAGAAAAAATATGGGTAGCAAGTTTTTACCTTCTCTTCAAAAATATTAAATAAAAAAAGGTACGCAAGTAGCCCATTAGCTATATAGTGAAAGTTGTAAAGCTCAGATATAGCGGCAAAGTCAATCAGATAATCCAAAAATAGATTATTGGATTCTGTACACTTCAATAAAGGAGAATAGGTTATAATTTTTACCGTGGCCGCGTGCCTGAGTGTCTGGTCGCGAGCCTGGGGAACCGGGTTCGATCCCGACCGACGCCAAATATTTCGAATATTAAATGGCACAAAAGTGACCAATTGGACAACCGGAAGTAGTAGATTCTTAAATTCGGAAAATTCCTAGCTAGCTAGTTTTTAAACTAGTGTAAATAGATATGTCTAATTTGTGATTTCCTTTCCATAGTTAGTGTGTAGTTTACTATGTCGAAATACATTGATTGTTAATTGACACATGTACACATACATGCAGTTGCAATTCTCAATTAGTACAATGAGTTATTGTCATACTGACAATAATTCATTATGATAAATGGAAATTTCTCAATTGTGACCAATCAAAAATTAAAGCACTATATTCATTCTAGTAGCAAGCTCCTATAATACTGTATGTATGTATGTACTGTATGTATGATGTATGACAATAAAGTAACGAAATTGAATCTTAGAATATTAACTATTCCAAAAATTATACAAAATAAATGCGAATTTTTCATTCTTGGAAGCAAGCTAAGAGAAGTATTAGAATCATGCTAAAAATTGCATATCCAGGTTTTAATGAATAAGCACGTTTTAAGGTCCCTACAATCCGATTTTAACATTTTTACTATAATGCCCGTTTGTGTATACCGGTGTCCCATAACATTACGTTCTTGAATATCTCGAAAACAATGCATCGTAACAAAAAGTGCAGATTGCAGATAAAGAGCGTAAAAAAATATGTTGGTTTTATTCGGAAACTTTTTTTGTACTCCCAACAGGTGGCGCTGCAGAATTAATTTCTGATCAAATCGAGTTGTCCATAGTGAGTTTTTAAAAAGTTTCGTTTAATTCCCCCTGAGTGTTGAAGAGTAATATTTCTACAATTTTGTGTATTTATTGAAACAAAAAACGTCATTTTTTATCAAATTATTAATAAAATATTAATCGGTTAATTTTTTTCTAGAAAATTTACATTGCCACCTGTTGGGAGTACAAAAAAAGTTTACGAATAAAACCAACATATTTTTTTACGCTCTTTCCGAATCTGCAATAAAAAATAGAGAGTCCCATTTAAGATTTTTAAGTTGACCACGGTTTCTCAAATACTATCAAGACTTAAGATATATTTAACTACTGTTTCCTCAATCCGACATTAATGGAAAGAGTTGATTAGGTTATAGTAACAATTGGACAACCGGAAGTAGTAAATTCTTAAAAACAATTTTTAAATTGGAAAATTCTGGAACATTTAGAAGAGTAGGAGAAATATTGTTCATAGAATGAATTAAAAAATACAAAAATATCTGAAGAATATATGTAATTGGAATCCCTTGAGAATATTAGATATGTTAAATACAATATGTACATACTTATACAGCCTAAAATGGAAATGGCGAGAGGTATTGTGCTGGCTAAAACAGATTTTTGTTAGTTTGTTTATAATCTCCTCAGCTTTTTCTATAACTGCATCTCGGACACCATTTTGATTCCTTTTAAGGCAGAATTAAATTTTGGAAATAAAAAAAGTCACATCTAGATCAGGTGAGTATGGGTTACGTGTGATTTTGTGTTCCATCAAAAATGTCTTGCTAGACAAAGCGGTGTGTTCCGGCGCGTTCTCTTCATGGAGAATCCATGAGTAGTTTTTTCACCGGTACATGAAAAGTTATCAAAATCAAAACTTCCTTTTAATATACCTGATTAACAAACTGCCCCTTAGGTACCCAATCCAGAATAGATATTGAAAACAAGAAAAAAAGATGGAATGCAGAAATAAATTTCGTATTATTTAGAAATAACAAAATTCATCAAATCCCGCTCATTGTCCTTAGAGGGTAGCATATCGGTAATACTTCGGCTGTAGCTACGGAAACATTTTCGTTTTCTATTTTAAAATTGTGCTGAAGCGTGTCTGATTCCCTGCTACGTGTCTCCCTTGTAGAAAGAGACAGAACACCATTGTGACCGTTCCTGGCCCTAGAGAATGGGGTGCTTCAACTTACAGCGATATTACGAAAGAAAAATGGGGGATAATGCGAATTTTATTGAATTTAAGTAATGGTGACGTTATCTTATAATTCCTATAGTTTCAAAGAAATTACAGTAATAATAATAATAATAATAATAATAATAATAATAATAATAATAATAATAATTTATTCACATAAATATTCAAAAAAGATTACATAAAATTTACAATAAAACTCACCAGCATTCAAATAATAATATTAATATTTATTAAATCCATTTATTGTTCCATCCTTTACAATTATAAATATTATGTGGTTCCATTTAAAAAATATACAGGGTGTCCCATTTAAGGTAGGAATGCATTGGTATCTCGAGAACCGTAAGAGCTACGAGGTTGGTTAAATTAGACAATAGTCTTTGACAACGAATGTAACAACTCAACATATATTTTTCACAACGAGAAAAATTCATTTTTATTACTCGTAATAATCTACTATTGTTAAGTAAAATTCAGAAATTCAATTGTTGCATTTTTTTGTTGTTCGTTGTTTCCATAGCAGCCTTCGATTTACTTTTTTCAATTCAATTTTAGTATAAATAACAATTTTTGTTCATTTTTCTGTTAATTATAAAAATAAATTATTATTGTTTTATATCATTGTAAAGCTAAAAAAAATCTCTATTTAAAAATGCCACAGCTTAATATGACCTCCATATGAAAAATAAAAGTTGCTATCAGTAACTCGTAAATGGTTAGATATAAATTTCTTTGAGTACTTCTGCAAATTCACCATATAAAAGTGCCTTAAGAAAGTGCAAACCAGAATCTCGTATTGTTTCATATAACAAAGTTATAAGCAAAAAAAGAAAATCGCTAAATTTACATTTTCACCTATATCTAGTGACCTATGCATTTTTTCGCAAATAACAAAACACCATTAAAATAGCCTCCTAATGGGGCAACTATTGTCTAATTTAACCAACCTCGTAGCTCTTACGGTTCTCGAGATACCAATGCATTCCTACCTTAAATGGGACATCCTGTATATTATCCCAAATTTTAGGAACCGCTGACACATTTTTTTGCCTACATGACCAATTTTCTAATATAAAATGGCACATTTTTGCTTATTTAACCAACCTCGTATCTCTTGAAAATAAAAAAGTTATCATTAGTGAGCAAGTTTATAGGGACACCTGTATACCTTTAGATATATTTCTAAGAAACTTTCGGTATGGGATTTGTATAAAATACGTAAAATTGACTGAAGGTAATATGCTGGCTCATCAGATTTTTTTTTTTCAAAATTTAACTTATTCTGAATAAACCCTCATATCTCTATTTTTACGTCCAGCTGCAAAATACAAAATACAAAACAATAACTTCCTTAATAAGCTCTCATTTCCACCCCTTTCATAAACATCCTTTCCATCCCCATCGTCATTTCCTTATAGATTTTCCCTTTTCTATCCTGCGTCAGCATCCCTCCGAAGGGTAAAACTCCTGCCCGACGCATTAAGGATTCAAAACGAAGCCGAGCAGTTTGAGTTTTCATTTTACGAGATCGGGGGACGTGATGTGATCTGATGGATCGGTTAACTGTTGCTCACTGGGGTTGCTAGACACTGTGTAGCCGGGAGTAAGGGTTGCAGGGCTACCAACCCTCCGAGGGAACCGGCACAAGAGGTAATCACTCACGGACAGAAATGTGATTTAATGACATGTGAAATGGAAACTAGTAAGGTAGGGAAGAAACCTTGTTTTAGTAAATGTTTAAAAGATTATTACAGCGGAAATATAAAGGCAGAATGCTTACGTCATCAACCTGAAAAACTTTACAAAATGAAATATAACTTGTATTAATTATAGGGTGTTATTTATTTTTAATCAATTTTGACGTTTTAAACTGTCATTATTAACTCCACAGCAACAACTATAAGTAACATTTTATTCACAAGTGATTTAAAAAATTTTAAATCACTCTCACAAAAATTTAACTCACTATGCTACAGATAATGCATTTAAAATAACATCAGGTACGAAAATAACACTCACCAAATTATTTATCAGACATTATCAGCCATTTTCATTATTTTTCACGGCACAACTGACAGACAATAAAGCATTTTAAATGTACAGCTTGACGTCTATCAGCGACGATTGTCATGCTCAGCCTACTAAATGATCAGTTTTTTATTTTGTCAAAATTAAATATTATAATGGTTTTTATTATTATTTCGTCGAAATTGAATAAAATATTGTACAAACCACGTGAGCTAAGAATATTTATTCACTCGAAGAAAAAATCTGATGTGGCCAACACAATACCTTCCGCTATTTAATTTTTATTAATTTAAATACCTACCTACATATTTACTAATGCTACAAACTATATTAAGTTCCTCTGCATATAACTATTGCTTTATTTACTGTTTCCTTTTTAAAATGTCGCCATTATTAATTTTAAATGATTAATTTTTTTGACAGTATCATTTATCTGTCAGTTACATACATTTGAAACATGAATTGTGTAAGAAAGGATTCTTTAAATCATAGGCTCTGAGATTTCAATAATCTTTAATTTTTATAATGACTTAAAATGCGAAAAAATGATATTTAATGGTACTTTTTGAAGAAAACCCATTATGAGCTTTAAGTAAAGTGCCATTTCCGGTTATCCGATTTACACCAAAATTTAATGGTATCTTTCCAAATTAGAATAGGGTTGAAATAGAAGGTTTCAGAATTTACATACACACACATATACAGAAATCTTCGTGAAAATGTTAAAATTGTATTATAGAGACGTGGTCATTTACTAAAATCTCGGTATGCAATTTTTAGCACGATCCCTATACTTCCCTTACCAAAAGTAGCGGGAGGTACTTTAATAGTGTTAAGAAACATATATTAAGGGGAGGTTTCGAAAAAGCGACATGAAGTAATATCGGCCAATCCATGAACTATTTCATTTTTACTTATAAAATTAACCAAGAATGGTTCGGGTCTCTACTTAATGAATAAAAACTTTTTTGGAATAGGTTGAAAAAAATGTTTAAGCAAAATGTTGTAGTAGATAGTTTAAGGATTTTATAAATGTTTTACTTTCGAAAATCGATGGAGTGGTTATCAAAAAATCATGTATTGTCCCTTGGCCGCGTGCCTGAGTGTCTGGTCGCGAACCTGGGGGAACCGGGTTCGATCCCGACAAACGCCAAATATTTCCAATTTTAAATGGCACAAAAGTGACCCCTGTGGTGCACTCTCCACACCAGCTATGAGTGCCCGCGAGGTGACGCCTAGTAAGCGCGCACACGGTAAAACATATCGTCATCATTACCGATATCTACATGTGTTGTAGATACTGGCACACCCAGAAATAATATGCTGTGATGATATATTTATTTTATTTATGTTTTGAAATTTTTGATCGATCGCCATTTTGTCATTTGACAAAATAAAAAATTATTGTAAGTGCCAAATGTTTTAGAGAGCCTAAAGGTAAATTTGAAAGAATTTTTTTTTCGAAAAATAAAGAACTTTAATAACTACGAACCAGGGCACCAAATCAAAAATCGCTACTAAGAAAGTTGTTTGCTTTAATGAGTTCTAACTACCATTAGTATTAACACCTTGTATAACAACTATTTTGTATTTATTGTATCCTGTGACAACCAGATTAGACCTTATTTAATAATAATATTTGGGGAGTAAAATTTTTCTTTAAACTTTCGTTACATCGTAGTAGCCTACGAATTATCTTCATAAATTTATTATGAAGCTGACTTAATAAATATAAAATGTTTTTATGCTGAAGGGTTTAAGGTAAAAGAAAAAAGAATTAATAAAACATTAGTACCTACATGTAATTTAAAATTAAACATAAAACCTTATTAAACATTAATACATAAAAATAATTACTTTATAGTATAAGGTACTTACGTCCTACAACAAATTGTCAAAAGGAAATCCCTTATAAATTTATAAAGTCGTATAAAGCGCTAATTTTGGTGAAAAATAAGTCCGTTTGTACGACATCAAATAAAGCCCGAACTTGTTGTCGAATCAAGTAATTATTTAAATTTCATTACCGTGAGGATTCTCTCTCTCTCTCTCATTTCGCATTTGTGTTTAACGCGAAAGTCTCGAGAACATTTGTCACGGTAGCCGTACGGGGTAATTCAAGTATTTTATGTAGATGTTACTTCGGTTTGGTCCCCAGACTAAACGTATCGTAAAGAGACGTTAAACTGTTCACTGAACACGCGCTATAAAACCACGAAGTTCTTTTGCATCAACGTGATGTAATTAAAGCTTCTTAAAGAAGTTGCAAAAGCAAAATCAGCTTCGTGAGTAGAATTTCGTAGAAATGGGGACTTTATTACGAAAGTTCTAAGCATTATCGTAATAAAACTCAGTCAAAACAAAAAACAACCAGCTGATAAAAATGTATGGGTAATTTTCTGGGCCTAAAATAAACCACGGGAGATTCTATGATAAGTTGTATTAGGTATATGTACAGGATGGCACATAAGTCGTTACAACAATTAATAAATTTTGCCACATAAATCATTAAAATATATAAATTTTTGCGTACTAATTACCTCTCGCTAAAAGAGGTCTTGAAATGCTAAAATTTTAATGAAGAATCACGTTTTAAGGTCCCTACAATCCGATTATGACATTTTTGATGATGTCTGTGTGTGTGTACGTGTGTGTTTGTATGTATGTGAAAGTGTGGGTGTGTGTCTGGATGTTTCCTCAAAAACTATAATACTTTTATAACAATTGGACAACTGGCAGTAGTAGTTTCTTAAAAAAATCTTCTAAAAATATTTTTTTAAAATATTATTAACAAGTGATTTTGTTTATATTTAATGGAAAGAGCAGAAAAGGTTTTAATAACAATTGGACAAGCGGTTTCTTAAAAAAAAATCTTATAAATATTTTTTTTACGGCCATTCATTGGTGCGGCGTACTTCTGACTAATTAATAAAAATTTTGTCAAAAGAAAAAATATGGGTAGCAAGTTTTTACCTTCTCTTTAAAAGTATTAAATAAAAAAAATCTGATGTGGCCAACATAAAACCACCCGCTATTTAATTTTTACATACATACATAAAATCACGCGTTTCCCAGTTAGCGGGTTAGCAAAACCCGGAAACAATAGTAACAATAAGAAAAGGGATAAGAGTAAGAGCTCAGCTGACTCACTTCACTCTTTAACAACATTCTTCTTTCGCCTTGTCCACAATCATCATAGCATTCATACATAAGAACATATTAAAGTGACCAATTTTCGGTAGCGAATAACCGCATCCGGACCACAATAATAGTTACGCAACAATCATCCTTCAACACACATTCCTATCCATTTTTATTAATTTAAATACATACTTACGTATTTACTAACGCTGCAAACTGTTCCATTGCATAAAACTATTGATTTATTTACTATTTTCTTTTTAAAATGTCACTATTATTAATTTGAAGTGATTAGTTTTTTGACAGTGACATTTACTGTCAGTTACATTCATTTGAAATATGAACTGTGTAACAAAGAAATTGTGTTTATCTTAGACTTCGAGACTAATAAAAAAAATTATTTTTAAATTTATCTGCAAGATATATAGAAAAAGTATTAACGTTTTCCTGTAGAAAATTCAATAATCTTTAATTTTTATAAGACATAAAATGCCAAAAAATGGCATTTAATGATATTTTTTGAAGAAAAACCATTATGAGCTTCAGGTAAAGTGTCATTTCCGGTTATCCGATTTACACCTAAATCTAATGGCTTCTATACATATTAGAATAGGATAGAAATACAAGGTTTCAGAATTTTCTGAATGATCGTATTTGAGTTACAGCGAAGACAAAATCCCTACACATACACACACATACACACACATACATACATATATACACACACACATACATACACACACACATACACACACATACAGACATCATCGTGAAAATGTTAAAATTGGATTCTAGGGACCTTAAATCGTGGTCATTTACTAAAATCTCGATATGTGATTTTTAGCACAATCCCTATAAAAATATTAATAAAAAAAAACTGGCACGTAGATTCTTATTAAAAAGCTTTATTATTAAAGTACTGTCTACATCAAATTTTTATAAGTATTGCGAGATTTTTTCCGTTATTATTAAAAATTAATCAAAATCCGTGAATGCGAAGAACACAACCCTCTATGTACACACTTCCCCCTACATTATTTCAGTGATATAAGGACAGGTCCCTTGTTTGATTTCATCCAAGTTTTCATCTCCCATTTCCCTTCCTGCAATATCGCGATGTCGGTAGTGTTTGAGGTGCATCAGAGATAGGAAAGACTGTTTCAGTATTTGTGGCAATTGAAATATAGTTAGGGGAATATGAATCTATCCACAACCACTAGATTTGTTTTGGGGAAATGGACGGAAGTGGTCGGTAAATGTTTTTCTATCAAAGGGAAGTGATGGAATTGACCCAAAATTAGGGGAAGATGTTTATTTATTAAAGAAGAAGAAGTTTGTAAGAATTTTATGTGGAGAGTAAAGAACAACGCCCTTACTTTGTAATTAAATCTAGTGTGCGTTGCTTTCAAGATTGTATGTGTAAATACAAGAGAAACAAAAGCAGCAGTATTTAGTGTTTAATGTTGTTCTTCATTACATATGCAGGATATATTTTACAGCAGAGGGCTGAGGAAACATTACTTGTTTTCATTAACCACTAGTGGTTAAAAGTTTACTCAAAGTAAAATAAACTAATTTTGGAACAACATCTGTGATATTCTACTCCACATATAACTTTGTAACAACTATTTACTGCAAGACTTTGCAACTTAATTATGAAATATAATAAAAATTATTTTAAGTTTAGTTGTCGGTATGGTAACGTATACATGGTGCCTCAAAAATAGGAGACATGGTTTAACCACAGATTCCTGGACTCAAAATAAGACGATTTAACTAAACTTATTCTTATCCGAAAGTGCACTACTTAGCCAGTATTATGCTTGAAAGTTCTTCTAAAAAAAAATCTGTTGTGGCCAGCACAAGATATCTCGCCATTTCCATATTAGGCCATATAAGTATTGTATTGCACTTCGCTTTCGAACCTTCGTTTTATAACAATATATTACAGAACTTTACCCAAATATTGTTTTTTATTGTATTTAATATGTCTTCTGCACACATAATTCTAATTATGTATATCTATTTTTCATTGTATGAGGAAGTTTCTTAATGTCAGAGATTCTTCCAATTCATTAACCAGATTGGCGGTATTTCTGATGGATATATGCATTTTACCACAATTTTAGCTATAATTTCAAATATTTAATTAATAACATAATAAGAAAGATTAAATATACTTCCCAGAATGTCACTAAAACTGTTGATTTTTGACACTGACATATGTCATTTACAAACTATGTTATAAACATTGGAATTTGTGAACTGGTTTCCTTAGTGCCTTAGTCTCTGCGATTAGATTACTCTATAAATTATAGTGTCTTTATCTCTAAATCTATACAAGATATAATAAAAATTTTAAGTGTATATGGAGAATTTTATGTTCTTCAATATTTAATAAAAAAAAACTCCCAAAAAATTATATTTAGAACAATTTTTCTAAGGAACTACTACTTCCGGTTGTTCAATTGTTACCAAAACCTTTTCAGCTATTCCCAGGAATGTCAGATTGAGGAAACTGCAGTTAAATATTTTTTAAGTCTTATAGTTTTTGAGGAATCGTCCCTCCAACATCCATACATACACACATACACACAAACATCATTTTAAAAATGTTATAATCGGATTCTAGGGACCTTAAATCGTGCTTATTCAATAAAATCTGGATATGCGAATTTTAGCATGAATCCAATACCTCTCTTAGCGAGAGATAAAAATTAATTTTGCCTATAATAAAGGAGCATTTTATTCAACTAGAATGCAATTTGGTATGACAATCCATATGGATATATTTCATCTTTTAAGAATCCCTTAAGATGATATTTGTTATTATTAGTGAACCACTTGTATATGAGACTTGGGTGTCACGACAATGATTATTCTATAATTTTTTAATGGCAAAGTCACGGGCACTCACTGCTGGCGTGGCTCACAGGCCAAGTATACCATTACCTTAAAACACACTAAACAGAAATCCTCCTAAACTCCTCTGTGACTTATATTGCGAAACTTCAAGATGTTATAATAAAATCCTTATTTGCTAAACAAAGCTCCATAGTTCCATCTGCAAACTAATTTTCCTTACATTACAAGAAAAAGTGAAAAAGAACACGAAATAAAAATGGGAAATAAAGAGGACATTTGGAAGGTTGAAGTAGAGAAGAGAGATGCTACAACGAGCAGCAGTAGTATTATTACATGTCAGAGTACAATTGTATTATTCCCTAAGGACAGAGGTAGTAGGCCTTAAGAACGCTACTTCACTGCTAAGATAGGAGAGGTGCAAGATGTTAGACTCGGAAAGAACTTCACCACATAAAGAAACAAATTAAAACGATATATATTTATACAAACCAACTTGTTCTTTACATTCCATTATAATATTTAATATCCGAGAATGAAATATGAAGCAGATGCATTACTTTTTAATTTATCTTTTCTTTTAATATATTACTCGAATGTATTATGGAAGCAGTCATGATATTTCATTAACAGTTCACTTATTCTTCTAATGTTTTAAATTATGAGTAACGTTTTTCATTTATACAGGTGTCTCTTAAATAGGAGGACATGGCTTAACCACAGATTCCTGAGGCTAAAATAAGACGATTTAACCAAACTTGCTTCTACCGGAAAGTGTACCATTTAGCCAGAATTCTGCTTCAAAGTTCTTCGAAAAAATATTAATTTTGCTTATAATAACCGGACGCTTTATTCGATTTCGATGAAATTTGGTAAGACAGTTTATATGGTTATAAGTCATCTTTTAAGGTGTGGTGTTGGAATCATGCTAAAAATCGCATATACAGATTTTAATGGATAAGCACGTTTTAAGGTCCCTATAATCTGATTATAACATTTTACGATGATGTCCGTGTGTGTGTGTGTGTGTGGATGTGTGGATGTTGGAACCACGGTTTCTCAAATATAAGACTTAAAAAATATTTAACTGCAGTTTCCTTGATCTGACATTCCTGGCAAGAGCTGATTAGATTTTGGTAACAATTGGACAACCGATTTCTTTAAAAAAATCTTGTAAATATTATTTTTTTGAAAATTTCTGTTATTTCTATTATTGGAGAACATAAAATTAACCACCTGATACATTTAAAATTTTTATTATATCTTGTATAGATACAGAGATAAAGGCACTGTAATATATAGAATAATTCAATGTACTACATCGCAGAGGCTAAAGTACTAAGGAAACCAGTTGACAAATTCAAATGTTTATAACATAGTTTGTAAATGACAGATGCCAGTGTCAAAAATCAAAATTTTTGTGACATTCCGAAAGCTTATTCTGGGAAGTACATTTAATCATTCTTATTGTTTTATTAATTAAATATTTAAAACTGTAGGCAAAATTCATATATCCATCAGAAATACCGCCAATCTAGTTAATGAATTGGAATAATCTCTGACATTTAGGAATTACCTCATACAATGAAAAATAGATATAATTAGAATTGTATGTGTGCAGAAGACAATAAAAACAATATTTGGGTAAAGTTCTGTAATATTTTTGTTATAAAACGACGGTTCGATAGCGAAGTGCAATACAATACTTATACAACATAAATTAGAAATAGCGAGAGGTATTGTGCTGGCCACAGCAGATTATTTAAACAGAAAGTAAGCGAGATAATAGCTGTCTAATTTATAGACGGACACTCTGAATAAATGGAAAATTCTATTATAGTGTTTTTCACATAAAAATGGCATTGCGCAATAAAAAGTTCATGAGTCTTTGACGACATACGTAATTAAAGTATTGTTTTTTTTTTGCACTTAGTGATGTATGTCGAAATCTGTTCAAAGAATAATTTGGAACCGTCAAGTTTCCTAGTGTGTGGAGCGATATAAAATATAATTTCGCAATGTTTCATTTTCTATGAAAATTACCTGTGAAATTTCAACTTTTTAATAGTTAATTATTTTGAAATTTGTTTTTTAATAAAATTTTATTGTCGTAGTTTGTACGAACGAACAAATGAAGTATTAAGAACAACCATTTTAATTTTACTACATATAAGAATTATTTTATACGTTATATGCAAACGTATAAAAATATATTTCATATTAACGAAGTTGAATATGTCTAATAAAAGTTAATAAAGACAATAAAGTTTTAGAAGCACTGTTTATATTTAAATTACCTTTTGCAGAAGAACGGCGTATTCATTGGAGCTTGTAAAATATATTAAATATTATATGACATCTGAATATTTAACGTGCAGGGGATTATAATTGAAGATATAAACCGTATTGGAGAAAATTAAAGTTTTTGCTACAGTGACCCCATTGGACAATGAAATTAAAAAATGCTCGGTATTTATGCAGGGCGAGTGTAGGGACAGTCACTGCAAAACAAATTGTCTTTGTTGCGGTCAAGCTGCAATTTAAATATTTTCTAAAACTATTTATTACAAAATTTACGTTGGAAACTAAAAGGGTTTTACTTAAATAAAAATAACAAAACTTTTCTTTCTATTTTGTACCAAAGAAATTCGTGGAAAAGAACTATTTACCTCTCGCTAAGAGAGGTATTGGATTCATGCTAAAAATCGTACATCCAAATTTTAGTGAATAAGGACGATTTAAGCTCACTAGAATTCGATTTTAACATTTTTAAATTGATGTGTGTGTATTTGTGTGTGTGTGTGTGTGTGTGTGTGTTTGTGTAAGTGTGTATGAATGTGTGTCTGGATGTTAGAGGAACGGTTTTTCAAATTCTATAAGACTATATACTAATTTTACTACGTATTCCTTTATCTAACTTTAATGGTAAGAGCTGAAAAGGTTTTGATAACAATTGGACAACCGAAAGGAAAAAAAGTAATAGAGGTAGGTACTGGATTCATGTTAAAAATCGCATATCCAGATTTTAGTGAATAAGTACCTTTTAAGGTCACTTTATTCCAATTTTAACATTTATTCAATGATGTCTCTTTCTCTCTCTCTGTGTGTGTGTGTGTGTGTGTGTGTGTGTGTGTGTATGTGTATGTGTGTGTGGGGGTGTGTGTGTGTCTGGATATAGGACCAATTAAACTACGTATTCCTTAATCTGACTTTAATGGGAAGATCTGAAAAGGTTTTGATAACAATTGAACAACCGGAAGAAGTAACTTCTTAAAAAAATATTCTAAATATTATTTTTTGAAAATTTTTGTTATTACAAATATTGAAGAACATAAAATTCTCCATCTAATACACTTAAAAATTTATTATTATTATATCTTGTATAGATTTAGAGATAAAGAGACTATAATATATAGAATAATCTAATATAAAACATCGCAGAGACAAGACACTAAGAAAATCAGTTGACAAATTCAAATGTTTATAACATAGTTGGTAAATGACATATGTAAGTGTCAAAAATCAACAGTTTTAGTGACATTATGAAAGTTTTTTCTGGAAAGTACATTTAATCTTTCTTATTGTTTTATTAATTAAATATTTAAAATTGTAGGTAAAAATCATATATCCATCAGAAATACCGCCAATCTTGTTACTGAATTGGAAGAATCTCTGATATTTAGGATCTTCCTCATACAATGAAAAATAGATAAAATTAGATTTGTATGTGTGCAGAGGACATGTTAAATGCAATAAAAAATAATATTTGGATAAAATTCCGTAATTTTTACCTCCCGCTACCCTTGGTAAGGGAGGTATAGGGATCGTGTTAAAAATCACATATCGAGATTTTAGTAAATGACCACGTTTTAAGGTGGTAATACTATCATTCAGAAAATTCTGAAACCTTGTATTTATACCCTATTCTAATATGAAAAGAAGCCATTAGATTTTGGTGTAAATCGGATATCCGGAAATGGCACTTTACTTGAAGCTCATCATGGTTTTTCTTCAAAAAATACCATTCAATGCCATTTTTCGCATTTTGTCGTTATGAAAATTAAAGATTATTGAATTTTCTACAGGAATACATTAATGCTTTTTCTATAAACCTATTTTACAGATAAATTTTTAAAAATATTTTTTTTTACAATTTCCGAAGCCTAAGAAAAACACAATTCCTTTGTTACGCAGTTCATATTTCAAATGAATGTAACTGACAGTAAATGTCACTGTCAAAAAACTAATCACTTCAACTTAATAATAGTGACATTCTAAAAAGAAAATAGTAAATAAAATAAAGCAATAGTTTTATGCAATGGAACAGTTTGCAGCGTTAGTAAATCCGTAGATATGTATTTAAATTAATAAAAATTAAATAGCGGGAGGTTTTGTGTGCCACATCAGATTTTTTTATTATAAAACGACGGTTCGATAGCGAAGTGCAATACAATACTTATATAACATAAAATGGAAATGGCGAGAGATATTGTGCTGGCCACATCAGATTTTTATATTATAAAAGCTAATCCTTTTTCATAAAATTGTTAACTCGCTTGTTAATCCTAATAATATAAAACATCTTTTGATTACTGTCTGAGGAAGCGTTTGAGATAATAATATAAACCATTAAATAAAATTATTATTTTCGGAATTTATAGCTTCAGCTTGACAGTACATCTCAACTTCTAATAGTGTTAAAATTAACCTTCTTCCGTGCAAATATAATTCGCGTTGTTTACGAGGTTTAGCGACTAAAATTAATAAAGTAGAACGAACTTGCTGTGAAGAACCCTGCAAATGAAAGTTAAAGATCCTTGCTGTGCTGAAACTTTATTTCCTTCATTATTCCATAGCTGTCAAAACACCTTTGGCCTGAAAAGGCGAGAAAAATATCAGCGGCCGTGTAATTGTATTTGTTGAAGTTAATTATAATATTTGTTCGAAAGAATGAGATATAAGTTGTTAGAAGAATAGGTACGGGAGTACGTGATAGAAATAAAATATTTGTAATTTGTTTTCACTGGGTGTTCGGGCATTGAAATTCAAAGAATGGCTGTTTATTAACAACGGAACATGATGAGGACTGCAGCGAATTATAATTGGGTTCAAAGCTCTACCAAAAATGCTACAAGCTGGCGCCGGTAATACTATTTTTCTTATTTAAAATGAAAACATTATTGCTAAGAGAGGTATTAGAATCATACTAAAAATTCTCTATCTAATACCTTAAACATTTTCATTATGTTTTCCATTGATTTAGAGATAGAGTGAATTATAACTACAGGGTATTTCTTAAATACGGGGACATGGCTTAACCACAGATTCCTGAGGCTAAAATAAGACGATTGCTTCTACCGGAAAGTGTACCATTTAGCCAGAATTCTGCTTCAAAGTTCTTCAAAAAAAAATAATTTTGCTTATAATAACCGGACGCTTTATTCGATTCGGATGAAATTTGGTATGACAATTTATATGGTTATAAATCATCTTTTAAGGTGATACTTGTTATTATTAGTGAACCACTAGTGTATGAAACGTAGGTGTCCCAACATTAATTACACCGTAACTTTTTAATGGCAATGCCGAAAACGTGAAATTATTTTTTTTTTTCAGAAAGATACATTCAATAGTAAACTTTTCTCTCTCCATGTAATTTGTGATATCTGTTTCAATTCACACAGAAAAAAATACAATCTGAGTGTCTGCACTGCTAAATTTTTAAAATAAATTTAATCTAGCAGTCTATCAAAATGTCAAACAAGTAATTTTTAATGAAAGTAACAATTGTTTTACGGGTTGTCAAAAATTTTCTTCATAATATTCTAAAATTAGTAACATCCGTTTGTTTGGCCTAATAATATTTTACTACCATTATTATAAATAAGACGATTACATTTCTCAGCTTACTCCTAAACAAGTTGTGAAGATTGACAACTCGTTACTGTCATTAAAAATTACTTTGACATTTGGATAGACTGCTAGATTAAATTTATTTTAAAAATTTAGCAGTGCAGACACACAGATTTTATTTTTTTCTGTGTGAACCGTAACAGATATCACAAATTACACAGAGAGACAAAAGTTTACTATTTAATGTATCACGTTTTCGGCATTGCCATTAAAAAGTTACGGTCTAATTAATGTTGGGACATCTAAGTTTCATACACTAGTGGTTCACTAATAATAACAAGTATCACCTTAAAAGATGACTTATTACCATATGAACTGTCATACCAAATTTCATCCAAATCGTATAAAGCGTTCTGTTATTATAAGCAAAATTAATTTTTATTTCGAAGAACTTTGAAGCAGAATTCTGGCTAAATGGTACACTTTCCGGTAGAAGCAAGTTTGGTTAAATCGTCTTATTTTAGCCTAAGGAATCTGTGGTTAAGCCATGTCCCCCTATTTAAGAGACACCTGTATAGTCTAATATGGACTTGTATATTGAAATTCGATTATGGTCACATACCCCATTTGCATTTTAATATTCATTTTAATATATTGAAAATAAATATTATCTCATTTTGAGCTCTCAATACACAAATAACTATTAAAGGTAAAATGACGTAGTATTTCACCAACTATAAAACAAATAAGTCAAAAATATATAAATATTTGATCAAATAATATTAAAATTACAGCAAAAACTTTTCCCCAAAATTACATTCACCGATGCCGGGAGCTAATGGATCACTTTGCGACATCAGTCTTGCGTCCCGAACTTCTCGTAAGCATATTTTATTTTACATTTATTCTTATTTTACATAATATTTGTCCATTTCAATAACAATAACTACAATGCACCTTATTTACAATTAAATTTTACGGTCTATAAAACTTACTACGCAAACAATAATAAAAATATCAACCCCTGTATTATCA
Source organism: Ophonus ardosiacus (assembly GCA_943142095.1). NCBI lineage: Eukaryota > Metazoa > Arthropoda > Insecta > Coleoptera > Carabidae > Ophonus > Ophonus ardosiacus. The sequence continues at coordinate 88,068,336 of OW964823.1, forward strand.
TTCTTCCAAACTTTCCACAATACATCCTCTTATCGGAAATTGCACCCTTAACAATGGACTAAAAATTTTGAGTATCCCTGCGTCCCCGCTTTAAAATAAATTCCACACCCTTCGTTCTCCGTAATCAGCGATGCGAGAAACATTCGCAATTCAAGGGTAGTGCACCCTCACATATCACAAACCCCTATGCACCAAGGGTGGGGGTTAGTGTGTGTATCCACAGTCGACAGGTTCCCACTTGTTTACAGAGAGCCTGAATGATACAGAGTAAACGTTGTGTATAAAGGTAGCGAAATTGTAGAAGTGAATCGTTAGAAAGATTAGCATGTATATAGTAGCAAATAGAAATAGTAAAAAATCTGATGTGGCCATACGAAAAGTTCCTTGGAACAGATTCTATATATCCAGAAAATTGTAACACATTATCATTTTCTACAAATGAGCCTGTTTCACGTTTTTCAAAATCTATTTTAAATGAAAGTTTATGGAATGACTTTCTTAGTAATAATTTTTATTTTAATAATTTGTTGTTATTTGTGGAAATAATTAAATAAAAAGATTGGCGTCCTGAAAAACTACCCCCCACTCCTGTGACGTAGAAGCACATACATTACATCATTAATAGCCAATCACCTAGGTACGTTTATTCATATTATTTATATAAATAAACGTAGGCTAAAGTTTGTCACATGTTAATAACAAAATCTTTTAATTTGACATTTGACGCTGACATTGCTCATTGTAAATGAATAATAAAGTAATAATGGCTAAATCTGACAATTAACCGAAGGTCGATAGCTGGATGATGGCTGAATTTATATCAGAACAATTGTTTTACTGCTACCGAAATAAGGGGTGTTAAAGAGTTGAGGTAAAATAAAATATAAAAACTGAATTTATTATATAAATTGATAATATATTTTACTTTAAAGTTCTGGTCGTGATTCTTATTTGACACTTGTTTGACAACTTTGACAATACACTTGGCACTTTAGAACCGCTGAAGATGTATGTACTCTGACGTCACATTCTGTTTCAGATCATATGACTTATTCAAAATTTTATCCAAATTTCAAAAATTAATTGTAAAATATCTAAAGGATATTTCGTGATATTTTCAAATTTGAGGCTCTTTAAAGAACAATACCTTTTCAAATTTAATACTTAGAAGTCATATAAAAATTCTTGCAACAGCCCTATTCCATACCGAAAGTTCCATGGAAAAATAAAATAAATATATCATCACGGCATATTACCCATTTCTGGGTGTGCCAGTATCAACAACACATGTAGACATCGGTAATAATGACGATATATTTTACCGTGTGGACGCTTACCAGGCGTCACCTCACGGGCACTCATACCTGTGTGGAGAGTGCACCACAGGGGTCACTTTTTGTGCCATTTAAAATTGGAAATATTTGGCGTCTGTCGGGATCGAACCCGGTTCCCCCAGGTTCGCGACCAGACAGTCAGGCACGCGGCCACGGAACCCCATCAAAAGATTCTATAAATCCAATAAAATTATAAAACGAACATACACTATGTAAATTGCACTTGACACTGACATCTGTCAATTAGAATTATTTGAATATATCAGCTATTTCCATGATTATAGCAAAGCTACCTGATTTCTGAAAGTTAATCTCTTTATAATTCTTTAACTCTAAATCTATTGAATATGAAGAAAAAATTATAATTTATAGAATTGTATTTAGTATTGGAGTAATAGTCGGAGACAAATTTGTCACACACACACAAACACACATTATTGTAAAACTAGTAAAAACGTATTCTAGGGACCCTAAAACATTGTTCATTAAAAACTAATCACCGATTTTTTTGACCAAAGACAATACCTTCCTTACCTAAAGGTGACGGAAGGTAAAAAGACTGAAGAAGACTTAAAGACAACTAGGTTAAGGTGATATTGAAGATCTTGGAGAAGAAAAACCCGACGATTCTACGAAGATGACAAGGAATAAGAAACAGTGAGCGAAACTCGTACCGGGGGTTCACCAAAATAGAATTTTTTTTGTTAGAATTATGCAGGAATCTCGTTTGACCAAAAAGTGATATTTGTGTACTAAAATATTTCATATGCTGCATCTAAATATTTATTGTTATGTATATATGTGTTTATTGAAATTTGCAAACTATAGTTAAAAAATCTGTTGTGGCCAGCACAAGACCTCTCGCCATTCCATATTAGGTTATATAAGTATTGTATTGCACTTCGTTTTATAACAAAAAATTACAAAACTTTACCCAAATATTGTTTTTTATTGTATTTAACATGTCTTCTGCACACATATTATTCTAATTATATCTATTTTTCATTGTATGAGGAAGTTTCTATTTGTTTGAGATTCTTCCAATTCATTAACCAGATTGGCGGTATTTCTGGTCGATATATGCATTTTATCTATATTTTCAAATATTTAATTAATAAAACAATAACAAAGATGAAATATACATCCCAGAAAAAGCTATCAGAATGTCACAGAAACTGTTGATTTTTGACATTGACATGTGTCATTTACAAACTATATTATAAACATTGGAATTTGTCAACTGGTTTCCTTAGTGCCTTGGCCTCTGCGATTAGAATACTCTATAAATTGTAGTGTCTTTATCTCTAAATCTATACAAGATATAATAAATTTTTTAAGTGTATTAGATGGAAAATTTTATGTTCTTCAATATTTAATAAAAAAAAAAACTCCCAAAAATTATATTTAGAAGAATTTTTCTAAGAAACTACTACTTCCGGTTGTTCAATTGTTACCAAAACCTTTTCAGCTCTTCCCTGGAACGTCAGATTGAGGAAACTGTAGTTAAATATTTTTTAAGTCTTAAAGTTTTTGAGGAATCGTGTCTACAACATCCAGACACATACACATATACACACACACACAGACATCATTTTAAAAATGTTATATTCGGATTCTAGGGACCTTAAATCGTGCTTATTCAATAAAATCTGGATATGCGAATTTTAGCATGGATCCAATACCTCTCTTAGCGAGAGGTAAAAAAACATTATTTTCTCATGTCAATAAAAATAAATTTCTTTCTAATTGTAGCTAAACATATTGACTGATCGATTCGCTTATTATTATTCTGTCAATAGCTCCATCCAACAAATTATAGGCTTGCGAAATAAATTTTATAACAGGCTTACAGAATAAAAATGATTTTCTTTTTCATTCTATAGGAAGCATCCTTTGTTGAACATTTCATTCATCCCGAAGCAACGAATATCGAGAGTAGAAAAATATCAAAATATTTTCCCTGTTTTCTAATGAAAATATTTTTAAATCGATTTTAATTAACTGTAATGGATACTTGTGCGTTTTTAATTTGATTAAATTAAAGCAGATCTGTTTATTTTGAAAATGTTGTGATAAGAGTCGATAAATGTGAAATGTGCCATTAAGGGGAATTATAAATTATGTATTTGCAAAATTTATTGCATCAATTCCTGTTTTACAAACAAGTACGCTTCAAAAAGTTAAATTGCAAATAGTTATTTATGGGGTTCAATATATGACATTTATTGTAAACATATATGTATGACATAAAATTATTTATAATATTTTTACCTCTCGCTAAGAGAGGTATTGGAATCATGCTAAAAATCTCATATCCAGATTTTAATGAATAAACATGTTTCAAGGTCACTAGAGTTCGATTTTAACATTTTTACAATGATGGCTGTGTGTGTGTGTGTGTGTGTGTGAGTGTGTGTGTGGATGTGTGTGTGTGGATGTGTGTATGTGTGTGTGTGAGTGTGTGTGTGTGTGGATGTGCGTATGTGTGTGTGTGTGTGAATGTGTGAATGTGTGTATGTGTGTGTGTGTGTGTGTGTGTGTGTGTGTATGGCTGGATATTGGACGGACGATTTCTGAAAAACTATAAGACATAAGACCTGTGTAACTATGAATTCCTCAATCTGACATTCCTGGGAAGAGCTGAAAAGGTTTTGGTAACAATTGAACAACCGGAAGTAGTAGTTTTTTAAAAAAAATCTTTTAAATATTTTTTGAAAATTTTTGATATTACTAATTTTGAAGAACAAAATTCTACATCTAATACATTTAAATTTTTTAATATATCTTCTATAAATTTAGAGATAAAGACGCTATAATATATAGAATATCGGCATATAATAAGTCGAGTAGGCGAAACTACACTAAGGAAACCAGTTGACAAATTCAAATGTCTATAACATAGGTTGTAAATGACATATATTAATATCAGTGTCAAAAATCAACAGTTTTAGTGACATTCTGAGCTTTATCTGGGAAGTATATATAATCTTTCTTATTGTTTTATTAATTAAATATTTGAAATTATAGGTAAAATGCATATATCCATCAGAAATACCGCCAATCTGGTTAATGAATTGGAAGAATCTCTGACAATCAGGAACTTCCTCATACAATGAAAAATAGATATAATTAGAATTATATGTGTGCAGAAGACATGTTAAATACAACAAAAAACAATATTTGGGTAAAGTTCTGTAATATTTTGTTATAAAACGACGGTTCGATAGCAAAGTGCAATACAATACTTATATAGCCTAATATAAATGGCGAGAGGTCTTGTGCTGGCCACAACAGATTTTTTTTATTACAAAATTATTTATATTTTTGATTTTCACAGCCTATCTGATTTTCTTATTCTCAATAAGTTAATAATTTTAGCGTGACCATCTTAGTAAGGAATGTAAATGTTTTATGTAAGAAAAAAGACGATTTTTATTTGTGGAAGATATTAATTTAAAACTTCGATTATATAAAAAACTAATTTATATTCAAATGATACAATATTGAACTAGGAAATTAATTTGCATATTTTAATTTTTCAATAGGTAGTTTTATTATACTTTTAGAAAATTTAGATCAATGCTAATAAATGGCATCTCAAGATAATAAATTATAATTTTATATGAAGGAAAATTTAAAAATTCGTGTAGGCCTATGGCTTCTCTTGTAATATTCTTTCACTGTATTCAGTCCTGTGTTCTTTCTTTCCAGTTTTTTTATCCCTAGCACTTGTAAGTTTTTTTGCACTCTATATATTATTTTAAATATTTAATTATTAATAGAATAAGAAATATGTACTTTCCAGAAAAAGCCTTCAGTAATGTATTTGGATTTTTGACACTGACATCTTTCTGTCAATTACAAACATTTTCATTTTTCAATTAGTTTTCATAGAATTATTTAGGCTGCGAAAGTTATTCATCATCATTTAAGTGCCATGTGTGATGCAGACGTAAGTCATTACAACGGATTATTTTATATACAGGCTGGTTGATTTTTCATTGTCCAACTTATATCTTCTTCTGAAATATTAAAGATACAAAAAAAAGTTATATACAAAAGTTGTTTAATACAACTTGATCTATAATTTAGCATAAACAATTTTTTTTTCCAAGGCCTACCAATTTTTTGGAAAAATGTTTAACTTTAATTTTTTAAATGGAACACCCTATATATTTTGACAGAATAAGATTCTTAATAAATTTCTCTTTACAATGATGTGTAACAAGTAAGGATTTACCTTTAAATTATGTCCTATAAAGCAAATAGAAATATGATAAAAGTAGGCTATGATATTCTATTGTTTATACCCCTAACTTCTGTCACACATGAACATTGGCTGTAGGGGTATTCCTTTGAATAAAATTATGTCTAATAAAGCAAGTAATAGAATTACTAGCATTGATGATTTACAAAATTATTAATACTTTTTTCTACTCCCATGCGTGAAGTGAGCACTTCACGTATCAATTTTTATGTGTGAAGTTTGAGTTTTTGCACACGGTGCGTGAAGTGCTACTTCACGCACAGTGTGCGTGAAGTAACATTTCACGCACCGTTCATTATTTTAAATATTACAAACTGAATTGTATTTTAATAAAACAAAGCTGTTAAACACCCGTAACGTTGGTAACCATGGTTACACAAGTCGATAATATAGAGGCTTTACGTTTAAAGAATGACAATGTGAAGAAAAAATAAAATTTATTGCAAGGTCGTAGAAAAAGTATAGTATGTAACACGTGTGTGAAGCCTATTTCACATTCGGGTGGTTTGCAACACTCGCCTTCGGCTCGTGTCGCAATCTCCACCCTCATGTAAAAATGTCAGCTTCACACACTTGCCACATAATATACTATTATTTAAATATCAAGTAGCAATCTGTGACATATGTATATTACTGGTATAAACAATAGAATATCACAGCCTACTTTTATCGTATTTCTATTTGCTTTATTAGACATAATTTAAGAGTAAACCCTTACTTGTTACACATCATTGTAAAGAGAAATTTATTTAGAATTTTATTCCGTAAAAATATACAGGGTGTTCTATTTAAAAAATCAAAGTTAAATATTTTTGTGGAAAATTGGTAGGCCTTGGAAAAAAATTGTTTATGCTAAATTATAGACCAGGTTGTATCAAATAACTTTTCTATATAACATTTTCTTGTATCTTTAATATTTCAGAAGATATAAACTGGACAATGAAAAATCAACCACCCTGTATTTATAATTCTCTATCTCTAAATCTACCCATAGAAGATTTAATAAAAATGTTCAATGTATTGGGTAGAGGATTTTATATTCTTTAATATTTGTAATAACATAAATTTCCAAAAATAGTATTTAGAATTTATTTTAAAAGGGGTCCCGTGGCCGCGTGCCTGAGTATCTGGTCGCGAATCTGGGCAACCGGGTTCGATTCCGATCGACGCCAAATATTTCGAATTTTAAATGGCACAAAAGTGACTCCTGTGGTGCACTCTCCATGCCAGCAATAAGTGCCCGTGAGGTGACGCCTGGTAAGCGCCCGCACGGTACAAATATGTCATCATCATTACTGATATCTGCGACAAAGCAGATTGTGGCACAATCAGAAATGGGCGATGATATATTTTTTATATTTTTAGAAATTCAAAAGAATGCATCGAAACATCGACAAACTGCAAAATCGAATTTGGAATGCTTATTGAATTGCAGAAAATTCAAAATTTATTTGTCATGATTTTTTTACCTCTTGGAATCATGCTAAAAATCGCATATACAGATTTTAGTGGATAAGCACGTTTTAAGGTCCCTAGAATCCGATTATAACATTTTTTACGATGATGCCCGTGTGTGTATGTGTGTGTGTGTGTGTGTGTGTGTGTGTGTATTTTGGAACCACGGTTACTCAAATATTATAAGATTTAAAAAATATTTAGCTGCAGTTTACGGTACAAATATGTCATCATCATTACCGATATCTGTACTTTCTGTTGTCCAATTGTTACCAAAACCTTTTCAACTGTTCCCATTGATGTTAGATTAAGAAATACGTAGTTAAATTGATCTTTAGCCTTATAGAATTTGAGGAACCGTCCCGCACACACACACACACATACACACACACAGACATCACTGTAAAACTGTTATAATCGGATTCTAGGGACCTTAAATCGTGCTTATTCACTAAAATCTGGATATGCGATTTTTAGCATGAATCCGAAACCTCACTTAGCGAGAGGTAAAAATGACTGAAAAATGAAAGGCGATGATCGAAATAATTTTATTATTCAGATACATTTTCAAATTAAATAATTAACACATGCACAATACAAACATAACATTAATTTCTATTGTATGACAATATACCTACACAAATTCGCTGTCAAATGAATTCCCATTGCGGAACAATAATTTATCTACCGTTATTAAATCCCTCCATTGATATTGCTAGAGATAGACATCAGCGCATCGCCATCACATCAGGGGTTGAAAATAAAAAACTATCTAAATGAAAAATGAATCCAGCTGTTATTATTCCCTCCCCTAAGTTGGGATTCCGCCCCAAGTGTAAAATCCGCGAAGTCTGCATTCGTAGTGCATCTAGTTTTAATCAAAATGCGTCGTTAACTCGGCCCCAACGTATGTTGGGGCAGGGGATGGCCTCCCCTATACAGCGCGTGAAATAGCCTACAATTTCAGACAAATACACTCGCAGTTTTAACAGAACTACAGGGGTGGAAATCGACACGGGCTAAATTGTACCACGACAGACGGTATACGAGAGTGGTTGAAAAGTTCTCGGCCTAACACAAAGAGGGTAGTACTAGAGCATTAGACACATAATATCTGACCTTGATGTCTAAAATATAGGGATCGTGCTAAAAATCGCATAATATCGCATCAAAACGTGCTTATTCACTAAAATTTATATATTATAGAAATTTTAGTGAATAAGCATGTTTTCATGTCCCCAGAATCCGATTTTAACATATTTACAATGATGATTATTAAATTAAAATAAATTTTTCTCGTTGGGAAAAATATGATATGTTGAGTTGTTACATTCGTTGTCAAAGTTCGTTTATTACTCGTAATAATCTACTATTGTCAAGTAAAATTCAGAAATTTAATTGTTGCACTTCTTCGTTGTTTGTTGTTTCCATAGCAGTCTTCGATTTACTTTTTTCAATTTAATTTTAGTATAAATAACAATTTTTACTAATTTTTCTGTTAATTATAAAAATAAATTATTATTGTTTTATATCATTGTAAAGCTAAAAAAAATCTCTATTTAAAAATGCCATAGCTTAATAACTTGTAAATGGTTATATAAAAAAAGTACTTCTGCAAATTCACCATACAAAAGTGCCTTAAGAAAGTGCAAACCAGAATCTCGTATTATTTCATATAACAAAGTTATAAGCAAAAAAAAGAAAATCGCAAAATTTACATTTTCACCTGTATCTAGTGACCTATGCATTTTTTCGCAAATAACAAAACACCATTAAAATAGTCTCCTAATGGGGCAACTTTTGTCTAACTTAACCAACCTCGTAGCTCTTACGGTTCTCGAGATACCAATGCATTCGTACCTTAAATGGGACACCCTGTATATGTAATACATGTATCTATAATTCTAAATATTTAATTAATAATAAAATAAGATATATTAAATGTACTTCCGAGAAAAGGTTTTCAGTAATGTCTCTGGTGTTTTGACACTGACATTTACTTGTCAATTACAAACATTGTAATTTTTCCACTTGTTTTCCATGGGCTGCAAGATACATTTACAACTTATTATTTTATATATTTATATGTCTCTATCTTTAACTCCATTGAAGATATAATAATAATTTTAAGTGTATCGGATAGAGATTTTTATATTTTTTAATATTAGTAATAACAGAAATTTTCAAAAAATAATATTTAAAATATTTTTTTTAAAGAAACAGTATCATCCTTACATGAAGATGATAGAAGGTAGTTAAATTTGTCTTTAGAGAGACTGTCCCTTCAACATCGAGACACACACACATATCCACACACATACATCATGTAAAAATGTTAAAATCAAATTCTAGTAACTTTAAAACGTGCTTATTCAGTAAAATCTGGATATGTGACTTTTGGCATTAATCCAATACCTCTCTTAGCGAGAAGAAAAAATCGCTGTCTTCAAGGGTTTTCTTAGCTCAGTTAGAACATTGGAATTCTGTGAAATTTTAACTAAAAGTCTCGTCTTATTTGTTCAAATGGTATGAAGTAGCAGGGGACGAATTTTTATACACCTCCAATTTGAAGCAGCTAAGCCCTGCGCCCTCGTTAAGGGAATACGAAAACCGTAGCGCACGCGCAAAATAAGGGATGATGTAGTGATAAAAAGGGGTGGTAGGGCAAAGGGGAAGTGTGATATCATTTGTCGAATATCAGCTGTTATTAATAAAGATTTAATGATTGTAATAACAGGTTCTGTGACAGGAATTTTCGGATGAAGAATGGCTGTTTGCATTTACTGAAATGTACATTTCAGGATTTCACGCATTCCTATTTGAATTTTACAAATATTTGTAGTATTATACAGCCTGTTTAAATTATAAATCAATATTTGATATTACTGTTTTACAAAAATAAATGAATGCATGACACCAGAATACCATAATTTTTTTGTTAAAATAGTCTACAAGCAAATAAGGCAATAAAATATATTATTTTTACAAACCTTAATTTCATTATATTCAAATACATATATTGCTACCACATTGTCCTTAACACGGTTTCATTTTAATGTAATTGTTGCCTGACAGTGACATTTGTTTAAATATGTCAAAATTGTTATTAAAGTATTATTTTTGTTTGACGCATGGGCAAGATGATGTATAAAAATAAATTATTATATAAATTTATATTTGAAGTTATTTAAAGTTTACTAAATTTTATTATCGTGGAATTGAAGGTTGTACCATTGTATTGTATTCAATTTTTATTAGTAAAATATATTCAGTGTATTTTTTTCAAGAAAATTGTTAAACTATGATGACATATTTATACCGTGCAGGCGTTTACCAAGCGTCACCTCACGGGCATTCAGTGGAGAGTGTACCACAGGGATCACTTTTGTGCCATTTAAAATTCGGAATATTTGGCGTCAGTCGGGATCGAACCCGGTTCCTCAGACACTCAGGCACACGGCCACGGGACCCCATTTTATCTTATTTATTATTTATTGAGCAGTACTTTAATAACAAAGTGTACTTTTTATTATTTTTTATAGAAAGTAGCCATTTGCGCTCTCTTTTGTCAGCGCAAAATGTCACTTTGCCGCTCATGCGCGACAAAGTAGAAAAAACGCTCGCTGTCCAAATTTCTAAGTATACAATGTTGAGAAATGTCACTTGTCTACATTCTTAATGAAAATGTTTAGTTAGGAACTAATGGCACTGTAATTACACATTTATCACGTTCACAAGTCAATTTGACATATGTTCTGTCGGTATTTAACATAACCTAACAAAATGCCACACTGCTGTGAAAATGAAATAGGGCATTCATTTACAAAAACAAAATATAAAATGCTTAGATTAGATTGAATAAAAACTCAAGAAGAATGGAAAATAACGATAAAATTAAATTAAATATAAAATAAATTGTGTGAACAGTTATGTTTAGTAATAGGAATGATTGTACACAGATGGCGGTAGGATAGTTGCGAGTCGTACTGACATCTGATCTCTAGTTAACTATTTCTTTTGATTACAATAAAGTTATTAGTTATTTCGTTACTTAAATAATTGCGAGAAGTCAGTCAATGCACATACATGTCTATATAATCACAAATTCCTTGAAATATTTGTTAATTTTTTCAGTGTGACAGGCGTGACAACTAACCACACATTTTGCTACAAAAACTCATCAAATCATCACAAATCCTTGCTTCCACGCTCTAATTTTTTTTTTTTTTTTTATGGAATAGATGGCTAATGTAACGATATAATCATTTAAAAGCCCTTTTAAGTTTAAACCGTATCTTTTGTATTAGCCAATCGTTATTTATTGAGCAGTTCTGTAAGTATAAAGTGTACATTTTATTATTTTTTGTTATGGTGGAGGACCCCATTGTGGCGACTGTAGAAATAATCTTGTGTTTGTTTCGAGCGCAAATGGACATTGTCGATTTCGAGAGAATGCAGCGCTCCTTCGTCGCGCGGCAACAACCTCTCAATCGACAAATAGCTATTTTGTTATAGTGAAGGACCCCATTATTCACTTTCTAAGACGTTCGAAAATCTTACATTTTGACCAATTTCTTAAACGAAATCGACTGTATTTCCTTCCACTGTGTTCCCACTTTTAAAAATATAAAATCTTGTTGTGGTCTTTGAAGGAAATAATAAGTTTGAAACTATATCCCAAAAGCGGAAAGTAGTAAAAAGGAAATGACGGTGTTACGGTGCTGAAAGAAGTGCTTAAGGTATCTACAAGTGTTATATATGCAAAATAAACAATTTTAAAACGTCCCAGTGATGTATGTTTCTTGTTTGCTTTTTGTCGAGCAGAAAAATTGCAATGTTGTTAGATTTCTTTTTTCGATTCAGACGAACCGAATTTATGTAAAACGCATAAAAGTTTAAACGCCCTGTTAGCGAACTTTGAAATGTGAAAAGTTTCTATTGAAAAAAGCATTTTTAACTTGGTGACTTTAATAGTGAAATTCTTTGGTGCCAACTTGGCGATACAAATTGTTAGATGATTTTCACGTTAACTGTGTGAGTTCGCTTTAACTACAAACTACAACATCTTGTATAGCGATCTTCTACCTATACCTTATAATCCGGGAAGTTTATAACTTACGCTGCACTTTGTACTTTCAACTACGTTGCATCTGAATATGCTTTAACAGATGTACAACTTTGCTCCAATATCATTTTATCGGAAACTTTTCACAGTTGTGTATGTGAATCCAATTATATTATATTATTCTATTTTTACCTCCCGCTACCCTAGGTAAGGGAGGTATAGGGATCGTGCTAAAAATCGGATATAGAGATTTTAATGAATAAGCACGTTTTGATGTCCCCAGAATCCGATTTTAACATTTTTACAATGATGTCTGTAGGTATAAATGAGCGTGTGTCTGTGTGTGTGGAGCTTGTGGACACGATTACTCAAATACTATCAATCAGAAAAAATTGAAATTTTGTATATCCATTCTATACTAATGTGGGAAGAGCTCATTAGTTTTTAGCGTATGTCGAATAACCGGAAGTATCATTTATACAATCTTTTAACAGTTCTTCTTGTAAAAAATTCTTTGAATATAATTTTTTAGCAACTTTTACCAATACAAATTAAATATAATGGCACAATCTTCAATTCTACGATAATAGCATTTAGTAAATAACTTGAAATAACTTCATATTACATTATAAAATAATTTATTTATGTACATCACTTTGCCTCTGCGTCAAACAAAAACAATACTTTAATAACAAATTTGACACATTTAAACAAATGTCACTGTCACGAAGCAATTTTCATTAAAATTAATTATGAAACCGTGTTAAGAAGAATTTAGTAGTTTAAATATGATTCTAATGAAATTAAGGTTCATAAAAATAATATATATTTTCCATCATACATAAATATTAGATAGGATAATTTGATTTAAGTTTGATGTTTGCAGCATTATATATCAAACAGCTCTCAATAAGAACGTGATTTCAAAGTGTCAAATAATAGTTTGCAACTACACATTTACGAAATGGATAATGTACGGCGAAGAATTTACACAGATTGCGTTTTAGATCATAAGGAAGTTGGTGATGATTTTGACAATAATGTGTGTGTGTGTGACGATTTTTCCTTAAAATATATTAATGATCCAAAACTTCAAAAAATTCGTATTTAATACTCATATAATTTGAAACAACATATTAGATTTTGACTATATATGATAAACCGGAAGTATTACTTAATTTGAAGCTCTAATAGATTTTTCAGGAAAAACATAATAAAATATAATCCAAAATTTCGTATTACAAACTTTTCTATTTATTGGAACAACAAAGTAAATTTTGTTTACAAACGATCAATCGGAAGTGAAACTTTACTTAAAGCTCATTGCTATTTTAAACATGGAATTGGCGGGAGGTCATGTGCTGACCACGTCAGATTTTTATTGATTGTTATGAGTATTATAAACTCTACTCCAAGTATTAACTTTTTCGAGAACTGTAAAAAAAGCCCTTGAACTTATATTATGAAGGGTCTAAAGAAAGTTAGTCGAAGCAAATTATTTTTGTCGGCAAGCAAAAGTTAATAAAAATTAACGTTAGAAAAAATTCAAGTCAATTTACGGCTACTTAAAGCGGATTATTTCCAAAATAATCTCGCGATAATTAAAAAAGTTAACAGCTCTGAAATGAAAACAAAGTTTGCCAAAGTTGTGGCGTAGTAGAGCACTGACAGAGTAGCGGCTACAGTATTAAATTACACAAAATAAAAGCCGAAAAGTCGATCGTAAAAACCGTCTATTTACAGGTATCAAATTACGATGTTCTTTTTATCTGTTTCAGCACAACGTCGCTGCTAGATTAACTGGGTTTTTGTAACAACTGTCGCCAGATACTTCCAAAAGACAACTCCCTTCATCCCGTGCTGTTCTACCCCTAGTAAGTATTTCAGATGATTCTTATTTGTTTGCAATATGTGATTCATAATAAGATATATACTGTAATATAAATCGCCATTTACAATGTAATTATTTCAAAAGAATCTGTTGTGACCAACAAAAGACCTCTAGCCATTTCCATTTTATGTTTTATAAGTATAGTATTGCACTTTGCTATCGAACCGTCGTTTTATAACAAAAACATTACAGAACTTTATCCAAATATTGTTTTTTTTGTATTTAACATATCTTCTGCATATATACAATTCTAATTATATCTATTTTTCTTTGTATGAGGAAGTTCCTAAATATCAGAGATTCTTCCAATTCATTAACAAGATAGTAAGATAACATACATACATACATACATAAAAACACGCGTTTCCCACTTAGTGGGTTAGCAAAAACCCGAAAACAATAAGAAAAGGGATGAAAGTAAGAGCTCCACTGAATCACTTAACTCTTTAAAAACATTCTTCTTTCGCCTTGTCCAAAATCATCATAACATTCACACAAAGAACATATTAATGTGACCGATTTTCGGTAGCGAACAACCGCATCCGGACCACAATAATAGTTACACAAAAATCATCTTTCGCTACACATTCTTGTACAAACATACTTCGTTCTTCTCGTCCACATAAAAGTTCAGCTGTCTCTCCATTCTCATAAAACATTCTTACTAACCATACATCTTCACACCACAATAATTACGAAACAATCATCCTACGCCACACATTCCTATCCAAGTAAACTTCTTTCGCCTCAGCCACATTCATAATCGTATTCATGCATGCTCTTCTTCTCTTTCCACTCGGAAACTTACGCTCCTTCAAAACACTACCAATCACATCCATCCACTTACACACTGGACGGCCACGCAATCGAACACCCTCAACTTTACCAACATATATGCGTTTTACAAGTCGTTCACTCATCATTCTCTCCACATGACCAAACCATCTCAACTGACTCTCTCCAACTCTCTTAACTACATTCTTCCTAACCATACATTCTTCATACACCAAATTATTCCTCACGCGATCCCGTCTTGTATACCCACAAACACCACGTAAATACCTCATTTCCACAGCAGTCACTTTCCTTTTATGCTTTCTCGTCCATGCCCAACATTCACTTCCATACATCAAAGCAGGCACCATCACTCCATTATATACACTTAACCGAGCTTCTCTAGATACGTTTGCATATAAATGCATGTTACCTATAATTTTAAATATTTAATTAATAAAACCATAAGAAAGATTAAATGTACTTCCCAGAAAAAGCTTGCAGAATGTAATGAAAACTTTTGATTTTTGACACTGACATCCGTCATTTACAAATTATGTTATAAACATTTCAATTTGTTCAAACGAACTTACTGTCATAAATTTAAGGGTGAGTAGTATGACATGTGTAGATTATGAAACTGAAAGATTTTTTTTAAAATTCGAAAAACGAAAATTCGACTTTTCTTAAGGAAACTTTTTTTACTGCTGTTTTAATTCATATTTCATTAAAAATATGTTTATCAAAAATACATTCAAAATTAGTTGTATTATTAATAATTAAATTAAATTATTCTTAATAATTAAATTAAATACCATTTGCACCGTATATAATTGTGTAATAGGTACATAAAATATTTCATTATTCTCGGAAGTGTTAGTAACAAGTGATTTTTGCTGTGTTCTTGTTAAAAAAATGTATTCTAATTCTGAATTAGTGGATATGTTGTTGATTTATGGTGAAGTGGGCCAAAACGCGGTTTTAGCAGCAGGTCTGTATGCCGAACGGTATCCTGGATTATTAAATAAGAAAATCATATGAACCTGGCATGTAGTGTCTCATTAATTCAACGTAGTGCATTGTGTGTAGATGTGGGAGGTGACAATTTTGAACAATATTTATGACTTTTGTGTTTATTCTTCAATTGATTTTTAAGGTAAATTATTTTCATATTAATATTGTTACATGAAAAGTTTCTAGTATTGTTGCTATTTATTAATCCATTCTGTTTTTTTTTTCTTTAATAAAAATAATTCTGCGAAGTATTAATATTAATCTTTGATATGGTTCATTGAACTTTCAAAATAAATTACGTTAGAAATTATTAAGATTTGATTATACAGAAACATTACGTAAATTAATTAAATTAATTTCAAGGTATCTTAAAACGTGCTTATCCATTAAAATCTGGGTATGCGATTTTTAGCATGATTCCAATACCTCTCTTAGCGAGAGGTAAAAAGGATGAATTGCACCTTCGCGAAATACTTGTACATCTCAATTCCAGAGAGACACCAAATAACAAAAGGGCACCGTTTTAATTAATATCTCCAAATTCATTGATCGGTCGTCATCTCAAAGGATGAACTGATGTATATTGAGACCAATTCAATTAATCCTTTATTAATGTTCACTAATTATTCCGTTTTTATTAATTAGAATTAATTGGAGGTTTCCGGAAAACGATTGGCGCTTTAATTAAAATTGTTTATGGACATTGGAATTACACGATTGAGAAGTATAATTATTTTGGATGAAAATTAAATGAACTTTTCGTCTTTAGTCAGGAAAACGTTTTTATGCTTTATTTTATGTTATTGTTGTTAAAGTTAAAGAAATATAATAGCTACAGTAAATTTTTTGAAAGAAGTCCGATCAAGGCCATCTACGAATTGTATCTATGAATTAAGATTTTGTGCTGTCAAATTTAATAGTGTCTTTTACTTAGTTTTTATGAGGGTACATAATATCTTGTCACACGTCACAATTCACAATTCTGTAACTGAACTGTAAATATAGTATTTGTGAGGCTTGTGTAGTTTCTTAAAAAATTCTTCTAAATACATATTTTGAAAATTGGTATTATAGCTAATATTGAAGAACATAAAATTCTACATCTGATACATTTAAAAAATATATTATATCTTTTAAAAATTTACAGATAAAAACACTATAATATATTGATGTAATAAATCGCACATGCTAAACTACACCGAGGAAACCTGTTGACAAATTCAAATGTTTGTAACATAATTTGTAAATAACAGATAAATATCAGTGTCCAAAATTAACGGTTTCAGTGACATTCTCAAAGCTTTTTCTGGGAAGTACATTTAATCTTTCTTACTGTTTTATGTATTATATATTTAAAATTATAAGCAAAATGCATATATCCATCAAAAATACAGCCAATCTTGTTAATGAAATGGAAGAAACTCTGACATTTAGTAACTTCCTCACACAATGAAAAATAGATATAATTAAAATTATATGTGTGCACAAGACATGTTAAATACAATAAAATAAAAACAATATTTGGGTAAAGTTCTGTAATTTCGTCAGTGAAGTGTAATACAATACTTATATAAAATAAAATGGAGATGGCGAGAGGTATTGTGCTGGCCACAACAGATTTTTACCTCCCGCTACCCTTGGTAAGGGAGGTGTAGGGATCGTGCTAAAAATCACGTATCGAGATTTTAGTAAATGATCACGTTTTAAGGTCCTTAGAATCTAATTTTAACACTTTCACGATGATGTCTGTATGTGTGTATGTGTGTGTGTGTGTGTATGTGTATGGATTTTGTCTTCGCTCTAACTCAAATACTATCATTCAGAAAATTCTGAAACCTTGTATTTCTTCTACCCTATTCTAATACGGAAAGAAACCATTAGATTTTGGTGTAAATCGGATAACCGAAAATGGCACTTTACCTGAAGCACATAATGGTTTTTCTTCACAAAATACCATTAAATGTCATTTTTCGCATTTTATGTCACTATGAAAATTATTGAATTTTCTACACGAATACATTAATACTTTTTGTATATATTTTACAAATAAATTTAAAAATCATTTTTTTTATTAAACCCGAAGCCTAAGATAAACACAATTCCTTTGTTACACAGTTCATATTTCAAATGAATGTAACTGACAGGTAAATATTACTGTCAAAAAAATAATCAAATCAATTTAATAATAGTGACATTTTAGAAAGAAAATAGTAATTAAGAAATAGTTATATGCAATGCAACAAACATCAGATTTTTAAATCTAATTTTCAACTTTAACATATCTAAATACACAGTTATTTAGAAGAGTATCTGCATAGCCGAAATCCTCTATTGTTTATTAATTTGGCTTTTTTCGACGGGCAAGTAGTGTCCCATCCCATATTATAAATTATGAATGCCCTTACAAATCTCCGTTTACATGAAACGCCAAAAAATAATTGTATTCTGAGCGCAACAAAGTGCTTTGACACGAATACTGCTTTTACTCAACAATAAATCTACGCCATGTATTTTTATTCAACCGTAGCTACAATTTTCTTCTTGTCCACATTTATAATGCTTGCCATACATATCGTATTCTTCTCGCTTCCAAACTTACGTATAAGCGCTATTTATCAAACTTTACTTATACACACTTGACGTTAGTTGCTCTTTACATATTCGTCTAGAAAGATAATTACCTCGCGCTACCCTAGGTAAGGGAGGTATAGAGATCGTGCTAAAAATCGCGTATACACAGAAAAAAATCTGTTGTGGCCAGTACAAGACCTCTCGCCATTCCCATTTTATGTTATAAAAGTATTGTATTGCACTTCGCTATCGAACCGTCGTTTTATAACAAACAAATTACAGAACTTTACCCAAATATTGTTTTTTATTGTATTTAACATGTCTTCTGCACACATATAATTCTAATTATATTTATTTTCTTCTTTATATTCTTCCAATTCATTAAACAGATTGGCGGTATTTCTAATGGATATATGCAGGTTACCTATAATTTTAAATATTTAATTAATAAAACAATAAAAAAGATTAAAAGTACTTTCCAGAAAAAGTTTTCAGAATAACTAAAACTTTTGATTTTTGACACTGACATTTATGTTATAAATTGATTTCCTTAGTGTATTTTAGCCTACTCAACTTACTACATCCCGATATTCTATATATAATAGCGTCTTTATCTCTAAATTTATAGAAGATATAATAAAAAATTTAAATGTATCAGATGTAGAATTTCATGTTCTTCAATATTAGTAGTATCAAAAATTTTCAAAAAATAATATTTAGATTTTTTTTAGAAACTACTACTACTGGTTGTCTAATTATTACCAAAACCTTTTCAGCTCTTGCCATGAATGTCAGATTAAAGAATTCATAGTTAAACTGGTCTTATGTCTTACAGTTTTTGAGTAATTGTCCCTCCAACATCCACACATACACACATACATACACACATACATATACACATACACACACACACACAAACACACACACACAATCATCGTAAAAATGTTAAATTCGGTTTATATGGACCTAAAATCATGCTTATTCACTTAAATCTCGATATGCTAATTTTAGCATGAATCCAATACCTCTCTTAGCGAGAGGTAAAAATAGAATTGAAATTTTGTCTAATTATAATTAGATATACTATTTTATTAGGCAATATGTCTAATAATCTAGTATAATTTACAAATCTTATTTTAGCATTTTAACTAATCCGAAATAGATAATAAATACTTTGTAATTTGATATTGTTTCTCATAATGTTTGTTTTGGAATTTACATTTTTGAATATTTTTAAACTATACGACACAGGTTAGGGAATTCATTTAGTCCACATATAATATGAAATTTATATGGACGGGTCACATGTAAATCTAATTATAGAAAATTATAAAACAATATGCTATTTAGGGTAATTATTTTACACTGCATATTGCGAATTACTCCCATATATATGTAGTTAATTAAATTTTTCGTTGTTGGTTATTATATGTACCTACATTAAAATATGTTTAATATAAACAATACATTTATTTTCCCATTTTCTATTCGATAATATTAAAATTTATTAAATTTTATTTCATTAATACACTCTTTAAAGTGGGGCCTCCACTATATTAACCCATAACTTTTGCCACAAATTTCAACAATTTTTTTATAACAAAAAATTCATTTACTTTTTAATTAAAATTCACAATTTTGTTGCTCACGAAACAATTAATTATTAAGCTTTACAAAACTTTGAGTTAATGCATTTTATTACAAAAAAAAAGTCTGTTGTTGCCAGCACGATACCTCTCGCCATTTTCATATTAGGCTATATAAGTAATGTATTTAAAATTTCTGGTACATGCAAAAATTTCTAATTACATCTATTCATGCTATGAATAAGTTTACTTTTACTCTTCTACATGTTCGAGATTCTTCCAATTCATTAACGAGATTGGCGGAATTTCTGAAGGGTTGATGAAATATATGTGTAGCAAGCGCAAGTTTAGTTAACATTGAAATTGTACATACTTTGGCTAATAAATGAAACCCCTTTATTTTTATACCAATTTAGATGTTGACGGAGTCTTATCCTCGTTATAACATTATATAGCATATTATAATAATTACTATTATATCTCGTCTTGTCCAAGTACCAATTTTAGGTTTTCCGCATTCAAGGACAGTGTCAACTTAACGTGCGGCAGCTATATCTATAATTTTAAATATTTAATTAATGATAAAATAAGAAATATTAAATGTACTTCCCAGAACAAGTCTTCAGTAATGTCTCTTGATTTTTGACACTGACATTTATGTCAATTACAAACATTTTAATTTTTTAACTGGTTTCCTTGAGCTGTTTGATTCATTATACAATGCATTGTTTTATATATTTATAATTCTCTATCTCTAAATCTATAGAAAATATAATAAAAATGTTCAATGTATTGGATAGAGTATGTTATATTCTTTAATATTTTTAATAACATAAATTTCCAAAATATAAGATAGAAGATTTTTTAAGAAACTACTACTTCCGGTTGTCCAATTGTTACCAAAACCTTTTCAGCTCTTCCCTGGAATGTCAGATTGAGGAATTCTTAGTTAAACAGGTCTTAGGTATTATGTTTTTTGAGGAATCGTCCTGCCAACATTCACACGTACAGACACTCACACATCCACACACACACACACCCACACACACACACACACACACACACACACACACACACACACACACACACACAGTGAGAGAGAGAGAGAGAGAGAGAGAGATCATCGTAAAAATGTTAAAATCAGATTGTAGGGACCTTAAATCGTGCTTATTCACTAAAATCTGGATAAGCGATTTTTAGCATGAATCCAATACCTCTCTTGGCGAGAGGTAAAAAATTGTTTCAATTCAAAAGTTAAGGGACATACGTTATCAAATTAGAATATGGGTCACTTAAACCTTAACAGCCCGATTCACAAAAAAGTTTAAGCTAATCCTCATTTTTGGATTAGCGAATTCTACTCTAATTTTGACAGTTTTATAAATTAAAATACAGTCTAATCTATTCCTAGTATCTACCTTTATTGATAATATCATGAAAATTAAATTTTAAATACCGGAATAGAATAGAATTCACTAATCCATAAATGAGGATTAGCTTAAACTCTTTTGTGAATCGGGCTGTAAAACTTTATGATTTGTGACAGATTAAAATCATATTGTAGTGCATTTTATATCTTACAAGCGAATTATGTTCTTAAATAATGTGTATATTCTGGTATCATCTTTTCATCTTCCATTAGTTGCAGAATTACTGTGAAAATGTGTGCTATTTTCTGTAGCTCCATAATATTTGTTGCCACATAGATATAACCGCTTTTGTGTATTTCTAGTCACGTTCAAAACACAAAAATAAATAAATAAATAATTTAACAATAATTAATTCAATATCATGCGTAAAATAACTAATTATTAATTATCATATTTAATATAATTTATCATGCATATATCATATGTAAAAACACATTATATTATACGTTAACACATATTACAATACGAGATATTATGAAAATTGTATATGCTGTGATGATGTTCAATAACTTTTTTTATTGCTTAATTAGATTCTCTATTTCAATTAAACAGAGAGTTTTTTTATCAATAAACATACAGTAGTTTTATTACTATAGTTTCAAAATGACAGCAATGCATTGAAGTGTTTATTTTATAAGTAAACAATAAAAAAAGTTCATATTATCATATATCTGGAAATATCTAGTTTTAAAGCTATAGCGATTTTAATATTTTATTTTTCATATACAACTCATTCTTTTAACATTACAATAAAATCATAGTGGCCTTTTACAATGGAGAATAATTGAAGATAGTCTTTTGTTTTTTTTTATTTGTCGTAATTATTGTTCTTGTTTGTTTTATCAGGAATAATTACACTTTTCCGAATTAGCAGATATGCATTTCTGTTTCATATAAAACCAGAAAATAAATTTAAAAGTTTGCACAATTAAGAAGAAATATCTTTAGTCATGAAACAAAACGAAACAATTGTTGGCTTAAGACGCTCATTAACAAACGTTTTTTGTACATTATTTGTTAAATTATTATTATTTTTTCGTTTTATTAAGAATAAATCATGGATAATGTGTCTTATGAAGAAATATTACAAATTATTAAATGGTTTGCAATTTTTCTTGTTTCTTATAACTTATTTTTATATTTTTATTCAATTTTGACGTTTTAAACTGTCATTATTAAATCCATAGCAACAACTATAAGAAACATTTTATTCACAAGTGAATTAAAATTTTTTAAATCACTGTCACAAAATTTTAACTCACGACACATATGACATACAATAAAGCTTTTTAAATTGATGACTTGATGCCTATCATCGACGATTGTCGTACACAACCTGATAACTGATTAGTTTTTTGTTTTGTCAAAATTAAATATTATAATGATTTTTACCTTCCGTCACCTTTAGGTAAGGAAGGTATTGTCTTTGGTCAAAAAATTCGGTGGTGAGTTTTTAATGAATAAGCACGTTTTAGGGTCCTTACAATACGAATTTACTATTTTTAAGATTATGTCTGTATGTATGTGTGTGTGTGTGTGTGTGTGTGTGTGTCCGTGTGTGTGTGCGTGTGTGTATGTGTGTCCGTGTGTGAGAAATTTTTATCCGACGATAACTCCAATACTACAATTTTAAAAATTATAATTCTTTCGTATTCCTCTTCTGTACAACCATATAAATAAATAAATATAAATATATCATCACGGCATATTACCCATTTCTGGGTGTGCCAGTATCTACAACCATATGAAGAGTTAATTAGATTTTGGTTATAATAGATCCACCGGAAGTACCCTTATTTGAAGTTTTTAACAGGTTTTCTTAAAAAAATGCAGTTAAATATTATTTTTTGACATTTTGTTATTATATATATTAAAGAAAATACTCTTCTCTATACGGTTTGATTATACATTTTCCTTCATATTCAATAGATGTAGAGTTAAAGCATTATAAAGAAATTAATTTTCAAAAATTAGTCAGCTTTGCTATTTATCATGGAAACAGCTGATACATTCAAAAAATTCTAATTGACAGATGTGTGTTGCAAGTACAAAACCAAATCTGGAAAGTATAGGATCAAACATTGGTATGTCATTGTGTTCTTCGCAAGTGACATGCAGTGAAAGGCCAAAGAGAAGATGGAAGGACTGTATCGCAGAAGACTTGAGAAAGGAAGGACTGTGTGAAGAAAATGCGTTGGACAGGAATGAGTGGAAGAGAAGAGGAAACAGCGACCCATAATAAAATAGGGGAAAGCTGAAGCAAAAAGAATGAAGTGTCAAGTGCATTTTACTTAGTGTATGTTTATGTGATAATTTTATTGGATTTATAGAACCTTTTCAAATAAACTTTTGGTATGGAATTTGTAAAAAATAGTATGTGTTCGTGTTTGATTTTACATGATACTATATAGAAACTGTTCCAAGGTCGTTTTGGTATGGGATTTGTACAAAATACATCGAATTGACGGAAGGTCTTGTGCTGGCCACAACAGATTTTTTATTATTGTTTCGTCAAAATTGAATAAAATATTTTATAAACCACATGAGCTAAGAATGTTTATTCACTCGAAGAAATTAACTCACTCGTGGACTAAACATTATCTTAGCTCACTTGATGTATAAATATCTATTATTTATAGCACATAGAATTTATCTTTGTGAACGTAATTGAAGGTTGTTCCAAGGGCAGATAAATGGTTTATTAATATCCTTCGAGTTCTAGTGACTTATAGTACTATACAATAGATCTTACAGGTCACAATAACAATAATAATAATAATAATAATAATAATAATAATAATAATAATAATAGTTTCTAGAATTTGTCGAGTCGTTATCAAAGCCAGAAAATGTGTTTAAAGCTAACACTAAATCGGTGGTAAATATACCTACAAAATATTTTACAACGCTACTAATTATTGGATGTAAAAAGTAACCGAACGAGGAACGTATGTTTGGTTTGCGATACATTAAACACAATTTAAAATACCAACAAAACTACGAGCACAATTTTCCGCTCGACCTGCGTGCGTTTTCACCAACATAAATTCAAAATTGGTTATCGTAATGGGTACGTACGCAACTCATTCGTTGAACGAGTTGAGCGTTTACTCATTTAGCCGGAGTTGTCAACGATGTTGAATTCGCCACTTATAAAACGTGTCAACAGAGAGACAAGGATGGAAAATAATAAATGGTGAAACATGGAGGGTCAAGGTCACTTCAACCCTGCTGAATTTGGCACAAGAGAAAAATTGTTGATGATGGGTATCATTTTCACCTCCCGCTACCCTTGGTAAGGGAAGTATAGGGATCGTGCTAAAAATTACTTATCGAGATTTTAGTAAATGACCACGTTTTAAGGTCCCTAGAATCCAATTTTAACATTTTCACGATGATGTCTGTATGTGTGTGTGTGTGTATATGTGTGTGTGTGTGTGTGTATGTGTAGGGATTTTGTCTTCGCTCTAACTCAAATACTATCATTCGGAAAATTCTGAAACCTTGTATTTATATCCTATTCTAATATGAAAAGAAGTCATTAGATTTTGGTGTACATCGGATAACCGGAAATGGCACTTTACCTGAAGCTCAGAATGGTTTTTCTTCAAAAAATACCATTAAATGCCATTTTTTCGCATTTTATGTCTTATGAAAATTAAAGATTATTGAATTTTCTATAGGAATACATTAATACTTTTTCTAGATATTTTACAGATAAATTTAAAAATAATTTTTTTATTAGTCGCGAAGCCTAAGATAAACACAATTTCTTTGTTACACAGTTCATATTTCAAATGAATGTAACTTACAGTAAATGTCACTGTCAAAAAACTAATCACTTCAAATTAATAATAGTGACATTTTAAAAAGAAAATAGTAAATAAATCAATAGTTTTATGTAATGGTACAGTTTGCAGCGTTAGTAAATACGTAAGTATGGAATTAAATTAATAAAAATGGATAGGAAAGTGTGGCGAAGGAAGATTGTTGCGTAACTATTATTGTGGTCCGGATGCGGTTATTCGCTACCGAAAATCGGTCATTGTTCTTATGTATGAATGCTATGATGATTGTGGACAAGGTGTAACGTTGTATGCGTTACACTTGATAGAGTCTAGAGGGATGTCCTCTTAGACACAACGACGTGGTGTTGCCTTTGAAATAAAAATGATGTGATGTGTTTAATTGGTTTATTTTGCGTGATGAGTATTTGTACATGAAATTACAATTGTCTCAGTGGCTGTTGCTCACTTGTTGACTGAATGCTTAGTGAATATTTGGTGAATACTGAGTGAATACTGGATGTATACTGACTTACTCTAAACATATTTTTCTTAGCTTAAGATGAACTAGGGGGTGGGGGTGAAAATAGGTGGAGTTTATTTTCTTTACAGGGTAGTGATTGGTGATGTCTGTTGAGTAAACTCAACACAAGGCGAAAGAAGAATGTTGTTAAAGAGTGAAGTGAGTCAGCTGAGCTCTTACTCTTATCCCTTTTCTTATTGTTACTATTGTTTCCGGGTATTTGCTAGCCCCCTAAGTGGGAATCGCGTGATTTATGTACGTATGTATGTATGTAAAAATTAAATAGCGGGAGGTTTTGTGTTGGCCACATCAGATTTTTTTGTTATAACATAAAATGGAAATGACGAGAGGTACTTTAGATATTTTTAGATGAATTTTTCAATATTCATCTTAGTTTATTGTTATTGGTAATACAAGCTTTATGACGTTTTATCGGCAAATTTAATACAAACATTATTGGATGAGAGACAGGAAGTTTAGGTTCTATATTGGCTTTTGTTCTAAGTTTCCTGCAACGTGGGAATAACAGACTGTGAACTACGCGACTACGGTCAATACTCGATAGTTATATATCATCGGAAC